>JAWWLV010000100.1:25970376-25999382 GCA_035041135.1 Platyrinchus mystaceus | reverse complement strand
CTAGCCGAGTGGCTAAACCCCTCCCTCCCTGCAGCCTTATAAACTGCGGGAACTTTGAATAAAGCTCTCTCTTCGCTCCTGCACCCCTGTGTGGTCTCATCTCTCTCGGCACCGGAGCCCCCGCTGCCTGTCTCGGCCCCTAAGAGGCGGGCGGCGGGGGGAGACCCTGACCCAGGGGGAGACCCAGACACCCCGAACCCCAACAGGAGACTACAGTTATCAAGTACTTTTTTTCCCCAGAACAACTCAAAACTTACAGGGCAGCTAGCCATTTTCCTAGTTCATAGCCCTGTTGCCACATGTGCTCTGGAGCCAGGACTGTCCTGCTTGTTCATGGACATGCAGACACAGACACCTTTGCAGTTTGTGACTGTGGGCTCTGGAAAAGCTTAAAAGGAGCCTGACTAAGCTAAAGAGAGCCCATGACCCTGCAGGACTTTGAGATGCACTGAGTAGAGCCAAAGGCAGCTAACTGAGATGCATCAGTTAGGTGGAAGCAAAGCTTCCATACAGCTTCCAGTACTGGAGTGCTGTCACTTCCCTCAGACTCAGTAAAGACCTTCTTTAGCCTCTATAGCACAGAGACCAGATTCATGCAGATTCACCTTCCAGAATAGCAGGTTTCAAGTTGGTCTCCAAGATATCCAATCTGCCATACTTGTGAATCTGGATTAGGGAAAGGAAATAATGTATTATTTAAGGATCTAACCCAGATCACATCCCTTTGTTCTTGCACTCTGAACAAGTACTTCTTTCCACAAGAATTCTTGTTCTTGTGCTCTGACATGTCTTACCAGCCTTAAAGCATCTTCCCAAAGAGCCCCTTCTAAGAGCAGGAGAACAGCCTCTTCATAGTCCTAGAAGGAAAGAGCAATCATAGGCTGCTACTGATGTTGGTAATACACATTCAAGTAGCAGCTATTCAGATGCATACTTCTGTGCAGCACTATCACAGTCAAGACAGGAAAACACTACTATGCCAGGTACTTTGAAGTGTTGATATAAAAAAGCCAAAAAAGCAAACAAAAACCACAAACCCACCAAAACTATGTTACTTCTCCCACAATAAGGGGAAAATCCTCTAGAACTTTGTCTTCCTTACTGCAGCCCTCGTGCTTCAGCTCTCTGAAGACAAAAGGTTTCCATACCAAAGCACAGGCAGCTTCATGAGTGGACAAACTCAGGACACAGCATTTATCCCCCCGCTGCTCACTGCATCACCTGGACCTGCCCTGCCCTCCCCAGGGGAGCTTATGGCCCAGACTGTTTCGCTGTCAGCATGCATGGAGTCACATACAGTGCAGGAGAACAGAGAAAACACAGATGGTGTATCTACCTGACAGAGGGTATTACTGGGGCACTGACACGAGGGTGATATGTTACCTGAGAGTACTGTTCCAGGAGTATGGCTGCCTCTGCATGCCTCCTCTGTTCAACTAGTTTTCCTACAAGAAAAGGTGGGAGTTTCAGCTTTTCAGAAACAACCTGGATTTTGTGCCACAAAACTACAAAGTAGAGGAAAATCCCACTCAGTGAAGCAGTTCCTATCTGCTCACACACACACTCAATTGCTAAATTACAGCTGTAATTTAAGAAGGGCACCAGAAAAAAGTATGAAAGGTAAGACATGAAGGATTCAGAAAAAGCAAATATGGCAGTATCCAACTGTGGAAGACTACACTCCCAGAAGCCATATTCCCACTGTGTTAAGCAGGCCTTTCATAGACTTGACCTCTGGGTAAGGCTGAAGCCAAGACAATGCTCCATTTCTCCTGCTGCAATATATGCCACATCCACAACACATGTCACACATGCCGTCTGAGATGCAATAGTGAGCACAAATTCTGAGACCAGCTACCTTTTTCTCCTGCATCAGGACAGCACACAGCTTTACATGTACCAGGTGGTCCTAACTGCTAGCAGGCTTTAAGGGGAAAACATTAAAATGCAGCTCTGAATTATGCAATAGCTTTCAAGATCTGTGATTAGACACAGTACTTGCATCAGTGATGTCCAGAGGCCTCAGTAATGTCAGACAATTCAGAGCATGTCTATTCCCTGAGGTTAACCATGAGGCAATATGGAAGAGCAGTTTAGCAACCAATTGCAAGGAAACAATGCAAGAAGTCAGCATGGGGCAGCCAAGGCCACAGCGAGCTTGACAACTCCCGTGTGCCTACCAACACAGTTCCAACACATTTTGTTTCCTTTGAGAAACAAAGGTGATTGCACAAACCCTTGGGAAGCATGGGATCTTTGTTCTCTTTTAAGAAAAATGCTGCTGAATACTGAGGGTTTCATTGAATTTTAGAAAAAAACCGAAATGAACCATAAATAACAACAGCCACTTCTGCTCTGCACACTTCCATCTCCTCAAGGCCCACCTGCCATGCTCCGTGCCAGACCGGACAGCTTATCCTGTGTGTAACCAAGCCGTGACGCCATGCACAGGGCCTGCTGCCAGCTGCCACTGCTCTGAAAAGCATCGAGTGCTTTTGCAAAGATGCCAGCACGAGCAAATATCAACGCAGCCTGTTCACACAGCTGCTTCTGAATCAAGTACTCCCCATACGCATCACTGATATCCTGCAAGAAGAAAAATAAAAAGTTAGCTGTAAAGCCAGTAGTGGTCCTCCATTAGTAAATATTAAGGGCCCATCAACAAAAGCCAACTACCCCCTCCTCCAAGGGGTTTCCAGGCACAATGTTTCTACCCCAGTGATCAGCACATGCAGACATTTCACAGGGCGAAAGCAAGTGACATGGGGACGTACCTAACTCTCCAAACCAAGGGCTGGGTAAACTAGATACTACAGGAAATCAGACCCTTCTTCCTCATTCACGTGAGCAGTTTTTGTTAGAATGTCTCTCTGAACCAGCTTACTTCAGGAGGCACACACTGGCACAAGGGAACAAGCAAGCCCTGCAGTTCTAGGCACAGGCTATTTGAAGCTCACTACCTCCATGAAGAAAGGACAGGTGGATTTAACTGGAAGGATATGAAAGGAATAATAGAAGACTCCCAATGAATCATTCAGGAACAGACCTCCCTCATGAGTAAAGAGTCCTTTCTGCTTTCACTGTGTTGCATATAGACCAAGTTTCTCTATTTCCCCTCTTATTCAATCTACTCCTTTTACAAAGGCTTGTGTGTTGTATATTTACAATATCTACATTAAATTATATTAAATGCATTTACATTTTATCTCAGCCTTGGGCAAGCTAAAATTCTTCAGTAATAGTGAAACCAACAAGGGACACTGCATAGTAGGAAACAGCACAACTGCAAGTGTCCCAAGCTCTATAGCACTTTTCAGAACAGTTTAAGGATAAAGTGTCTCCACACAGTCTGCAAGCCAGACAGAGGTCAAGACAGGAAGAAGTCTTTCTGTTGTAATGGAAGTTCATCAGCACACCATAAGATAGTGCAGCACAAGAAACAGGTATTCCAGGTGCTCTCTGGGTCACGGGACCAAAGAAATAACAGCTAGTCCTTCAATGACCAGGCCCCACAGGGTTAGTCCAAATAGTCACTCCAGCTATCATCTCAGAGGAGCATCTCAGACAACACTGGAACAGCAATGACCTGCAGAACCTGAACACAAGCAGCTGCTGTTTCATTCCTGCCCTCATGCAAAGAGCTGAGGACATGCAAACACCTGAATAAGAGATTGAAAAGCTTGGACACTGCAGTGTCACATCCTTACACACCTTGTACTCCTGTGTGCTAGAGGGGTACAGCTTCAAGGCCTCACCATACAGATTCTGATCCTTCACCAAGTTCAGAAATTCAGAGAAATGTTCAGGACCTGCAGAAATAATATATTTTTTGTAAAAACGAAAGAGAAAGCACACAACTCTCACAGTTCCCAGACAGTCTGGGTTCATCACATCAAGAAGCAACTAGAGGTTCTTGGGTGGAAGAGCAAAAAAAGCACCTGTTCTACTACTGTAAAATCAGGGTGTTCACTCCTTCAGGTTTGCTCTGCTTTTGCCAGACACCAACTGGGCACAAGTCACTTAAGCAGGGACAAAACAAAACTTATGTTTCATGATCACTCCCTGCACCAAGCTATCCTTCAAAAAGCATGCAGCAGAAGTTCACCATGCATTACCAGGAGGGAAGATGACCTTGTGCAATCTTTCTCTTTCTTCAGCTGTTTTACCCAAAAGGCTCTCCAAAATTAAAATGTTACACTGCAGAAATTCTCCTTAGGAGACCTACCACATTTGCTGAGGTGCCCAAGAGCTTTTGTGTATCTCTTCAAGTGTCTGTCTATTGTATATCGCTGATAATTGGTTTCCATTTTCCGGAGGGTATTTAAGAAGGGCAAGTATTCTTTCGGGTCCTGCAAAGAATAGTAAAAACTGCAGTTGAGCTACTCTGCTAAAATCCTTATTTGCCCTTATCTTCATCAAGAAAGAGTCTCATATTTGAAAATATATAATACCCTAAAAAGGCGCCTTTTTTTCCTTTCCAAATGTAAGTAATTTCAGAGATCAATTCTATATATGTACTCTTGCCAGGAATGATTAACTTAAATTACCTGGCTCCCACATAGACTTTGGCAGTATCTAAAGGCTGGTGACATTTAAATTTCAAGGCTGTTATGTCATATCAGATATTAGTTCCTATTAGATATTATCATGTATAAATTTTCAGCCATAAAGCTGATCAATGTCCCCGACACCAAAGGTCATAAAACCCATTAACATGAATAGGGTGTTCTAACTGATGGACACCAGGCTTTATTGCAACATTAGGGAACTGTGAAGATCCTGATGGGCATTTCCACTCAGAGATTTCACATTAAACCTGTGTAAAGATACACACTGCTATCATGAGCACCACTAAATAAGCAGGAATAGCAAGAGAACAGAGCTGGGAATGGAAGGCCTGCAGTCACAACACTTCAGACACCCGTCCCTCCCTTCCTCAGAGGTATTTTGCCCCTCTGCTCTACAACACCATTTCACCTTAAGCACAAGCAAGTTTCCAAGCTGTGCTCAAGAAGTACTAAGGGATGCAGAGATGTGACACCTTCCCAGCACCATCCCAAGCACACACAGGACTTCTGAGCAACTGGAATACTGCCTGGGTAGAGAGCCATTACTAAAAGAATATGCAGTCTCATCTACAGAATCCAAAGAACCTTTGAGAAAGCAAAAAAATTAGTCCCTTGGCTGGAACTATAAGCAAAGACCTTTTGAGACTTCTCTGCCACCATGATGACTAAATCAAAGTCGTATGTCCCCAAGGAATAATCATACAATTCGTTGACATCCACAAGGAAAAGCAGGTACTTCAGTGCTTCTTCTGCACTCACAGCATTGATATCTGGAGTAATGCTTTCTGTAACAAGATAAAGAAGCTATGATAAGATCTGTTACACCACCAGCAGTGGAACCCTGATGTGAGGGAAGGATGTATCCTCAAGCACAACCCTGACCTCAGACAGGGACCCTCAAACTAACAGCTTGTTCTGTCTTGCAGAAGGGGTTACTTTGCCTTTCCTGGGCAACTTCAAGAACCATCCCAAGCACAGTAAATTCCTAAGTGTGCAACTGTGACAAGTTAGAAGCATTAGCACAAAATAAAGGTTTGCCAGCTTGAGACATTAGGATCCAGAATAGGAACTCCCTATCCCATGCTTGGAGAACTAGAGTTCCAATTGGAAACCAAGAACAGGTCCAACTCAGGGGTATCTGCTGAAAAACCTAGATAAAAGGATGAGCTGAAGGCATGTACAGAAGCATAGCTTAGCTGATATGCTGCTGTACCTAAACACGCAGAAGTTTCAAGTACCTTTGTTTTCTGGCTGATTGCATAAACAGTCACCTTAAAATAATTTTCTGAGTGAAAGTATTGAGGAATACATTCAGTGCAGGCAGCTCGGTGTGCAACTGCAGTGGGAACTGCACCTCTGGGGGCCATGAACTGCCAACCCTTTGGGCCCCAGGACCTGTGGCCCAGCCACGAGACCGGACACTTGGAGACACAGCAGGAGCTGAGGACCACCAGACTTTTGTGGGCATAGACTGTGAGGGTATTATAGCTCTTGTAGGCCAGGGGGTCCTTTGTTCAGGGTCCCTTCTCAGAGGCACCAGCTTGAGCTTTTATTTAGCTATTTAGCTATTGCACCAAGATTAAATTATTTTAAGGATCTTGACATCTGAGACTCTGCCATGGGACATCTGGGGTTCAGCTGGTAAAGAAACCTGGTCTGATTGTGTGAGTGTGGGCTGCGTAGCTGCAAAGGGACTTCAGTCCCAGCTCAGGTAGTGCCAACATGACTGCCAGAGTGGCTCTTGGATGGTTGGATAGGGAAGTTTCCTTAACAGAGAGCTGCTGCAAACCACCCATTTTCAAAACTTTTGAGTTCTTGATACAAAACCTCGAAGATCATGAACCTTCTGAAGAGCAATTTCCAGTTCTGGAGGACTTTTCTTTACATGTGCTGTCAGTATTGATAGGCAGTATCTGAAAAAAAGGGAAGCAGTGAATGAAAAAGTGAGAAGGCAAACACTGCTTATTCCTTTTTTAGCATGGTTTTTGCAACTAATTTACATTTTAGTAAAAAAAAACCAAACAAACAACAAAAAGAAACTTCTCAGGCACTTTGATCTTTCTAAAGGAAGGTAGGAAACATGGGAAAAGAACAGAATATACCAGAAAAATTTTTCTACTCAGCATGACTCCTCACACATGTCACAATGCTGGAGGTCTGTTTTGAGTAGAATGAACATCCTTACCACGCCAGCCAGCATAAGGAAGAGAACACACCTCTCTCTGAAAGTCCAGCTAGCTGGACACGGTTTTCAAAAGGAAATTTGGCATGAAAATAGCCTTTATAAAATGAAAGCTTTCTAGGATGTTATTTTTACTTTCATACATTTCAGAGTTTCTATTTCAAAACAGCTTTCCAGCTAAGGAGATGCTTTGTTTTCTGAAACAGTTTGCTGAAAAGTGTCTAAATTCTCAGGGCTCAGCAGCAACTCATCACCTGTTGCTCCTCTATCCACTGTTTAACGTGTAAGCTGCCCATAGCTTAACATCATTTCACTAAACACTACCATTTCCCACCCTTTATCCTTGTCTGGTGTTGATTCATCCAAGGAAGACGGCTACCAAAAAGCTAATAATTCAGAAATGTGAAGCTCATGATCTACAAAACAATTCAATCTCAAATGGAACAGCTGAGATCTTTGCAAAGGGCCAGCTGCTTCGAACAGTCAACAACCCACTGATATGACAATCTTGCTCATGTCTCTCCATCCCCATACCACACTGAGCCTAAATAGACTGTACTTCTCGAACCCTTATAAGCATCCTGCATCTATTATTTTAATTTTGGTAGTAAAATGCTGCTTTGCTATCTGTGGAATTATCAGGTGTTGTGGTTTCCAGGACAGCATCCTCCACAGAAGGAAGGTATGGTATACCTTAGTTTTGTGGAGCACAAGCTCATCTCAGAGAACCTGAAGCAAAATAACTGATGTCAAAGACAGCTTTGCTTTCTGCCAGTGACTTACTAGTAATCTCCCTAACGGTTCCCTTCACCTACAAGAAGAAAGTGCTCACTTTTGAGGGTCAATGTGTTCCATGGCAACCCTCATCACATCACATACGAGGTTAACTTTCTTCTGATCAGAGTGCTGGCGTGGCTGGGTATTACTGCTACCGTTCAGAGACGGGTACATGCTCTTTGTGAAATCTTCTTCTCTAAATAAAAACAGATGACATGAATAACAGCAGTGTCCATCAGACAACCCAGAACAAAGACAATAACATTAAGAAAACAAATGCATGTAGCAAATTACTACTCAACAAAATAGCTATGTCATGCTGTACTGACACACAGCCTGCCATGCTACCAGAAAGATCTCCAAAATCTCTTGTCAGTCCCAATTGATTGTCAGCCAAGAGAGGCATTAAAAAAACCCCAACAAATGGTCAGAAAACTACTTCAGTTGCACAAAAAACCCCCCAAAAACCAGAAGGCAAGGTTTACAAAATATAGCTGTCTTGTACTAAATCCAATATGGATTTATCCACTGAGGACTTCTGAAAAATAAGACATTAGCTATTATTTCTGGTCAGTTCAAAACTGAAAATAAAACAGAACAGTGAAGTGATAGCTCCAGCTCCTAAACAATTACTTACTACAGCAAGCTTCAGAAGTCCTGAAGCTATCAATGCCTTAGAGTTTCATCACTCAGCCTTTAAGAAAAATGTCAGGGGACCTGATTTAGGAATCCAAGCAAGTAACTTGGCCTCAGGCTCTAGATAAACAGTGCCATCTTGCTCCTCTTTATGTGGGAACAAAACTTTCTCTGTTCTCTTTTACTGCTGTACAGCAAACCAGAAGACAAGTCACAGCAGTCGGACAATGTATTAATTCCTTGCTACAAAAATCTAATGGCTGCCTGCAAGCTAGAATTCCCAACAAGACAAACTGTCTCTGAAACTACTGAGTTTACTCAGACCTTTATGACTCAACATACCAGATTTCTGACTCTCTGCACCCACACTGAAGACCTGCCAATATTTTGACAAAACTGTGTACCACCACTGACTACATGCATGTTCCATTTGCAGAATTATACTCACTTCAGTTCTGTGAAAAATAAGTTGATATAGTTCACAGAATCTATTTGCCTGATAAAGGTTTCTGTGTTTTCCAGAAATACCTGAAACGAACAAGAGTATTACCACTGTTACTCTGAATATTCTTGGCACATTAAGTTACAAGAACAAATTCAGAGAACTTCTCTGAAAGTACAGGGTGAAGGAAATGATAAATCTAATCTGCCTGCATGATGATGTCACAGTGCAGAGCAGTGCAGAGAAGCCATCTCTGCTGAAAGCACCACCTACTCTTCTGAACCCTGTGTTCAACAGTGATGGATTCCAGCGTAGATTAGGATGGCAAACACCACAATAGAACTGGGCATACTTGCCTTGGGATTATGGTCATAGAGAAGATTGAGGTTGATTCGCAGCTTCCTCATACACTGAAAAGCTTCCCTGAACATAAGCCTGGAAGAATAAGTCAAGTTGGACAGTTTACACAGTGGATAAGATGCAATATCTGCAAATAAAGGCAACTGACTAGAGCTAAGTGCAGAACCAGTGGGAAGAAAACAGCCATGCAATAAACTGTGTAGATTGCCCTCCTGAAAAAGTGTGCAAGGTCACCACTGTTCATTGCCAGCCCTTGCACTGGGACACACCAGTATGCCAGGTCAGTGAAGCAATGCAGAACTTGCGTTATTTTGTCCTCGTAAAAGGAGAGTGCTACATTTTAACCTAATGGATCAATTTCCATTTCAGAAAATTTCAATGCAAGTGAATGAAGTAAAAAATGGAAAACAGCCAGCTTCATCATGAAGTGACTGAGAAGTCTGGAGAATGAAGCAGATGAAGGTTTCTCCCACCCACACAATCTCAGCACATGTAATAAGCCCTTCAGTGGTGAAGACAGAAGGACCTGGCACTGCTGAAAGATGGACTTCTAGCTGGCAGCCCCAGAAACAGCTTTGTTCCCCCTAACAAGGTCAATTCCCCCGAGTTTAGCCTCCCTCTCTTTTCCAGGTCAGTCAGCCTCTAACAACTCAGACCGGGGCAGAGAAGACCCGAATACACCAGTGCCATTTACCTGTCTAGCCACTTCCGAATCTGGGCAAGAACCAGAGCTCGGTGGTGAACAGTCTCCAGATTTCCTCTTGGCATCTATAACACAAGATGTGCACAATTACTTATTTGTAGTTACTCTGCCTACATTGTAGGCAAAGTGAGGACTGGCCAATTTTCTAGGCTTGTCTGCTACTTGCATGTACATGGGCCTGTTTGTGCACTTCAAAAGACATGTAACTTCAGTGACTGTGGGAAAATACCTGAGAATTCTTCTCAGTTCAGAAACATTCCTTCCTCAGGAAGTTAGACTCCTCTCAACCAGGCAAGACCCAGAGCAATCTGATCAGGTTATTCAGGTTAGCTCTGCTCTGAGGAGGATACTGGGTTCCACACTTCCAGTGGTGCCTCTCAAATGACATCGTTCTCCATTCTGTAAATCTCTGCTGGTTCTGAAGAGTGTGCTCAGCACTTCAGACAACCTTAGTGCCAAGGCTAATGGAGGGCTGCTAGCAAGTCCTAGGAACTGAGTCTGAGATTCATGGTGAGAAGACACAATATGCAGCACTTCACTTCCTTAGCCATTCTGGATTTGAATCATCCTTCCCAGTTCTGTTCACACCTGGCTGCCTGTGCAGCAGCACCACAGGGCTGTTTGCATGATGGCCAGGTGCTGCCCACTGAGAGGGCCTCCTACACACCCTGACAGACCTCAGCACACACGGGCAGAGCACTGACCTGCAGCACAACCTTTGTGTCCTGGGGAACGACGGTGACGATGCGTGACCCTCGCTCCACCTTGCGCAGGGTCTCACTGTTGGGTGCAGCAGCACTGCTCAGGCCAGCCTGAAGGGCTAAGACAACATATTTATCAGCACACATGGCACACTGCAGCACAGCGCCCCAGTATGGCCCTGCTGGGTAGCCCTATGAGTCAACAATACACCAGTGATCAACAGGAGAAGAACCTCTCAGTGCCAGTCCCTGCTGCACCTGTGCACAAAGCAGAGCTATGTCCTACATACAACAGATCACAAAGCTCAACAGAGCAGATGAGAGAAGCACAGAAAGGTGTAAAGCACTACTAAGTTGTTGTCCTGCCTTTACCAACGTCATCGTACTTCTCATAGCCAGATATCACTAGAAACTTTCTACAGTAATCCCTTCTCTACAAAACACCCACAAATAGCACACAGACCGTTCTTTTTTCAGACATGGAGGGGAGGGAGTGAATGCAGGGCTAAGCTTTTGAAAACAGTGAAGGGACAACTACAGGATAAATACTGCTCCTTGTGAGAAGCATGTGATATATAAAGTCAGTTCCCTGTGCTTCTTGGTCTCTGACAGATTTCTGAAAGCAACTCTCTTACTCTAGTCTCTTAAGCAGTTCCTTTGAGGGACCCAAATACAGCAGGTTTGGATGTGAAAAATGGGGACATCTTGTCTTCCCAGACAATGGCCATGAGCTACCAGCAGCAGGCAAACAGTACTGACATTTACCTTTCACTGATAAGTTCTTTAAGCAGAAGCACTGACAGGTGTGGGAGTTGGTTGTCACCAACAAAAACTCATCGTATGTTGTGAATGAGGTGATGTTGGAAGCAACCTGTAGAAAAATGAAGTTTGTCACTGTATAGACCAGAACAGGAAAGCTGCCTTTAGCAAAGGAAAAGGGGATGCAATGAGGGATAAAAACTTTGGTACCTCAACATCATTAACAAAAAAACGGCATCGATCTGTGAGGCCCAGGATCACCTCCTGTAAACAAAAAGGATGACAACTATGAGCTATCAGCATCACAACCTTCAGTATTTTACAACACTGACAAGCACTGTATTGAAGTACCTTACCATTAGGTAACGAGTACCTCCTGTGAATTACTGAGAGAAGCTGCACAGGAATTCATGCAACCTCTATTCCAGGAGGGCTCAAACATCTTTAAACAAATGTTTTGGTTGAAAATCCAGCTTGGCCTACCCTATAACTGCACAGTCATAAAACAGAAGCAGAAACCACACCAGAAATTTAGGTTTTTCTATTCAGCAGCACTTGGGTCCAAAATACCAGAGGAAATGCAGCAGAGTATGGCAAAGCAGCTTCATACAGCATTCACCGGGATGCACGCTGAAGGAAAGAAACCCTGAAACTATCAGCAAAACAGGTATTCATTCTTAAAGCTGTTGCAGCTATCAAGAAACCATCACCAATAGGAAACACCAGCAGTAGGACATCTGAGTAACTCAGTGCAGCCATATTTGCTAACAGGTTAAGTTGATATAAAACAGAGCAAAATACTCCTTTCAAAAAGAGCATGGCAGCAACTGCTGGAAATTTTCAATCTGAAATTTCTCACTCTTTAATGACTTTATTCATTATAGTCATAGATTGGGGTGATTGGGTGTTAACTGCAATCCATCAGAAATGCTTTGGAAGGCAAGGAAAGATATGCTCTCAGGTCAGAGGATCATGGTGCACTTTTGACACAGAGAACAACCAAGTAGGGAACTTAATCTGTTCACAGTCTCACTTACTTCACCACTGATCCTCGTGATAGAAGTCTGCACACAAGGATAGGGGAACTGAACAGCAGAGCCACTGCTCGTCCGCCAGGGCTTAAGGACTGGAGTAGAAGCCTCTGAGAAGAAAAGAAGATCGAATTGTTTTCCAGCCAATCAGAAATTCAGATATTAAAACCACATGGCACAAGAAAGTCAGAGCTGGGAATAAGCTACACTATCTGAAGAGGGGAGGAATGCCGACACAGAAGTCCAGGACTCAGGAGACAAGGCGGCATTAACGTCTGGGGCTTAGTAGCACCTTTATTCCACCATGGAATGAGAGAGAAGTACCAAGGATGTGGCAGTCATCAGCACTGAACTTTGTGTGTGTGCATATATGTATATATGTGTGTGTGTAAATATACAAACACATGCACACATACATAAATACATATATACATTTAAAAATTTAACAATGTTAATTGCTTTCTCACACAAATCACTCATTTCAGCCCATTTCTGGAAGCAGAGGGAGCATGAAAGGCAGCACCAACTACCCAGCAAGAGTCACTCAAGTCCCTGAACGTCAAATCATCTCATTAAACCTTTTAAGAAATCTGTAATAACTACAACTAAGACCAGGTACTTTAACAGGGCCCAGCTTACCCCACAGGTATTTTAGGATCTGTCTATCAGCCAACTGCAGAGCTACGGTTTTGGTCACTGGGCTGCAGTACAGGCTGATCACTTCTCCATCTACAGGTGTAGACAACCTGAAGCAAGACAGAGGAAAACACAGAATATCAGTTACAGGAGATACACTTAAAACTTAACATCCCTCCTTTCTTGTGTCCAGATGGAAAGATGCTTATTTCCAGCATGGACAGATAATTTGTTCAAGTAAGAATCTTCTGCAGTCTTTTCACACCCATGTCAGCTGACATTGGCACCACAAAGCACCAGCAACTCTAGCCAACAGGCATTTGCCTAACTGTGCTGGATACTGTCGCTTGCCTGCAGCATTCTGAAACCCACAATTCTTTTGTTCTGCTCTACAGTTCATATGTAAATCAGCCTGTCTTTGCTGCAGAAAGCGGCACTCTCCAGATCTCTTTGTGAAGTGTATTTCTGTACCCCAAGTGGCTTTTTTTTGGTGATCTGGTTTTAATTCAGCTGGCCCCACAAAACCAGCAGGTGAGGAGGAGGAGAAAAGCACTTACAAGGGCTACTAGTACCCTTCTGGATCTTGATAATGGTGGGCAAAGGGTAGAATGGGGGAATTCATGTCCCATCCTCCTGCCCTGAGGGCCTGGAATTCAAGGGAACAGAGCTATCCTGTACTGACACAGGCACATTAGCATGCACACTGCTGCTAGGCTGGGTGTAGGCATTAGGACTACAAGCAAGTGCTGACCAGTAGGCAGCTTAATGAGCTGTTTGGTTCTCCTGCAGGAAGAGAGTCAAATTCCCCAATCCACAGCCTCCAGGCTGCAGTCTAGTAAGAGACAGTCCAGAGGTGTTCTCAGACTTCAGCCACAGCTGACAGATCTCTAGTACCGTAAATTCAGGCTCTGTTCCTCAGCTCCAGCCACGTGAGGCACTGCAGTCAGATGGTGAAGGACAGACTGAGCAGCATGATGACCTTGACCAACCACCAGGAAGCTGCCATCTGGCAGCCAGGTGAGAAATCGGAGCCCCAGAGGATCCCTCACTTCACTGTTGTCATGACCCACATCAACTCTGTCACAAAATAAGAGAGATTGGGAAGCAAACAGAACTTGATTTCAATAAGCCACCTCACTGGAGATGCAAAGCTGTTCCTAGGCACAGCAAACCTGGCTGCTCAGACACACAGTGTGGCTGGGAGGGCTCCAGTGCAGAAACACAGACATGCAAAGCATGAATCCTGCCACAGGCTGGGCTGGAGGTAAAGGATGAGAACTAGGAAGTCTCATTTGCTTTCCTGAGGTAGTACTGCTTCCATGCCAACTGTCTCAAGGAACAAATGAAGAGCAGAGTGGGATTTTTAACCTTGTTACTGCCTCTGCCATGCAAGCAACTCAGTTGCTCAGTGTGCCATGATCATGGGCCAGGGCACTACAAAGCCATTCCTTTATGCTTCTGCTCCCAGAGACCAAATGCAGTACTAGGCACAGGAAAGGCTATCTCAGGACTGTCACTGACAGTCACTGCTTCCACTAGACAGGGACCTCAGTCAAGGGCATTTCTCAGCACTAGTTGCAGCCACAGTGTCAACTGTCAAGCTGTGACCTCTAAAGCATCCAGGCAGACACAATGCTCTTCTCGACACTAGTGCTGTGTTAGTTCTATATTACCTGTAGGTTTTATCCAGATATGGTGTTTCCACAGCTGCTTTAAATCCATTTCCACCCACAGCTCCTAACTTGACAGTAGGGTCATTCACCATACTCTGTCCTAGCAAACACAAAGCAGAACAAAGCAGAGTTTAGAGATCCTCTCAAGAGAGTCCCTTTCAGCTTCAGTCTTATCAAAAAGTAGATCAAACTACATCAAACTATAAAATTCCATTCCTACTTCTACAGCCAACACATAATTCTCATTAAGACTCACGCTGGAGGAGACAGTTACCTTGCAATGTTACAGTACAGAACAGAGACAGCAGTAACAGCCTCTTTCCTCACAGCACACTGTATGTAGGACTGTGGAAAGTGCTGGGTGCCCCAGATAGGTTCTCAGACATCTCCAGTGCCAATCAGCAACATGCCATCAGAACAGATTACACAAGATACTGTGTGCTGCACTCAAGCTGAAGCTAGTCAGGAGGATATTACCAGCAAACAAGTATTGAAGACTGTCTTCTCACAAAGTCAATGCACCACCAAAATGCTTCTGTGTCACCCAAACTACTGGAAATGAGAGCAGAGCTTGAACCCACAATTAAACCAAACCTGTCTCATTCCTAACTACTAAAGGTTTGAGTGACCACCACCCTACTAGTCCCTCAGGGTACTGCTCTCAGGAACACAGACTTTTTTTTAACAAGGCTTTGCAACATGCTCTCACCATATCTGTACAAAGAGATCCTGTTATCAGCATCCAGGACAGCCATGTCCCCGCTGTGTTTGAGATCTGTGTGAAAGGCAACCTGATTAACTGCCTGTTGAAGCTGGAGCTCATAGGTACACATGGGCGGAGGCACCACAGCATGCTGGAACACTGTGACAAGCACTTTATCTGTAAAAAACAGAGAAGAAAATCCAAGCTGCACCCCACTCCAAATGTTAATGAGGCTCTTGTTGGGTTCTTTGCTGGTAGTAGGAATAATGTTACAGGAAAATATTTGCTGTGCTCTTAGCAGTTAACTGCCCCACTTTTGAGGCTTCCGTCAATTACATGAACCCTCTTGGTAATAGCTTTATAGAAACAACAGTAAAACAGCCATAATCCCATCCAGCCTGCATACAAGAGGCTACACCACCTCTTCTAACTCTAGAGCTGCAAAGCTGTCCCACTGCTTACCTCCATCTATGACAGCCACATTTGCCACATGCTGACCGTTCTCCCCCGTCCCATGGTCTGTGGCCCAGTGCCAGTCATAGGAGAGGTAATGCCAGCCCTGGCAGAGTATATGCAGTCTATACAGGTTCTCTCGGTCCCACAGCAGTGACACCAACTGATCTTCCTCCAGGCTACCAAAATGTAGACTTTGCTTCAGGTACCAGTGATAGTTCCCTGTGGTCCACAGCTGAACTGTAAGAAAAACAAACCATTACTACAGACTAGTACACCAGCTCAAACCCTTCCTCCTCCCCACCACCACTGCTCTTCTGGAGGGGGTTATGTGCAGTGAAAATAACAGTTCTGGTCTTCAGTCCATGAGCTGTATCACAAACACCCAGCACAAGAAAGCTTACCAACAGACTTTGTGGAGAAGAGTCAATCTTAGAATTCATTGAGCTACCTTGTGACAAGGTAGCATTGTTCCAAGAAGGGTTCACACCTTTAGCATTCCATTCACACCACTTCCAGTTACAGCAACCTGGAAGATGCTTTTAGCTCAGGCTGAACTACCAGTTCTACCTGACCAACTGTGCTGGTTTTGGCTGGGGTAGAGCTAATTTTCTTCACAGTGTCTATTATGGGGCTATATTTTGGATTTGTACTGAACACAGCACAAATGTATAATACAGATAATATATAAATAATATATAAACATATATATAAATTCTATAAAATATATAATATAAATGTATAAATAATACATAAATATATTAAATTATAATATAGAGATATTTTTGTTACTGCTGAGCAGGGCTTACACAGAGCCAAGGCCTTCTCTGTTTCTTGTACTGCCACACTGGTGAGGAAGTTGGGGGTGCCTGGGAGGCTGGGAGGAGACACAGCCAGGACAGGTGACCCAAACTGATCAAAGGGGTATTCCAGACCACATGGCACCATGCTCAGTATATAAAATGGGGGGAAGAAGAAAGGGGGGATGTTTGGAGTGATGGTGTCTGTCTTCCTACATAACCATTACAAGTGATGGGGCTGTCTTGGGGATGGCTGAACACCTGCCTGCCCACAGGAAACAATGGATTAATTCCCCCTTTGCTTTTCTGGTGTGCACAGCTTTTGTTTTCCCTATTAAACTGTCTTCATCTCAAGCCATAGCGCTAGTGGGGAGGTCGGTGAGAGACTGTGTAGGGCTTGGCTGCTGGCTGGGGTTAAACCATGACACCAGCACTGTGGTCTCAAAGCCATTGGTAAGCCTCCTCAGTGTCTCCTAACTTGCAGATAAGTAGCCACTGCTGACCACACCACATCACATACTGCTCTCACCATAACTGTTTGGGCGAGAGTTTTCCACCTTCAGGTCTTCCAGCCAGACAGCCAGGACTGTAGAATCCGCATTCCAAAGCAGTTCATTAACCTGCAGACACAAACATGGCTCTTACTGATACTGTTGCTCCAAACTTGTTTGCAAGACCAGGAGTTGTTTCTTATCTTCAATAATGTAAGGTGCACGGGTTAACAGACAAACACAGCCCTCCTGTATTGCAAAGCTCCCAACAGCTGGAGAAAGGCATCCTGAGAGCTCCACAGCTGAAGAGGCCACAAACATGACAGCAGTAATCTCTTTGCTTTCCTTAGCACTAAGGAAGCATCTGCCAAAAGACCTCTCAACATCCAAAGGCAGAAGCTGAATAACATCCTAGCAGTAGCTTCTCACTTTTCTTACTTGGGATAATGTATTTGACCTCACAGCTGGCATGCTGAATAGCACTTAGGAATCATTTGCCTGACAGAAAGTATACAGGCCCCAGCAGCACCCCAGCACTACAATCACCCTGTACTACATATCTCTCTACTACGTGCTTGCAGAGGGCATTGCATCTTCTTCACAGGTTTCTTCACTGTTATCTTTTCAGATCACTACTACCATTAGGACAGGCACTAAGTGTTAAGTTAAAAACTTCCTCCTGGTATCTGCAAAAGATCTAGTCCTCCTCTGCACTAAGCTCTCATCAAAGAAGCCCAGACACAGAACTTACTTTGACCTGCCCTTTCTGGAATGGGAGGGTGAATTCGCCATGGAGAAGTCCATTTTTCTCCAAGAAAACCACATCCTGTCTGTTGGGTTTTTCTTGTGTTGATGCTATCAGGCTTCCAGAAGGCCTTAAAAAAGAGCCAAATGAAAAGTTATTGCTCACACAGTCACTAGCTGTCATTTAAACACCAATTGTTTCACATTTTCTCCAGTGACATGAAGAAAAGGGCAGCAGAGGATGTGTTTTCCTCAGCATTGTGCGGACAAAGTCATAGGTCCAGCAAAGACATCTTCCAGAGCTCATGACATCCCCAGGGGAGCAATTAAATGTCAGCACTGGCAATGGGACCTGTAATATTCCTATTTATACAGTTGAGTCCCAACCCACTCGACAATGACACTATGCAGACAATCTAGGCCTTCTTCCCACATGTAATGCAAGTATCAGACTTTTCAAGGATTAAGGGGCCACTGTTCCTCATGCTGAATCAGAAGGTGGCTTTCTTCAAGTTTTGGAAAAAATCAACAAAGAAGAAATGAAATTGATGCTGATCAAAGACTGTGACCAGGGAATAAAAAGCAACCCTGCTGCCACCATGCAGACTGCTTTATTACTCACTTCCAGGACAGTGCTTGTTGTAATCCTGAGATAGGCTCACTTGTTGACTGCAGCACAAGCTCTCTGTTCCACACCCTGACCTTCCGAGCACCTACAGGTTAAGAGAGCAATGAGACAAAGCTCTAGGAAAACCCTAGAAAGAAGATTTCCTAACTTTATGAAGGCAGAAGAGCAAATTTTGATGAATGTGAATAAAAAGGAGATTTCTCTTGTACCCCTTGAGGGCTAAGAATCCTGTCTCAGGCAGTTCTCCCATAGTAATTGAATGACTAAAGGAACAGAGTTAGGAATTTCAGTCTGATTTAGTTCAGTCATACTAGTTTCCTCCTCCAGCTTTCACCATAGAAATGTTAAAATCTTAGTGTAAATTCAAGATCCTCCCTAATCTGAAGTACTGAAGGTAAAAGCCCAAACTTGTGGAAGAGCAGTGCAGTTCAATACGTTGACCAATACATTGAAGCTTTCAAAAAGTAGTATTTATCATGGAAGATGTCAGTTACAGTATTACAACAAATGCATATGCTCATCACCTCTTTGGCTTCAGGGCAAAACCAAGGGAAAAATATTTACCATTATTTAAAAAAAACAGTGTGCAATGCTAAACTGCTAGTATGAGGGACAATGGATATACCACCCCAAACATATTCAGCCAGAGAGATGCCAGATCCAGACAGCCTATCAGATAATGCTTAAAGCTTGAGCAGTAATTTAACACTGGTGAAAGAAGCAGTTCAGGCAGTATCTACACAGTAGTACCCTCTCCTGGCATCTCACTGAACTGAAAACCAAACTGCAAAGGAAGTGTTCGAAAAATCATGTCTATAAAAAGCCTCTGAGAACATCAGAACAGAGAAAAGAGCAATTAACGAGCTCAGCTCACCCTTGCTTTAACCGGCCAAGAGACCACAAACACCACAAACACCAGACAGTTCTCGCCTTGCCTAAATTCTGCTTAAGAAGTCCCACATACATGTTGGTATTCCATAGAAGTTTGGCCCCATACCTGTCTCTGGACAGACAGCACTCACTGCAACAAACTGCCCGTCTCCTCTCCATGTCACCCGAGGCCTGCCATCGTCCCAGGCTGAGGTCGGCAACACTTCCTGAAGTCACATAAAGAAAGGTGCATCAAAGCTCTGGAAGGCAAATGCTGTCTTTGTCTAAACAGACTGCTCTTTGAAGAGCCTTGGCATGGAATCAACCCGTTAAAAATGTTAAGGCTACAAAGTTAAAAATTCATTATTCAAAATGTTATTTTAGGAAACACTAGAATTAAAACTGAAATAATTCAATCTGCTTTTCCTGCAAGTTCATATGACTGTCTCTTCACATGATCATATACGATCCTTCCCCTCCACCAGGATCCTTATTTATAGACCAGCTGAGCATAAGCTGGACACAAGAATCGAGATTTGTTCATTACTGATACTGTTCATTACATATTTGTTCATTATTGTCACAACCCCTTGGAAAGAGAAAGGCACGCCATTCAGGCAATCAGTAAGGCAGACAGAAGCTGGATGAGAAGTAGTGATCTTTAAGACAAATAGGTTCTTCACAGAACACAGGAAAAAAGAAATTTCAACGGAATACACATAAAGAGGCAGCTATTCAAAAGCTTTAACTTTGTCCAGCTAGGCATATTTTCCCTTGTCCAGACAAGCTTTGTCCTGTCTGTCCCAACAGTAATGCTGGAATAGGCCACATTTCATGTCTGCACTGTAGCCTGCAAGGTTTCAGCAGTAACTGATTTAACTCAACAGTTTTAACTCTGGAACTTAAACACAAAAAGAAAAATCTGTTTTAAGCTGCTTGACTTTTCACAAAACAAAAAGTAGAGAAAACAAAACTCAAACAAGAAAGTGTCAGAAAAAGGAGCACAGAGCTAAAATGTGAAGGAGCTGCCTCATAGGTGATGCTCAGGTAGCCCAAATCCTTCTTCTCTGACCTTCTGGGAGTTGAATCTACTGTTATTTCTGCTCCTTTCAGCCACACTGCATGCTATTTCTCTTGCTCGTGCAAAAACTTCAGTATACAGCACACATTCAGCAAAACTGATTATGCTGATTTAAGGGAGGGTTTACTTCTACAAGCACTAGAGCTTGCAAATCTTGCTTTGAGCTCTGTACGAAAAGTATTAAGTACTCCCAGCTGCTTTCTTGATTTAAGAGGATGATAAAAAGGCAGGATTTCAGATAACACAGAGACAGAAGCAGCCTATGAAGAAAACTGCAAGAAAGGTGTTGGGAAACTGGCACTCCAGGAATAACAGAAACTCTCTTTATACATGTTCTCCCAGAGACAGCATGGGCTTGACACAAAAAACCCCCAGCATCATACCGTCTGTTTGCGATGTGCTGCCTGTTTCCCTTCTGATCCATGGAACTGTGTCTCCTTTTTGCCCCAACCAAGAGCAACAAACTTTCCTGAAGAAGAAGTAATCATTGTAGTGAAAGGTTTACAGCACTACTGTACACTATACACACAACCACAGCTTCAAGCCACACACACCTTCCCTCCGAATTTCATTCTAAAATCTTGCGGGAAAGTTATCTAGCCCAGAAAGTCCTTTCGTACATGGAACTTACTTGAATTTATGCTGACAAGTAAAAGTATTCTTCAGCAGTCCAGCAGCATTACAGGCTAAAATGTCTCCTGGTGCACATAAATGCTCAGCTCCATCTCCTTACTTACATGCTTACAACATACCAATGACATCAGTTACAGCAACTTCATTTCAGTGCACCTCTCACCTTCCCCAAACTCATCTTGGTGGATTTGCTTCTCAGTAATTGGTTCAAAATCTCTTGTCATCATGATGAGTGTTTGCTGACCTGCAAGGCAGATAAATACAGTATTGGTGCAAATGAACACTCAACATTCCCCTGTGTTGTCCTATTGTTCTGTCATAGGCCCAAATATAGAAAATATGGTACTGCAGGGAACACATCCTTCAGAGCACGAAATCTCATGATTGGAACAGAAAAACACTTTCAAATTTTTGTCCTCAAAACCATGCTTCCTTGTCTAACCTTAGTAAGTTCTTTTCACCTTCAAAACAAGTACCTGGCGCTGTGAAGTATTTTCTCTTGAGATATGAAGGACAAGAAGGCATCTGGGAGCAGTCAGCATGGATTTATGAAGAGGAAATCATGCCTGACCATCCTGAGAGCCCTCTACAATTAAATGACTAGCTTGTGGATAGGGGGAGAACAGTGGATTTGACTCCTTAATGACCTGGACGATGGGACCCTCAGCAAGGTTGTAGATGACGCAAAACTGGGAGAAGCAGCAGGTACAGCAGAAGGTTGTGCTGCTGTCCACAGGGACCTTGTCATGTAGGTGAGATGGGCTATCCAGAACTTTATAAAGCCCAGCAATAAAAAAGGCATGTCCTCCATGGGGAAAATAATCATCTCAGGTACTAAGACAGACTGGGAGCCAACTGGCTCGAGAGGAGTTTGCCAAAAAAATTAACTGTGTTTCCTGGTGCACACCAACTTGACAATGAGCTAGCAGTGCTGCATGTGTGGACAACAGCATCCTGGGCTGCATTAATAGTGCTGCCAACAGGTTGAGGGAGGCGATCCTGCTCCTTTACTCAGTGCTGGTGAGACACATGCAGACCGCTGACTTCATTTCTGGGCTTCCCAGTACAAGACAGACAAGGACATACTGGAATGAGTCCCGCAAAGGGTCACATGATTACTGAGGTTGGAGAATTTGTCACATGAGTGGAGGCTGAGAGAAGCCAGACTGCTCTGGAGAGAGGGTTCCAGGGGAATCTCATCAGTATGTGTAAATATTTCATGTGGGAAGTGGGGTACAGCAAAGAAGACACAGCCACACTGTTAGTGAAGCTGAGTGACAGCACAAGAGGCAGTGGGCACACACTAAAATACAGAAAATTCCCTTAAACCGTAAGAAAACATTTTTTTACTCTGAGTGTGGTCACAGACAGGAAAATGATGCTCACAGAGGTTGTGGGGTCTCAGACCTTGGAGATATTCAAAACCTAACTGGGAACAGTCCCCCACAACTTGCTCTAGGTAACCTGCTTTGAGCAAGGTGGTTGGAATAGGTGATCTCCAGAGTTCCCTTTCAACCTCAAGCGTTCTATGACTATGTTTAGTCTGAGGCTAATTTCACTTTCTAGGTGAGACACACCTGTATATAAGTTGGGCCTGTGACACATACATTTCCTACCAAACGCCAAGAAACAGTTTTTGTTACTAATAAATCAAATGGGGATACAAAGGAGGAGTCTTCGTGTTTTAGAGACAAGATCAAATCTACTTCCTTGGAAGAGCTGAAGAACTAATATCTCTTCTATAAAACTCAGTCTTTTGAACCTGAACAGCTTCTGCTTGAATCACCAAAGCACCTCATGGATCATTAAATGAAATCTCACATATAGAAACAGGTAGGGGTTTTTCCTGTTTTAAGTCCTAGTTCCAACGATATAACTTTGTCTTCTTATTCTTCTCTGTAAAACTTAGCTGTATTTTATATTTTGGGCATAATGAGTTTCAATCCCAAAGGGAGGAAGCTTACAGGGTGCTATTAATACCTGTTGCAAGCAAAACAAGCTCTTGGTCAGGACTCCAGCTCATGGTACTCAGACCACTGTCCACACTTCCAACACATTCCACCTGCAAGACCAAAATAAGATCACAGAGGGGCAGGAACAGGAGTGCAGCACTATTGCAGCGCAAAAGCAAACAGTCACCAAGTAGGGAAACCCCTTCCTACTTAAAAATGTCACAAAAGTTACTTTACGAAACAAAAGAAACTTTCTGACTAAAGATGGTTCCAGAATGTTTATGTATGAGGGCCCTGATGATCTAAAGATTAACACTTTCTACTATACCCAGTTTTAATAAGAGCTTTATTCTCAACTCTCAGTCTTAAGTCAGCACATAAAGTGTCAATACTAATACTGCCTGACAGGGTCTCTGATTACATTGGTAAAAAATTTATTGGTCACAAAACACAGACATAATGGTTCTTACCTAAAGAATTCCAACATGCAGTTAAACTCTGATCAGTCTGTGCGTGCTGAACTTGACTACTGTATTTAGCTGCACCAACTTCAAAGTGTATGAAAAACTGGGCCAGTTTTATTGGCCCATCATGAGCATAAAACAGCAGTGGCAAAGAAATTCTGTCATGCACTGTTATCCTAATTTGCAAAGGCATGGAATAGAACAAGTATATCATGGCAAGATGATGCCATTACAGGAATTAGCCTTGGCTGTCACAATCTTTTCAGGTAAGCAAAGTGAGGCTGGGCACCAATGGGCAGAGTAACTATCACCCATGTATAAAGAATTTCAGAACAAGCAGATGAACTTTAAAGACTTCCTTCTTGCTGCCTTGACTGCACCAAAAGAACACAACCTTAAAACTGGAAAGTAAGCCAAAAAGCCTTGAAATAAAGAATCTGAAGTTAAACCTCATCTCTGATGCATCTATCAGTGCAAGAAAAGTCTCATGTATCACATGTTTTGTTAATTTTGATTCCCCTATGACATGTTTTAAGTTGCAATACAGGACACCTTTTTCAGATACAGCTGATTGCATATTTAAGTCATATTTGCCAATCAAACCCAAACAAGAATCAAAACAGTCAAGCTGCAAATAACCACAACCTTTCAGCTAACCCAGACAGACCAATGTCATCTCATGCCCACCTTCACCTGCAGTGTTGGGCTGGTATCATGGGAGCTGATTCAGACTTCAGAGAGTGCTGCTGAAGACAGTACAAATCTGACACTGAGAAAGCAAGTATCTCAGTTCCTGCCATATTTGCTCAGCTATTTCAGTTTCCCTTTCATATTTTCTAGGGCTTTTTAATTCCAAATGTTCTTCAAATCACAACACACTACACTTTCTCCTCTCTTCAGTTAAGTCATGTCAACATGATGTTCTGGATCGACTGATAACAAGAAGGTAGCTACACTGTGAGTTATGAATGGATTACTTTATTCTGTACCTAGTCTCAGCAAAATCCTGTTTCTGTAAGACTCTCGGTCAGATCCTGTGCTGCTGGGTGTTTGCTAAGAGCCCTTCAAGCAAAATTAGAGGACTGGGGCTGTGGACAGGCAAGCCATCACTTCAATTCCAGTTCTTTTACAGAATGTCTATTCTGTCCTTACTCCTGCTCACGGATCCCACAAAAATCTGCTGGTCTGCCCAGAGAAGGGAGACTAACCACAGCTCAGTATGCAACCAACTTACAACTGCCCCCTGAAGAAATTACAAGTATCATTTTTTCCTCCCAAATCTCTCAGTACTATTGTGTCTTCTCTGCCATGTTACCTGCTTCGTGCTCAGGCTGCAGAGCAGGATGTCTCCAGCTGCTGTAGCAACACACACACACTCCTGCTCTGGAAGATCTTCGATACCCACGATGTAGCCACTTCCATCTTCAGGAAAGAAACCCTCCTCAACCAAGGAAACTTCTCTTGTCACCTTGACACAGAGAGGACAATGACTTAGTAATTACACATCACCTCAGTGGGGTTTTTGCAGAAATGACAGACTGATATCCATGGGTATATTTCATCCAATTGCAGTTACACAAAGCATTAACAGCAGAAGAGAGTATGTGAATTGCAGCAGGAAACTTATCTTTACTTATTCATAGGAACCTGTAAAGATCCTCTTACATTAAAAGTGCTAAGCAGACAATGAGAAACTCACATGAGAAAGCAAACAATAAATGACAATACCACAGCTTCCAATCTGTCTTGCTAATCATCTTTTAATCCTTTTTCCATAACTCCCCGCATAGTGTCAACATTTAGAGGTGCATCAGTAGCTGCTTGAAGTGTCCCAGTACTATTAAGGGGAGATGCAGACTCCAAAGACACAGCATAAAAAAGAATTTCTAAGGAAAAGCATTTGCATGCACACTAAGGTACAGCAATCTTTGAAAACGAGATCCCTGGAAAGCCCCAGAGCTCTTCTGACACGTCAACTTCAGAACTGAATGTACTGAAGGGAATTAGGTGCCTCAGAGCTGCACAGTGAGAAGACAGCAACCCAGCTTTAACACCACTTCCTAACTCAGTAGCATTTTTTTACTTTAGCGATATGTTGGGGTTTTTTGCCCCCTAGAGTACGTTTCAAAAGCTTCCTCCTGTGCACTTCACTACCTCCTTGGTTCTGTTTTGTGAACCGTGTCTCTGATGCAACTGCTCGCCAGGTCATGCTTAGGACTAAGGTACGTGAGTGATCCGTGTCAAAACAAAGCCACGCTCTTAAAGAGGCCGGTTTAATATCTTAGAGGCACAGAAAGCCTCTTCAGCCACCGAGATGTCAGTGCGGCGATCCCACGGCACGGTGGCCGGAGGTTCTGAGCGCCCCAGACACCGCCGCGAACAGGGAGCCCCACCAGGAGACAGGCGAGCTCCCGGCGGACACCGCCGCACGCCCGGAGGAACCCACGATTTATTCCAGCTCTGCAAACAAAGCTGACCGCAACAGCACGCCGGCAAGCACGAGCACTCTCCCCCGAAGCCGCAGCCCCGGCTCTCACCGAGTCCTCGCCGAGGCGCAGCTCCACAAGCCCGTACTGGGAGGCCACGAGGACCGTGCCGGGCTCGGCACCGAGGCAGAAGCACCGCGGAGTGCCCGCGGCGGCGGCGCAGCGGCGCCCGCCGGCCCGGAGCAGCCGCAGGTTCCTCATGGCGCAGGGAGGCAGCGGAGGCGCCGAGCCCTCACGGCGCCGCCATGTCCCGCAGGCCGGCCGCGCGCACGCGCCGCGCGCGGAGGCCGCCGCTCGCAGGGCGGAGCGCGGCCCGCCCTTCCCCGCCATGGCCGGGCGGGACGCGCCGCGCCGGGCCGGGCGGCCACGGGTTCTGCCGTAGACAGCAAAACCAGTGCTTTGTCTCCTCAGCAGCTCAGCTCCCTGTGTGGCTGCACATAGGACCGCCAAGCTTGGAAGAGACCTTTAAGATCTTCCAGTCCGCCCGTCAGCCTGGCACTGCCACTGTAACCCCTAGACCCACTAAACCACACCACTCAGCGCCAGATCCGGGTTCCACCACCTCCCTGGGTAGCCCATTCCAATGCTTCACCACCCTGATAGGGAAGAAGTGTTTCTAATATCTAATCTGAATCTCCCCTGCCTCAGCTTAAGGCCATTTCCTCCTGTCCTCTCCCTGCAGGCACCGCAGAAGAGCCCCCATGCCCCCACCTCGCTACAGCCTCCTTTCAGGTGCTTGTAGGGAGTGATGAGTTCTGCCCTGAGCCTCTCTCTTGAGACTAAACAAACCCAGCTCCCTCAGCCATTTCTGGAAGGCAACAAGCCTTGTTGCCATTCACTGGACATGCTCCTTAAGTGAAGGGCCCAGAACTGAACACAGTATTCGAGGTGTGGGCTCACCAGTGCTGTGTCCAGGGGGAGATCACTTCCCTAGTCCAGCTGGGCACACTGTTCTTGATCCAGGCCAGGATGCCATTGCCCTTCTCGGCCACCTGGGCGCACTGCTGGCTCCTGTTCAGCATCCCCAGGGCCTTTTGTGATGAGCCACTTTCTAGCCACTCTGCCCCCAGCCTGTAGCACTGTTGGGATTAAATCCCACAAGCAACAAAAGGCAGAGCAGCTCTGAAAGGAAACATCATGTCCCACGGGGTAACAGAGCAAACGGTTCCCTTCCTGCACTCTTTGTCCAGCTTCTACTCTGCCCTACCTTCTTCCCTCCTGACCATATCCCATTTCTTCCTCTTCAGAGTTTTTTACTACTTAAATATCATCTCCAGCCGTTTCAATTTTCTGAAAAATAATGGCAACCTGAAATTTCAGGCTTGGTCTAATGCCTGGAAACTTGCAGGCTTTAAAAAACAGGTGTTAAAGAGAGAATAAAAAGAAAAAAATACTAAGTTCTGCAGCTCAAAGTAAACAAAAACTTTTCTGAAAAGGAATGAGAGAAAAGAAACCAGCCCAGTAATGAAGTCCAACAATTACCTTACTTGACTGTGACAGGAACATTTGATTATCTTCTCTTTTTTAGGAAATCAGTTTCTAAAAATACTGGTTTGGGACATTTAGAAGTGACACATTGAACATATATTTTATATTACATGCTTTTCCAGGCAAGTTGTAATGATCTGGGTTTAAAACCAAGTAACTAAAATAATTCAAATGGAACTTCATGGAATTGCAATGATTTTTGAGACACGATGCACTCTAAAGCATCCAAAAGCACAGCTGTGTTTTGTAAAGTCATCTGAGATCTTTCACAAGTAAATATAAAGTACTGCAAATATGTATTTACAGTTTCTACAAAACTGCCATCTAAACTTACCGTCAAGTGTCAATATTGTACCAAAAAAAAAAAAAAAAAAAAAAAAAAAAAAAAAAGTTAAACATAAACCCTGAATGCAACGAAGATTCACAAGCAGGGAATGCCTGAAGCTAAAAAAAATATCTGTATGTAGTGTATACTGAGCAGTCCTACTACTCAAAACTACCTTTGTTCAGGTATCTTCTGATGTAAATTCCTAACTATACTCATTTAGTACTAGATGTATCTATGCAGAATAAAAAAGTGTTCTAGAGTGCTTATCCTTACCATTAACTTGCCTCCTAACTTGCTTCCTATCACGACTCTTCATTAAGCTTAAAGGAGTAATAAACACTGCTAAATCCCCAGATATAGGCCAACTTCTAAGAAAACAATTGTATTTTGGTAGGGGTTAAAAGCTCTACCATGGTTTGTACAGCAGAGCTGGGCTGCTGTTGTGCTTTCTCAAAAGTACACTCTCTGTTACAATTTCAGACGGTCACAAGGATAGCACCTCTATGCTGCAGAATCTTTTTAAAACCCTTAGTAAAGCCCCACTGGGGACACACAAATTGGTTTGTTAGTGGGCAGAAGAGAGTATGTGACTCACAGCCTGAGGACTCCCTTCCCCCTTTAGCGCTGGCTTCAGTGCTCTGCTTGAGGAGTGAAATCTGCAGAGGGGTTTTGTGTTGGCTGGCGTTCAGGAAGGAATTTATTGCTCGTTTCTTAGAGACAGCTGAAGGAGTCTGCGTGATTTAGACACTCTGACAGTCGCCCTGAATTGCTTAATTTGTCAGGATTAGCACAACATGGCTTCAGGTTGGGACAAGATGTTTATCATCCGTGCTGATCCCCTTTCTGTTGAGTGCACTGTGTAATCACATCTCACAACAAAGCAGAACAAGGCGTTCTGAGCCACAGGTCTACAAGCGTGACAACCATGGCACATCTTCCAGTGCAGTGGGCTGTCTCCAGGAACTGCAGATATCCCTAAGTGCCAAGTAAAATTCCACATCTGCAAGTGGGATGCCAGCAGCAAGTCCCATTTGAAAGGACTCACAATGGCCCAAGCACAAACTCCCTCCAGCCTGGCCAGAAAGGACTCATTATCTGATAAGGAATTATGTGCAAGGTGTCTCAGTGCAACTGGAACAGCAGTTTGGTCAACTCCCAAGCCTTTTCTTTACTCTTTGGCATATTGCAGAAATGGAAGAATCACAGAATCATTAAAGTTGGAAAAGGGCCGTTTTGTTGTTTTCTTTTTTTTTTTTTTTTTTTAAATTTAAGTTGCAGTTTGTAAAACTCATTAGCCTTTCCTTCCCAATTTCTTTGTATTTCACTCACAAAAGGAATGTCAAACATGGTGTAAATTTAGTGTTGTGCTCAGTTCCTGTGTATTTCCTGGTACTGTATTTAAATGATCACATATATA
>JAWWLV010000100.1:25952008-25970276 GCA_035041135.1 Platyrinchus mystaceus | reverse complement strand
CAGCTTAAGGCCATTTCCTCCTGTCCTCTCCCTGCAGGCACCGCAGAAGAGCCCCCAGGCCCCCACCTCGCTACAGCCTCCTTTCAGGTGCTTGTAGAGAGTGATGAGTTCTGCCATGAGCCTCTCTCTTGAGACTAAACAAACCCAGCTCCCTCAGCTGTTCCTCGTAGGCCATGTTTTCCAGACGTTTCAGGAGCCTTGTACCTCTTTGCTGGATACTTTTCAGCACCTCAATGTCCATTTTGAAGTGAGGGGCCAGAACTGAACTCAGTTCTCAGTGTGTGGCCTCACCAATGCCTGTGCCAGTGCTAGTGTATAAACTGACACTGGAAGCAGGATGATTCTTTTGCAGCCACTCTTGGCACTAACCAGTTGAGGAACTCCAGCTGAGATTTTTAAGGCACTTCCAGGCCAGCCTTCACATAGGCCAGTGCTGCCCTGTTGACACCCTTTCTGTCACACTCTATGTCACCTCCCTTCACGTGCAACTGAGGGGGAGAACGCAGCTCAGCTTTCAGGGGAGAGAAGGACTTCATGCAATCATAGTTATAGCTTTCATGCTTTCCCTTTTTTCTAGTGAAGCTCAATTCCAGCAGCACTGATCCTCAGTACAAGAAAGCAGGAGCTACTGGAAAGGGTGGAGGGCCACAGAGATAATTAGGGATCTGAAGCCTTTCTCTCATGGGGAGAGACTGCAAAAGCTGGGCTTTTTTAGTCTAGACAAGACTGAGAGGGGATCTCATCCATACATATAAGTATCTCAAAGGCAGGTGCCAAGAGGATGGTGCCAGACTCTTTCTGGTGGTGCCCACTGACAGAATAAGGAGCAAAGGCCATACACTAAAACATATGAAGTTTCATCTAAACATGAGGAAGAACTTCTTTACATCGAGGGTGGCAGAGCCCTGGAACAGGCTACCCACAGAGCCCGTGGAGTCTCCCTCTCTGGAGACATTAAAATCCCACCTGGACACGTTCCTGTGTAACCTGCTCTAGGTGACTTTGGCCTTGGCAGGGTGTTTGGACAAGATAATCTCTAGAGATCCCTTCCAACCCTAACAATTCTGTGATTCTTGTATGATTCTGTGATCCAGTCTAAAAGCCAAATGCTGAGGCAAGACAAATTTGGAACAAATGGCTTTTGGCTATGGAAATCTGTAGATTTTACGTCCCGTAATCAGCTTCGTCTGTATTATAGTTTGGCAGTTTAGGCCAGTGGAGAGATAGCCCATCAGACATCTAGCTTTACTTTTTGCTCTTCTGGTACTAAACTTGACTAAAGTCAGTGATAAAACTCTGTAAAGCTGACTAAACTCAAAGAGGGCTTTCTTGAGACCAACAGAAATGGGTGATAGCAAGGCTCAGTTATCACTGCACAAAGAGAAAGTCAAAGCCATCCGGACTCCTTATCCTCGGGATAAGGGCATAAGAAGTGCCTTCCCGGGCTAGTCCAGCACCTGCCAAGCCCATCAGGGCCTGGCAGCTCTAGCAGGAGGAAAGGCAGCTGCCTGAGAGCATGTGAACCTGTATACACTGTGCCCCCACGCCCCTGTGCCCCCTCAGGAGCTGCACTGCTTGGTTTGGTCTTTGACACCCCTATTCCTTGCTCTTCTGGAAGCTTTTCCAGGGTTTAGTCTAGACCCCTTGGCTCAGCCTGATCCCATCAGCCTCGTCTCCCGTGCCACCAAGTTACCACTGTTCTTACCCACTGGAATTTGCCTGCCTTTGCTGAGTTGTCCCGGCTGACTGCACAGCTGTGGCTCTCGCACTGCGGGGTGCGCTGAGCAGCGGGTCTGCATCGCCGCCCGGTGGTTTTGGAGGCTTGGGGAGAATTCCCCTCTAACCTTGACTTCTTTCCATGTGCACCATCACCCTGGTGAATAATTTTCTTCCCCTCCAGCCAGCTGAAGCGCCGCTCTTTATTACTAATTCCCCCTCCCGCCGTGGCTGCCGCTGGCGCCCCCCATCTCGCAGCGCTGCTGCTCCTGTGCCCCGTCCCCGCCTCGCATCACTGCCGCCGCGCTGCCCCATCCCCGCCGCCCCGCCCCGCCGGGCACGGCGGCCGGACCGGCCCTGCAGGAAGCGCGGGGTGGCGGCCGCAGGTGTTCCCGGCGGGAGCTGCGCGTTCCCGCACCGCCGCCACCCCACCCCCGAAATCCTCCGACCGGCGGGCGGCTGGGGTTCCACCCCCCCGGCGCTGCCCGCTACAGGCGGTGCCAGGGTCAGCGCCGTGCCAGGCTCCAGCCGCCGGTGCCCCAGCGCGGTGCAGCTGGGCTGGCAGGCGCTTCTGGGACAGGCACGGGGAGGGGCCGTGGGGCTGCCTTGTACCGCTCACAGCGGCAGCTCCGGAGAGGTTTGTGCACGGTTTGTGTTCTGTTTTCATTGATGAGTCAGTGTTAAGGCAGCTTTTGGCTAAATATATTTTTCAGACAGTTCCCTGGCGACGACTGGGCCGAAGAAAACCTGGAGCAGAAGCCGCTTTTCTTTTTTGGGGGTTTGTTGGAGGCTGTGATTACCTGCTTGGTGGTGCTTGCAGCAGTAGCTCTATGCCAGCAGACGGTGACTTCCAGGAGCATCTCTCTGCTTCTCTTAAGGAGGTGAGGTCTTATCTAGAGGGCTTTGCAATGCAGATCTGATATGACTCCTTATAACTTGGTGCTTAAACCTGAAATACTTGATCCTGTTCATGGTGTGGACCCATGGACCATCATGCTGGCAAGAGGTAGACTTGTGATGGAGTCTTCAGACTGTGCAGGAGATACTTGGTACTGCCATTAAAGCTCCGGGGTCTGTTCAGGGGAGTTGAGAGCATTACTTCCTCCTGACTATAGTTCATTTGTGCCAGGCAAAATTAGCTCAGCAATTAAGCTTTCGGATGTTCTAGAACCTTAGTTGAGGCAACTAAGGTGCTTGTTGTTGGCATTTGTGAATGTATTCAGCACCAGGATCCACGGCCAGGGGAGTCAACTACTTCAGTAGCTTTCCAAAAAGAGTGAACACTATCTGTAGTTGTCTTTAAAGCTAATGTGGGAACAGGAGGTGGCAGCAATAAACATAATGGTGCTTAGCAATCTGTAGGATGGGTAAGCCTTCTTTCTGTAATGAGGATAAATTGTTCCTCAGAGTGTGAGCTTGGGCAACATCTCTGTGTGCTCCATTGTATTATCTCCATTCACATGTTGTCATACAGCTGGATGTTGTGTTCAATAGTTTTGTGTCTGCAGTTAGATTCACACTAACTCAACACTGCAACAATTTATTTGCTTACATATTTGCTTCAGATATGTTAGTGTCTGAAACTGAAGTTTAAATAAAATGCAAAAAAATTATTTATAGATACTTTTCTGGAGCGTTGTTAGCTTTCCTTATACAGAAACTGTGGGTGTTGCAGCTCTGAGCAGAAAATCACACCTATCATATGGTTAAGCACTTGAAAAAATGCTCAGAAACATGGCAGAATTGATCCTTACATACGATCAAAATTCACCTGAATGTGTACCTGAGTAGCTGGCTACAGCTTTTAAGTTGGCCCCTTCTCTGAGAGAGAAATGGAACTAGAGATCTACACAGATCCCTTCCAGCGTGTTTTTTCTCTTTTTCTTTTGCACCTTGTGTTCCTCCTGGGACCCGGGTGGTTACTTTGTCCACTGAGCAACCAAGTCTCTTTTGCAAGGATCACAGAATTACTTTCTCTGGTACATAATCTATCATATGATTCCATCCTACTGGATGAAGAACTAACACACAGCATACAGGATTTTTAATAACTATAGTCAGCTGACTAACAAATTAGTTAAAAGGATGCTTCATAAGGCTGGATTTTTCTTTAGACATCATGGTTTAAAGTATTTGTTGAACATTCAATGTAAATATGAGGACATGCTTACCTCCAACCCCTTGACCTAAGTATGTGCCTACCCCCAGAGCTTTTTATCTTGCCATGTTTTCTGCAACCATTCCTTAACATTTGAAGTCCTGAATGCCCTTGTTATTGCTATTGATTCTGTACGCTTGCAGGCTGTACTTATTTTTCACTTGAAAGATTATTTTTTATTACTGTTTCTTAGTTGCTAATCCAGGCTAATTTAGGAATGAAAAAGGAAGAAAGCAGATACATAGAGGTCATCTGAGCAGAGGAGGGCAGAGAGCAACGACCAAAAGCAGGGTTGGAGACCTTGGCTGGGTAGTTTGAAAACTAGAGTATGTTTTTTTGTTGTATGCCAGACGTGAGCTTATTCCTTCTTTTTTATTTGCTTCAGGTTCTGTAACCATGATATAATCAGGATCTGCTGTTACTTATTTACCTAAAGAATTTCCTGTTTTGATCTATTTCCTGAAAGAGATGAAGAAAGGACCAGAAAGTGGAGCGTATCCCCTTGCAGCTCTAGGAAATTTAGTGGAGTCAAATCCAGATGATAACAGCAGAAATGGAGCCTCAGTGAAAGACAAAGATGTGCTTTCCTCTCCTGGAGAACTGGAAAACATACAGCTGAAACCTAGCAAAGAAACATCCAGAAAAAAACTCTGTGGCTATTTAAATAAACTGGGCATCAAGGGGCCAATCAAGACCTGGAAGTCTCGCTGGTTCTTTTATGATGAAAACAAATGTCACTTACTATACTACAGAACTGCCCAGGACATTAACCCTTTGGGATCTATTGAGCTCTCTAGTGCCAGCTTTGACTGCAAAATGGAAAATGGAGAAGGGATTTTTGAGATCAGAACACCAAGCAGAGTTTTTACTTTGAAGGTAAGAGGCAACATCTTGTAATGAAACATTTCCAGTCAGGACAGACCAATCTCTACTATGGTATCTCTTGGTTTGAATTTCACTTTAGTCCTCCCAGCTTGGATTGTTACCATTTGGACCTAAATTACTTTCTTGATTTGGCAAGAGTGGGACTGCAATATATGTGAGGTGGCTGTTGTTTAACAGAATAGCAAGAAAACCCAAACTATGTGCTGAATTAAAGAGTTGGGGAGTTCTGCACTCCACATGTAATGTTCTGAACTGAAATTAACTCCCCTGTCTGAAATGATTGTTCCATCAGGAATCTTTGCTAGATTTTTATCTCTGTGAGAGTTGCTGTTAAGAAGCTCTGTGGGTGATTCCTGTCTAAAATAATGGTGCTTATCCTTGAAGCATAGTTAACCAAAACACGTTTAAAATTAGGTCAGCAGTCCACTGAGATTCTGCTACTTAAGGCCATAGTAAAGATTTACTCTGTCCTCCCAAATCAGGGTTAGGACCAGGGGATACAGATTCAGTGTAGGCTTGATACAGCTGGCCTTTATTTCTGCTGACTTGTGTAGCAAAGTGGTGGTCATCCCCTCAGGATATGTCTCATGCTGATGAGATTATTCCCTTCCTTTTCCTGTTTTTTGTTATGTTAGGCAATCAGCAAGCAGGCAATGATGTACTGGCTGCAGCAGCTGCAAATGAGACGTTGGGAATTTTGCAACACCAAGAGCAGATTTCCTGTGGGCAGCTCCCAGCTTGTGAATGAACCTCTAGCTGGCAGAACAAGTAGGTGTCGCCTATGTCAGCTTTTCTGTTGCTTTCAGTGCCCCCTCCATGGATGGTGTTCCTCATCTGTAAGTAGGCAGATGTTTTGGCTAGATTTTTAAATGCAGGTGCCAACTATCAGTGCTTGGTCAATGTTTGGAACTTCTGCCTTATTATGCATGAAAGTGAATAAGCTGCCTCCAAATCCACAGCATGTGTTTGGAGATGTTCAGATATTATCTTATGATCATGAATTCCATCTTGGTTTTCCTCACGTAAGTGTGCACATTTGGTATATCCCCTTCCTCTTGCTAGGCCTGTGAAATTTAGAGTGAGCAAGTTTATTTTCAGCAGTGGGATGAGGATGTCCATTCCTACAAGGGGTAGTACACAGACAAGTGGATCGGGGAGGGCACAAACAGGGTGTCCACCTGTTTAGTTATGACCAGATGCACATTTTGTTTGAGACAAATAATCCCCTACCTAGTAAGTGTGTGCTGTGAGAGGTTCTGGGTACCTTGGCATTTTGTTACAGAAGGCAAAAATGTGGTAACAAACTGTGGAGAGTTACCTACGCATTAAAACTATGAAACGTGATTTGGGATGTGGAAAGAGAACGGCAAAATCTCCCCTACTTATTTCTTTAGGCAGTTAAAACGTTTAGTTGTTCGGGGTTAGTCATTCTCATATATATGGTTGAAATCACTTGATTGTCCTCAAATAGATTATTGTATTTGTATATGGAAACTTCTGTAATTTGATGGAAAACTAAGGAAGACTGCTCTGCTGTCCTAGTTCCACCTGACCATCTGCACATTGAATGTATACCTGTAGTAAATTATTTTGGCTGTCAGGTTACATGAAGGGGCCAAAGTCCAATGGAATTCTGTCTTGCTCATTTGCTTTTGGGTTCTGTTTTGTTTTTACATAGATGTAGGTGACAATGAAGACTTTCTGCCTTTGGTGAAAACACCAACAGAAGCAGTGGGTTTAAAGGCAGCATCCTTGCCTGCACCCCAGACATCTACTGCTTTGCAGAACATCTCCCTTAAGCACCCTTGGACAGAGATACAGTAAGTGAATGAAGAGAACAGGAGTGCAGTTGACATGCTGGTCTGCCACTATGTGCCTTCCTTGCCTGTCATGTGGTGTTTGAAACAGGACTCCTGCCTAGGTGGAAGAACTGTGAATCAGCTTTTTAAGGATATTCCAGGCTAAAGTAAACTTCCTGCCAGATGGTCTTTCACATACCCCAGTTCTGATGCATTTCCCATCATCTGTCTCTCTTAGCAAAGATCCTAGTGGCAGACCTAGGTCTTGGTTAAGCTCTCTTCAGTTTAAGCAGTGCCTTGCATGCCTATGATGCATCTGCACAGCACTGGTGGAAGGGCACGCGGTCAGGTTGAGCTGGACTCAGTAGGTAGTGATAGAAGCCCATTATCACTTTCCAGTTGTTTCAAAGGACCTTGAATATAGTGCATTCTCTAAAGCAAGAGCTCCAAGGAAAAGGGGCCATATTACAGGCCCAAGCACAGCTTGCTACTCCTCCTCCTGGATTTCAAGTTCCAAGCCTCGGGCAGGTACAGTTGCACAAAAACAACCCCATCAGTATCTCAGTAGGTATTTCCTAATTGCTTATTTATATACAACCAAAAATTTGTAAGTGGCCACAGGTGTGGTAGGTAGCCAGCCACCTTTAAAATATTTTTGATTGGGAGATTGCCTGTTGTTTTTTACCACCACTGCTGTGGCTATAATCTGATGCTCATAGAAGGAAAGATCCCCCATGGGACCAGAGAGTATCAAGGTCAGCTCTACTATTTTTCAGGCTATGCATTTTCTGCTACTCACTAGTTTTTGATTAAAAGTAACACAAACATATTTCCCCCCTGCCCCACCCCCAACTCCCCAGCCTTGCTTTTGTGAGCCTGAGTAGCAATTGTTGCTCTTCAGCTTCAAATTGTATTGCTCCCCTGGTTTTTTAAACATTTTTCCAGGCTCTCTCTCACTGTCAGGCTGGGTCTTCATCACTGTAGTATGTCTGGATCCCTGAGCTCCTGCATTCTGAGGGAAAAACCAAGTGCAGCATGAGGTAGAGAAAACCAGGAAAATTATGTTACATGTGTAGTAACTGGAGACAACAGGGATTGAAGGTCTGCTGATCTTACTTACCAGTATGTTCTCTGAGGTCAGTAATGTCTGTTCTTCTGCTCTGGAGCCAGTAGCAAGGCAAAGGAGAACAGTGTCTAAATAGTAGCTTCGTTTACAGTTAAGAAAGTAGCAGACACTGAGTCTTTTGCACACCTCAAAACAGGGGTCTTATTTTGTTTTAGCTGATGGGCAACACAAGAGGAGAAGGGAAAAGCCCTGTATGCATACTTTTTTCCATAGGTTTTACAGAAAATACTGGTACATTTGTGGTTCTGTATGATGCTGTACAGTTATCTCTTAGTGCTTTTGGCCATATCTGTTAACAGCAGCTGAAACAAACTGTTTCTGGGTCTGACTGCAAATCTATTCCTGAATCTCTCTCCTATATTTAGTCTGTTGACTTGGTTGTGGCAAGGTTATTTATTAAATGTGGGTTGGAGCACAGAACCCATGGCTGCTTCAAATGGGATTGTTGTCCCAGTTTTGGCTGTGCTGTAGGTAGCTGAGCTTTTCTTGGCACCTTGGGATTTCTGCTGTGTGCTAAGGGAAGGGTTGGAGGAGGGAGGGAAGAAGAGAGGGAAGGAGAAAGAGAGGGAAGGAGAGAGTGGAGGGAGAGATGATGTTCTACTGTTACTTTTGATCCCTCTGTTTCATCTGTTATGTATAGGGCTCAAGCACACAGGGAAAGATCATCTGATCTTTCAGATCATCTGATTGCTGTGCTGGTACTGATTTTGTGGCATCTTCCTGATTTACAGCAGTTTAAGCCTTGCTCTCCTCAGATCCACAAATGCTGTGAAGAGTTCATTTTCTCAGCATATGGAGATAGGTTTTGGGAGGTGGAGTGGGAATTAAGGGGAGGTAGAGGCATTGAATAGTTTGAATGTGCACTGACTGCAGTGATCATGACTTCTCCTGTTCACTAGCCTGTCTTGATCTCTTCTTGTTTCAGAAACACTGTCTATAATATCTGTGGCTCCAGGCACCTCTGGGGGAACAATGAGAACGTCTTCAGCTTCGATGAATTCCAAGAGCATCCTGTGAGCCTGGATGAGGAACAAGAGGTGGAAGTGGAGGCAGGGTGTGCAGGTGATTGTTACTGAGCTGTGCGAGCTGGTCTGAGCATGATGCCTTTTAGTAGGACTCTGGACTTAGCAGGAATGGGAAGGAGAGAGTAGCAAGTTTTCAAGGGATATGAAAACTCTTATCACATTGTCTCAAGTCTCTTCCTGTCTTGTTGCCACAAGACTGACTCTTTTGGCTCTGCTTCAGGTTGCATCTGTCTATATCTTCTACCTCTGCAACTTTCTGCAGAGGCAAAAACCCCCAAAATCCACGGTGCCAGACATATTTCTTTGTGGTAGAATCACTGCACAGGCAGAGGCTAAGCATAGCAGCTCCACTGTATGGTTACCTCTCCATAGTGGCAACTTGTGTTTGCTGTGGGCAAGATACATGAGCAGGTTGCAGAGTGGGTTAACAGATACCATAAAACTGCACAGCTTCATTTATTCTGGCTGTACCTGTGTCTGATTCCCACTGTTTCAGCTTCAATCTGGTGGATTCCAGCAGGTCAATTTTCCTTGTCCGGTGTGTGTCAGCCTTCTCTGCAGAACTGTTGTGAATCCCCCCATAGCAAGACTTGGGAGTCCACAGTAGCAAAGCAGTTCTGTGTAAATTAAACCTATCTCTCTTTAGTTAAGGAAGGGACCCTGGAGGATGGGAGGATGGAGCCCAAGCTGAACTGGATTAGGAAAGCCAGGTGGAGGAACAGTGGCTTCCCAAGCTCACATGAAGAACTGTCCAGGGAGAGGAATGCAATGGATAAAGTGAGTGTTCTACAACAACAGATCCTGACACTGACAGAGGAAGTCAAGTCACAGAAGGTAAGTGTGGCAAAGAGACTGCTGCTTCTAAGGGCAGGGCTCTGAGGCTGGTTGCAGGGCCCTATACGTTGGTGTTAGGCTGAGAAATGCTCAGCAGGCACTAATGGGACCACTTGAAGCTTCTGGTGTTGTCACTTTGTGTGATTGTACCCAGCACAAGGGAGGGCCTCCAGCCATTACTAGGAAGTGCAGCCAGCTAGAAGAGGGAGGTAAAACAAATCTAAGTGTGCTCTGCTGGCGTCTTGCTCGTGCATCCCTATTGCTCACTGAATGTATGAAGTACAGTCCTGAATAGGTACTGTGACACTGGCAAGAACTGTCAGGTGGAGTCATGCTGTTAACAACAAGTCATTCTTTTTGAACAGTGATCCACTATTAAGATGTGATTTGACTAGAGAAGTCAGGACATGAGTCACTGCAAGGGCTGTCTCTCATAAATGATACTGTTCTTCACAAGCAGGGAGCAATGCCAGGTTCTCCACTAATGATGTTGATAGTAATTACAGCAGAAGAGACAGGAGAGCCAGGTCCCATGGTGGGCAGTGAATTGCATCCTTGATTTGCTTTTTTAAGTTTCTGAGATGACAAAGCCTGAATCAGCAATGTGTTGCTGGGGTAAGGTTTCATGCCTTCAGGTAGGATGGAGTGACGGAGGACTCTGGCAGAGGGAAGATTAAAATGGATATTGCAATTACCTCCTGGTAGCACAGGAGGATGCAGATTGCATTATTTCCCTCCCATTTTATCATGCTGCTGACCAGATCTCCAGGTTCTTTGCTGGGCCTCCCAAGAATGATTGTAGGAAGGCCAGAATTCAGACAGTGTGAGCAGCAGCTTCTCTGATACAATCCACATAAAATCAAGTCATCTGTGACCTAATGCAGAGACCTTTCAGGCCCAGCTCTGTGAGCAGAACTTCTCTACTATGGTATCAATGTGGTTTTAAGATTTCTGCATTTAGTTTTCCTTCTGAAAGGACTCAATTTCAAGATCTTGAGGACCTTTCACTGTTGGGTCTGTGCTGTCTATGCTGCCATTGCCCTGGGAAGTACTGTGATGTGATGACTTTGCTTTCCCTTTCCAGGAGTTGGTTAAACTTCTCCACAAAGCTCTGGAGGCAGCCCAGCAGGAGAAGCGAGTATCTAGCATGTATCTGGCTGCAGCAGAAGATAAGGACAGGCTGGAGCTGGTGCGCCACAAAGTGAGACAAATCGCAGATCTGACTAGTCGACTGGAAGCTCTTGAACAAGAAAAGAAGGAACTGGAGCAGATACTGACTTTGAAAGACAGCCACATCCAGGAACTCAAGGAACATGTGCAGCTTCTGATGGAGAAGAACCACGCCAAACAGGAAGTTATCATGGCCTTGACAGAACAGATGGCCCGAGAGCTCTCTGATCCCCTGCAAGAAGACAACACTGTCACTGCAGAGACACTGTATAAGCAGCAGGAGGAGATTGAGCACCTGAAGGTGTGTGAGATGGCACAGGTCTTTTGGGGGCTCCCATTTCTGTGCCCTCAGGTTCAGTGGGAGGATGTTTCTTGTGAGAAGCACAGAATATGCTTCTGCTAGTTGTTCCATCTGCCTCCAAAGGAGGGAGGGTGGAAGGGGCTTACCTGATGCCAGTAGGGTGCTGAAAAAAGCATCTGGGTCAGAGCTTCAGCTCAGAGCCTGTTTTGTTTGATTTTTGCATCATCATTCAGTGCTTGCTTCTTTATTTGCTTTCCTTTGTCTCAGGGATGCAGTCTCACTTGCTGCCTTCACTAACTTGTTCCTCCATGTTTCCTTCTTGAAAACAGTTTCCCAATACATCCTGGTTCTTTCAGATCCATCCTGTTGTATGTGCAGAGTTATAATGACCAGTTAGCATGAGGTGGAGAATTGCCCAAAGAGCCGCTTGCTGCATTGTGGGAGAATGTTTTTGCTGCCAGCCATGGGGCTGAGATTTGTTTCCTTTAAAAAAAAACCAAAAAACCCAAAAAACAACTCAACCAACCATATGAAACCTAAAAAACCCACATATATTCTTCATCTTATTTAGATGCTTCTCTAGCTTTATATGACCTGGATGTCTCTGTGTTTTTTAGCATATACATGATTTAGCGTTTTCAAGTGTCTTGACGATGCATGACATTCCTATTTAATGTTGTGCCTTGGTTTCCTTTATAGGCAATATTTGTCCTGGGGAGTCCTGTTTGCTCCCCAGAACACATAATTTTTGAGATACTTTATTGTCATTAACATAATCTGATGTCCCTGAAGTGGGAGGGATTTTAAGCCCCCCAAGAGCTCCCCTTGTGTGATTATTTTGCTTCATGGCAGGATGATATAGATGCGTACAAAACCCAGAACCAATTTCTCAATTCGGAGATCCACCAGGTTACTCGACTCTGGACAAGTGTTGCTGAGAATGAAAAAGCTCTTCTGATGAAGGTAAGGGAAAATGACCTTTTTCCTTTGGTGTGAACTGTTAGTAATTTATTTTCAAAGTTGGCACGGGAATGGCTTTTGATCCACCAGGAGTAAGCTTTCTTCCCAATGTCTTTTTTCAGTGTGACCTTTTTTCTGCTTTATGTTGTTCCCAAATTAGACATGATCATTTTCATTCTCAATAGAAGTAAAATACCTGTAAAGTTCAGTCTTAAGGGTGCTGAAACTTAATGCAGATTTCTGCATTTCAGCTAAGCTTTTGGATACAAATGAAAAAGCAACACTGTGTAGGCAATCAGAAGAGTTTCCTGAGAGCTGACAGACTTGAGTCCTGGCTCCATCTAGTCATGGTTTCTCTGTTAGACCTGGCATTGCCATATGGCAGCAGTCTTCAGGTCCTGTAGTTAGATCAGAGTTTTTATGTTTTTCTTAAGTTTTATTTTTATTTCTAGCCTTGTAAGTATGCATAACCTGGTTACTTTCAGGCTTGTCTAATCCTACCTTCTGGTCCTGAACCACTTCCAGGGCTGGTGGTGTGTGCTGGCATTTGTTCTATGGGTTTTGCTGAGGTTTTACTTCCTTGGGTTTTAAGGTGTTGTCATGAACAAGTGTTTGAGGTTGCATAAAGAATCACTGGCAAAGGTATTGGCTAAAGCAGGTTAAATATTAAAGTGAAGGCATGACAAAGTTTGTTGGCAAGGCTTGCTCTACTACTTACTGAATGGTTAAAGCACAAAGAGGAAAAATAGTACTAAAACCTAAAATTGATAAATCTAAAACTAGAATTGATCAAAAATGATCTGCATGGAGGCTGTAGATGGAAAAGTGTGAGGATGGGAAAGGGTAAGGATAAAAGGAATAACGAGGACCCTCCCATTGAGTCACAATGTTCAGCATGGACCCCTTGCCAAAGTGAGCCCTGACCTTGACTAAAAGTTTGGGCCTAAAGGTTTAATAGCACTAAGCTTAGCAGCACTTAATCAATAGTTTAGTTTAACCAGTTTAACAAAAGGTTCATACAGAATTTACTATAGTACAGCAGTAACCCACTTGTAGGTCTAACTTACTTACAAATCTATGGTACTTAAGAATCTAGGAGAGCAACATTCATAGTGCATGTGCTGTAGCATATTCCCACTCGCACACACACAGACCTATGGAGTATGTACAGGGTATATACCTGTGAAAATTTCCCCTCAAGTTCAGGGAACTCCTCACATTGGATGACTTTGCATCTTCTCAACAGGCAAAGGGTGGAGCCTCAAGGAGTGGGGGCATCAGCCCAGGATCCATGGTCATTGTTTGGCAGTGGTCCTCCAAATATAGCAAACTTGAGAGTTCTCTGAGAGGTGTCACATTCAGAGGGTGGTTGCTGGTCACAGGCCGCTGTGGTTGGGGACAGCTCAAAGGGTCTCACGTAGGGTCACAAGAGAGTGGGCTTTAGTCATAGTAATTTTCCTTCCTGGGTGCAATTTGGGCTAGTAACTTTCTTTGAAAGTTTGGTAACAAAAGTGTTATTCCACTTGGGTTGTTCCACTTGGGTTTGCAAGAAAAGTAAGTTTCCAGTGCTGTTCGTTCAAAACCAGGAGCTCGTTAGACAGTGGAAACTCCTGGGAGCAGACAGTGTTTCTGATAAGCTCAAGAGGAGCTTAGCCCAGGTCCTGTTCATCAAGGCTGAAGCCTAATGAGCATTTCTGAGATCACAGTGTGGCCTGACGTGGGGGATGCACCACCACAGGTATATTTCCACTTTTGTGGATTCTGGAACAGGACAAAAAGCTTCTTCTGAAGTGTTAGTGCCATTTTTATATCTGTTTGCTTTCTATTTCTTAGAAACCCTTTCTGCCTCCTAACTTACTGCCCTCTCTGATCCCGAGACGGCCATAACCTTCAGAAAGGAAGTAATCAGACCAGCCCAGCATGCTCAGTGTGAGGCAATATGCTGATTTAAAGTAGTAGTGTGAAAGTCTCCTATGCTCCTTCCTGTCCCCTCTATATGCAACCTAATTCTGTGTGTGGTTTCTCTTTTGTTCTTATTTTCAACTGCTGCTTCCCACTGAACAGGAGTCTTCACTGAGCTTCCTTTGAGACACTGGGTGAGTCTTATCACCTTTGTGGCCTCAGTCCCCCACTTGTGGAGTGGGCTAACAGTCATTGTTCATTTTTTCTGCTTTGTGTGCCCAGGAGTATGGTGGTGGCAGGTACTGTCCTGGTGTTTGAACTCATCTGGGCTTCCTGTGCTTGAGAAACAATGTGTACCAGTGCTATGGGACTGGGGATGCTGAGGGGCATGTGGCACCTGGTCTGTGGTGCTGCCATGTATCCTGAAAATGGTACACTTATAGCTCAGTCTCAGGAGCGGTGTGTTTTGCCAGGACACAGCTCAGTGTGAGGTACAGAACTTGTATGAAGGGCAGAGAAAAAGACTGCAGAGAATTCAGATGCAGTGGTTGCTCTTGGATTGTGTCCTGAGTTGAGCTGGCTGGAATATTGCCATCCACTGATGTAATGCAGTAGCTAAAGTAGGTGATGATGTAGTAGGTCTCCCACTCAATAAGCAATTTCAGTTGCATGCTAGTCCTGCAGCAAGTGCTTGTTGATAGACCGAGGTGACTCATTCACATCTGCAATTCCACTGACTGTTGAAAACTACTGAATGTGTTTTCTGGGGCTTTGCTGGTCGGGAGTCTTTGCTTTATGTGCGGACCAGGCCAGTAGAGAGCAGTGGCAATGCAGGAAGAACTGCCACTGAGCCAGCTCTTTCCTTCTTGTTTCCCCATCAGTGTGCCTGCCTGCAAGCAAGAAACTGCCAGATGGAGAGCAAATACCTGACAGTCTTGCGAAAGCTGCAGGAGGCTGTGCCTGGCCTGCCCAGCTCCCATGCTGAGCTGGTGAAGAATCTCATCCAGGAATCGCTCCAGTGGGATGTGAAGGAAGAAGCAGAAGAGGGTTTTAACTTGAACCCTGTCAGGTAAGAGTCAAGAGCTTGGGAATATTAATACCCTTGTAGAAGCCTGTCTGTGAAGGCGAATGTGCAGCCAGGAGAGATCCGGGAACATTTTTATAGCAGGAACTTGGAGCCATGATGTAGCAGAGGAAGTTGAGAAAGGTGGTTTGGTGGTGTGGAGACTATGAGTGTCTGATAGCAGCATATCACCATAGGTAGGGGAAGTTAAAGATGATAGAGCTAAACTTTTCTTGGCAGTGGCAAATAGTATGGCAAGTGATGACAGCCATGGATTGCCTGGGAGGTAAATAGTGGACATGAGGATGAACTTTCTCTGTGGGAGAGGAGGCCACCTGGTAGTTGGGGTATCTCTGTCCTTGGGGGTTTTCTACTCCCAGCCATACAAAGCCAGCGTTGCCCTGTGCTAATCCTGGGGACAGCCTTGCAGTGAAGGCAAGCTGCACTAGAAACCTCCAGAGAGCCTTGCCACAGCACTGCTGGGGTCCCTACACGTGTTTATGCCATCCTGCCCAGTCAGTGCCCCTGTTCTGTAGCAGTGTCCATTTTATCTATTTGGTCAGCCTCGCAGGTTCTCCAGGTAGCTTTGGAGATGAGACCCCTAGGCTAAGCTTGGTCTCTCTGTCAAGAATATGATGATACCTTACAAAAATCCCACCCTGTGGGTGGATGGTGCACAGACCCTCTACGAGCTGTACTATCAACACTGCTGGTGTGTTCCAATTGGTAGAAGATTTTCATTGTGTACCAGGAGACATCAGAAAGGACTGTGGATCTCTGTTCTTTGGTCTGATGCCCCAAAGCCTTTGCAATCCCTTCCTACAGAACTGTCTCTGCCCTAGGACATGGTAGGGAGAAGGTATGCAGGGTGAGCTAGATACTCCCTTGGAGCTGGGGAGCTGGTGAGAGGTGTCTGATGAGGCTGGCATGCAGCTCAGAGCCAAGTTACACTTGAGTCTAAGCGTGTATGCCATTGCTGCAGGCTCCCATTTGTCCTCAAGGCTGAGATAGTGGGCATGGCAGGCTGTCACATGCTGCTGCCAGGGTAGTGAAGGAGGAGTACCTGTGCTCTGGCATGGGTGATGGGAACTTGACAGAAGGCTGACGTGGCATGACCCCAAGCAGTGTCCTTGACACAGGTACTAGCACTGTCATTTGAACTAACCACTGCCTTGTGTTCCTCCAGTGAGTATGATGAGTATGGGTTTATGACTGTACCTGACTATGAAATTGAAGACTGGAAACTTCTGGCCAAAATCCAAGCCCTGGAGATAAAGTCCAACAAACTGCGGAGCCAGGAAATTGTGGAGAAGCCCCTCCGTGACAGGTGGAACAGCATTGGAGAGCTGAACCCCTCTGCAGAGTTGAAGAGCCTGATCCGCAGTGGCATTCCGGTGGAGCATCGGCAGCGGGTGTGGAGGTGGATTGTCAGCCGGCACTGCAGCCGCCTGCCTGACCACTACCAGCGGCTGCTGCAGCAGAGCAGGAGCACTGAGCACCCTGCCTGCCGCCAGATCGAGCTCGACCTGCCCCGCACGCTCACCAACAACAAGAATTTTTCCTCTCCCACCTCCCAGCTCATTCCCAAGCTCCGGAGGGTATTGTTGGCATTCTCCTGGCACAATCCTGCCATTGGATACTGCCAGGGACTGAACAGGTGAGAAGCCAGGTATGCTGCTTCTTCATGGAATAGCACTGAAAAGATGTAGACACATACTCTAGGCTGTGATTCTTGCCTCTCTGGAGTTCTGTCCTGGCTCCAGGTATTTTCCTGCAGAATTCTGTATTTGGTGTCTTTTTTTCATCCAGTGTTGTTGCTGGGATCCAGCAAGCAGTAGGATGCACTTGTTTACCATCTCTGCAGTTACAGAATAGGAAGGAACAGCTATAGGAAGTAGGGTGAGGCAGTCCCAGAATAGCAGCATGAGGCTGGGGCTGAATTTTTAAGTTGTAATGTACTCAGCAGAACACCTTGGTGATTCCTCTGTTTGCTGAGAGGAGTTGAAGGAAATGTTGTGAAGTGTTAAGATACAAGGGAATTGCGGCAAATGACTCAAGGAGAGGCTGCGGAAACTGAGGTGGTTCTTTCTGGAGAAGAGAAAGTTCAGGGAACCTAAAAGCTTCTTTCCCTTCCCAAAGAAGGCTATGCGAAAGAAAAAAAGACTTCTTAGAATTGTGCTACCAACTAAAAAAGGGACCAACTAAAAAAGCTTCAAGAAGGGGATCTCTAGTTGGAGCTTTCCACATGAGGAATGTCTATGTAAGCTATTTCTGTTGTTCTTTGTGTGGTCTTCAGAAAGACATTTTCCACTCCTGAGAACCCGTGATATTAGATGTCATCTTTCCAGTCTGTCTGAAAGGGGTAAATCAGAGCTAAAGGAGGTAGGGGCTGTAAAAGAATGTATGGGAAGGTGAACTACATCACATACAGAGTACCTCTGAGTGAGCTCTTTCCTGTATTGAAATAGCCAAAATGAACACATTACCAACTTCAGCAGATTTACAGAAAATTCCATTAGGTGGGAAACCCAGCTTTGTCACACCAATTCCGTATTTTCAGACAGAGGCACATGGGGAAGAAAATCACGGCCCTATGGTTCCTTCAGAAATGTGCAGAACAGATCACTTGTCTCTGTGTCCAGCTGTCCTGGATATTTTGGACACTGATGGACTGAAGACATCCCAAAAGGAGTCTTGTATTCTTCAGTTTGTGTGCTGGCTGATGACACCTCCTCTAGTGTTGTATTGCTTCACTGTGTCTTGTCCATCACAGGTTGGCAGCTGTTGCTCTCCTGGTTCTGGAAGATGAGGAAAGTGCTTTCTGGTGTCTAGTCCATATTGTGGAGAACCTAATGCCAGCAGACTACTACAGTGACACACTGATAACATCACAGGTGAGCTGTGCACTCTCACATTTGCTTGGACTCTCATACAGTAAAGGTTTAAAAGTGAGCAGTCAACTTGCTGTGTGTTTGATTTCTTACAGGACAGTGACACCACTCTGCAGTCTTTTCTGCTGCAGAGGTGTTGTAGACTTGGGAGTACTAAAGTGCTAGCAAAATTGATCCCCAGCACTAGGAAATTGGGTACCACTCCTTGAGGGTCAACTTAGTCAGAAGAAAGGTGCCCATTAATTGCACAGTTACTTATTTTAAGGAGGGCTTAGTAGAGGTGAAGCAGCAAACTATGATATGAAGAAGGCACCAATCTGCAGCCCTTCAAGGTATCTTGAAAGTGCATTCTATCTTCGGAGTGCCGTGTGCAGGTGGATGAAAATACTGAGATTTTTATATTCATTCTGCTTGCCTCAGTTCATGATCAGAGACAGT
>JAWWLV010000100.1:25934001-25944255 GCA_035041135.1 Platyrinchus mystaceus | reverse complement strand
GCGCGGGCGGGCCGGGCCGGGCCGGGCTGCCGCGGCGCGACTCTGAGCGCACGGGCAGACCCCCGCCGGCAGCGGCAAGGTACGAGATCGGGGGCTGTGGGGGGCGTGGGGCCGGGCCGCGGGCACCTGCCGCAGCCCGGGGCCTGCGGAGCCCGGGGGCGCCTGCCCTGCCCGCTGTGCGCCGGGGGTGCCGCAGCCCCCGCCGGCCCCACCCTGCTTTGTGCGGAGCTGGGGCCGCCGCCCGCAGCCGCGGGGGCACCGACGGGCGGGAGATGCGGCAGCCGCCCGGTGCCACGGGCCTCGGGCATCCCCCGGTGTGTGCGGCGGGAGAGAGAGCGGGAGCGGGATTGGGAGCGGGGCGTTCCCGCTGGCCGCAGTCGGGGCTGCCGGTGCTGCTCGCGCCCTCGGCGGGCAGGATTCTCGCTCCCAAGAGCGCCCTGCCCGCGGGCTGTTCCTGCAGGCAGCTGCCGGTGGGATTTTCTGCGCGGAGCGTGGCGGACCGGCAGCCGGCCCGGGGGTCTGCGGCCGTCCCGGCCCGCCCCGCTCCGAGGTGCCGCCGGTGCGCGGAGCAACAGGGCTTCGTGCCGAGCCGGGGCATTCCTCCGCCTGCCCGGGAAGGCTGCGCCTCCTCCTGCCAGCCGGGGCCACGGGTGGCACGGCTTGGCATCTATATAACTTTGCTTATTATGCAGAGAGAAGCCTTATTTATGGCTGTGTGCGTGAGGGGTTGATTTTGGCCTTTTTGTTCTGTAGTCATGGGGAATTTGGGTGCCTGTTGTCAGGGCAGGTCACATCTTGCATTGAGCGTGGTGACAGCTACGTAGCGACTCACTGTCAGCAGGATCTCCCGGTGCCAGTTCCCCCTTCAGGGCAAGCCCTTGAAGGGGTCTTATTTTCGGGCGACACAGCTTTGGAGGACTGCTTCCATGCTGCAACTCTGTCAGGGGCTAAGGCAGGTTGTTGCAAAGGGGTAGGTAACAGCCACAGCACTTTGCAGACAAGTCACTGATGGCCTGGGGAGGTCAGCTGTGTGTACTGTCTTGATGAACATCGTTGTTCACTCTGCAGGGAGTGGTGCCCTCCTTGTCTCGCTCTGGAGCGTCTTGTCTGTTCCTGATTCCCTCCCCGCCCCAGCCCCGTTCACTTTCACCTTCTAAGAAGAGAGTGTTTGTTGCAGTCCTCTAGAGGGAATTTGCCTGGGCAGGCTTAGCCTCTTCTGGCCCCTTGGGTGCTCAAGAGAAGTGATTTCTGCAGAGGATTCAGAGAACATTTGGAAGAAGGTTGGCTGTTGGTTGCCTTTTAAGCCTCTCAGTGCAGGCTCCCCAGTGGGTTAACAAAGGAGCAGCCTGTGTAGCCCTGCTGTTCCCTTTGTTCTCCCACTGGCTATGCCCTCTTGGGAGAGCTCTGATCTTTCCTGGTTTCATTAGAGACAGGGAGTGACTGATGGAGGCACCAGGGAGTTCATGTTTTGGTTGTGGGCATTCCATGAAACTCTAGAGCTTTGGGAGGCAGGATAGGCGAGAGCTGGTTGCTTCTTAAAGGCAAGGGAAAAAGGAGGTGTTTTCATCTGTGCTGATGTTGTTTGGTGAATTAACATTATGACAGCTATTATTATAGCTTAAATAAGAGGTATTTCAAATTCATTCGATCTATTAGTCCACAGCAACATATCAAAGCCAATAATCTCTGTAGAGCTGCCATAGACCTGGGAAACATGAGACCCAGGCATTGGTGATGTTTGGACAAAGAGCCGGACAACGGGCCATTCACTTGAGGGTTGGACTCAGTGATCCTTGTGGGTCCCTACCAACTTAGAATATTCAGTGATTCTGTGAATTTTGCTGCCTGTACCCCTGCTCTGCCCTAAGCTCCTGCTGACCTCTTTTCCTCTGAGGCAAAATAGGTGTGCATGAGTGCGCCTGTTTTGCAAGACCAGGGGGTGAGGGAGAGCGCTGGCCTCTGTGTGGCAGCTGCACCTGCCTGGCCAGCAGCATTGTTCATCCCATTGATCCAGCTGGTTGCTGGCTGATCTGGTGCAGCAGGTGGATTTCGTGGTATCTTCAGATATGGTGTGTTTCTTATTCTCTTTTTCTGCCTGGGTATTTTCTGCCTGTCTCTCCAGTATGTTGGTTTGTCCCCTCTGAGTAGTTTTCTTGCTCTGCGAAAGTTAGTAAGGGATAATATCTTTAATGTCTCTGTGTCTGCTACATTTGTTAGCAGCTGGATAATGAATGGATTTTCTGTTGCCCGACTCTATGGCAGGTTTCTGTGAGTCTCTTTCTAGTTTGGTTGGCACTGGGCAGGCTGCTGTCTCTGGAGCAGGTTTGTGGTGCCTCTGCAAGGGCAGTTCTCCCTTGCCTGTGGGCTGTCTGGACTGCCAGATGCTTGAATGCTGTGTGGGCTGTGTTTTGTGAATGAATAGTTCCGTACAGAGCAGGTCCCTGTGTTGTGAACTGCAGATGCCCAGGTGCTTCAGTGTTACAGACACTGAGGGAGAGAACTGAAGGCTTTGGCAAATCCCAGAAGCAAAAGTGATACTTTGGAGTGGGAGACTGCCTTGGGGGCAAGCTAAGATAGATTTTATGCATGACCTTGTAGCTCCTCATAAACTTTGGTCAGTTTGCTTCCTCTGATATTTTTGTATTCCTTGGCCCACAGTGGGTGCATAGAATGAAGTCTTCATCCCAACTTGTTGGGGTCCTGATTTCCATGGCACAGATTTTGATGGGGAAACTGTTGGGGCATGGGTTGTCACAGGGTATGACAGAGGCTTTCTATGAAGAAGCAGGGTGGAGGGAGAATGTCCCAGATGATTTCCCCACCATCCACTCTTGGTTCATCCAAGGAAACTCAGCAGATCCTTAAGGGCCAGACCCTGTTCTCCACGCTCATAAATAAATCTGCTCCAAGAAAGTTTGCTCAAAGTGTTTTCTTCAAGAAAAAAAACCACAACCCCCCACCACCTTATCTGAGTATTCCCTTCTGCCAGTTATAGACATCATCTGTCTTTTTTGGCAATAAAATGTTAGTCAGTGTTACAGTTGGCCAGCGGGCTGATGACTGGGTGGGTGGCTGTTTAGGACCTTGCGACTAAACCTCCTGCTCAGAGCCAAGGCGACATGTGGATCCGTCCCTGGTGAGGCTGGACAGCGGCTGTCCTTTGAAACAGCTGGCTCTACCCACCTCTTGATGCACAACAGGGACACAGACAGTCTGGTCTCTTGCTCCCGTGGCAAGAAATCACCAGAGCAATAATGCAGTGAGTTGTTTCACATGTAGTCATTATCTGGTTTTCTGTAAGTGCACGTTAAGCTGCTCTGGCTGCAGAGAGCTGACTGAGGCAAACTGCCTGCAGCACATACCAGTTACGCTGACGCGCCTTCTGCCTCTCCGCAAGAGAAACAGGAAAGACCTTTAGATCATTCAGGAGGCTGTGTATGGGCTGAGGGGATTTGACACTCACAGGGTTATATTGGCTTGTAAGTAGAAGCCAGACTGGCCTAGAATTTCCAGGGATTTCCCCTCTGCGGTATTACAGGCTTGCCAGCAATTCCCCATGTTGAAAATACACCCTGCAGGGCTCTATTAGGGTAATGCTGATGCTTACTATTTCTAAAGCACTTTAAAATTCACAAAGAGGACTTTCTGACCCTCAGCCAAGCAAAACCCTTTATAAAGCTTGGAGACATGCTGCTGCCAATGGTAGGACCAACGACAGTGTGCAGCTCCAAGCCCTGTTCTCTCTTCCCTTGTTGACTGTTGACTCTCCCCCTGCTCTGTTTCACACCGCTTCAGATTTTCCAGAGCAGTGCCCAAAGTTTGGCCTCTCCTTTCCTCTTTCTTCCAGGCATCCTTCACAGCTCTGGTTTGTGCAGAAGTTTCTTTCCAGTGCAGTGAATCGCTGTGCTCTTTTGCTCTGTGCCAGGAAACATGGATTCTTATCTGCAGAGAGGAGATCTTCTGCAACAGATGACTCTGCTCTGCCTCTCCTCCTCTGTGGGACAAAGTCACCTAGGAAAATAATAAGGAAAACAAAGCAGCAGAAACTCCCAGCAATTGTGGCATTTTTATCTCTGAGATTAAAACAAAGTCCATAGAAGCTGATTAGATAGCTTGCAGGAAGGCAGGAGAGGCCAAACTCCATCTTATTCTTCCTCATGCAGTTCTTGGAGCTGTTCTTAAACAGGAGGGGAGGCAACGCTGGGGGAGAGCTCCTCCCAGGAAAAGGTGACTTGGGCAAGACTGCCCATGGCAGGGTTGCACTAGTAAAGGAAATATGAGCCTTTTGGCTCCAGCTGGTACATAGAGTAGAGCAGGGACAGTCAGAAAAAAAGGTGCAAGGAGGAGCCAAGGCAAGTACTGGGCTTACTCCCAAGAGCAGAAATCAATCAGTCCTTGCTCTACAGATAATGTGATTTACGCTTGCCTTGCAGAGTGCCTGTGTGGAGGGCTGAAATACTCCTTGGGAGAGTTGGAAAGCTCTGGATCCCACCCCAGGCTTTCTGAGAATCAATGGCAGGGAGCATGAGTAGTGCTTGGTGGACAAGTGCCATTTTCTCAGACATGGCTTTTTCTTGGGGCTGGGATATGGACTGACACCGCAGGGAAAAGGGAGCACGTGCAAGCGCAGGACTGGGAGCAGTGGATCTCTCCTGACTCTGCCTGTCCTACTCCAGCCTCACTTGGGTCTTGTTTAGCCAGGGAGTGTTTGCACACAGGAATTTGCTAATCTGCCAGAAGGACCCTCTAAGTGGTGCTGCCCCTGAATGCCACCGAGTGTCATTGTCACACCATTGATCTGTGCTGAATCATGTGGCACCATAGCTCTTCTCCCATCTGGTATCTGTGGAGTTCTGTTTCCAGGCTGCAGAAAGTTTGGCTCTGCCAGTGCTGTTCAACTCTCAGGCACCTTCCACATGGTTATAGGTGAGGTTATTTAAAACCAGTTATTTATACCAGAGTTTCACAGTGTTTTCCCTGAGCAAGAATACATAAATCTTGAAAAATATAAGACTTACATTGCCTTAGAAAAGTGTAGCTGCTATTTTGCCTGAATTGCTGGCACAGTTGCAGTGTTCCTTTCTAAGAAAGCTCACACTGATGTTGTTAGGAATACTGCCTGCAAAGTGAATGATGCCAGGAGGGACCAATCTTCGTCATCCTCTCGTTTCTTCCATTCCATTTCCCCTCTAAAAGGAGCCTGTGCTGGCAACAAAATTGCAGGGTAATAGGCACAGAGAACCCAAGCAGCTCTTTAATTGTAACAGACAAATAGAAGAAGTCAAAGGTTGTCTTGCTAACATCTACTTAAATGTAATTAGTTCACATTATTTTTCCCTGCCATTTTCTCTAATTTAATTTGAATACCAAAACGCACACATAGAGGAACAAAAACAAAATCAGAATAGCATTGCTCCAAGTTCCTGCTCTTGTAATATTCAGCTCTTTCTGTGTACAGAGACTCTTTTCCTTACAGTCAGGGAGGATCAGAGTCTCTCTTCTGACCCCTCCTGCCTGTGATCATGGCTCTGGTTCATGTTTCTCTTTGAATTTGAAAAGGTCTTGATGTCAGTAAGTGATGCCTGAGTCTTAATTGAAAAGATTGATTTTGCTAATGATAGCCTGGCATCCAACAGCTTCTACAGAAATCAATAGGAGTTCAGTGTCTCACAGATTTAAAAACCATAGCACTCTTTTAAGGGCTTAATACGGATTGAAGGGCTTGACTTTACAGCCCCTTGCATCTCTTTGGGGCTCATGTCCCCTGCCATACATTACTCCCCTGTGCAGTAGCTATGGGTGTGATGCACCCTTCCAGGCAAACCAAGTCTTGGAGCAGGAAAACCCAACCCTCTCTGAGATTTTTATAGGTAAAAGCTCAGGTGGAAAATTCACACTTTCATCTTTCTTAGTGCCCAGGTTGTATTTTGGTGAACTCTCTTGGTTCCTGGGGAGTTGAAAAGACCAGAATCCTCTGTTGTCTTTATAGGTAATAGATTCTTCAGTCTGGAAGACAAACCAGAATGAGAGCCAGTAGCTGGAAGCAGAAGTTATTACTTAGCAAAATAATAAGGCAGTTGTGTTTTTAGCAGCAAAAAGGAGGAATCGTGGGAAGAGCTTCCCAGGATAATGCATTGGTAGAAACCTGAACAGCATGATCTTCTGAATCACAGAACCACACAATATTCTGAGCTGGAAGGGACTCACAAGGATCATTGAGTCCAACTCTTCATTGAATGGCCAATGTCATTGAGTGCGGACAGCAGTGTTCTCTGGAAGTAGGTTACATCTCTCAGTCTGCCATTAGCAGACACCAAAACAACAGCAGCTACCTGGCATCCTGCAGAAATGTCTTCCCCAGCTTGTCACCCCTAGAGCATCCCATCTCTTCATGGTGAAGAGCATGCACTTCTCTCTCCATGCTCTCAGCATGTTCTGCTGGGCTTTGCCTTTAGGGCCCCAAGGTGATATTCTTGTTCCCTAAAGCAACAGCTCGCTTTCTCTCCTGAGTTTTGTTTTTTGGTTGCTGTAGGGATGATAGTTTGAAGGCAGGAGTCCCCTGAGCCACTGTGGACATTGTCTGTAAGTGGAAAAGAACTTCACCTGCTGTGTTGTCTGTAGATCTGGAGAGGGAGGGGTATGTGACTCATCCTCGTGGAGGCAGAGCACTGTGTAGAACCAGTACCTGCCGTTGTGGCTTGTGTGTTGACTGACTGTGGTCACAATTACTAGCCAGACAGAGGCTTAGCAGGATGATTTGTTTGCCTGTAGTAGTACCTCCATCTTTGGAGATTTTCAGAATTCACATGGACAAGGCCCCGACAAACAGCCTGACTTAGAGGCTGACCCTGCTTTGACAGGAAGTTTATACCACTGACCTTCAGAGGCCCCTTCCAGCCTAAATTTGCCTGTGGTTCTGTCTTGGTATTAGAAGCAAAAACCTGTTAATGGTATTAGGAATGAAAATTTCAAGGAGTTAAACCAAGGAAACCCCTAGCTAAAGTCCACCTGGAAAGTCTGCCTTGGTCCCTATGTCCCATGCCTCTTTCCCAACACTCATGATGAATGTTGAATTGGATGAGTGGTAAAAATCCTTAACTTTCTGCTGCAGCACACGTATCTGCTTTATGCCTTCATTCACTGAACAGAGGCAAAATATCAAAGGATGTGCTTGAGTATGTTGTGGTCATCCTTGAGGTTTCAAAAAACTTCATTTCAATAAAGCTCATCTTGCTGTTAGCTTGGGGAATCTTTGTGTTGGGAGCTTTGTTTTGGTGTCCAACCCTCTGTGGGGTGTTGGTAGAGCAGGACTTCTTGAGCTTAATTGAGAATAGGTGTTTGATGTGTAAAGAGGGAACTGGAGTCATAATTTCTCTTTCAATTTTGAGAAACCAGGGAAACCAGTCATTATCTTGTGCATGGTTTTGTGTATTTCAGAATAGCCTTACGGTGTCTTACCTATTCTTCCTTCCCTGACAGCATGACTTGCAACATGAACCTCTCCATGACTTCATGACAGCTCATCTTACGTAAAAAAAAAAAAAAAAAGCAGCAGGATTTATACTTTCATTTCTGCCTGTTGTGTGGGTCTGGAAGATACCACATATGGCACTAGAAGTGATTCATACACCTTTCATTGTTGTAGGGTTCTGCTTCCACTGGTGCCACTGGCCAGTGCCAGCACAAGCAGAGGACTGCACTGTGTGTCAGTCTGTAAGTCTGGAAATCCACAAGCATCTTCAACTCCTGCAGAAAAGCAAGTCTTCCCTAGGAAACTCAGATCTTTCTTTTGAGCTCTTTCTAAAAAACTTCCCCTTTCTTTACTTCCATATCTGCCTGTGTCATTACCTGCTGTCCTTCCTGTGCCTGGAGTTCCCTGGCATAACGGTGTCACGGAGGGCGGTGGTTGCACTCATCTGCAGCCCTCCAGCTTGCTGTGGGGCTCTTCCCACTTGCTGCCATCTCTGGCTGAGCTTGGAGCATGGCGCTGACTCTCCTCTGGCCCTGACCAGTCTTCAGAAGCTTACTGGAGGCTGAAGACTCTCTGGTACTTGAAAGCCCTAGATACACAAGTAATTTAATGAATGCATATGAGATGTCCAGAGAAAACTGCATATTCAGTCAGCTGCAACGAGGCCTCGATTGTCTTGCCCAGTGCTTTTCTTCTCACTCTTCTTCTCACAGTCCTTGTTTTTACTGCCTAAGGCTTGGAAATAGCATCCTAAACTGCTTGGCCTAGATTATGTCAGGAGTTCAAAATGCTACTTTAATTCATGGCCAGACTTCAAGGGCTGCTCTACCTTTCCTTTTTTTTTTTTTTTTTTCTTCCCCTTCCTTTCTGCAGCACGGTGGAAAGATCAAGTACTGTCTGGATACATCTACAGTGCAACTGTGTCTTTAATGTCTCATGCAATGCCAGCTTCTGCAGCTCATTTCGGACCTGGGAGATGCCTTGAAAAGGGATATGACATATGGCTTTTGACATATGGTAGTATGATGGGATGGAGAGTTCAGATAGGGAGTGATTATTCCTCTGTTTATTATTGCCCAGGAACTACAGGATGCAGATAAACAGTGGAACTCATTGACACAGGATGTTGGGGATGTGGTTCAAGAAAAGCCATTAGATGAATCTGCAGGCAGAAAATCCATTAGGGCTGGCTAAACAGACAGATAAGCCTTTGGCTCAAAAAGTCTGTGAGGCACAGATGCCCAGAGCTGACTCAAAGGCATAGAAAAAACTCAGTTTGCCAGTGTGGAATCAGCTACATTGGAGAAATAGACTGGCATGGAAAGCAGCAGTCGTAGAGGGAGAGAGAGCCTGTAGCAGTGAGCTCTGCTGGGATGTGGAGGTATTGTCAGGGCTGCTCCCTAGCTGGAAGGGTTAAAGAGAAGGCTGGTGCAGTGGGACAAAGCTGGAAGATGATGAAAACTTGTACTGAAGGTGTGTAAAAAGGCTGGCAGGAATGAAGTATGTAGTAAATAAACTACTACTACATGGGAGGAGAGAGGCGCTGATCTTCATTGCTAGAAGGTGTGAAGATGGAGAGGTGTGAAGAATGAGACTGGTCACAGAGAAGAGCAGTGGTGCTGAATGGAGTGATCAGAGACTGAGAAACACCTAAAAGCAGTATAAGAGTGCAATACTTGGAGGAGAGGAGGCAAAGAAAATAGTGTATAGGATGACAAACAAGGCTGAAAGTCAGAGAGTGATGTCTATGGAAAAATGGGCAGTGATAGACCTCACTTCTCTGATAACTATAACAACAAGAAAAGTAGAGTGCAATAGAAGTAGATCCGTGGAGTGAAAGAGGTGGTACCTGGACTTTTCATATCCACAGGCTTTTTGGATGTTTTAATTTGACTCAGCTGGTCCCATTAGCACTGTGTTCTGATCCTGGAATGATTTTAATTTCATCTGGAAGGAATCCTGTTTGCATGCTCCAAGATGACTTTGCAATGCAAACTGGAGTGCAGTGAATGGCAGTAAAAAGGAGATTTGCCCCAAACCTGTGCTCCCAGTCTGAACCAAACATTACTTCTGCACTTGCACTGATGAATTTGTTTCAGAGGGATAACACTGGTTTCTCAGAAACTGCATTTGCCAAGCCCAGTGGGTGAATGAATGGGCACAGAACCTCATTTCCCTGGCAGGGAAATCATGTGTAGTCCTCCCACTTACTCAGCATCAATCAAAGCCAGACTGAAAACCAAAAAGAGTAAAACTTAACTCTGCTCTAAATGGTGAATTGATTTTAAAACCTGTGACGTATGAGTACCATGCAGCACAACGGGGTAACATCAGGCCAGTGACCTGTCACTATTGAGGTTCCACAGGGCTCCATCCTCAGCCATGTGCTCCTCAATGTCTTCATTAATGACTTGGATGCAGGACTGGAAGGGATACTAAGTAAATTTTCTGATGACACTAAATTGGGAGGAACTGTCAACTCCCTCGAGGGCAGAGAGGCCCTGAAGAGAGACCTCGATAAATTAGAGGACTGGACAATCACCAACCATATGAAGTTTAACAATGGGAAGTACTGGATTCTGCAAGTGGGATGGGGCAGCCCTGGACGTTCATACAGAGAGGGGAATGAGAAGCTGGAGAGCAGTGCTGCAGAAAGGGACCTGGAGATCGTGGTCAGTGACAAGTTGAATGTGAGTCAGCAGTGCTCTGGCAGCCAGGAGGGCCAACCATGTCCTGGGGGGCATCAGGCAAAGCATCGCCAGCTGGTTGAGGGAGGGGATTGT
>JAWWLV010000100.1:25916311-25933225 GCA_035041135.1 Platyrinchus mystaceus | reverse complement strand
CTGTTCAGCCTGGAGAAGAGGAGACTGAGGGGAGACCTCATTGCAGTCTACAACTTCTTCATGAGGGGAAGAGGAGGGGCACTCTCAGAACCAGTGACAGGATTTGAGGAAACAGCATGAAGCTGGTTTGGGGGAGGTTTAGGCTGGATGTCAGGAAGAGGTGGGTGGGTGTTTGGGCACTGGAACAGATTCCCCAGGGAAGTGGTCACGGCACCAAGCCTGACAGCATTCAAGAAGCATTTGGACAACACTCTCTGGCACATGGTGTGATTCTTGGGATGTCCTACACAGGGCCAGGAATTGGACTTGATGGTCCTCATGGGTCCCTTCCAACTCAGCATATTCTGTGATTCTATGACGTGATGGAAGAAAACATTAGCTGTTATGTCTGTAACACCTGCCTTTGCCAGACTCTCTTTCTGGCTTGTCATGTGTCACACAAGTGGCACCTGCTGTTTCAGAGCTCAAAACTGTGTTAGGAGTTTTCTGGAGAACAGAAAGGTGTCAATTCTGATTTAATCAGCCAGTCAAAGAAAAAAGCCTCAATTGGAATCATAAACCAATTCAACAATGCATGGGTGTAGGAGAGTTTCCCACACTTCTCTTTTGTGTTGATCTTGTAATGTTTTTTTGCATGCAGGTGATGCTGCAAGGGAGGTGGAAGAACTCTGTAGTTATGGGCTTCAGAGAATACCTCTGATGCTGCCCCCACTGCCTCTTAATGAACAAAGTCTTGCTGTCATTGCTCCCAGAAGGACAGGGACCATTAGTCTTTAATTCTGGCTCACAACTGGGAAACTCACAGCTGGTCTATGGTAGTAGGTACTTCTGTCTTTTGCTGCCAAACCCAGTTACTAACATCTGGAAACAACTCCTGGAGGACAATTACAGAGCCATACTCTCATTGGCACAGACAATGTGACAAGGAGAAAAGAGCGCAAGCTGCAGCTGGAGGGAAGTAGGTCAGACGTTAGAGAAAGCTGCATCCCCGAGAGGGCTGTACATCCCTGAGGGCTGTACATCCCTGGGACCAGGCAGGTGGAGGCCATCATCCTTGGGGATTTTGAAGGCTCCACATCTGCCCTGACTTAGATTTATGGGCAGGCTGACTATGAGGCTGGACTGGAGACCACCAGAGGAGGGGTCTCCTACACAGGGCCCTTGCGCCTATGCTTGTGCTTTCCTGTCCAGACAAGGCAGAGCCTGGTTCGTGCCTCCCAGCTGTTCAGCAGTTGCCATTTTCACCTGGTTATCTTCCTTAGTTTTCTTAGGCAACTTCAGAGATGAGATCCAGGCTTAGTCTAGCTGGCCAGGATCTCATCATGTCCTGAAAGTGTTCTAACCTGAAGGCTGGTTAGTGCACAAAGCTTTCATCATGGGGGAGTGCAGTTACACTACATTACGTTAGATGCAAGAGCTGTATCTTGAGACATTCAGGTGCAGTGTGTAACCTCCAAACCTTCACAGAACTCAGGGGAAACATAAGCACTTGGTGTATTTATTTCCATTGCCTCATCATCCTGCTGGCCACTTCAGATTTCCTAACATATCTGTGTTCTGGTGATGATCACAACTCCTCAGGTAGGCAGAAGAGGTTTGAAGAGAAATCTGGTTAGCCCACTGGATCCCACTTTGAATCCTTGGGCAAGTAATCAAGATTGTGGCATTTCCTGAGGGTGGACAGTCTCCTTGAATCAGTGATGCTTAGCTTTGCTGCAAAGAAAGCCTTTTGTACGGTAGCCTTTTGAGGAGACATCTGCTCTGCCTGATGTCTGCAGGCATGCTCAGGCCTCACAATAAAGAGCACTGGGACCAAGAGTTGTGATCTTCCAAACAACATGGCAGGTTACTGAGACCCAGCTGCATCTTTTCAACAGGGAGCTGAACTTTGGTTCCTAAAACTCAGAAGCCAACTTGGTCTTGAGTAGCAGGAAGCTTCTTTCTGTGAAATAGGGGAGCGAAAGAATGGTGTTGTAGTTTCGGAAGAAACTGCTGAGCTTGTGGAGTGTCTGATGACGAGTTTTTCAAGGCTGTCTTTCTGACAATAAATGTGGCAATATGCCTTTTAGACCAGGTTTTTGCAGGTTGGAGGGGGCAGATTAGGCTTCCAGTTTTTATTGGTCTTTGAACCAGGGTTGTTGTATTTGCTTTTCTTTTGTAATGAAGCAGGATGTTGCCAGCGTATAAAACTCTGTAAGGTGGAATTTGCCCTCTTGTTGAATTCAGAAGCACATTAGTACTTACAAGGAAGTTGATAAGCAATAATATTTTCTTTGCTGCCCAGGTAACCAGCAGAGTGAAAGAGGGTATTGTCTCTGGAGAATGCAGGCAAGTTGGCTTTATCTTTCTGTACACAGGCTATCTTGGAAAGCTGGAGGTGAACCAGAGGAGGGAGGGGCTTACTCTCCAAAGAGGCTGGGGTGGCCCCATCCTCTGCTTCAGTCATACTGCCTCTGGCCCTTCCTGGGAGTTCTGATAAGCCTAATGAAACTGAACTGAGTTTTGGGGTCGTTTTAGATTTTTCTAATCTTTCATGCTCCCTGACCCACTACAGTATTTTGTAAAGGACATGTTGACTGAAGCTATTTGTGTCCTTAACTCATCATCTTTCTTTCTGTCAGAGCTTGCAGAGTATGGGCACCACATGAAGCAGACAAGGGATGGGTGAAGGGAGAGGTTGAACTGCCAGAAAAAGGTGTTCCACCAAGGATGGGATCATCCCTGGAGTATTCTCTTGTCCCTCCTGAGATGCACAAATTGACTTTGTACTGATTGAGCACAAATGTCTTCACACTCACTGAAGGGTGGGCCATGCACTTCAGCTTGATTTCTAGCTGATGCTGGCTTCAAAATGTTAATGAAGACGCTTCTCCTGTGACTGGGGGTGATTCTGATGTTTCACTCCTTTGCCTGAGTGAGAAATGTGAATCTTCAGGAAGCACAGCTCCAGGCACCCTTGGCAGTGGAGTGACAGTGATGGTGCCACAGGGGCACCAGGCTCCCTTGCTCCAGGGTAAAGCAAAGTTGCTCATGGGAGAAGCAATGCTTGTCTGGCCTCTGCAGGGAAGTCCAAAGTTTGGCAACAGACCCTCCATAGACACTTCACAGCCCTTGGGCTTCCTAAGCAATCTGGAGGCTCCCAGAGTGCTTTATGCCTATCATGAGGGGTAAACAGGCCCAGGAAAAAAGATAAATGTCAACTTCTACCCCTGATGTGTGTGTAGCAGCTCCCTGCAGTGAAGAGAGCAGCTCTTCAGTGAAGGCTGTGACAGTCCTGGTGGGCAGCAAGTTTGACCAGAGTCATCTGGGTAACCCTGCAGGCCAACTGCAGCCTGGGCTTCTCCACAAGACTCTAGGCAGGCAGGTTTCTTAGGAAGGCCAGTGAGATCTCCATTCTCCTCAGTCTTCCAAACTTAGCTGGACAGCCCGAGCAACTTGACCTGCTCTTGTAGTGAGCTTTGCTGGGGCCTGAGGACAGAACTCAGGACCTCCAGATGTGTCTTCTGGCCTGATTTGTTCATGTGATTCTATATGTTTTGTTGTTGTAGTTTCTTTTTGCTTCTTTTACTTGTCTCAGGGGAGGCTCAAGTACACATTTGGTGTCAGGTTTGGAAGTGACCGCAGCAATAAAATAAAGAACAGGTTCAGCCAGTACTTCATGATGTTCACTTCACAGTGTTTTGGGGGATCCCACCCAAAATACAGTCTTGGATTCTTCACCAGATCAGGTGACAGGAGAGCATGAGCTTCTTGGAAGCTGCCTAAAGCTGTGGTCTCTGCCAGTTTTCTCTTTGCTTTCTTCACTGTTCCTCGCCATTGCTGCTGGCTGTGCTGGGATGACCCAGTTAAAAATAACCTGTCTGAGCTATTTTTGTGAGGCACATGTGCTCCCTTATCCATCTCCCTGCTGCACCAGCATGACAGAAGAGCAACCCCATGGAGAAATACCAGTTGGTGGGGACATGGCAATAGCATGAATGGGTGTCACCATCAGGGAGTTATTATGCTGGAACCCATTTGGCATTGCTGCCTGCCTTGGGGAGTACATTGTGGTTTCAAATTGTGACTGAATACAAATGCAGTTAGACAGCTCATCCAGGGTGGCCACTGGATTTCTGCTGTCTCAACCTCATCTTGTGGAGAGTGGACTTGTTTCACTCGCTCCTGGCAGCCCTTGTCTGCCCCTCGACATACGTGCTTAAAATTACTTTGAGGACCACAGCACTTGGTGTATCCTCTAGTGTGAACACAGTGTGCATTTTGCCAATCTGGGGGCTTTGGTATGTCGTTGGCCCTTGGTCAGCTGCCTTGGGGTCCCTCACAAGAAAGACGCTCTGAGACAGACAACGTGGTACCAGCTGTTTGTGGAGTGCAAGGCTGCAGTGGGTTTCTGGAGTCTTGCTGTTCATACAGGCTAAGTCTCTATGCAATGTTTGCCTTCCCTGACCCCAGCCAATAAGTGGAGGAGGCAAAAGTACTGGAACCTCCTTCTGCTTGTGGTCTAAGCAGAAGAACCCTATATCAGTGGAGGAACCACTGTCTCGCCTCTCCTGAGGCTGTGTCCACCCTTCTGAGTAAGATTTGACCTACTGCTAGCGTGGGGGAACGTCTGACATGTCTCCTTCCAGGGGCATGTGTGTGAGACCTCGTGTCCTGCCCTGGCCATCATGTACCAAAAATAAGGGGCAAGAGGGGCTGCTGTGGTGTTGACCTTGCTGTTTGGAGCATGAGGAAATCAACTCATTATTTTAATCTTGAGTGACTCCTTCACCTTTCTACTTCATGTGTATTGTGCAATGTTTATACTACAGGCAGAGCTGTTTTTTTCACAGCCAGCCTTCCAGGGCACCATATTTAAGTATCTTTGCTGTGCCAGAGAACTGCAAATATTTTGGAATATTATTTAGAGCTGGGTTTTCTGATGAAACATAACATATCTCTAGAATATGTTCTTTGAAATCTTTTTCGCTGTTGTCAGTTTGTCCTTCACCACCTCTGCAAATCCTAGTCCATTTGGACCAGCAGCACGTCCTTCCACAGGTAGCCAGTAGCCTTCATGTTGTACTGCTGAAATGAGGTGACAGAAGCAGCTCCTGGTGGGCTGCCAAGGAGAAGGGACCTTTGTGCTTTTGCTGAAGACCAATACTCAAACTACCAATAGTGAGAGACAAAGTGCCTCTTTCCATCACCTGCTCTGCCTCTGAAAATACAGAGATTTGAGCATACGTCTGATGCTTGGTTTGGTGAAGGCTCTTTACCCATACTCCCACATTAGGGAATGGTAAAGGCTGCTTTATAGCAAAGGAGAAGGATGGGGAGTGTGTGCTGGTGAGGCCACCTTGTCCCTCTTGGGAAGGGCAGGCTGTGAGCTGCTGATTTTGGGGAGTGGCACTCGTGTGTTTCTGAAAGCCAACTGAAATCTTAGTCTGAGCTCCCTTAATCTGAGCCCCGGAACGGTGGGTGTGGATCCTTATGAAACAAAAGACAAAGAAAGGCAAGTGATAAAATCGAGGCCCATCGCAGGATGGCTGATTTAAAAGCCTGGTTCCCAGCTGGCCGGTTTAAAAGGCTTCCAGCTCTGGTCGCAGATAGGGTTGTTTTTCCAAGGATATGCCTCTGAGCAGCTGTAAAAAGGTCCTGCTGCCTGATAGAAAGGCGTGCTGAAAGGTTTTTATTTGCTGCTGTGGATTGATTGGAGTACAGATGCTCTGGAAGACGTGCTGCATTATTCATGTGGTAGATACCGTAGCTAAAAGCTAATGCACAGCCTGGAGGCTGAGAGGAGTGGTACAGTCCTTTGTGTGGTTTTGTTGATTCACTAGAGAGTCTGGACTGCTCTTAAGCTTTTTTTTTGAATACTGAGATTGATAAAGCAAATCGAGGAATGCAGATCACTTAGTTAATGGCTCTCCACCTCCTTTCTTGTTTACAAACTACTCCCAGCTTTCTCTTTTTTTCTTTTTTTTTTTTTTTAATACATTATTCATACCAAACTGCTTGCTAGGCTGGTCCTGTTTGCAGGACTTCACCAGTAACTCAGTTTTCATATGGCAGCAACTTAAACTGCTTCTCTGTTGAGGCTCAGGTGTCTGCAGTAACTGTCCCACTTTGGATTCTCTATTAATGCTGCATCACATCTGGTGGGGAGAAGATCTTGCTGGACTCAGCAAGACAGACCTTGTTTCCTAAATTAACTACAGGCAGTTACCTAGATGTGGGGACTGACCAGTTGGCACTAGTCTGGGGACTGAGTGCATAAAAAGCCAGCCTGGGAGCATGTCTCCTTCTGTAGCTTCCTTCACACTCTGTTAGCAGCTGGCTGTCAAGTGCCACCGTCAAGACTGTGGTCTAGTGGTTGGGTTGTCTGTCTGAGGACTCTGAACTGATAAACCTCACTTCCAAGGCAACATCTTTGCAGGAAGGAGTTTGCTTCTCGACCACAGTTGTGGAAGAGACATACTCTCAATGCAGGCTCCACCCACCCTGCATTTTGTGGAGCCAAGCCATGAACGGAGAGGTGAAAGACACCATATCCGTATTGTTTATTACTCTCGTAACAATAAACCTGTAGCCTCTGAGCTTGTAGTATTGCTTGAGATCACATGTGTAGATGGTATTTAAAGCTCTGGATTGCTATGTGATCATGTTGTCTGTTGACTTTGGATCCAAAGGAATTTATTGCTGGTAATTTCTCCTTGATAGTGTTACAACACAGAAGTGGAATTTGGATGGCAAGGTGCGTCCAGGGGTGTGTGACCTACTCTCTTGCAGATATGCCTTGGAGAATGTCCATGGCTTGGAGGCTTGGAGGGGAGCCTAACTTAAGCAATAACCCTCACGAATCATTTGGTGTGGTAGGTTTGAGAGAAGCTAGACCAGTAACAAAATGGTCTGTGCTTATTTGGCATCTGACTCAGGAGACTGGTATCTGGTGATGAAGTTCTGAGGGCTCTGATTTTGTCTTGAAGCAGTAGCTCAACACAAACTGTGGTAAAACATCTGTAAAAGACAGATGTTCCCTGTGTGTCTTACAAATTGTAGATAACACTGACATTCCTCTGTTTGCCTTCAGGGTTGCCTTTTTGCAGGCGTACTCATATTACATTTTGAAACTTTGGAGATGGAAACACACGGGTGGATTTTTGAAAAAAGTGCAAACTCAAAAACGTAAACCTGAGAGCATCAAATTAGTGAAAAATGTTGCCTGGATGAGGGTCAGAGCCAGCAAGCTGGCCTATAATATGGCTGTGGCAAATGGACACACCTGGCCAAACGAAATGTCTGGTGTAGAGCAGCGAGGCCATATGATGTAGCTGCTGTGTGCATGTGCCCATCCTCTGACTGCTGCTGGGTGCAGGGAAACAACTGCCCAAGGGCAATAGTCAGACATGCTGGACTTTAGAGGTGTATGACACATTCCTTGCAAAAGTAATCGCATTGGCAGGAGTGCATAAATGCTCCAGAGAAAGCATTCTCTGGGAGCTACTCCCCATCCCTTTCCTGTGCAGGAAAAGGCAATATCTGTTTTGAAATTAAAGAGCTATGGCTGGAATTAAAGGAAGGAGAAGCGAAAATGGCATTGATAGCGTTATCTGCCAAGCTGTAAAGTGTGAGCTGTAATTGCTCTCTGGATTGCTAGAGCTGTTGCTTTTCATGTACTGCAAAGCACAGACACCTTTACTTACCCTGTTACTGCCACTGGGTTTTCAGTCCTGTTTATGTGGGAATACATTTTCAGTCGAAGCTAAAGCCTGTAATTATATTAATAATACAATCACACCGGTATTGCTGGTCCCCCTTGGCCTGCAGAAACTAATTCAAAATGGGTACTTCTCACAGGGGAAAAGATGAAGGTGTTCTTCATCCCATTGCCTGTAGAGAGCCATAGGGCCATTTGTTAGTATGCAGAGCAAAACCCAGTGTGGACAGCCTGTCCTGCAGAGAGCTGCCAGGCTTGCACAGTGCTGCAGGCCTGACTTTCCACAGTAGGAGCAGCAAGACTTTGTGCAGCCTGAGAAGGTAGGCTGTGACAAGAGGTGTACTGGCTCACTGATTTTGAATTTGGTCTCCTGGATATTGTTCTGGACATCCAGCCACAGGTGAGACAGGAGGCCTCCTCTTGCTGCGGATAAGACTTTCTGTGAGTGATCTGCTAGTGATACAGATATTTGGTGTGCTGGATCTGGAGCTTAGTCTCATGCATTGGAAAAACCTGCTCCCAAAGCCCCAGGAGAACAAAAGCTTTGAGATCCTGAAGAACTTGTACCCCTGGCAGGCTGTTATGAACAAGCAGTCTTCTGTTCCGCATGCAGTCTGGTCTGGGGACCCCAATGGATATTGGGATACTGGTTGCTTAGCCGGTGAGTTGACACCTAACTGGCTTGGCATACCCTGTGATCAGCTCAGCAGTGCAGTCCTGCCTGGAGGGGATCACAGCTTCTATCTGCATTGGCTTCTCGGAGGGACAAATACAGAGCCCTTCCCAAACCTGGTTAAATTCTTCTGCAACAGCAAGAAGGGCTGAATAGTAATTTGGGCTACAGCGGGACAGTGATGTTAGGCATTGCTCATGGCAGATGTGTGAGGAGTTAGTGTGGGCTGCAGGACACATGAACTGTCTGAAATTGACTCAGAGCAATTAACAGGTTGTCTTTGAGGACTCTTCAGAGGATGGAGGAGATTTCTGAGCTCTAGACAGAGGGAAGCTTGAGCTTCTCTGTAAGGGTATATCAGAACAAGTGGAACACATGGGAGAAATAATGAGATGAAAGAGGCAGCAGAAGCACGGCAAAACCAACCACATCAACACACTGATTTCATGTTACAGGGGGTGGTGAGCCCAGTGGATGTTGGATCCTTTATCTTGACTTCAGAAAAATGTTCAATGTTGTCCCACACAAGTGAGATAAGGGAGTGTGCACTAGATTCATCTGTCTATGATGAGGTACATGTACCTTTGATGAGAGAATTATAGAGGAGATCTTATGTGACAGTTAATTACCAGAATGTGAGAATTTGTTGAGAAGAATTTTGCAGGGTTCTTCCTGACATCTGTTGCTTTTTGGTGTTTTTATTAGCAATTAGGACAAAGGAATGAATAATAAGCAGGAAACCAGGAGGAGCAGGAAGCTTGAAGAATGACAGGGCTCTGGTTTGAAACTGCCTTGAAGAGCTGAAGTATCGGCATGGGAAAATTAGGATGCAGTTCAGCAGTGAGAGGTTCAGGTCTTCAGATGATGCAGTACCATCAGATTCAGTGCAGTTCTGCAGAGAAGTGTCCAGAGGCTTCAGTTCATTCCAGGCTGAACACGACTCACTGACATGCTGTAGCAAGAAAATGATAAATAGGAACAGGAGAGTATCTGGTAAATTATAAAGGAAGCATCTGTTCATCTGTATTACTGAAATACATGTATGCCAGTTTTAGGTGCAGCTGCTCTGGTAAGATGCAGATGAGCCAAAGAGCACAGAAGCAAGGAGAACAAATTTATCAGCTGTTGAGAAAACAGGGCTGACAGGAGGACAATGAAGTAAAAACTGGAGAAGACTGAAAAACTGGGTATAGACTTTTGTCTGGGATCTGGCTAAATAGAGTAAGAAGCAAGGGACACTGATTGCACAAAAGGAGATTTAATTTTGACAGCAGCAAAAAGCTGCATAATTGTAAAGGCAGCTGAGAGCTGGGATAAGTTTAGCAGGAATATGATGGTCTCTCCATTACCCGAGAATTTTAGAAAAAACATCCTTAGGGAAGAATGTAGAGAAATGAATTAGAAGAACAGCAAAAAATATGTACTCCCAAGACCTGTGGTGATCTGCTTCTGCTTCCTGGAAAACTAAATTGGGTAGTGAGAGTCTATTGTGAACTTAAGCCTGCAGCACTCAAGTGTAGGTATTTCCCATTTTTCACAAACCACTTATCCATTTGAGGACCTTCTTGCTAAACTCATGCTGCCTTTTCACTGTGGTGAGGAACCATCATAGTACTGGAATCTGAGTGCACCATGTCACAGTGAATTTGGGTTTTGTTAGTGCAGTTTGGCTTGTGAGGCCTGGTAAGAGTTTACAAAAGCTGTGCTGACCCTCCGTCTTTCTCAGTTTTACCTGTGTATTTGCTATGTTCTACTATGTATATTTTTTACTACTTTGATGTAGTTCTTTTCCCAGCCTCCCCTGAAAACCTTCTAACCTGTCTGTTCCTCAGTTGGGTTTGAGTGAGGGAGTTTACACTGTGGTCCAGCTATTTTTGTTGCTTTAAGTCACCTGGTTGAGTTGCTGCTTGTTTTCCTTCCCCTGAGCGTGGCCTGTCTGACAAATCCCTGGCAGGCAGTGTTGTGTAACGAAGACATTCTCATCTTCTTACCACTGAATGTACACACAAAGTCCTGGTCTACTTTCACTGTATCTGCTCAGGACATTCTCCCTAGAGATCACTGTGGAGATTTCACAGGGTCAGAGCATGGCAGAGGCTGAAGGCACCTCTGGAGATCATCTGGCCCAGCTGCTCAAAGCTGGTTCAAGGCCTTGTCTGGTTGGGTTTTGGGTACCTCTAAGGATAGAGACTCCACACCCTCTCTCAGCAACCCGTGCCTGACAGAGGCACAATGTTTGACCGCTCTCACAGTCAAAAAGTTCCTTCTTACAGTTAACTGCCTGATCAAGCTCAGGCTGACGGGCCTGTGATTCCCCAGATCCTCTGTCTTGCCCTTTTTGAAGATAAGGGTGACGTTTGCATTTTTACAGTCCTTGGGGACATCACCCCATTGCCATGAGCTTTCAAAGAAAACCAAGAATGACCTTGCAACAACTCGGGTCATCTTCCTCAGCTCCTGTGGGTCCATCCCATCAGGCCTTTGTGCATGTCCACAGTCTGTTTAAATGTTCCCTGACCTGATCCTCCTCCTTTACCTCCGAGGGTAAGTCTTCCTTGCTTCAGACTTTCTACATCTCTCAGGGACCCAGAGTCCCTGAAGGCTGACCTTAGCTGTAAAGACAGGTGAAGAAGGCATTCCATGGCTCAGTCTTTCCAGTGTCCTTTCTCACCAAGTCTGCAATCCTTGCTAGTCTTCTATTGCTTCTATTCAAGAAAACTTCCTCATTTGTGTTTGCAACTTCTTCCTGAGGAAAAACGGAGTTGCAGCTAATATTTAGGCTTTCTGCTTTCTCTGAACAGAATTAAAGATTTACGTTTCCTTTAAGAAAGGAGCTGAAATGCTGAAGATCTCTTGTGACACCTGCATCTTCCTGGTGCACCAGCAAGCAGCCTCCTAGGTACCAGAAGATAGGAAGGTGGCTCATGCACTACCACTGCCAGATGTTGGTGGTTATTGGGGACAGATAACCTTTTAAATGCTCACCTCCAAGATCAGTTCTTAGCAATATTTCCTCCATAGGGTCAGCAGTGCATTTCATGCAGCCTTCCCCAAAAGCTTTCACAACCCAAGGCAAGGAATGCTTAAAATGAAAAAGAACAGCGTGACCCTTTCAACACAAAACTTGGATGACTGTATTGAGGGTTTGGCTTTGATTTATTGATGTACATTCTCTTAGAAGATCGTGTTATAAATGAGGTGTCACCACACAGGAGAGGACAGGAGAGAGGAGCATTTGCCTTTATGATAGAGACCATCCTCATGGGGAAGCAAGAGCTGCTAATAGGATGGGATGAGGGTGGTCCCAGACCAGTGGAGCAAAAGAACATCTTGGCAAAGCCTCCACCTACTCCTTCAACTGTCTGGCAGCACAGTAATTCCCTTGGTGTTTTGAGGGATCCCCTCTAGTTTCCTTGCAGGCTGAAAACCAGGGGCTGCCTCTCCATCTGCCTGGTGGTGCATAGGACTCATTATTTATGAGTATGCCCATATAATTAGTGACTCTGTCATTAAGAGACTTGCAAGCCCAACCTTGCTGGCTTCCCTCTGGCTGCTGGTGAGTCCTCTCTGGAAGCAAAAGGCAGGTGTCTCTGAAAGTACTCCCTGCTCTGCTGGTTCTCCAGGCCATGCATGGAGAGCATGGGCAGAAATCTCTGGGGGCAAGTCAACCTAAAGAGGGTGGTACAGGGTAGCAGGGGAGACAGGGAGTCTCCCTCCTGGAGGTTTACAAGCCACAGGTGGAGAGAGCTGCAGCCATACTGATATGTCACTGAGGATGGCCTTTTTCTGAGCCAGAGAACTGTTCCCTAACATCTGTGATAAAACTCTCCCTTACTGCTGCTTCAGATGAAAGGGAAAAGAGTGGGAACAGGATCAGGTGTGGTGACATCAGCTGGGAATAATATTTGTGTAGGGTAGAACAGATGACATGGGGTAGAACAAACGACTGTGCTCCAGTGGGCTGACTGCTCATGCCTGAGCCTGGTCCATATTAGCATGAGAGTCTGAACCCTTTTGGAATATGAGTGTGTGCTACTTGGAGAAAACTATGTCTTACTACAATGTTCGATTTAGCAAGAGGGACGTGTTTGCCCACTCTGCCATTTCTAATGAAGCCCTTTTCATTACCTTGAAAGCTGGTGGCAAACGAGGACACATGGAATGGGAAATTGAAACCCAGCACTGGTTGCTTGTACTAAAAAGTGGCACCTGAAGACTAGCATGATAAGTAGACACTTTTCTTGCTGCTGGCTTGCTTTGTGATCATCGTGCTCCTATTACGGTTGCAGCCAACAGCCTTTTCTCTGCACAAGGCAAGAAGAAAGGGTGAGAAATGCGTTTGGAGCAGTGTGAGGTTGAAAGTTTTAAAGCTGTCTGGAAGCGAGAAGTTCCTGTGCACACTGTTTTTTCAATGACTATCTCTTTGAATGCTCTTGCTTAACCTCAGGGGCAGGGTTGCAGTACCAGGTCTCAGGGAGAGAGATCTTTGCCCTGTGGAAAAAGCATTAGTGGCATTATTCAGAGCAAATAGAGTAATGTCATGTATTTGTGTTTGCCAAAACTGTCCCAGTCTAGCTGTGTGGATCTCAGACTTAGTTGGTCTGCTAAAAGCAGCCATTTCCCAGTGAAGGTGCTTGTATGTGAGTCCAGCTGGTGTGTTACATTCAGATGTCCTCTACAGGGGGTGTAAGAAACATTAACCTTGTTGGCCTGGTGTATGTACTGCATTGCTTCCCAGCTGTGCCTTGGTGCTGGCTAGGTAAGAGCAGAAAGTTTTGGAGCAGCCTGCTTAGCAGATGTTCTTCTGTGGAGATTCATCAGGAAGCAGGGTGCAGCAAAGAATCACACCTCTCTGATCAGAAGAGAGGCCAACAGTTTCCTTAAAGCAGAGACACTGAAACCAAGACCCCGAGCCTGTGTGAAGAATGCACAAGCCTGGTTTGGGAGCAGGCAGCAGATGTATTCTTGCTTTAACATAAATCTATTGTGGGGACAGCTGAGTCAGGAGAGGGGAAGTACTTTTTTAAGGAGCTCTCTTGTACCGCCTGCTCTGTGTGGAGCCATGTCATGAAATTTGCAGTGCACGTAGCTGGTTCTCAGGAAGAAAACCAGCAGTATTTCATGATACATTAGCTGCCTTATTTAAAATCGTGTCTTTAACTGTTTCCTTTGTACAAGTCCTGGGGTATTGGGAATGGGAATGTATCCTCTGTTTCCAGTACACAGCTTGGTGTTCAGTGGAAGGCAGTAATGAAGCTGACTTCACGTATGTCAGCTTCTGGATCTAAGCGTTATCTAATTGCCATTAACAGAGACAAGATAGCTGAAAGGGCTTTTTGGGCCTCTCAGAATGTATCTTTTTACTTTTTGGCATCAGGTTATATTCACTTCTGGATGGGGGGGGATGAGTTTCGAGAGAATAAGTAGTGTGGAAGGAAAGTGGAGGAGAGGAGGGAGATTTTAGCAAGACAGGAGAAGGATAAGATGAATGAAACTGATTTCAAGACAGTAGGAGATAAGGGACCAAAGGAAATAATGGATTTAGGCAGATTTCAGGAAGGACACTGATTCTTTGGTTTGATTTTATTAGTTGGAGCTGAATTCATGCAAAGGTTTTATTTCATGGGATGCTGGTAAATGACTGAGAAGAGGATATGTGTCTTCCGAGGAGCTTTCCAGTTGTACATCCTGTGCCATTTTCCGTCTGCTTTTTTACACGGGGTTTGAAGTTTGAATCTCTTGTGGCACTCTCCTTGGATACTTGCAAACAGTGCTCTCAAGAGACTTGCAAGGCTGCCCTATGGGTTATTTGGCCATGGAAACATCACTTAAAAATTATAAGGTTGAAAGGGAAAGGGCATTACCTATGCAATACAAGTTTAGCATTCCGAAAGAGAAAGTAAAAAGGGAAATAGAAATTTTTAATGGCAAATTGAAATGGTCATTGTAATTTTCAAAATCCCCCTTATTAGCATTTGCCTTCCTTCCTGTTGTCTTTTTTGACCCTGCATGCAATAGAAGGAGTGAAGGGTAAGTGTATTTTTTCTCTGTTGGTCTCTCTGCTTTTCAAATTATCGCTAAATTTCAAGAGATTGAAACCTCAGAGAGTCCTTCAGAACTGTAAATTCTCTTGATTCCCTGGCAGTAAGGACATAGGAGGAAGAGAGTCCCAACTTGTCAGGATCACCTGAACTGCTGAAGTGCTTTTCAAGGTCGCAGGTGAGAGGTACAGGCAGAGTTTCAAAACCTGCCTGTGAGCAATAGAAAACAGCACTTAAATGTGTTTTGGCAGACTATCATGTTACGTGCTTTCACCAGGAGTGCACTGGCACAAGGTCTTCAGGAGTATGGCAGGATTTCAGCCTGTGTCTCCTGATACCAGGGCAGCTTTTTTGCAGGAACGCAACACCGGCCTTGCAGAGAACAGGTCTTGAAGAGAAGAGAGGCGGCTTCATACACAAAACTGGGGGACCGTGAAGCAAACATAACGATTATTAATTCATTGGCATGTGTTTCTACGCTGCTCAGAGGTATACAGCAGAAGAAAACAGAGAACAATTGTTTGGCAAGGGACATGTACATCCACACAATGGAAGCACGCGATGCACCATTGTGCACTATGAACTGGAAGGCTCTCAGCCCAGGCATGGAGTGTTCTGAGCTGTGTGGTGTGGGCATTTCATCTTGTGTTTGGATGGAGAAAGGATGCAGGTTTGTCTCTTCAGGAGATGCTGCCAGATTCTGCTCTCCAGAAGAGCTCTGTCTGTCCTTCTGTCACTGCAGTAGTCCTGAGATCAGGACCAGAGATAGGCAGTCTGTCACCCCCTTGCTTACCTGAAAACAGACAGAGCTGGAGAGCTTTCTGTTAGAACTTACAAGCTTACTTGGCCTATAAATTCTGTGTTGGCTTAATTGAGTGATATTTCTGCAGCCTTTATGTGCCCTGCTTCCATGCCAAGACTGTAATATAGTCTTGTGAGAGACCCCTCATCTAATGTGATGCTTTTCAGGCAGTGATCTTGTGCTTGCAAGGATTAGTTTGAATGAAGCTTGTCAAAAAGTCTTTGAATAAAGGTGATCTTGTAGCTGTTGAAGTAGGATGCCTGTATCTGTCGCTGAAGTCAGTTGCGAGCCTCCTTCTTCTACAGCCTTGAATGAATGAAATGTTGGTAAGTGTTGCCATGGGGGACAGAAAGGGTGAAGGACATCATTCCCTCGATGGATGCATGCTAGGTGCTGCCAGGCCCCTGGATGCACTGTGCAAGAGGTGGAGGTAGAGAGAGGGGTGTAGTTCATCTCTGGAGCCTGTTCCCACAGGAGATGAGTGTTGGGATGGGGCAGGGGCAGCCTGGGTGCAGAGAACCAGCTCTCTCTGCAAACAGGGAGGTGATCTCCAGCCTAGTTAGCTTGAAAAACTTTCTGGTGCCAGAGACCTCAGACACTTTCCTGAGGGAGCTCCAGGTGTCCTAGCTAAGAGGAGAAATTTCTTGTATCCACTGAGCTTGTTCAGCTCCTATGAATTCTCCAGATGGTGTTTTGTGTCACTGTGAATGCTTTTGTGCATCCATTTCCTTCCTTTACCATGATGTCATGTGATTTCTGCTTTTGAAGGTGCCACCCCTTTTGCTCACCATCATTTTCAGGCCTGCATCTGGATGGAGTGGTCTTGTCCCTCTACACAAGCTGTTTGCAGTCCTGTAGAGGTACTGAGTTTAACTTCAAGGGAAATAGGGCCTACTTGTTTTTGCAATGCAGTAGTGAAGGTTTCAGCTCAAATTCTGCATTAAACAAATGAACTGAAATTAAACTTTTGGGTTTAATCTACTTTTATATCACTACTAATGTAACTCTGAACAGTGACATCTTTGAAAAGATCTATTCTGTCCAGTTAATGGTGGGAATGATGGCCATTGCTAAACAGCTTGACTTGCAGTGAAACTCTTGGTACCTCCTGCGAGGAGGACCTGGAAAACTACAGTCCTGTCAGCCTGACCTCAGTGCCTGGCAAGGTGATAGAGCAGATCATCCTAAGTGCAATCACACAGCACCTACAGGACGGATAAGGGATCAGAGCCAGCCAGCATGGGTTTAGGAGGGGCAGGTCCTCCCTAACCAACCTGATCTCCTTTTATGATCAGATGATCAACCTGGTAGATGAGGTGAAGGCTGTGGATGTGTCTATCTGGACTTCAGCAAAGCCTTTGACACCATCTCCCACAGCATATTCCTGGAAAAGCTGCAGCCCATGGCTTGGACAGGGACACTCTGTGCTGGGTTAGGAACTGGCTGGAGGGCCGGGCCCAGAGAGTGCTGGTGAATGGTGCTGCATCCAGTTGGGATCCAGTCACTAGTGGTGTCCCCAGGGATCAGTGTTGGGCCCAGTTCTGTTTAATATCTTTATTGATGATTTAGATAGGGGGATTGAGTCCACCATTAGCAAATTTGCAGATGACACTAAGTTGGGTGGGAGTGTCGATCAGCTGGAAGGCAGGAGGGCTCTGCAGAGGGACCTGGACAGACTGGAGAGTTGGGCTGATTCCAA
>JAWWLV010000100.1:25901160-25915656 GCA_035041135.1 Platyrinchus mystaceus | reverse complement strand
GTGGCCAGCAGGCGCAGGGAAGTGATTCTTCCCCTGTACTCAGCACTGATGAGGCCACACCTGGAGTGCTGTGTCCAGTTCTGGGCCCCCCCTCAGTTCAGGAAGGACATTGAGGTGCTGGAGCTGGTCCAGAGAAGAGCAACCAGGCTGGTGAAGGGACTCGAGCACAAGTCCTGTGAGGAGAGGCTGAGAGAGCTGGGGTTGTTCAGCCTGGAGAAGGCTCAGGGTAGACCTCATCACTCTCTACAGCTCCCTGAAAGGAGGTTGTAGCCAGGTGGGGGTTGGTCTCTTCTCCCAGGCAAGCAGCAGTAGGACAAGAGGGCATGGTCTTAAGCTGTGCCAGGGAAGGTTTAGGTTAAATATTTGGAAAAAAACTTTTACAGAGAGAGTAATCAGCCATTGGAATGGGCTGGCCTCCTCTGTCCCTGGAGGTTTTTAAGATGAGACTTGATGTGGCACTGAGTGCCATGGTCTGGTAACCACAGCGGTGTTGGATCAAGGGTTGGACTTGATGATCTCGGAGGTCTTTTCCAACCCAGTTGATTCTATGATTTTGTGATTCTATATGAAACAGATTGTTCTGAAGTAGCTATACCTGATCCAGCTGCTTTGCCTCTCGACGTTAAGAATTAACATCCTGACAGTAAGTACTGCAACTGAAAATTGATTAAAATGGAGATACTGGGTGCCTTTCTGAATGGGTTAGTGCAGCCAGGATGAGTGGATGAATAGCCCTGCCACACTCTGGACATAGCAGACTTACTGCACATGAAATTACGATTATTATGTGATTACTCTTTGAGCTTTGTGAGTCTGTCTTCTGTCCAAATCAGGGTCAGCTGTAGCTCTGTTGTCATTGCTAGGCTTATATCAAATCTGCCTGGGAAATGCCACTGATAGAGATTCATGCCATTCTCTCTTCCACTCCTGTGGCTGATAGAAAGGTTTACTGCTGCCTAATTGAGAACTTCTTTGATGGAGTTAAAACACATGTCATTTGACTCTCTTGTCTCCACTAGACTTTGGAAGCAGATGATTTATATCCTCCTTGTAGCAACTTTTTTTGTGTTTGAAGCCTGCTGACATGGCTTTCCTCCTTCATCGCCACACCAAAGTTTTTGGGGTTTCTTAGCTGGTCACACACCTTTGATCAGTGATCCATACAACTCTACACTGAATTTTCGTCTAACTGTCTGGAACCCTCCTTTAGAGCAGTCCCCAGATCTGACGTTTTTTTGTCTGGTGTTCATGTTGCTGGTGGTGGGAAAGTACAGCATTGTCCTCTCTGCACACTTGTTCTGTATCATTTCTGTCCTGGAAATACAGACAACTCACATCACAATTTAGTATTTCAGCACGAAGCCAGTTTACCTCATTCCTTGCTTGTATTTTCAGAACAGGGAATATGCCTAGAAGGAAAGAAAATACACATAGAACATCCAGGTTGGAAAGTTATGGGATTGTTCAGCCTTTCCCCTTGCATAAAGTCAGTGGAAAATTGTCTCCAACGCTAAGCCCATTGTTGAATCAGGGTGGATGGGTCTTGACTCCAAAAGAGTAAGGCATGCTGAGCCCTTGGTGTTTGTTTGGCATATGGGAGCCATATGTGCATGGTGGCTGATTATCCTGCTCTGTGCAGGGAATTAGAAAACAAGTGACCTTCCTGGCAGTCAGCAGCAGAATGCATGAAGGTCCTGGCTCCCAAGTCTTCTATTGTCATTATAGATGGAGATGTGCATGTCTGTTCATTGGGGAATGAAGCGAGCTCTGCTTCATAGCTACTTCGCCTTTGCTGGAGTGACACCGTCACACTGCCTTGCTGTGGTTCCCTGATGAGCTGACTGGGGATCTCATCACTGCCAAACACACTCTGGTTCCCTCTCATTCCAGATGTGATGTGATCCCCATCCACAATCTGATGTTTAACCCACATCAGATATGTTCTATGATCTGATTCTGCTCAAGTGCCTTACCTTGTTTTTTAGTTGGGTTTTGCGATTGGTTGTTGTTGGGGTTTTGTTTGTTTGTTTGTGTTTTCTTAATTCCCACTCTCCCCCAGAGTTAATTTTTGGCTCTGAGTAGGAGAAAGCATGGATGGGACTGAAGGTGCCAGACCACAAGTAGTGCAGGTGTGTGTGCTGGAGAGGTCAGCTCCTAGCAGTGGTGTGGAGCCGCACCCAAGGACTAGTATTTGTTAGGAAATAAGGTGCCCATCAATCTTCTGTCAGGCCTTCTCCAGGATGTAAGGAAAATAACTTCCTGGTCTGCTTCTGGCACTGCCAGGGATATAAAAAACACTGAGGATTTTAAAGATGGTAAAAGACAGAATAAAGTACTGCCAAAGTTTTGAGTTTTTAGACTTATTAGGTATGACCTTGCTGCTGTGACTATTTTACAGAATACTGCACCAGAGTTGAAGGTGCTCTCAGTTCGGTCTGGATTAGGCTACTATATGTCTGGTTTTCCTCAAACATATTTCATTTTTTCCATGTGGTTATTTTGTCCAGGACTGAGATAAATTCATCCAGAATTCAAAAATGTCACGCATGGTGCAGGCAAACCCATAATCCTAGGGTAAGTGGGATGCGATAGGACAAATGGGAACATGCTGGCCTGTGGTGAAGCACATGTTCAGTCAGTAGGACATGCATATGCCTCTTTGTTTCTGTCTGACATTTCCTAGAGAGCAGTAAATATGCCGCAGCATGGCTCTCCCAAGACTGCTCCTGAGTGCTGCAGACTTCCCTAGACTTCACAACCCTTTTAGGAGCTCACTCCTTTGGCAAGAGGGAAGACTTTTGCACTCATGTTTTGCAGATGAGTCATGAAAAGCTAACTCTTAATAAACAACCTTGTAAAAGAGTGAGAGGTAAAGCAGAGCAAAGTCCCTTCAGTGCTACTGCATCATATTTCCAAAGGCAAGTGGTGGAACTGGCTTCTCCATCTTTAACTGCCTGCTCTTTAGAGGTCACACAAGCATTTCAACATTCATATCTGGTAAGCATGAAAGAGCTGAGTATGCTGTGCTTGAGTATATCAAAGTACCCCACTGGTTTTTCAGGCAGGTGCCAGAAAGAAGATTTCCACCTTTTCTGAGCACTGGGCTGAGAATTGCTACAGCTTTGCTTTTTTGTCTTAAAATTTCAGATCCAACTGCTGAGCCAAGGACAATATGACTGTCTTTAAAAAAAAAAGCAAAACAACAAAAAACCCGAGAAATGAAGTGTGGCAAATGAATCCAAGTGGAGACAGACTTTGTCCAGGCAAAACTAACTCGTAATTTTATTACCTCATATATATACAGATTCTGGGTCTGAGCTATGAAGCCAGAGCAGATGTTTCTTATCCATCTGCCTCCTGCTGTAGGGAGGATTTTGCAGCTAGCAAAATGTGGCCCATGGAGTCCGCTCTGATGATGCTGCCCCCTCTCCCCAGCAGTGAGAGATCCTGTGTCTGAACATTGGGCTGATAGGCAAGGATTGGGCATGGAAAGCGTGAGATGAACATGGAAATGTGTCAGTGTGGCACAGCTTTGATGAGCTAGTCTGATGTGAAATTAGCTGAAGTGGAGCATGGGGATAATCTGGGAGCCTGAAGCCCTTGTGGAGGAGGCGGAGGCTGCTCTGCTGCAGGACTCACTCAGGATGGGAGACGCTTCAAGGTGGGCTTCCCTCCAAGAGTGAATGGTGGGAGATGGTGCAGGTGGCCTGCTCACTGCTGGGAAACTGGTTTGTATCTGTGAGGAAGCTCATTGAGTCACTGACAATTTCAGGAGTGGGAAATAAGAGGGGAGACCAGTTATCACTGCCTGGTACAGAATTGCAGCAGATAACATTATGTTGTTCTTCTGAAACAGGCACTCACAGCCGCTCAGGCACAGCCCTGTAGGGAAACTCAGCCCAGCTCTTCCCACCTTCTCTGTCTGGGCTGCTGCTTGGCTCTTCATATGTCTCACTGCAGCTGTGTTCAGAAGTGGAATCCTTTTGCATTGCAAGCCTGCCATGACACTTCGGGACACACTGGAGCTTCTTCTGGGAGCAGGAGATATGTGAGAAACTGGTATCTCCTTGCTCTCATAAGCTGAGGAGGCCACAGAGCATTCAGAGCTGCCTTCTCTGACACCTGTATAAGGAGACAAGTTGCTTTTTTTCCAACTGCATCAGCATGGTTTCTCTGAGCAGTGAATGGGAGATGCTGTCAAAACCATTCTTCCCCCTCTTGCCTGACCATGAGCATTTTTTTGCCCAGCTCTGCAAAAAGCTGTTTGTGGTGCTTTCTGCTCTCTTTGTTGAGAGGAAGGAGCAGAGATGCCTCTCTTCCCTCTGGTCAGTTCTCCTCCTCCATCTTCATCCCTGGAAAGTGGGCAATGGCACTCAGTCAGATTGTTTCTCCCAGGTAAACATGTGGCATCGCGTCTACCACCATGAAGAGTGGAGGATAGTCAAGATTGTTGAAGTACCAGATAAGGAATGAATAAGCCAACCTCTTCCTTAGAGGAAGGTAGAGGGAAGAGGAGGAAAAGAAGTGAGTGGGAAACCTGCTTTAAAAAAAAACAAGGAAGAGACTTGTAGCTGTAGACTTGAGGCCTCCTCTGTCCTACTGTGGAAGCAGAGGAGCTGAAAGCTGTACCAGAAGCTGATGCTGCACCTACTCAGGCTGTTATTCACCATATTTTTTGCATGACGATATTATTTTCACCATATTTATCCTCTTTTATTAAGGAGCTTTGTGTTGTGTCTGCAATAGCATCAAGAGGGACATTGTTCTACTGTGACTGTTTTTTCCAGTTTTATGATATTCCCAGTCATGTCTTGCCCTCCTATCTAAATTGTATTGTAGGTGCTTGAAGTTCTTTCTTGTGGTAGCTGAACTTGAATTCTGCAAGTTGAGATAGGAGAGGGCTGTCCTTCCTAAGCACTGTCCAAAGTCGATAGTTTGATTCCTTTTATTTCCTTTATTCCTTATTCACCATTAAACTTTTACAGATACTCTTCATGGGATGTCAGTATCTTGCTGTGCATTCCTGCTCTCAGTAAGAATGGTATTGCAGTAATTGCTCCTATATGCTTGGTGACTCCTTTCTGCAGAAGAGCCTTGAACCTTCAGACCACACACTCTCTCTCAACTCAAGAGCAGTTTAGCTAGAAATTCCTTGCAGCCAGGCAATTAATTCCCTTTAAGAATGATAATGTTCTTGCTGTAAGAAGTTACTGCTTCATCCAGACAATAAAATGATTTTTTCCCCCTGGTGTGAGTAAACCTAACTTCTAAAGCTGTAAGGAGTATGAAGTGCAAGAACACTGCACCCCTAGGGATGTTTGGGGAGCTAGCCAGTCACATATAATCTCAGCTCACTTTCTGCCTGTGGAGAACTCTTCTTCCAAGATTAGCTTTCAGGATTGCTACTTTCTTTTTCAAATATCTTCCATTTCTTTGTTTTGGTTTGGGATAGGTACCTCTCACTGTATCAAAGATCCTTTACACCTAATGTTTTCTGCAGAAGACATTTAATCAGCTAAGAATATGGACAAATGCAGGGTTAGCATAGGTAAAACATGCCAAGGTGAAAGAGAGCAATAAATATGACTGTGAAAGCAACTGGTGATCTGCCAGGACTGATTTTTTTATAGGCATTTGTTTTTGTCCAAGGTGGGGTTGGTTCTGAGCTGTGTTGGTGGATTGGGAGGAGGCAGTAAATAGGACAGAACTTTTGTCCTAGTATTGTTCACAACCCAGATCTTCCAGTGTGACAAACTATGTATGTTTGTGTATTTTTGTATTGATGGATGCTTGTAGAGGTCAAGAAATACATTTTCTTAGCCTTTATGAGTCATCCCAGGAGAATGCAATACCATGCCAGCAACAAAGAAGTTTTGGTTTAGAATTGCTTAGACCTCTGCTTGTCAGGTGATGATGCACTTGACTCCCTGCCACTGAGTGCATTTGTGCTTCCCTTCAACCACTTGACCATATGAGCAAGTGGTCTAAGCCTTGCTGTAATTCAACAGCTGCTTGGTTGGGTTCTCTTGTCAAACTGGAGTATCACTGATCCAGCATCACTGATAATACCATTCAGCAAATGTACATTGAAGGGATCTATATGGGGCAAAACCATGCCCTCTCCCAGTCTTTGCTTGTACTCCCAGCTGATTGTGTGGGGCACTCTTTCACCCTTAACCTTGCCTGATCTGCACTTCTTTTTCTTTGAGCAATAGAATCTTACCACCACCCTCACCATGTGCCTTTTACTGTCTAAATCTTGTGGAAAGAGCAGAATTTAATAGTCTTAATTGCCTTTTCTGACCAACACCGGTAGTTTTCTATTTGAAAATAGAAATGGGAAAATAGAGGGATGTGATTCTCCCCATCTTCTCTACTCTCATGAGACACCACCTGGAATACTGTGTACAGTTCTAGTGTCCCCAACAAAAGGACATGAAACTATTGGAGCAAGTCTGGAGGAGGGCCACAAAGTTCATTAGGGGACTAGAGCACCTCCCCTAAGAAGACAGGCTGAGAAAACTGGGGCTGTTCAGCTTGGAGAAGATGTTGCATGGAGCCCTCGTAGCAGCCTTCCAGTAAATAAAGGAGGCCTACAAGAAAGCTGCTGGAGAGGGACTCCTTGTCAGGAACTGTAGTGATGGGACATGGAGTAAGGGGTTCAAACTGAAAGAGGGGAAACTTAGTTTAGATATTAGGAAGAAATTCTTTACTATGAGGGTGGTGAGGCACTGGAACAAGCTACCGAGGGAGCTCATGGATGCCCCAACCCTCGAGCGTTCACAGCCAGATTGGATAAGTGCCTGAGCAACCTGGTCTAGTGGGAGGTGTCCCTGCACCTGGCAGGGATAAGGAACTAGATGATATTTAAGGTCCCTTCCAACCCATGATTCTGTGATTGTATGAAATCAGTTACATTAGTTTCTTTAAGCTTCACTGCTCTCTGTGGTAAGGGGTTCTTGTGTTTAGCATGCCTCATGTGTCTCATCTAAACACCATTTAAAATGCCGTCTGTCAGAGAGGTGTAGCACAGTTATAAACCAGACATGCAGAACATAATTTTCAGTGGGAAAAACATCAACAGATGAATGTAACTATTTCTATGATCTGTAAAAGTTATTTTTTCTTTTTGCGTGAGGAAAATTTAGGTTGATTTTTGGTTCTAAACCACCCGAGGGCCAAACAAAGACTTGTTCACTCACCATCTTTCAGGCTTTCCTCATGCAAGATCTTGTATCTCTCATGCTTTCTGAGCTCTGTGTTACCAGGATTCATCTCCTCTTAAACTTGCTGTCATCACTGGGTCCTGCCCGGTGATAGATAGGGACTGCTGAGCATGCACAGCCCAGCTGGCTGGTGATGGTGGAAGCTGTTATTTCTTCCCTGCACCCTCCTCTCTCCATCAGAGATGTGCAACAGGGTGTAGAGACAGAGTATCCCAAAGGGATGAGGACCAGAAGAGAAAGCTCTGTCTGCCACTTGCTGGCTGAAGGTTGGCGCGAGCAGCCCAAAAGGCGAAGAGTGAGTCTGTGGTGGGTCTGAGAGCCTTGCCAGGCTGGCCAATCCTTATGTCACAGGGCGTTGTGTTTCTCCCCTTGCAGATGTCGTGGCACCCACGGTACCGCAGCTCTAAGTTCCGCAACGTGTATGGCAAAGCTGCCAGCAAAGAGAAGTGCTACGACTGTGTGCCCATCACCCACAGCGTCCACGACAACCACTTCTGCGCCGTGAACCCCAACTTCATAGCCGTGGTCACCGAGTGCGTGGGCGGCGGTGCCTTCCTCGTCATTCCCATCAAGCAGGTGAGCTCTGCCAGGGCGAGCTGGCTTTCAAGAGCACATCAAGAGGCTGGGGGAGGGACAGGCTTTCTAGGGAGCTAGATAGCAGAGGATGTTCAGTTAATGCTGTTGCCAGAATTGCAAAATGACGTAAGAGGCACTGGTTGGTTACCCTGGCAGGTGATTCCTGGGATGTGTGTACTTACTTGTCTTGCATTGCTGCTTCCAGATTTTTGACACCTTGCTGCATTTCATAACTCATTTGCCTTTCTTGTATAATCAGCAGGAACTGTGCTGTTTAGATGTTTGTGTCCTGGGAGAAACGGCACATTAAAAGGTTTTTACTTGATACAGAGAGCAAAACCAGAAAGGTGCTTTAGTAGCATGGCTTCAGTTGAGACCTAAGGAGAATATGGTATGTTTTGCTCTACATTTTCTGTAAAAGAATGGAGACACAGTTATCAGTTATCAATGCTCTTAAGCTTCAAGCATTGATGCTGTAAAAACTTCCCTTTCAGAAACAATTCCCAGCTTTGTGAGTTTTGATGACTTAGGATCTGATGAGAGGGAGAAGTTTGCCATCTGATGTTTGTTGCTTCAGAAAAATTAAGCATGCACTAATGTGGATTAGTTTCAATATGAGATTATGATCTCTCTGGAATCAGAACAGAACAGATGAAAGGCAAAAGTTCAACCTTTAATTAAAAGTTAATTGATGGTGTTATTGCAATGCCACTTTTTCAATATATATTTGCTAAGGATGAAAGTGAATTGGCTATGCTTGAAGAACCTAGCACAGGTCCCAGCCCTCCTGAACTTTGTTTATTCATTCCTTCAATGCTGGTGCTATTCTGAGATGTCCTAGAATTAACCACTACCCTGTTTTTCTTGACTGAGTTACTTCTGTCCCCTTGACCATGGTCTATTGAAGCTGAAGAGCTTGTCTTTATCACAGAAATGCATCTATAAGCAGACAGCTGTTGACTGTGGGATGTGGGGTAGGACTAAGCCCTCAAAGTGTTGGCAAAGGTGCTTGCACTGCTTACATTAATTCTTCTGTCTTCTCACCTCTTTTCAGCTTGGCTAGTCTTCCTTTCTTGCACCTGCTCAAATACTGCACTCAGATCTGAAATATTGCATGCAGGAATCAAAGGCATGGTAGAACTAAAAGATACAGAAAGGGATAATTAAAGTATGTCAGTGAAAATGTGAAAGCGCTTTCATGTGAGGAAAGACTTTGTAGCTTAGGCCTCAATTAGTCTGGGAAGAAAGGCAAATGAGGGAGGTGTATAAAACTGTGGAAAGGTTGGAGAAGTTTAAGGAGTGATTCTTCTTGATTTGTTTGGTGAAGGGAATTCTGGAGACCAGAGAGCAGACCGTTAGCGGCAGATGTAAATGCTGCTGCAGTTCAGATGTGGAGCTCACTGTTGTGGATGCTGATGAGCCTGGAAGAATTAAGGGGTTCAAAACAGAGTTATGGAGAGGAGTCAATCCCTTGAGGGTTGACCTTTGGTGGTGGGTCAGAGAACTTACGTGCTTCACGCAGCCATATTCCAAAACCTGCTCCTGACCCATGCTGGGGAGGAAAACAGCCTCAGCCACCCACAGAAAGGGGTTCCTTGAGCTGGGACCTGTGATACCAGTTATTTTGTTTTGTATGATACACTTCCAAACTGGTGCCATTTGGTGCAAAGCAGCAACTTTTAACTTGTGTTCCTAGTGGGGTTCTTTTTGTGAGTGCCACCTTCTGCAACGTGACCCATGCAGACAGCATCCTGGGCATTCAGCTTGGGCCCTTGGCTGCCAGGACACCAAAGACAGCCTGTTCTGGAGACACATGTCTGGGACAGTACTGACTGTGACTGCAGTTACTTTTGACTGGATTCATGGGAAGCAGGCACATCCCAAGCATGCCATAGTGTGGAGGAAAACCCCAAGAGCCAGGACATCACACATTTAGTCAAAGCAGGAAATGGTAGCCAGGACAGGGAAGGCTGCACTTTCTGGGGACGTTGAACAACCTGTTTAGGGAGCTGCTCTTGTCCCTTCAAGGCTTTTTTTAGTTCATTCTGCATGTGCTGCTACTGCAGGGGCTGCCTGCCTAAGGATGTGCTTGAATGAAGGCTCACTCAGCTTTGGTCTGTTTAACTGTGCCTTCTTGCTTGTTTGTTGTGCTGCTCTTCTGCTAAGTCATGGATACCAAGCTCTCTCATCTCTCCTTGAATAAATACCACTTCTTGCCTTCTGTACCATTCTTCCTTTCTGAGAGCTTGGAGGTGAGGTAGGGTTGGGAACAGCAGAGGTTGTGTAGAGAATGAGTTCTTTGCTGTAGATACCCTCCTTTCAGCAGGCCTTTGCATTCCACCTGAAGAGAAATTAATTGAATATTTGCCATCACTTTGAAAATGGCCTGTTGCAGGATGTGTCAGGTAGGTTCTGGTGAATAAGTTTCACTGAAGCCAGCTGGGTGGAATGGCAACACATATCCCCAGGGAGGGAAGCTGCTGTGGCTGGTGCCCAGAACAGACTGAATGACTGTAAATCTTGCAAGTCGTGAGGAGACACGAATTCAGTGACTGTAACTGGGATATGAGATGCTTTCCCACAGTGTAGCCTGGGTGTAGATAGGTGTCTGACACAGATGAGCTGGGGGGGTGCATGCAGAATGTACCAAAGAAGGATCTTGACTCAGATGGGAATTTTGTGGCCTTTCTTTGAAAGTCAGTCTGCCTTTTTCCTTCTCTGATGACCAGAGTTGGTTGAGGCTGCATCTGTCTCTTCCTTTGCAGCATAAAGCAGTAAGAGAGCCTTGCAGGGTGAGTCAGGCAGAATGGGCTTAGGGCAGCCTGGGAGTCTCCCGAACGGAATGGGGAGCAGACAGCAGCTTTGGGAGGGGACAGAGTTCTCTTAAGGATCAAGGGATCCCTGTGGATCTGACTGTGTCCAGCCCTTTTAGTTGTCAGCTTGAAACCAAGCTCTGAAGTCTACAAAAGGGCACTGTGGGTGGGGGAACGCTGCTTATTAAAGGCCTTTTATCTCTCTTCTGCCTTCCCAAATCTCTCTGCATTGTCGCTGTTATAAAAGAGAATTGTTTTAGACTGTAGTCTAAAAAAGAAGTCTTTTACATTTCAAAGCCCTCTGGATGCTCAGTTTAGAGCAGGTTAGTCCCAGTTTATGCAACAAACTTTCCAGTGAAGCCAGAATAGTTACGCATCATGTCCTGTTCTGCATTCAAAATTGCAAAACCCCCAAAATTTTTCAAAAGCTGGGAAAATTACCTCTTATCCACAGCCTGGTTAAGTCCAGCAGTGATTCCCCTCTGCTATGCACTCCTAAGGCCCACCTCTGCAGAGATGTAGGGAGCATGTCAACAGAAGTGTTTGCTTTCTAGGAGACCACGTATTTGCAATCATTTTGGTTTATGATTCTTCCAAGTGGGAAGAAGTAAGCAGGTAAGCATCATCAGCTTGCCATCATGTCTCTCTGCTTATGTGATTGACTTTTGCTCATGAATAGATGCCTGAGATGCAAGATGGGTCATGGAGCTCTCCATACTTCTTCTGCTCCTGACAAGGGGAAACAAGTGGTGCTCGAGTGTTAATAAAAATCCCCAGCACCCTTCCTAGCATATAAATATTCATACTTGACTTTGTATCAAAGACTGTTCCTGCAGTGTGGGTTTATCCAGTGCAACACAGCCCCCGTGTGGCACAAGGCCCTCAATACTCCTTAGGGCACTTAGCAGGATTTTTACCAGTGCAGACCCACCTGAGCATGCTGGATTTTTTTTTTTTTTTTGAGAGTCCAGAATGCTGATTTTTTCTGGTGAATGCCTGGATTTGAACACCATCAGAGAGAAATAGCCAGCTTGTTGAAAGAAAAAGCTCCATTTGCAATTTCTGTCACAAATATGAGGCTAAAAATAAAACTTAAAACATTTTTTCATGCTCATAAGAAATGTCTTCTGAAGGAGATTCTGATGTTGTTTGTCTCCCCCTCACAAGATCTTTAGAAAAATGTCAAAGGTTCAACTCATTCGTAGATGTTTTTCCTCCAAGGTTTATTTCAGTGTCTGAACCTAATGGTGTTTTCTAATGTGCGTGTATGCACGCATAGAGATTTCTTGACAGCAGCATGTACTTAGAAAGGTCTGAGCACTCTTTCCTTTCTTTATTGTGGTATCATCAAGACTTGACTAGCAGGGACAGTAAATCCCATTCTCAACAGGAAGAGAGCACCCAGGGTATTTGGAGTGTAACACGCAGAAACAAGTTTCTTGCTGGAGCTGCCTTGGACCTTCCTTGAAAATGTCTGGTAATTTCATGGCTCACCTTAGGTTTGATTATATTTTTTTCTCCCAGACAGGCAAGCTTGACCCGCATTATCCCAAAGTATGTGGGCACAAAGGAAATGTTCTGGACATCAAGTGGAACCCATTCAATGACTTTGTAATAGCTTCATGTTCAGAAGATAGCACAGTAAGTTTATCACCTTGTGCTCTGCATTACTACCTGGCTAATGTGCTTTTTGGGGGAGGAAGTTAAAAACAAACCAAAAGGTCCATGGATGAGATGTGAAAGCATATGTATACTTATTTAAGAAATCAGGTAAGATTCCTTTCTTTTCCTTGAGTTCAGAGCTGTGTGATCCCTTCCAGATGATACACCAAATCAGTGTAATAAGGAAGGGGGCTTGTTTTGGTGTGTTTGCATAAGAAAAATAGAATATGAATTTAAAATGGAATGCCTATTAAAGTTTCATTGCAATGAAACTCTGTCTTTACTTTGGAATAAAAGCTGTTCCATAATCTGGAACACCTATTTCAGATTAATTCCCTGAAGAGCTTATTCCTGCATTCAGTTATTCTGTAAAGTCATGCTGGATCAGTTGCAGTGTAACTCAGGAAGCGGCATCATACAATTCTGCTTTTGCTGAAGTTAGTATGATTAAGATAAAGTCACACATAGGAATTGAAATATTCAGTTGGTGTTTGTAAGGGACAGTTTAGCCCATATCTACCCACTGAAAGGCCGCTTTCAAGAGGTCTTGTCAAAAGTGTGATGTTGACTTCTGTGAAAGTGAGGACATCTGCTAACTATTGTGCTTTTTTCCAGAGATCCCATATGTGTTTTCTCTCACTGGATACGTTCACACTCTGTTACACAGCACCGGGGAGATTTCTCCTGTCATTTCCTCAAGCTCTGGCTTGGTTCACATCCTCTGCCATCTTGGTTCTGGCAAAAAGTCACTCTTGAATCTGGGCTTTTTGTATTGTCTTTTCTGTTTTGTGACTTGCCTTTGCTTGTTTGGATACTCCTGTGTTTTTTGAAGGCTTCTTTCAGTTTCTCGACTGACAGCAAAGATTTTATTCTATCTTACATCCTGTGTGCCAGCTTTTCATGCTGTCTCAGGTAGCATGGCACAGCATGGTTTACTTGTGGAAGGAAAGCAACACCTTAGCCTATCTTTTGAGCCTCATATGAGGAATGAACAGAAGCTTCAAAACATCCTGCTGCAGTTACAAAATCACAGAATCACAGAACCATTTGTGTTGAAAGGGAGGTTCGGTGGCCTTTACCCCCACCTCCTGCGCAGGTCTGTGGAGCTGGGTCTTGAAAATCTCCAAGGATGGAGATTTCACCACCTCTCTAGGCAACGTGTTCCAGTTCTTCACTGTCCCCATGGGAAATTTTTTTCCTTATATGCAGTGTAGTTAATGACTGCTGTATCCTGTCCTCCTACCTTGCACTCCAAGACAGGGCCAGGCTCTATATTCTCAGTAGTCTTGTAAGTATTGAAGGCTTATATTAGTTTGCCCTGAAGCTGCCTCGTCTCTGGGCTAAGCAAGCCCATCTCCCTCAGCTACTTTTCACAGAGCAAGTGCTGCAGACTCCTGAGCATCCTGGTGGCCTCCACTGGACTCACAGGTTTGTCAGCATCTTTTTTGCACTGGGAGGTGCAAAACTGGATGCAATATCCCAGGCATTCTTTAATAATTGCTGAGTAAAGGGGAAAATCACTTGCCTTGATCTTGTGGCTATATTTCTGTTATTCCAGACCAGGATGTTGCTAGCTTTCATCCCTGGAATGGCATACTGCTGAGTCATACTTATTCTATTGCCCACCAGGACCCAGGGTCTGTGCAGAGGACTGCTCTGTGACAGCTTCCTTTCCAGTTTCTTACTGAAACTTGACCCTGGATCATTCTTCAGACTAAAGAATGAAAACACTGAGCTTGTCTCTGGTCTCAGCATCAAAAGTTGTTCTAAGAAGTCTGTCTCTTTGTGACAGTACTCTCTTTTTTTTATTACTCTCCCATCATCAGGAACCAGGGAATGGTATCTTAGGAGTCCCCTGCACATTGACACAGTGTAGAGATACCTCTTCCCTCCCTGCTAAGTAGTGGGGACATCAGGCTGTGTTTCTCAGTGTGACTGTCTTTCCTGTTACCTGGTAACTACACCTGTGGAAGTCACTTAGTCCAGGCCTGGCTCAAAGAAGGGCAGTTAAATTGGGGTGCTCCAACCTTGTTCACATGAGTTGGGAAGAACTCTAAGGCTACAGATCCCATATCTTCACTAGGCCCTTCTTCCAGCTGTTGAGAACCCTTTGGGGAAAAATAGGACGCCTCTGATCTCCAGTGATTGCCATATTGCCATATGGACATTGGGAACCTCTGGTGGTCTAGTGGTTAAGATGCAGCGCTCTCACCGCCGCG
>JAWWLV010000100.1:25873257-25901009 GCA_035041135.1 Platyrinchus mystaceus | reverse complement strand
GATGAACCTTAGGATTAAAGGGTGGGCTCAGTTCAGCGCAGGCTGTGTCTCACCTAAAAAAAAAATCCATTGTGCAGACTTGAAAGGTAAAATGACCTTTCCCAAATCTTCGTTCGCGAAGACTGGCCACATATGGACATTAGAGCCAAAGCCTTCCATGCAATCTGTTATTAAAGGCCTGGTGCTCTCTTCCACCTCTGAACATTAGCATAAGCCACTGTTCTGGTTTATGTGCAAGGATGCATCTAATTGCTTACTGGGCTGGGTCTCCCTGAAATGTTTGAGGAAGGTCACAAGCTTCTGTGAAGATGATGGAAATTTCCCAACACCCATGTTTCTCAGAGGATTCTTGACCATTAATCAGCCTTTCTGGAGCTTGCCTTGGTGGTATTACAGCTGACTTTTGTGGAGCATGTAGAGTGGCACTTTTGGGCATGGGAGGAAATGAATAGTCCCCATGAACACCCAGTACCCTTTTGAGTCCGCACTGCTCCAGGCTGAGGACTGAGGCCAGGGACTGAGAGTTTCAGCTCATCCTCTTACCCTTTCTGTTCCTTTTGGCAAATCATCAGGCATGTATGAATTCAGCTTGCTGGAGATCTTTTCCCCTCTGTTTAGAGGGGCAACTCTGTGCCTTTTACTTTACTTTATCAGTTTTTCTTCAAGATGTAGCAGGACAGACACCTTGTGTATTGTTCATGCTTGGTCTGCAGGCCTGGGTCCAAGACCTGCTTCTTCTGCATGCTAAAGAACTGGCAATTCCTGGCACTTGATGCATCCTGAGATTCCAGCCAGAGGCTTTTCCCTGCTTTTATCACCAGCTGTTTCATTGCATGAGGAGTGAATGGTTTATTCTAGGCAGTTCTCAGTACACAACCTGTTTTTCTCTTTCCTACTCTCTCAGCCCCATTCCTTTAGTGATAGCTGTTGAAGCTGTAAAGTGTGATGTTTCTGTTTCCACTGCTGTGGAAGTTCATGTAGAGACTACTGGACCCTACAGTCCTTAGGTTTCTGATGGGCCTGATTCCTGAGTGGAATAAACACTGTTGAGAAGAGTGCTTATGATCTTTCCTGGCAAGTCCCAGAACTTATGCCTCTCCTTATTTGAAAGGAGTAATCCTCATCAGTTGAACAGTTGGAGACTTGGCAGGTGTGGCTAATTTCCATGAACTATGCTTTATAGAGTATCTCCCTTTTATTTCAGGCTAAGAGCCAGAAAAATTATGACAAGCATAGTCATTTTCATTGAGCTGAAGGATCTATTAGCATACTAAATATTGGTGTTTCTAGGGTTAGTGTGAGACTCATTTTACCTGCATAGATTCAGCTGCTGTTGCAGGTTTCCTCTATTGTTCTCCTCCAACACAGGAGAACAGGTAATTTTTGTCTTTTTATAGGATCTTTCTAGAAGAACACAGAACTGTAGGTAGACCTGTTTTGAGACAGCACTCCCGGTGTTGAGTGACTTCAGTGTGGTGTTGCCCAGCCCCTTGGCTCAGGGCACCTGCCTTGTGGCCACCTGTGTGGTGTTCTGTGTAGTTTGACAAATGTCTGTGTCATTTGCAAAGCATTCAGCAATGGCACAGTTTTCTGTGGGACAAACATGACTATAGCTGTCATCTGACCAGAGGAGTTCTCAGTTCTTTTACCAGGTTGCGCTGAATGGATCCTCAGGATCAGGATGAAGAGGATCCAGAGAGCAAGAGGGGATTGAGCTTGAAACAATCACTGCTATAATATCATAGAATCATAGAATTATAAATCTTTTTGGACTCAAATTTGCTTGCTCCTGCTCAAAGTTTGTTAGGAGACAAGGTCTGCAATGTCTGCGGTTTACTTCTTCCCCTTAGGAATAACTTTTTCACGATTGTGCTGACAGCTTGGCCAGGTCTAAGGGTTGGATTGCTAAGTTTAAAAAAAGCCTGGTAGGACTGCTGGCTAAAGACAGAAGGTAAAGAGCAGTCTTCAGGTCCACAGAAAAGTAAAGATATAAATTTAAAGGACTGGCATACAATAAAGGCAGAAGCATTCCTATTCACTACAAGGGGAATAATAATACCAAGGCAGTAATAGTTATTGTTAAGTTCCAATAGCTCCTTACTCAGGAATCTCACAAGGACCCATCCTGTGCCATTCAGGTTAAAATCTGGGACATCCCCAACCAGTTGTTAAAAAGAAACATTACCAGTCCGAAGAAAGAACTTCTTGGGCATGCTGGAAGAGTCATCCTTGTTGAATGGCACCCCACGGCTGATAACATCCTCTTCAGCTCTGGCTATGACTACAAGGTGCGTCTGTCTTTTCTGTAGCTCTCCTCCTGGGACACCCTGTTTGGCAGAGTGTTTTGAAATCAGTTTTAATTTCAAGCTGTAAGATGATACTAAAGAGTTCAAAAGCTTTCTTTATGGAGAGATTCCTCGGCGACTCCAAAGGCAAAAGGACATTGCTACAAGTTCAAAAGGATTTGCTAACTTTCTTCTGATGCATTTCAGTCTACTCTGCCTTTCTTATTTACTGAATTGAATACAGTATGCAATGCCATGCACTTTTGTTTGATTTATTGTTGTGCCAGTGCAAATATCTGCACTGATGTTGGCTATTTTTATGTATAAAATGTGGTTGCAAAGGAAATTAAAGTCTTGGACATTCTGAGCCAACACTTATATATTGCTGTAAGTATCAGGAATTATTTTAAGTGATGGAGAACTATCACTTATGATGGTAAGACCTATACATGTAGAGAAAAGAGGAAGAAGTGAATAGAATGCAAAAAATTGTAGTGGATCAGGCAGCAAAAGGCTCTTTTTTTTTTGTTCCTTTGCTCTAGATAATGATCTGGAACCTGGATGTCAAGGAGGCTGTCATCTCAAAACCAGTGAAGATTCTTGACGCTCACGCAGATGTGGTCCTCTCCATGTCATTCAACACAGATGGCAGTCTCCTTGCCACAGCCTGCAGGGACAGAAAGATACGTGTAATAGACCCTCGTGCAGGAGCAGTCCTACAAGTAGGTTGGATTCAGAGGTTTGTGCTCCAGCTGATCTCACCTCTTGGAGAGTTTCCTCTCCTGGGTAGATTCATTGCCATAAAAGATGATGCATCTGTGCTCTGCGTTTCCCAAGGCACTGTGTGGTGCGATTACCTTCTACTTTCCATGCAACACTCACTGTCATTGCTAAAAACAGGGCTTTTACTTCTTGCTACCATGTTCCTTGGTTCCTGAAAGCCTTCTTGAAGTGCATTTTTTTCATAGCTACTTTGTGCAGCCCTCTGTGGGACACCTTTGGAGGGCTAGTAGAGATCAGGTGGACAAATGGATGCAAGTGTACATTTGTCCCAATGCCAGCATTGTTCTTGTTGCCTGGACTTAGTATCTGTTGGCAAGGTGAGGCTGACTGCATTTTGTAGCTATTTGCACAGATTTGTGTACACAGAAAGTCTTGCCTACAACTAATAGGGTCTGCCCTCTTGCAAATACGTCAATCATTAGCTAGATCTGCCTGAGCAGATCTTTAGATGTGAATGACTGAGTGTTGTCATGTAACATGAAATGTAGCTATGCAACAAGTGCTATCTTACTCATGCAGTGTTCCTTCTCTTCCTATAGGAAGCCAGCTACAAGTCTCACAGAGTCAATAAAGTGTTGTTCCTTGGAAATATGAAAAAACTGTTCTCTACTGGAACATCTCGGTGGAATAATAGGCAAATTGCTTTATGGGATCAAGTGAGTATGGGACCAATGATCTTAACCATACCAGCTTCAGTTTTCTCTCTTTTGCTGTCACTTTAACTTTTCCACTTGCCAAATGCACACAAATTGAACCATAACAGGAATTCAGAGGTGTTCTGTCAAATTCCTAATGGGTGATAGGTCTTACTACTGCTGTGAGAGGTAACTAAAGAAACTTTCAGCATAGAAGTCCTCCAGAACAAAGAGTATGCTGTGCCCATGTCCTGGTTTTGGCTGGGATAGAGTTAATTTTCTTCTTAGTGCTTGGTACAGTGCTGTGTTTGGATTCAGTGTTGATAACACACTGATGTTTTGGGTGTTGCTGAGCAGTGCTTACCCTAAGTCAAAGACTTTTCACTGTCTCATGCTCTGCCAGTGTGCAGGTGCACGAGAAGTCAGGAGGAAGGATAGCCAAGACAGCTGATCTGAACTGGCCAAAGGAATATTTTCGACCATAGAATGTCATGCTAAATTGGGGGATTTGGCCAGGAGCCACAGATTGCTACTCAGGGACTGGTTGGGCATTGATCAGAGAGTAGTGAGTGGTTGTGTTGTGCATCACTTATTTTTCCTGGGTTTAATTCCTCTCTCTCCCCTTTCTTTTCATTACAATTATTGTTACTGTTTTATATTTTGATTTTTTTTCAGTTATTGAACTGTTCTTATCTCAACATGGGTTTACCTTTTTCAGATTCTCTTCCTCATCCCACCAAGGGGAAGTGAGCAAGATGTTGTGTGGTACTTAGACTTAGATTGGGGTTAAACCACAACAGCCCACTAAAGGAAGAGACCATTCAAAAGATTTCTGGTTGGTTGCTATAGCTCTGACCTAAAATGGCTCTTAGTGGTCTTACTGGCAAACTGGTCCTGGTATTGGAAAGAGAAATGAGCTCTAGACATGGCCTACTCAGATGAAGCCCTCAGAGGAGAAAAATACATGGGATAGTTTTGATTTCTGATGATTCCTGACAGTATTGAGGTAGCACTTAAATGGTCACTTCCAAGACATATCTCTTATGACAGTGGCTGCTAGGCTAATGAAACCCTTCTCTCCTACACCCCCTCATATGCAGTGAGAGGTTTTTGCTTTGTCAACATCTCACAGTATCTCTCTGCATCAACCACCATGCAACACAATCACACAAATGCTGTCACCAGAAAAAGCTGGAGGACCAGGCCTATGATTTGCTATTTGGCTACGTTTGGACACAGCTTCTTTGCCATATGTGAGAGGTAAAGCACTGTGCTGCTGTCTGAAGGGTTTCCACAATACTGAGCAGTGCTGTGACTCATCATGGGTCTCATATCAGGGTTTCAATGCTTTCTGCTGGAGAAGCTGGCCACAGCTAGTTTAAGAATATAGTGAGAAGGTCTGTGAGTCTAGACATGTGCAGCCTCCTTAGGAACAGGCATTGGCACAGGACCTGCCCAACAGGCATCTTTCTGAGGTTGACATCCACTCATGTCATCATTGCATCTAAACAGAAGCTCTGGATTTCTGGAGCCTGCACCTGGGCAGTTCTGCAGGGCAAGATATGTTTATCCCTATGCTAAATACATATTTATGTGAGAATCGGCACACAGTAGCCATGGGACACCATAGTCTGCCCCATTAGTCCTCTCAAAATTGCTCCCTTCGGCAGTGCAGGGCTAGCTTTGTACAAGACATGGCAGCCTTGTGTAGGGAGTGGTGTGCTATGTCCTACCTGGCTTACTTGCCGAAGGGCAGCAGGAGCTTTTGTCCTTGCAGTGGCACCTCCCCACTGTGCAGTGTGAAGACAGCTTGCTGATGTAGACTGCTCTTGTTGTGTGTGGTGCACAACTGTATTGCCTTGACTAGTGGCTTTGAAAGAACATAACTAAAATACAGTGTGCCATGCAGATGTTCCCTGAAGGCCCCTTCATCTCCCTGAGTCTGGTGTCCCACATGGAGGCAGACAGTATTTCTTATTGTATATACCCAGAAATGTCATCAGGTGTCTGAGATGTTCTAGTGGTAGGAACTGATGTCCTGCACTCAGTCAAGGCCTGGTACAGAGCACCCATTTCCCACCCACAAAGCTTTGAAGAAGTCTGTGCAAGGCCCTCTGCTCAGGGCCATGGCAGGGGATCATTGTAGAGCTGTGCTCATGAGCTGATGGGGCTCAGGTGAGGTGTCCCTGACTTGGGGTGACTGACAGGTGATTGCAGCTAACTCTTTTTCCTGTGTCCTGCCCAGAATGACCTTTCTGTGCCTTTACTGGAGGAGGATCTGGATGGCTCCTCGGGACTCCTGTTTCCCATCTATGACTCTGACACACACATGCTTTACGTGGTGGGAAAGGTAAGTGCTTTCCATGTCAGCAAATGCTGGCCTGTTTGATTCTGCTCTCAGCCTGCGTTGCATCAGGCTGAAGTCAAAGATGCTCCTGAAGCGTGTTAACCTAAGGATATGGGCAGATGGAATGGGGCCAGAGGGTGCTGCATGTCAGGCCATGTATACCACGTTTACAGATGTACCATGTTTATTGTGGTTAAGTACACTGCAGAGTCCTAACCTTCCCATATAGGAATTTGAGAGTAAGCATTTGGTTCACTGTTGATCCTGCATCGCTTCTCAGGCCAGCCATACTTGTCAGATCCTTGTGCTGAACAGCACAGTCCAGCTGATGTTGATTTTCTTTGCCTTTAGGGTGATGGAAATATACGGTACTATGAGATAAGCCCTGAGAAACCATACCTGAACTACCTGATGGAATATCGTTCTCACTTACCACAGAAGGGAATTGGTGAGTGGCATCATGCCTAATGTTAGAAGAAGACTGTGACTTTTTTGTTTTAGAGGCTCTCAGAGTCTTCGATTATCCAAAATGTCATTTGGAAAAGAAAATGGGTCATATTCCTCCAGCCAGGTTTACAGGTGCACAACAGTCAGCTTGGTCCAGCTCATGTATATATGGCAGGTGGTGTTACAGGGTCAGAGCTGGGAGGGGTCCCTTCTGACCAGCAGAGCATGGGCTGGGCAACTTTACCAGTCATTGTAGCAGCCCCTCTCACATAACTGATCGAGGTGGAAGGGAGGATAGTCTGGATTTGAAGGTGGAGAATGCTCCTTGCCATCTGTGAATCTGCTCCAAGATTTTTGGCATTGAACTATACTGTTCCCACTATTGAACCATTGTTCATTGAACTATATTGTTCCCACCCTGTGGTTTTTGTAGTAACAGGTGCTTCACATCTTAAGGCCATCACTGTTTATTGTTTGCCCAGCTTCTTCTTTACTGACATTTCCTGTTTAGGAATAGACCTGCTGTGATTAGGTCACCTCTCTTCCATTGCAGACCCTTACATACTACCCACTGTTTAATTCATGCTACATAGTTTGCTTTCAGTCCTCAGACCCTATTAGCCCTTTCTGGAACCTTCTTGGTTCTACCCTTTAAGTCATATTCTTCTATAGATTGACATGTTTCTAGGATCATTTGTCACCCCTCCACCCTACCTTGGACACTCCTGGTCTTACAGAACATTGGTACAGATGGCAGCACTGGACTTTTTGCCTGCAGGTCTCCTTCAAAAAAAAAATTTGAAAGGAATAAATTATTTAAAACTTAACTGGAAGGATCTCTCCATTATTCAGCTTTTATAATCCTTCCAGTGTACAACATCCTGATTTTTTTGTTGTCATAGTCTCTTTAAAAATTATTCCATGGAAAGGAAGTGTACAAGTGTTTTTAAAAGGCCTGAATGAATCACATCTACTGCCCTAACATGCTTTGTCCTGCTGATCAAATATACTACTGAGGTTATTGCTCAAAATTTCTTTCTCAATACTAGCAAAACAAAATACTGTGTAGAGGAGTGGAATTTAGATTCGCATTTAGGTGAATGCATAATGTAAAGAGCAACAGTCCTTCACGTAGAATCTACTGTTTAATGAAGTCACAGAATATTCTGAGTTGGAAGGCATCCACAAAGATCATTGAGTCCAACTCATAAGTGAATGGCCCCTATGGGGATCAAACCCTCAATCCCTAGCATTATTAGCACTGTGCTCTAACCCACTGAGCTAGTCTCAAGCCATTGGGTGTTAGTGGAAAGCTAAGGTTATGTAGAACACCATGAAGCAAGGTCTACAAGCATAGGGAATCACTTTTGTTAAGGGAATTGACATGTTAATGGAGTTGACAGTATAGGCTTTGGACTGTGCAAGCTTGCGGGAGAGAAATCCTCTGAGATTACCAGGTACTTAGAGACTTGTGTGGCTTAGCCAGTCCCTAAAACACAAACGTATTCTGACAGAATAGATGTTCACACCCTTCTTATACTCCATTCTGTTTTGGGACAGTTTTGGGGGAGGATATTGGGCTGGAAGGGATTTCTAGAGGTGTTTAGGTGTCCTGAAATCCCTTCCTCGTCATCCTGATACTCAAATCCTGTGGCATCACCTGCCGGTTCTACTCAGTTATGGTCAATTTGGAGCTCATTAGAATGAATAAGGAACAGGAGGCTTAGCATGAAAACCACATACCCTGTGTGTAAATCCATGCTTTGACAGAAAAAAAAATTATTTAGTCTTGTAATTTGTGGACTGAGCCAGTCTTGGATGCAGATTTCAGACCATGCTGATGTGGAACTGGTGCTTTCATTATTTGGTGACCCTTTTCCCATGGCAGACGACATTAACTTTCCTAAGGAGATTTATACCCCATTTATTTCATGCTCTTCCACCAGGAATGATGCCAAAGAGAGGCCTTGATGTGTCATCTTGTGAGATTTTCCGTTTTTACAAACTGATTCCAACTAAAGGCTTGATTGAACCCGTCTCCATGATTGTGCCTCGACGGGTAAGTCAACCTCAGGTCATGTTCATATCTGGGGCAAATGTCAGTGGAAAAAGGAGGGCAGTGCCTCGTCTCTGTGACTCTTCTGTGGGCATGAGAGTAGGTAGAACAAGGGATTTTCTCTCTCCTGGCATGAGGGACATAGCTAGCCAGATTCTGGGGCAGCCCTGCCAACAAACCCTGTCTGGGTAACTCAAGAGTTAAGTCTCTGTTTAATGTCTGACTTTCTAAGATGTGCTGCCAGGTCTACTGTAAACTTCCTCAGTGGCATCTGTTTAACAGAATGACAAAAGAGAGAGAGGGGCTGGAGTTTATGTTGAGTGACATAAAAATCTCCTTGTGGAAGAAAGAATTACTCTGGGAAACTTGGAATGATGGATTCCCAGGTCTCTACCCAGTGGGTACAATTGTGTTACAGACAGTTGTTCTGCAGCATGTAAGGCATGACCCATTGCACTGAGAGTGATGTAGAAGTAAGTCTCACAGCTGGTGTCATTAAGAGAAGGAAATAGACCATGAATCTGTAGCTAACCAAGGCAGCTTCCATGTGACTGGGTGAGCAAAAGTACATGGGAAATGTCAGCACTGTGCCTTCTACTTTCAGAGAGTAGAATATGAGAAGAAGGTTCCTTGAATTCAGAGGCAGCAGAACTAATGCTCACCACAACTACCAATCAGGCATGTTCCTCTAACATTATCTCCCTGGCCAGATTTTGTCAGCTGATGATCAGCTGATGATTTATGACTTGTGTCCATCCTTTTTACACACTGATTCGTCCTTGGGAACACTGATTTTATGGGAGCTGGGTTAGTGTTTGTCAAGCTCCCCCAGTCTCTTGTCTGGACATGCAAAGACATCAGGAATTAAATTAGGCCATCAGATACAATTCTGAGAGAGGTTCAGGGCAGGTGAGAACATTTTGTGTCCATGCCGGTGAGCACTCATGACACTCCTTGTGCTGAGGTGGAATAAACTTATTTCTTCAGCACAACCCAGTATGGCCCCTCTAAACTAAAACCTCACTGATGTAGTTACTCTGGACTTTTGTTTGCTTGCAGTCGGAATCATACCAGGAAGACATCTACCCCTTGACTGCAGCAGCCCAGCCAGCACTGACAGCACAACAGTGGCTGAACGGAGTTAACAAAGGTCAGCACATGGAGAGCTCCCCAGCCCTTCAGCTCCCCAGGGCTTGGGTAAGCTGCTGCCAGCTCTCTGGCCTGTTACCTGCCAGAGAAAGAGGAAAGGAGGAAAAGGAGAAACATAACAAATATGACTGTAAGCTAAAATAACTTGGTGGCTGTAAACTCTGGAAGCCATTCCAGTCAAGTGCCTCCATGTTTATCCTTGCAAGTTGTTTGAATGAATTGCTTAGAGCTGATTTCTAAGTGTGGGTTTTGAGTGCTAACTTGTCACCTGCCTCCCTCCCTAGGGCCTCTCTTGATATCCTTGAGACCAGGCTCTGGAGCTGTGAATTCCGTACCACAGAGTCTTGAGCCAGAGCCTCTCATGAAAACTACTGATGTGAGCCAGCAGCAGGGTTGGGGAGGAAGGATGCCACTGGAGGACAAGCAGAAGCCAAGAGAGATCGAAGATGGCGGAAAACAACTGAAAGCAGAGGAGAAATCGCCAAAAAATGAGCAAACATGCCTCTCCAATTGCTTTGACATATTCGAGTGTCCCCCACCAAAAACTGAAAATGAGGTGTGAATCTGGGGGGTGAAGGATTGGCGCTGTGGGGGAAGCCCAAAGCCAGCTGCCAAAAGGATGCTATTCACCAGGTGGCAATTTGGGGAGGGTTTATTTTGCAGACCTGGGTCAGTGCTTTCTTCTGTGTGGGGGCAGAAGCTCCTCATGCCCTGGCTGCCACACAGGAAGCAGAAATACAGCCCAGTAGCACCCCAGCTGAGGGAATCTCGAAAGGAGGGAGCAGTCAGCGTTCTTGCTTTTTCACAGAATCACAGAATATGCTGAGTTGGAAGGGACCCACAAGGACCATCAAGTCCAACTCCTGGCCCCACACAGGACCATTCCCAAGAGTCACACCATGTGCCTGAGAGCACTGACCAAACACTTCTTGAACTCCATCAGGCTTGGTGCTGTGACCACTTCCCTGGGGAGCCTGTTCCAGCACGCAACTACCCTCTGGGTGAAGGACCTTTTGCTAATATCCAGCCTAAACCTCCCCTGGCACAACATCAGGCCATTCCCTTGGGTGCTGCCACTGGTCACCACAGAGAATAGAACCATGTCTGCCCCTCCTCTTCCCCTCAGATGGAAGTTGTAAACTGCCATGAGGTCTCCCCTCAATCTCCTCCAGGCTGAACAGACCAAGTGACCTCAGCAATTTTTGGGCATTCTTGTGGCACAGACCTGCCTGGTGGCTGGCTGGGGACAAGAAAGTGTTTGTGATCTTTGGTGTCTGGAGAAGAGAAGGGGCTTTATACAGTATAACCCCTTCTATGAGAGTTGCACTCAGTGAGCCTGGTGAGGCAGCAGGGATCACTGTGGAAGGACTTGTCTGTATCCCTGGCGCATCCATATAGTCTTAACTGCCTAACTGTTGTGGACCCTGACATGGGTAAGGGGTTGATTCTGCCCCTGCCTCAGCAGCTCACTGCTGGGGTACAACTTGATAGTGCAGTGCCATTGAGGATGGCTGCTCATTGCAGTCTGTGCCTGTAAAAGGCCCCAAAAAATGTCCTGGCAGGTCCATGATCTGTCTTCAGCCACAGCCAACCACCTCCCTGTTTAGTAACCAAAGCTGGCACAATGGTAGATCTCTGTGGTGATTTTCCAGCCTCCCATCACTGGCACTTCAGGGACATTTTCAAGTACATGCAGTGTGTTTGCTTTCAGGAACCCTGGAAGGATTTTCATCCCATAGCTGTGCTCAGGTCCCCTTTTCATCTCTTCAAGATTTTAGCTTCTGCAGCTTGATAGGGCAGGAATTTCCACATCTGAATTTACCTGTCATGTGAAAAAGGCTTTTTTTCTACATGTTTCTGAGCTGGCACCGTGAGGTTACAGAAGCCCTTGCAGAACTGGGTGCTCTGCTGCATGCCCAGTGAAAGGCCATGCTAGTCCCAACTGGAGAGGAGAGAGCATGATCAGAAATAAAAGAAGAAAAGTAAAAGAACTTGCCCAAGGTCAGAGAAGGAGATATAGTGGACTCAGGAATTTAGACTCCAGATACTTTCTGTAGGCTTTCTTTGAGTGATCAGTGTCATGAAGGCTGTTTTTTCCCGATTTTTTTCTATTGAATTAAGATGTAGCTTACTAAATGGTGCTGAGAAACACCTGCAGTGTTAACCCAACCTAGTGGACAACAGGAGCATTGCTGATGTTCAGTTTGTTGGTTGAAGGCCTCCTCTTTGGATGCTGTTTCTCTCAGGCCATATGACAGGATTAATGGCATTGTCAGGCTAAGCCTGTGTTTTCTTAGTGTAAAGGAAGTAAAATGTGTCTTTTCTTACAGCTTTTGCAGATGTTTTACCGACAACAGGAAGAAATCCGTAGACTACGTGAGTTGATAATCCAGAGAGATGTCCAAATTAAACAGCTGGAGCTGGAGATCAGAAACCTCTGCACAGACACAGGCAGTAACTGAAAGTGCTGGCCTGCAGCTCTTTGCACCCCTGGCAACTGGAGGAGATTCCAGTTCCTGCCAATAACTCCTCCTAGGTTTTTTACTGGGGGAAACATTGATGCTTCAGGCACCATGGACTTCCCTGGCTTGTGGAGTCACATTTCCCTAATCATCACCAGACAGTTATTGATGGATTTACTGCACTTCTTCAGGCTCCCCTTGCTTGCCCGCTCACTGACGTCAGAAGCTCATACGTTAATGCTAATGAGAAACTTCGGAAAATCTTACTCTTCTGGTCCTGGAGAAGCTATATGTTAAGCTCTAGGAGCAACCTATTTTGCTGCCATTCCACAGGAGTATGGGAGACTGAAGGCAGCTGCCAGTTCTTCCACGCTGGGATGCAGCAGTGTGGATCCTGTGGCCTCTTGCCCTGGGAGTCCACTCTGCAGCCAAGCTTCACGGCAGGTCTAGCTCCAAAGTGATCCTCAAGCACCCCTCTCACCTCACAGCTTGGCCCTGCATCAGGTGGCTAGGCAAAGCTGTGGCTGCCCTGACCTCATGCTGGGGATAGTCCTGCTCTGAGTGGGAGGCTGCACTGGGGGTGCCAAGGGCCAGCACTTTTGTGATAGGTAAAGGAGAGTTGGTGTTGGAGGTCCTACTTCAAAGGGTGGTGTTGTGGGCTGGTTCTTTCCAGAGAAGCCCCAGAGGTCTCTGTGTCCTGAACGTCAGTGGCCTTCTTCTCCTTCTGCCAAAGACCAGCTGCAGTCAATTGGGGGTCATCAGACATATGAGAACAACATTGAAAACTGCACAGTGTTGACAGCGGGGGAATTTGCTAAGAGGACTTAAAAGGATGAGGGGGGAGTTGGACCCCCAACCCACTGCAGACCTTTCAGCAATGGTGCTAGAAGTGTTGTGTCAACCACAGGAAGATCACAGGGCCGTGGCTGATCATGAAAAGCCCTCCGTGGTTGCTGGAGTATTGCTTGTCCTTGTGCCTGCAGCTGCTGCCTCCTTAGGTTCCAGGTGCTGCCAGCACCTTGTCCCATCCTTGCAGCCATCTACAGCAGCAGGGTCCCTCTTGCCAGCTGTGTTGTGCAGCCCCCTGCATCCTCCCAGGCTGCTCTGGCTCCCCAAGCCCTGCAGACACACTGACCTGTGCCCTTCAGCACCAGCTCTCTAGCTCTCTGCTAGACCTTATGGAGATGTCTTAAATCCAAGCAGAGCAAGCAACCGCTGTTTAACCCGTAACTGTGCACCTCTGTTGTGGCACATAGAAATGAATACTATGCCTTGCTAGTTCCCTGAGGCCTACTGATTACCCAAAATCTAAAAAAAAAAGGAAAAAAATTAAAAATAAATAAAAAAATTAAAAATAAAAATCTCAATTTTCAGCCACAAACAGGCTCCTTATCAAGTGGACTAAAGGCTGTGCACTGCCTGTGGTCATGTGAGATGCCCCTCTGGTTATCCCTGAAAGGAATAGCCAGCAAAGTCTCATGGCACTAATTGCTCTTACGTAGAAATCACATGAAGACTTTTCCCTTTTGCTCTGCTGCAAACTCTTTACCCAGTTTTCAAAAATATTTTAGTAATTTCTAAATAGCAACAATGGATGTGGGTGCTAAAAAATTACAAATATTGTTGTTTCTGCAGCACTGAGAAGAGGGGCTTGTTGTTCATATTCTTCAGGAAGAGTTCTTTAGCATCATCACTTATTTAACATTACTCTTTTTATAAAAAATAATATATTAATAACAAAGTTGCTGAAACAAACTTCAGCTCGTTTCAGATCCTCTAGAATGGACTTTCCTGTGTCCTGGGAACACTCTGCAGTATACAGTTACATGCATAAGCAGCTTACCCCAGATACAGAGCTTTAATCTTACACCAAAAGTGATCAGGCTCTCTCACCAAAGAGAAGAATTATGTTAAGAAATCAAAAAGCTCACAGTTTTTCAGCTATGTAGAACAGTCCTTACAGCTTCAAACTTCAAAGCCATTTTCACAGAAGGTAGCACCAGGGATATGACGCTGATTTTCAAGCAATCATTATCAGAAAGGAGAGCACTCAACACAGCCTCGATAGTCCAGGGGATATGACACATCCTTTCACCATATGTGTTTTATTTGCTGCATTTTTTTGCTTTTTTTTTTCATACAGAATAAATTATTTAAATTATTTCTATGTTAAAGTAAATTTTACAGGGGATTTTTAAATCCTCTTGAGAACTGTTTCTTTGTTATTCTATGACTGACTAGCATAGAGAATGGTTGGCCACTATGGTTCTTATCTTAGGGTTGTGTTGATTTCAGCATTTCTGGAAAAGAAGTTGCTTTCTTTAGGCTTTGCTGGAAACAATTGATAAGGTGAGACTATTTAATCAAAACTTCTTTTTCAGACAGTATGCCTGTAAAAGCATGAATTGTCTAATGTATTTCAATTTGGAGCTTAAATGCAACCGTAAATCTTTCATATGGAAAAAAAAAAGTGGAGGAAATGGAGTTATGGGTTAATGATCTGTGCCTAAATAGTCTTAAGTGATCATTTTAACAGTTTCTAAAACTCGTGACAGCTTTGTAAAAAACTGTAAAACATGGGGATAAAAACCAAATTTGTGCAATGAAAAGCAAATATAACTGAATAATAAATATATTTAGAGCTTTACTTTTTGATACATGCAAGGTTGTTGTTTTATTATTGTATTGCTGAAGTGACTGATACTTAGGCTGCATCAAGATCAGAAAGGAGTATCACCTACTGTCTCTTTTGCTTGTATCAAGCAATAATGTAAGTGGCCTTACATGAGTAGGCAGGTTGTACACAGTGTTATGCACATGGGCCTGTATTTTTATATCTTTCCCGTCTGCCCTTGATGGTACAAATGGGTGGCCATTTCAAACTGTTGTGCTAAATTGCTGTGTATATTGTCTTGAGTAAACTCAGCTCTCCTGGAGATGCATTCTGTGTGGTGAGGTGTTTCCTGCTGTCTTGCAGTCCAGGTGCTTCTCTTGTGCAATACACTCTGACCAGGCTCTTTTAGATTTTCCACATGAGGAGGGTATGGTGTGTTAATACCAAATTTACTTATTTGAAGACATAGTATCAAAAATCCTGTGTTAGACAGGATTTTAATTCAGCAGAGTGAAGCAGCACTGACAGTACCAGCACAATATAGCAGCTGCAACCTCTAGTTGGATCATAATACAAATGCAATTCCCATTACTGGTCTCTCTCAGTGTTGTGATGCTGAGTATCTCCAATCACCCAGAAGAAATACATAGGCAGAAGCTAGCTCAAGTCCATATCTCTCTTTTCAAAGTCCATTTTGTTGTTTTTGTTTTGTTATGATTCCCATGAGCATGGTAGCCGTGGTGAGAATATGAAGAACCATCGCCTATGTTGTGGGTGGGAGTGGAAGGTTTAGACAAAATTTATTAGAAAGCCCTGCTGTTGAGTCATAAGGTGCCAAAAGGACTCCCTTGCCTTCTAAACCCCTTCTCAGAGAGGAGTTTAGGTGCGGCTAAATCCAATCCTAGCCTCGGATTACATCAGCGGTTTCAATTTGAGGAGTTACAGAGGTATGACTGAACAACTTCTGTCCCTCAGGTTTTAATGATTGTCAAAATGAGAATATTTATATAAAATTAATAATCTATTTTATACAAATGATTGGACAAAAGATCTTAATCAGAATTATTTACTACACAATATAAAAGCTGAAACTACCAGTGGGATAGCGTAAGATAGCGTGCACTATATTGAAGCAATTATTGAAACATATTGAAGTTAGCAAAAAGGAATAATTATTAAGTAGAGATTTGATGTAACTCACCCATAACAATGCTCATCTCTTTCTCTCAACCTTGAAGAGTAACCTTGGGGGGGCGTCCCCAGCCCGAGGGAGCAATCTCCACACATACACCTAAGAAGGGTTATGCCAGAAGAATCTAATTTTATGAGATGGGACTGGACTTTTATACTATAAAGTGTTAGTAACAGATCTACAAGCTGGCAGACCAGCTTATCTGTCACATCCTTTTTCAATCGCAGGGTGTGTATTTGAAGTCTGGTGGACCTGGATGGTCTTGGCATACTTTAACAACAGAACAGCACCCTGGCCCCAGCAGGTTGATAGCTTGCCCCATATTGGATTTTAGGTCTTATCAGAGATTGGCTCTCCTGCCACAGCCTGTGCCCATGTCCTCTGAGCTGTCTTCCTCTGAAGCAGTTTGTTGATTAGTCACAGCCTTGGGCATGGAAATGTTCACCACTGCATTCAAGATGTAACTTTTTAATGTTTCTTGTAACATTAGGCCAGTGTTAGGAACAAGGAAAGGTGGAAATCATTGGAGAAAGACTGTGCTGAGAACTCTGTGCACCAGCCATGTATGTAATCAGGGTACTGTGACCTCCTGGCCTCCCTGCCTTTTAAGGGACCTTGTGCTGGGAAGGGTGGCTGGACAGGCACTGTGTCCCTCCTCAGGGGCCAACACAGGCTCACTGCTCTGAGCAAAGCCTAGAAAAAGGCAGCAGTGGGCCAGTCAGTGTGGGAGGCAGAGGAAGAGCCTCGAGCATCCTTACCATCCTGGACACTAAACCAAAATAGGGATAGTGAAACACAACCCTGCGGTGTTAACTTGCTTCCTCGATTTAGAGCCATAACACATCACATCTTCACCTTCTACTCCAGGCCAGCTGCCAACTGCAAAATAAACTCAACTCAAACCTAGACAACAGCTGTCATTCTCAATTTGCTTCTCATCCTGGGAGGCTATACCCTTGGTGTGTCCAAAAGTTGTAAGTGGAAGAGAACATGGAGATGATGCTTCTTCATTGGCACTGCAGTAGAAGCAGGGGTCACCCTTGCTGTTCCTGAGCTGGGCAGCATCCATCCCTGGCACAAGGTGGCTGCAAGCTGCAGGGAGGCACTGAAGCAAAGTCTCACTGTCAGGAATTGCCTCTTGGACATGCTGCAGCACCATTTCAGAGCAGGATCTCAGCAACTGTGCCGGGGTCACTGCAGTCTGTTCACAACTTGCTTGTACTGGGCAGCCCAGAACTGAACCTGGCACTCCTCACATGTGCCTCACGTGATCCTCATCAGCAGCAAGGGGAGAGGAAGGACTAATTCCCTTGAGCTGCTGGCAACATGCTTTTAAATACAGCCCAGGGTACCCTTTGTTGCTGCAAGCCAGTGTTGCTGGCTTACGCTCAGCTTATTGTTCAGCAGGATCTCAAAGAAATGCTCTGCAAAGCTGCTTGCCAGCTGCACAAGTCCCCAGCACGTACCAGTGTATGGAGCTACTCCTCCTCAAATGCAGGACTGTGCAATTGCCCTTGCTGTGCTCCATCACATTCCTCCTTGCCCAGTTCTGCATTTCCCCTTTTGAGGTGCCCCCGAAGTACAGCACAACTGTCTGCTGCACCTGCCACCCTTTCCACTTCTGTGTGCTCTGCAAACTTGCTTGAGTCTGCACTCTGTCCCATCCTGCAGGTCACTAAGGAAGAGGTTCAACAGCTTTGGATTGGTTTTGTTAACAGTTTTTGATTTTCTATTCAGAAACACAGGTTGATTACTCCTGAGCACCTTCTGATTCTTCATGCCTTTGGTAATACTCTCCAGGTGGATTTTTTCCACCTTCTTCCAAAGGATTGCACGAGGCTGGCCAGGCTCTAGTTCTTTCATTTTCCTCCTTGCATGGTTTGAAGACAGGGCTGAGAGTCAGTCATCTGCAAACTTTCCTAGTTGTCTCCACCTTTCAAAGATCATTGAGAGTGGCCTTGCAATACCATCAGCCTTCATCTCCCTCAGCACACTTAAATCTAAACCTTCTGGCCCCACAAACTTGTGTACCACATCAAGGATGTTGAAGTATTCCTTAACCTGGCCCTCCCTGTTGTGATCCTCCCTGATCTGGTATACAGCAGGTATCTACCTCAACAGTATCCATTTTTCTCTGCCAGCTTTCACTCAGGTTCTCCTCTCACCATGGCTACTGTGCTCCTGGGAATCAGAAGTCTGCTATAAACAGTGCCACGGGTGGTTCACCCACAGTATCTGCTGTGAGTCCTCCTTGGGCACAATGGAGAAAACTAACACTTGGGTGCCCATGCTCTTAAGCAGTGCCCCTGGAGCCTGCTAGTCACACCTGATAACTGTCAGGTCACCATGGCAGTGTCTTTGGTATTTGTATGAAAAAGCAGCACTGTGTAGTAGAGAGCCAGATAAGCCCTTGGTGGCCTCTGCGCAATTATGCACAATAATCTGAGTTCTTTAAAGGAATGTGTCTATAAGTGAAGATTGTTTCCTCTTCTGATTTTCCTTCCTCTTGTTTATGCATGTTTTTTGTTCAGCAGAAATTTGCACATCCAGTAACTTCTGATTCAACCATAAAGAGACCTCAGGATTCTCAGAGGAAGGGGCCTAACAACTCAAGGAGTTATCCATGTTTTTCATCTTTCCCAGTGCTTAACCATCAGATATAGAAGGCATTAGAAGAGGATTGAACCAGTATAATTTTTATTTCCTGTAAAAGAAGAGAGCTTGGGCCTTCATCTTCTTTAAATGTTCCTTCATATTCTTCCCTCTATATTAGAGTGAGTGACTGGGCTTCTGACTACAGAGCTCTTCTGCTTTGTGTTGAATTTGATGCATTATACTTTCATCATCTTGATTCACATGGATATATTTCATCAGATTTTTGCAAGGTCTCTGGGAAAATACCAGCAGTGCCTTAGCTCAGCTTCAGGTCTATGTGTTTTACATGCCAAAGTCAAATCCTTGCACTAATCCCACATCTCTACAGGACCTGGTACACAGATGAACATGTGAGCAAACTTGAGTAAGGAACAAAAAATGCTGGTGTGCAAGCCTGCAGGATAGTCTGTAGGTAGAATCACCTACATGTGAGAGTAGTGTGTTTTGAATCAAACCTTACTTCCTTCTGATAGCCTTTACGGAACCCATCAGCTTCTTTGACAATGCAGCCTGGAAAGCTTAATTTCTATATCAGCTTCTGCGCATCTCCTTGTGATGCAAAATGTTCAGGTACATTTTAGCAGCAAGTCAAGCATGTGTGCATAAAGCTGGAGAGTTCTGACTCAACCTGATGACTGCAGGAATCTTTTTTTGCCAGGGCCTGGGGCAACAGATTCCTCTTTTCAGTTTTCACAAAGCTGATCCTACAGAATTTTTTGATGTGAGATTACCGGAGCCTTTAACAAAAAGTATGTTTAATACATCCATTGTGATTTGTGAGGCAGCTTCTTTGGGAATATTTAAGTGAAATTATTCTCAAGCACTATGTTCATGAAGAAGGACACTGAGCAAAGATGCCTTATTCCAGTTGGAAAAGTGATGGAAGTAGCAGCATTTACAGAGACCTGTGAAACAAAGGAACTGTTTTTACTTTCTATTGCTGCTGAAACTGCTTGAAAATAGATTCAAGGGAGGGACTGTGAGTGTACTGATGTTCTTAAGGTTCAGTCACACTCTGATCTAGGGTGTGTTGCATAGTTTTCTACACTCATAAATTTTATTTGCTTACAAACCCACAATTACTTTTGGTGGTGGTGAAATTAATAGTGCAAACCTTCTCAAGCTAAAGACACATTTAAGGAAGTGAAGTGCACTGAAAAAGGGGAAGATGAGAATACTTGAAGAAGAGTGCTCTGAGAAGAGTGGTGAACAAGGATATAGTTGCTGTATCACAGAATATTCTGAATTGGAAAGGACCCATGAGGATCATTGAGTCCAGCTCTTCAGTGAATGGGCCATATGGGGATTAAACCTGTGTTTTTAGGGCCACAGAAGTGAATCATAGCAGTTCATACCCAGGTACTTACAGTGCTTTTGGCCCTGACTCTTGTGCTTAGAAGGATGTCATGATTCTTTAGGAAACTCTGTGAGTCTCTGGAAATGAGAAAGACTGGCTAAAAATAAATATAAAAATTGCAAAGCCACTGTGAAAATCAGATGCAGTCAGTGGGAATGTCAGTAATACAGATTGAAGAAATCCAAATTTCAGTTCCTCTCATGACTAGAAAGGAGCAAAATCACTGTGTCATGGTTCATCTTACAATGATGGAACAGGTGGCTGAGATCCTTGCATAAAAAGAACACGGAAAGAAACACCTAACTCAAAACATGAGCTTCTCTCCCCGTTGGAAGGCAAATGTGGTAGACATGCTTGGCTATTCATTTTAATTCAACACCAAAAAGGAGCAGGACCTGACTATTGAGCCATTTGAGCTAACTAAAGGTGACCATGTTGCCATAGATGTTCCTCTCACAGGGCCATTTTAGACCCAGACTCCTTTATATGTGTAGAGAGGAGTTTTTGATTATATATCGCAACAGCAAGCATTGGGTTACTGATTTTGGAACAGTATCTTTTAGATGTCAGAGCAGAAAGGTTGGCCACCACCCAGTTCCCTGGTAAAGTTCACTGTGGTTTTTTGCAGTCATTTATTTAACTAATTGAGCAGAATAAAAATGGAAGTCAAACATCTGTTTTTGCTGCCAGTCTTACTGGAGTCTGTCCAGGCACTGGGCAAGTTTTCTAATACACTGGGAACACTCAAAGTTCACAGAGTGTTGAATAAAATTTTCTAATATTTAAGAAAGACTGATTTGCTGTATTACAGCTCTAGAGTTGGACTTGGGGGTTGCAGCTTTCTCCCCAGCTCCATGTGAACCTCCACAGAGCCTCACCCCTTTCAATGGGGCACTTTTGCTTCAAAGAGAGGGCTGTGCTTTGAGCAACTTCTGTTTAGGGGTATTTTGGTCAACTGTAGCAGTTGCTGAGGTCTAAATACAGTCCCTCTCCTGCAGTGAGCCCTGCAGCAGCTGAGCCAGGTGGACACGGGTGGAAGGTGGAGGGATGTGGCCACAGCATCACAGCTTGTGTGTCCTGTCAGTCCTGGGTGCAGGCAGCAACGCCTTTTGTGCTGATGCGAGGTCCTGCTCAGAGCCTGCCTTTAGGCATTGTCTGTATGGCACGGGAAGGGTGCCTGCAGTGCCACAGTGAGACCTGAGGTGCACAGTAATGTGATGGACTTCCCTTCTCCCTTTCAGGCTCGCTGGTGGTGCTGGTCAGGGGCACAGTGTCCCCCAGGGCACTTCAGTAGGCCAGTCTGTAAGTCTGTGCACCCTGAACACCCCCTGCTCCAATGCCCACTGCCTGAGGGAGGAAGAGCTGTTTTGGGAGCAGAGCCCTTTCATTCCCCAGCCCCGCTGGAGATCCTGCCCCACTCTGGATGGATAGCTGTCCCCTCCTTGGGGGCCACCCTGACCTTGAGCTCCATGGACTCCTTGACAGCCTCTGCCCTGGGGTGCAAGTGCTTGGCATCTCCACTGAGGCAGCCCTACCAGACAGTCTTTCCCTGTGTGGCCCCTCAGAGGAAAGAAGGCTGAGGTGAGGCTGCCCTGACAACCATTGTGGCACCTCTCACATCTTCCCATCTTTGCCTTTCCTCAGGGCACAAAGAGACCTCTGTGGAGCCTGTTAGGTTTCCCAGACTCTCCTTGCCAGCCAAGGAAAGAATCATGGAGGTTTGCAAAGCAAAGCTTGAGGTGGGAATTTCCCTGGATGTGTTGTTCGAGAGGAGAGTTTGGTACCATTTGTTCACACGATTGCCTCTGTACCTGCCATTCATCTCCAGCTGCAGGTACCCCATATGTTTTGGCTCTTCCATAGTAGTACTTTACTGTTCTGGGCTGCTTTTCACAAGCAAAAATCTGAAACTTGGGAGACAACCAGAATTACTTTCAGGTGCTTATGCTCCTTTGCAAATTTGTTTGCTACTGCTTTGCTCTAGGTGGGGATGAGGTGTCTTTGAGGGAACATTTTGTTCTGTGAATTTGGGCCCTTGAGACTTTTGTGCTTTATTTCTCTGTCTAGTGTTTCTTTCAATGGGTGGTTATTTTTAATTTAGTCTGTAGCTGGTCTTTGGTTATGTAATCGATGTTCAGGTCCAAAAGCAAAGACCTTGAATTAAACAGTTGTTTAAAATAAACTCCTCCTTCCAGATCAGTGATTTGTAGTACTTTTTAAAAACCCCGAGAGTCTGGAGATCAATGCATTCCGTAGAATTCACGTTTCACTATCAAAATGGTGACAGATCTTTACTTACATATATTGTAGTTATCAGTGCCTTCAGCTGAAATCAAATGTAAAACTCCACAATCCAATACTTCATTGATTTCTTCGCCTCTCTTTCTTAATGTGCTTGACTTTGTGTATAGGTCTTAAGACTTTTTGTGTTACTGTAAGGTTGTTCAGTTAGGGAAAAGCCCTCTAAACATTAACCAGAATTGCATTCTGCAGAGATTTCTCTACCTTAAGTGTAACATCACCTCAGTCCAGAAGAGGGAACTATTGTTTCATGTATGTTTCATGGCAAATCCAAGAAAATAGTTTAGAACACATTCTAACGTGAAGATGAAAATGGTCTTATCTCATGATAATAAATGAGGAGGTGTGAAAATTGAAATATTTACAGATTTTAACAAAACAACAAAAGAGAGCATGCAAATTCCATCTATCTTTGCTTTTAGAGTATGTTTGCAATGATGGTTTATGTAAAATAGATTAAATTGAACTGTTTACCATAGAATAGGAACACCTGAGATCCCACTTATTATCTGGCATGTGAAATAAATTATATTAATTAAGTTACTTTGGTAACATACTGGTGTTTAATTTGATTTTCTGTTAAGTGCATGAGCCTTTTTGGGGAACAATAAATGCCCCATTAAAAAGTGAATCTCCTCATTTGCAGTTTCTGCTATAAGTTATTGCCAGAAATCAGAAAGGAGGAGTGTTTTCCTTTCCACAAGGATTTACTTAATTGAACACCCTTGTACATAGAACTTGGATGTTGTAAATGCCTCTGTTTTTCTAAGAATCACTTATTGGGAGTAATACTATTGTTATCATTGTATTACTCAGTTCTTGCTGAGATAATTTAATAGCCAGTGCCTTTGTAGCACTTGATACCCTTGATGTTTGTCTTTGGAGAAGAGGCTCGTTTCTTACATCTGCTCATTGCTGATGGTATGTTTCTATTGTTAGCTGTGTTGGTTTTAGTCTATATGCTCAACATTAAATAAAGTACTTGTGTTCCAACATATTATATATGTTGCTGTTATCATGCATAAAATCGTGCTAAGTAACAAGGGAGGACACAACACAAAGTCATCGAACTACTATCAACTTGTTTGGAGCCTGCAACTGGGTGTATAACCTAGGTTTGAGAATAGGAATGAATGCTTTAACTGTTTTCAGGACAATATGGGTGGGGACAATATGTCATAGATACAGTCTCCCTAGTGCTAGTGTGTACACAAAAGCAAGTCTGCAGAACTGTTAACAGCTTGCTGGCATCTGTGATTAGGTTTGAATAGAAGTTGGAGGGCTACCGTAAATTGCCAATTAATGGTTTGCCAGCTAAACCACAGCAGTATTCTCATTGCTGCTTATAAACAAGAAGGTAACATATTCAGACCAACAAAACCAGCCCTGTGGCTTTGTGTTTGGTCCTGCTGATTTGTTGTCTGATGCTGACAACTATTTTGTATGACTTTCTCTGCTTTCTTGCATAGCCATCACCTGTTCATCTTTCTGACACAGGACAAAATCGATGAAACAATTTTAGGTACAGCTGTCTGTGAGATGACACTGTAGAACCTCTTCTGCTTGCCACCAACTGGCTGAAGACATTTCTTGCGTGAATCCAGATAAAACGAGTGGGACAGAGTTTCATATGTTGTGTGTCAACATTGCACTTTGAAGTAGTGCTAAACAAGTTTTTAGTCTGAGTCTGCGGGAAATAAGCTTGGCCACTTGTAATGAAGTTTTTTTTCACTCTGTTTTCTAAGTACTTCAATCTGTTTTACATGGGTTTGTCTTTTGTTCATCCCCTTTTTCATCCGTCCTTGTATCTTCCCACTGAGTTTTTAATTTTCCTTAGGAATAGTGACACAGTGGCAAGACAACTGTGATGGTTTGTCCTACGAACCATAAAAAACATATAAAAACTTCAGCTCTAGAATCTTAATGATTGACAATGATTTTCCAAATTGAAAGAACACATCTTAATTTGCAGTTAAGGTCATGAGACATTTCAATGACAATTCAGAGAAGCCCAACGTTTGTCAGTAAACTAAGCAGATAGGACTCCAAATGATACCTTGGGGCTATATTGTAATCCTTCTCCACATATTAATCGTATTTGCATTTACAGCTGTAAAGTGCCATGATGTGAAATGCTTCAGAAGTTTTCTGGATAAAAGATCTTTGCTGTACAAGTAAACAAATGTATTCAAGCGAATGTGATCCGGAACTCACTGGAGAGAGTAAGTGTGATTGACTGCAGTGTTTCTTCTTTGTTAGCTCATTTTTGATTCCAATTATGTATAGAGCAGAGCTGAAAGGACTAAAGGGGTCATCAATCCATGTCTCTGCCTGAGGCAGGGTTAAGTGCACCCATGCCATTTCTGGCAGGTGTTTGTCTGGCCTATTAAAACTTCCAATGATGGAGATGTGTGTCATGTCCAAGCAATCTATGCCAATGCTTTTCCATCTTCACCTTCAGCAGGATTTACACTAATGTCTTGTCTGGCTTTTCGTTTTTGTAACTTAAGTTTGTTACTTTTTGTCCTATTTTGTGGAGCTGTAGAACGGGCTATTTTCTGAGATAGCTCTTTGCCTTGCTGGAGACTGTGTCCCTCCTCCGTAGCTGAAACTACCCTCAGTTCATTCTTTTCTTCCTCACTGGATTCCTCTTGCTGATCCTCGGTTCTTTTAAATTGTTCTATTCAAATCTTGCAATGGAACACTGAACACAGACTCCAGAGGATAAGGGTGCATTCAAAGGCTATCTAGGCCATAGCCCTGTTTCTGAATGCCTGTGTGATGCTTGTTTTCCTGGAGAAATATATGAAATCATACTCAATAAATTCATGGTAAGCCTGACCTCTGTTCCTGTAGAGCTGTTACACACTTTTCTCCTCCTATTTTTTCAGATGATGATTTCTGTCTGTGTGTAGTATTTCATGTGTCTTTGTAAAAGTATTTTATAAACACGTTGAAATAAAAATATGCCTGGAGAGGAATAGGAGGTCAAACTTCATCAGTGTGCGATCAGGAACTAGTGGGTGATTTTTTTTTCTTCTGAGGATTACAATGCTATGTTGAATTCCAATAGCTGGAAATTCAGCTGTCTTTATTAGTGAAAATCAATGAACAGTTGTCCAGTTATTCTTGCTCAACCATTCATGAAGCTGTGTGAGTGCCTACCTGGCTCAAACAGTACTTTAATTGCCTTGTCTTACAGTTATTTAAAAAATGACTGGGTGCCTTGTTATCCTGTTCCCTGGGAGAAGGTATGAGAATGATCTGAGTGCAGTGTACCATAGAATGTGTTCTCTTCCTCATAATGAAGACTCTTGAATTTTCAGTACAGATAGAAAGTCTTACATTTTCCTACTACACATAGTTTTCCTGTAATACACATTGTTGCATATAAAAAAATGATTAGGTATATGCTACAAATATGAAAAAATGTTGGAGAAAAATCAGAAAGTGCTGGCAGAAAGTGATGGTAGGAAGAAGCAAAATGGAAATAAGTTGTCCCTTTCAGTTCTAAAATACTGACACCCAAAGGAGACTATCACAGAAAGGCTGTGGTGAAGTCTTTGTTCTGCGTTGTCCTTGGATTATGTTCATTGAATAAAATTTTAGCTAAACGTAAGTCACTGTGTCCATTGTGAAAGGTTTTTCTGAATCGGGTCACGTAGGAGATCAGAACATACAATTTAACAGTCGCTTCAGCCTTAAAATCGGTAAGCAGAAGATCACTGAGAATACAGTCTGTTAACAATGCCAAGTGATATGGAAGAGAGGTTAAAAGGGGCATAGAAGATGGGGGAAATTCAATACTAGTAGGCAACATGGCTTCTAAAAAGGGGAGAAGAATAACAAAGTAGAGGTTCAACTTAATCTGCTGGAGTCAGATGCAAGTTTGTTGCAGATTTAAAAACTCCATGAGCTGAGGTCTTAAACTGTCCTTATCTCATATATAACCAGAAGTATATACACAATATGTGTAAGAACACACGACCCTACCCATAAACCCACACAAACACACATACACATTTAAGTAACTAGGGAGAGTTTGTTATAAATAATTTTGAAGGTGTATCTGGCAGAACTTGAAAACGAGATTGTCCTCAGCCATGAAAGACATTAAGATGCACAACACAATATCAAGTGTCATGATAATGGTTGGCTATTTTCTGTGCAATTGTGGCTCTCTTAAAGATTAAATTTAAAAGCAATTTTAAAAAATAAACAGTATGTCGTCATATTTCAGAGAATAGCTAGATCTCAGGTCTGGGGACAGAGAAACCAGCAGATGTGTTCTCAACAACAAAGAGAACATACACACTTTCTGGTAAGGGTGTGAGAGTCATTTCTCTTGTGTACTGCTTAATAGGCAGAACCGTCCTTTCTACTGGCATAGGATAGAATATTTCAATTGAGCTGTCAGATGAAAGCACAGATATCTCTTCCAGAAATGTGGAAACCAGACAGGTTTGATAGAACTTGTTTTTACTTCTGACCTTTAAATTGGGGATGAGGAAAGGAAGGGAAGGGAATGATTTTGGTGGCAATACTTCTCTATTAAACATGTTCAGTGTTCTAGGTCAAAAGGAGCATCCATCAATGTAGCAAGATTGCTTAGTGGAGCAGCTGTGGTGGTCCAGTATATGCAGGTTACAAACCATTGCCACATATTAGCCATCTGGGAACAATTGGAAATGCCTGCCATTATCCGCCGGGGGCAGCAATTTGTATGAGCTACGGTGCATTATGATGGATTAGCTGTGCAGCTGAAGGTGTCACGACCCATTTCTCTGCATCTTAGGAATAACATTGTAAAGCAGAGGCTTTTATTGTTGCAGTTTCAGGGGAAGAAATCTAATTTGTAATGATGCTGTAGGGCAAAAGGGAGTAAATGCTTAAATAGCCACCATGCTTGTGAACAAAGCATACACTTCAGTTTAGCACTTGGCTGCTATCATGGTTACTTGCTTCAGAGGATTCCTTAATCAGGAGTTGTTTACACGCTCTCAGGGACTTGGGACCTGAGCCATTAACACCACTCCATGACTTGTTTGCCAGGATGCTTCTTCAAGATTTGGTAACTTACCCTCTCACTTCCACCTGTCCACCTCCAACTCTCTGTGCTCTGGCTGACCTTCTCAACTGCCTTCAGTCTTATGCTACTCTGACAGTCCTTGGCAGCCCTGCTCCTTGAAGTTCCTGCCTCAGGGAAGGCAGAGGCACTGAGTCTGTGGTACCACTCTATGTGACACTGTCTTGGACACTTTTGTAGGGAGTATGAGGCCTCTATTGTTTTTACTCTACGTGAGATCCTTTCTGAGGGACCTCTCTATCCCTTCTAAAGCTGCAGGACTGTGATATTTTTATGTCAATTTTCCTCTCCTCATCTCATCTCATTTCATCTCATCTCATCTCATCTCATCTCATCTCATCTCATCTCATCTCATCTCATCTCATCTCATCTCATCTCATCTC
>JAWWLV010000100.1:25827575-25841918 GCA_035041135.1 Platyrinchus mystaceus | reverse complement strand
ACATTGTTAATAAATTGAATAAACATAACACTTTTATAACATGAAAAGCAGTTCTCTGAGGTAGAAGTTTATCTGATTCTGTAGTTCAGCTGCATTTCAAAGCTGTCTTTTTCTTCAGTTCTCTTTTTCTTCAGATGTTTTTCTCCACCACCAATATGCATCTAGTGGTCCACTTCCAGCATCTCCCTCTCTTTTGTTTTTTATGACCAAAAAGAGTTGAGAGTTATGATTAGTAACACAGTTTTGAATGTAAAAGGAGATACAAGGGAAACACATAAGAATTGAAAATGATGTGAGGAGAAAAACAACGATTCCAATAATCAGTTTGTTAGCCCAAACTGGTATGGTTGGTAGGTGTATCCAATCAAAAAACCCTTCAATTCCTCTATCTCGGCTAACAGTTATACCGTTAACTAAATTTTTTGTAGTATCTATGCTTTTGTGAATCAATTGCAAATGATCAGAGAAATTTAGACAGCAAAGGCCTTCAAATTCTTTGCATCCATGACCGTGTGCCAGTAACAAAAAATCTATGGCAGCCCAGTTCTGGAGGCTTGCCTGTTTGATGTTCTGTGAATCTTCGAGAAGACCTTCAATAGCTGTGGTTATTTCATTGGCTTCTTTAGTGAGCCAGCAGGCTATGGGGCCTAATTGTGAGAGAGCTCGAGTAATTCCAGCAAAAGACTAACATCTTAGGAAGCTCCAATGGAGTACACAGATGTCAGTTGCAGAAACCAAGGACTCATCTATCACTGTATATTTCTGGAACTGATGTTTCTGTGCACAAACCTGCTAAATATAGCCTCTTCCAGTCTTTCCTCCACAACATAAATGACAAGGGCAACAGCAGAGGCTTGTTTTTATGAAGAAGTTACTGACATTGAGTAAGATTATTACCTCAGGTTACACGGATGTTTGTGAGGCATTTTGGTTGCAAGTGGAGTGAGAAAACAGAACAGAGAAGTATTTTATCCAATTGGGTTTTACCCTATTTACAGTAGTCCACTGTGGTCAGTCTAAAAATATTCCTGGGAGTAAAAATAATCTTCTTGACTGACAGATATCATTATTTAACTACACACAATGATACATGCAGAATAATTTTAGTCCGTACACACTGCAACAAATGCACATTCTAAATTCATTTCACTGGAAGACTTAGTGAGACTGTCCTTGGCAGTATGCATCCTCAGAATCAGTTTTACCGTATCTGTATGTCAATTAATTTCAGAATCATTACTCTCATTGACAAAAGTCCCTCCAGCCTAGCACTGCCACAGCTGGATGTTGCAGGGGATTTTCTGTTGAGATTGTTGCCAGCTGATAAGAGGAAGCAAGCACAGGCCTCAACACTGCAAGTTCCCTCTGTAAGCAAGAAGAGATTACCACAAGAGACTTTAGACCACATTTGTTGTGCTCAGATTTTTTTCATTAAGTAGCAGAGTAGATTAAAGGACCAGGGATGTCTTCCTGAAATTCAAGAGGTGCCTGCAGGGAAAAATTGGAAATAACCAGCCTGCTCTTTTGCTCAGCTTGTTTTTTGTTTCACTCCCATGGGGATGGAGAGAAGGCAATACCATTCTTGTCTGTATAATGGGAACAGGCTCTGCATTACTGCACAGCCCTTTGCTCCAGCCTTCCTGCTCTTCATTCTCAGACCCAGTTGTAGAAGAATCCCAGGCATTCAAGTCTCTGACTCTCACTTGCAGGATAATGAGCAAAACAAAGTTCAGTGCAAGATCTTTTTGCATAGGAATATCATATCTATTTACATGGTCTTCAAATAAGTTGATTTTATGCATTCACTCTCCAACACTGGCAAAATCACAGAATTCCAAGTAAGTTAATTCATGTGGCCTGAACAGAGAGAGCAAGGAGCATTCTTTGTCAAGTCCTTATCAGCTTTTTGTGATTGCTTTTGATAGGAAACATCAAGCTAATTTTTGAATGTTTCTTTTATGTCCTTTACAAATCATCAGTTGTTATGAAGCAGTTTGTGGCCCTATGGAAGATAAATGTGACAAAACTTTTATTGACTGCCTTGCATGCTAGTTCCTTTCTGAAATCTATAAGCAGTGCTTCCCCAAGAAATAAGTAAGTGCTGGGGAGTGCAGCCAGTCAGAGGACAGGATGGGTAACTCAGTATATCCAAACATAAGGTAAATGAAGAAGGATGAGAAAAATGCCTTGTATTATCAGGCATGGAAAGTAGTTAAAGTTTTCTCCCCAGATGATCTGAGTAGCAATGAAACAGTTTTTTATCTGCACAGTCTGAACAGAAAGAAATGGATGCAAAGACCAATGATGAGCTTGTTCTGCGTCATATCCTGCAAGGTAATGCCTCATACAATTGTTTTGGTACATTTTAAGACAGATCTAAGAGATCTCTAAAAACCAGACTTTTCAAAATTATGAATATGGTGGTGTCAACCAGCCAAGTGCACACCAAGCTGCTCTACCACTCCCCTTCCCAGCTGGACAGAGAAGAAAATATAAGATGGAAAACAACTCGTAGATTGAGATAAGGCAGGTTACTAAAGCAAGAGTTAAAGTTTTTGGGTTAAAAGAGATGAAAAAAACATTTTTCTCTACTTCCCATAAGCAACTTCCCAGGAAGCACATGGTATTTGCTTCAGAAGGCAAACATTATAAAACACAAATGCCCCCCCTTTCTTCCTCCTTTCCTTAGCTTTTATATTGGAGCTGTCAACATATGGTATGGAGTATCCTTTTGGATAATTTGGGTCAGCTGGCCTGGTTGTGTCCCCCCCCCGAGGATCTTGCCCACCCCAATGATGGGGGGAGTGTTGAGAGACAACGCCGATGGTGTGCCAGCACTGCTTGGCAGTATCCAAAGCACTGGTGTGTTACCAACACCCCTCTAGCTACCAATGCAAAGCACAGCACTGTGAGGGCTGTTGTGGGGAAATGAACTCCAGCTCAGCCAGACTCAACACAATGAATCAGACAGAAATTACTGGCAAGTACAATTATACACTCACAGGCTGCAACTGTGAATCTTTACAAGGTCAGTACTGACTTTCTTATTCTTTCTTCTGTGCTATTAAAACCTATCCCTCCACTCTGCTGTGTGTCAGCAAGGCAGCTGGGAAGTATGACTGGAGAAGGGAAAGCATGAGAATGAGGCAAAAGTTTTGAGAAAATTTGCTCACATTTTTCTGGCTTTCCAACTGTTACAGCCTTACCTGATGCAGCTGCTGTGTATCTGGTTGGTTGTTTTAAAAATCAGCTTTCTTGTCTCAGCTGAAGTGTTTCTACTTCGCTGCAGAAGAAATAGATCAAGGTTTCTCAGATGTCTAACACTTCCAACACTTCTCTCCACAAAACTGTGCCGAAAAAGACATCGCAAAGGCTCTTAGTGATAAGGGGTTGTTCTCATCTTTCACTGCTGAACAACAGATCTCCCTGAGGTTAAGACAGCAGACAGTAGTCTTGGCTGGATTATTGACAATATGACTGAAATCTTGCATGGCCTTCAGCAAACCTGGGTTTAGTCTTGGTGTCTGGGTTCCTCTTCCAAGGATCATCAAGGATATTAATGTTTTGCCTAGACCTATCATCAGTGCTGGTATCTGCACTTTCTGTTGTTAAGGAGGCTTTCTGGTAGGTTGGTAGGAGTGTTGAACTAAGGCCACGAAGAGAGGTTTGTTAACAGGAGTGTGTTTTGTTAGACTGACTCATGTAACTGGAAAGTTTGCACATAAGCTTAATCCTTAGTGCTGAAGCAAACATGGAAAACTTGGAGCTAGAGAATGGGAAAAATAATTTCATATTTAAATAATATTAGTTGCATGAGTGAAGGGCAGTTATGACCCACTAAAAAGAGAATTAGTGGTTGTGGAAGAGAAAGATTACCACCTTGTAGGGAAAGGAAAGTAAGAGAAAGTAAATGTCTAGAGAGTGGAAGCATATGCTACATTCAGTTATCTCATTTGCTGGGTAATTCTTGGATGACATTGCATTTCCCTAGTTTTTCCATTCATAAAATACAGATAGTAAGGACTTGTCAAAGAGCAAATAGAAGAAACTGTAGAAGAAACATTTTCTTTGTGAAAAGAAAAAGAAAGGTGATATTTTAAGGCAGGCATTACCATAGGCCAAAGTAAGTATGTCAGATATACGTGTGGGGCAACTGCCCAAGCCATTGGGGGCCTAATTCCTTATTTATGGCTTCTCTTTGCTAGAGATGCCTAATGAAGTGTGGCAGAGCACGCTTCATTAACAGCATTTCCTCAGTATATTTCAGCTAAAACTCAGTCAGCTAGAACAATCAAATCCACTGGAAATCAGTCCCTGGGTTGCTCACAGGGCAATTTATTGTGCCATTGCCTGTGTTTAGATCATTTACAGAATAGACTTGATGGTATGGTGTGGGTGGTACTGTCTGTCCTCAGGGATTTCGCAGAGAATGATGTGGAGGTGCTGAAAGTCAAAGGTGAGGCTTGTGTGGGCGCCTTGTCACTCACCTTTCCACTGTTTATGCTATGCCTATTCTGGCAGCCTGGCTGGATGTGCCAGGTGGTGCATTAACCTGCCAGCTCTGCTTAGCCATGGGAATTCCTGTGAGTTTCCAGGCATCAGGACAAGGCCATGTCCATGCCAAATGATCCAGCTCTCCTGTCTCACTGGTAATTCATGATCACTATTCTGGATGTGAGTTCTGAAGGAACAATCCCAAACTTTGCTCCTGTTACTTCAAATGGCATCACCAAGGCTCAGAGAGAGTATTTCATCCCACATTCACTGTCTTGCATATAATGCAAATGACTGCTGACTCCTTTTGATACAAACACGATTATTCCAGAGCAAATAGATTTGGAGCAAAACCAGTTTTCTACAGCAACATGGCAATTTTTCAATATCCTCACACAGATTTTGGATTGTACACTGACTTGGTCAAGAACCAGGAGGGCAGTATAATTACATTGACTGAAAGCTAAATTGTAGGAAATCAGAACAACTCCAGCGTGACAAATGATTTCCAGAGTCAGATATGCAAATAAGAGCCATTACAGCCTGTAACAATTGTAATTAAAAAAAAAAATCACTTTATTTCATTTTACATAGCTGAATAATGTATATCTGCTGTTCAGTATAACCTTCATACATAGATGATATTCTATTAAAAGCGGTGATGGTCATGAAGATATTCTCAGATGTCTAACATAAAGCACCACTTAATAAAGATAAGCATACAAAACATGCTTTCACTAAAGAAAAGTTACTTTATCTGTAACAATTAAGATCAGAAATTTATTATCTTTGCATTACTCAGAAAAGAATTTATGTTATTTGCTTGGAGGAATGATCAGAGCAAAATCTGTTCATCCTGATCCTCAATATAATCCAGATCAGCACAGGATTATACAGACTGACTGAATGTGGCAAAGATTTCTCACTTTTCCGGAGAGGAAAAACATTTGCCATCCACAAATTACTTACAAGGATCTATGAAAACCATGTAAGTCTTGAAAGAATAGGAGGCAATTATTTTTGGTTATAAGAAGAGCTATGGCAGTCATAACTTTTTCAGAATGGTGCTATCCCAGAGAAGATAATACTTGACCATACACTTACATATAATCAGAACACTTTAAAATGAAATGTCATGCACTTTAGGATATAAGTAAGTAATAGGAAATTCAGTGGCTGGCTGATAGTCAAACTTTACAGATTTTGGCAGAAGTTCAAAATAATGATTATCTGAAGATAGGGTGTTAGTTGAAATAGGAGGTGTTAGGCTTCTGAGCAATTCAGAAATGAGCTGCGCTAGGACTGTCATGTTGGTGTAAATAGGCAACTAATGTATCAGGTAAAATGAGAACCATGTTGAGCTGTGACAAGAGGGAATAAAGGAGAAAACAAAAATAACACACCCTCACCTTTGATTTTGTCTTTAGACTCCTTCACATTAGATAATTCAGTCCTCCAAGGGAATATCAAGAGACTACGTCTGGCCGATTACATTTCATACCTTTTTTCCCTGGTTAACAAGATGTGCAATGCTGTGTCCTCCAGGGATTTCTCTCTATTATGATGTGACAGATTAGACTATATACTGTGAAACATAGGCTAAAATTTCTGCTGTACTGAAAGTTGCAGTGACATGTTTTGAACCTGAGTTATAATTAAGTATTTAGATTGAAATGGAGGCCACTACACAGGCCGAGTTGGAAGAATGTAACTGTCTGAGCTCATTAATGGAGTTGCAGGTTTAACTGTATGAAATGTTTCAGAAAACAGAATCTGCTAGGGCAGTAGGAGCAAACATCAATATATGCATTTCCAGAATACCTGGAAAGTAAATAATCCACACTGGAAAGACTGGTGATGCACAAAATATTACAAGTAGACAAGAATTCGACGCTTTTTTAAAGGTGACCAGGCCTTAGGGTGCCTCTGTAACACAGAGCCTGGTGGAAGAGGATTTAGGCAGACTGACAATTGGGTTGTGACCCTGGTCTGTTGTATTGAATCTCACCCTCTTGGTGTATCAGATATCAGATTTACATACATGTAGGTAGCATGTTGGATGAATGAAGGAAGACATCTAGGAGAAAAACCAACAGAGATATGGGTTATTAGTGTATCTAGTTTATAATTTTGTTTTTCTTTGATTTCAAACAGAATTTTGCTGTTAAAAAATTAATTTTAAGATTGGTATCTTTTTCCCCTGTGAATTATTGGTAGGTATATAGAGCTTGAATCACTGCTTTGCCGCTGGAGACCGCTATGTCAGACCATACTTGGTAACTGAAGATGATTCATTTGTTGTTTTAAGGCACCTTTTACTTAAAGGAACATTTTTAAGATAAGTACTTTAACACTTGCTCCCATTTTGTCACATTTGCACTGATCATGTCTTCTGTCTGACTTTGCTCCTTTTAAAAGGATTAATTTAGTTCTGATAATCACATTTTCATTTTTAAGCTACATTGCATTTTTCCTACTCATTTTCTTTCCGGACATAGCAAAGCTGCAATTAATTTATTCATCCAGGTGCCTTTGCATATAAGCTGCCAGAGATCATGTCAAAAGGCTCCAGAAACTTTTACAATTAACAATTGTAGCTGTCATTAGTAGCCTCTGTGTTCAGGTTGCTTAATTAGTTACAACCAATTACCAGTAGGTTGTTCTTCTCTTCTGTGCAATTTGTAATTGAGTGAAGCAGCTTTTCCCTCACCCATTTAAAAGTCTAGATTGCTGTGCTTGAATGATTAATACCTACCTGACAGGAGATTCATAACAGGCACTTGATCCTGCTGTGACAGGACTTACTAGCAAGGTTTCCTCTAAAGGCAGGTGGGCCAGCACCAGTGTAATTCACTTTGCAGGCAGATCAGAGGGGGAGGCTCAGTATGATGTACAGAGGCACTGGCGGGAGAGTCACCTTTTTCCTCTTGAACTGTGTAGATTTATTATAAAGCTGAGAGCTTTATCCTCCCATGCATTTAAAATAAAAATTACTTTAAACCAGCTCATTAAAATGTCATTGTGCTGCAACAGGAGCTCCATTTTTTCCTGGGCAGATTGGAAAGATCAGACTTATCTGGGCAGGCGGTATAGAGAGAGGTGACTCTGGTTGTACTCCTCCATACCTCAGAGAGCATGTCAGACAGAGGAGAGAGGAGAAGGCTCAAAAGAGATCTTTTTGCTGTCTTACAAAAGGAGCTTGCAAGGAAGGAGATACTTTTTAGCAGGGCCTACAGGGATAAAACAAGGAGTAATGGTTTCAAACTAATTTAAACTGATTTTTTTATGATGAGTGGTTTGGGTTTGAATTGGGTTTCCCAGAGAGGTAGTAGATGCCCCATCCCTGAACATATTCAAAGCAAGGTTGGATAGAGCTCTGAGCAACATGATGAAGTTGCAGATGTCCCTACTCACTGAAAGGGTTTTGGACTAGGTGACCTTTAAAAGTCCTTTCTAACCCACACTGTACTATGATTCTACAATTCTAGGATCTTCCCCTCTAATGTCTTCATTGTAAATGGCTCTGCTACCTTGAGAAGACTGTTGTGACTGTTGAGAAGCCTTTCTCTAACAGTGGCTATATAACCTACCAGATTTATTTCTTGTAGGGACCCTGAAATTGAAATTACTTTAAGAGAGTAATACATTTCCCTGAAGATGTCTAGTTCCTATCAGCTCACTTGTATTTCTGAACAAGCCTTCCTTTGTCCTGTGAACCACTGATTTCTTCACAAAGCTGAAATTTTAGTGCTTCAATTTGAACGATGTATTTAGTGTATAAACCCAGAAAAGCATTTTCTAGTGCCGGAAATTTGTTGTGTAACTGTTTGGTGAGATCCTGCCGACTGCAGGCCTTTTTCCAGGGAACTCTGCATAAAAATGAATACCAAATAGAAATTATTGAACGCAGGTGAATTTTAATGAGTAGTACTTGTGTGCTGAACATATGTCGAAAAAAGACTTGTTTATGAAAGTTCACTTGAGATTTGTTTGTAAAGATTCTCCTGAGATTTGAACAGTAGCAATCTAAATGAACATCACTGTTCTTGGTGTGTGCAGGTTTGTCAAGATTTCTGAGCACAGATGGGGAACAGCAAGGGAAGCTTCCTTTTACCATAAAATACCAGTTGTATTAATATGCAATGAAACTGGTTGATCTTTAAAGCAAAGTGAAGTTTTGAAGAGTAAAACTAAGAAATTGTAAATAATTACAATAGTCTTTTTATGTGCTATGCCTATAGAAAGGCTGTATAACACCGATGGTTTTGCATTTCTTACTGCAAGATGCTCTGTACTTGACTAGAACCAAAGAAACATTGCTGCTTTGTATGAGGTAGCTTTTGTAGCCTCATAACTTGCTTGTGTTTCCCAGAATATTATTTACATGGTGTCTCCCTTGCTTCAAGTATTTGTAGCAAAAGTGTTTTTTATTTTTTACTCTGGATGCAGCCAAAAACTGTGTGTAAACTACCCAAGAAGAAAATTAGGATGTTAAGATTAATTACTGAGCCAATAAGTCAAATAATGCATATGTATAAATATTTCCAGAGATTGAAGTCATGGTATGGATTGTGGTTAAATTTATTTTCTTAATGCATTTATTTAGATATGAAACAGACGTAGTTTTCTGAAAGCCTTCATTAAGTCTATTTTAGGCTCCTTTTGGAACAGTTTTGAGTGCTGAATGTAAACTGTGATCAGCACTTTCCATGTTCACACTGTAAGTGCAGTAACAGCCACAATTACTCCTTGCTGTATATGATTTCAGCTTCCAGTTTTTTGGAGTTATTTTCTAGCAGGATAGATGGCTCTATGGGTAATGACACTTGCCTATATTTTCCCAAGTGATACTTTGCAGACACATTTAGTTATAACACTAAATCTATCCTTTATGAATTAATTAAGATGGTATTTGTGTTCCTAACTCCCACAAGGAAGAAAGGAAATGAAGTATATTATGCTTAAAGTGATATTGTTAATTGACTTGAAAATCTTAGTTTGAGAAGGTGAATGTTGCTAGTACTGTTTGTGTCAAGAAATAGAATGTATCTCTAATCCTTTTCCTATTAAATGCACACTCCATGTTTAAAAGAACGGAAAATCTCTGTACGTTACAGAAAAAGATGAAATATTAAATAGAATATGTATCATATTCCCTGTAAAAATACGTGTATTTGAATTTAAATTTTATAGCTAAGCACACAAAAAATCAGAAAATCTGAAAAATTATAGCTGAAATGTATAGCTAAACTTTTCACCTTGTATTCTATGTAGATGCAAAATTTTTCCATTCTGTCTTGGTTACCTACAAAAATGTGTACTAGTGGCATACACAGCCGTTTAAATAAAATACATGAGGCAGCACAGAGGCTGAGAAGCCAAATAATTTCAACTACATATAGTTCATACTATTGGTTTTTCTTTTTTTAGGCCAGAATGTAGACTCTTAAGTTCTTAATTTCTGTGCATCTTCCAGCCACATGGAATTTTTCAGTGCTCAGTTAAAATAAAATAGATAATGGTTTACTGAAAGAGGCAAGGCCATGCCATTTTTAGTCTGAGGTATGACAAAATATTCTTCTGCCACTAGATGAAGTACAGTAATGTAAAAAGCCCACTAGCCTTGATACTGGAACTGAATCAATCTTTTCTGGATTTGTAAATATGCTATCAATCAGTATCCAGGGATCAGTAATACAGACCTCTGCAATTGCACTCTCTTTTTCATTGGAAGTGCTCAAATACTTCATCTGTGGATGAGTGTACTGTGGATTTTAAAGAGGGAGGAAATGAGACAGTGAGTGACTGGAGAGTTTTCCAAGTCTCTTGTGATTACTCAGGATGCTATTCAGTAATCTTGAGGATATGAGCATCAGAAGGTCCTACAGGTTTACAGTAGATGTCAGCCTTCTCAAAGGTACAAATGCTGATAATGTTTGTATATCAAAAGGCACTTCTAAGAATCTGGTTAAGAAATGGCCACCAAGGTGTGGCATCAGTTTTCTGGCAAGATCCAATTTTTTCTGTATCTCAGTCTCTGACTAAAACATGATCCAAAAAAAAGGCATGTAATTATCTGTTTGCCTGTAAGTCCTAGGTTGTCCCACAGATAATTTTTTTAACACAGAAATGCAATAATTTTTTTCTTTTTAACTATGATTTAAAAGAAATCACTTGTATATAAAAGTCTGAATTTCTCTGTAACAGGCAATGTCTTAGTCTGACCCAAATTCACTCTTATTGGAGCTGCTTTGCTGGAACAAGATGAACAAATGTCAATCTTCACTTGCTGTTTTTATGGAAATAGATGAGAGTGGATATATTTCCACCAATAAGATTTGGAGGGCAATGTGTAATGTTAACATGCAAATTAGATTGAGATGATATTTCTGTCAGGGGAAATAAAAGCTCTTCCATGAATTTCCCTCATAATTCCTTTAATTTTCTGCATATAAGCTCCATGTAAAACTGTCAGGCTGATAATTAGGCAAATTATAGGGACCTTCTCATATGAAAACTAATGCAATTTCCAGCGTGAATTTCAAATGAAGATGCCCACAAGGAAGGCAGAAGTCTGAGCTCGTTTTCCTTTATTGAGACTGATTCGTAAGTCTCGCGAGTTTTCCACTGTCTAGCCTTGACAGCAGCAAGAGGACCCAAAGGTGGACTTTCTTGAAATGAATAGGTCTCTGAAAAATACTTGTCTTCCAGAAAGTAACGTATTTTAATGCCATCTAATTTCTTTGAAAATATTCCTGCTTAGCTGTGGTAAAATTGTGCAAGCTGTCTGCACATTACATGATTTTCATGCAAAGTCATGAACTGGAGAAGGTTTATCCAAAATCAGCACAGACTTGTAAAGCTTTCAGCAATCTTTCCCTGGAGAGAGTATGTAGGGAAAGCCAATTATAAACTAGGTTTCATAATTTGCTGCAAACTCTCTTTGCAGAGTTCTACAGAGAAACAGCATTCCTCACTTCTAAGGACATGTGACAATAGTACAAAAGTGTGATCATCAGCGTTTTTTCTTTTAAAAGCAACAAATAAAATTCAGTAAACAGAGAAGAGAGTGCTCAGAAAGGGGAAATATAATAAGCTAAGTAAGTAGGAGCCACCTCTCAAAGTAATCAGTGGGAAAGTTTTGAGGTGGCATAGTCAATGAGGAATAAATAGGTGGCAATATAATGAATGGAATAGACTAATTTTTATGGTCTGAATTGTGTTGCCATAATATTCTTACATTTCCAAAAGACATTTTTCTCATTCCTGCATTATACTTGTGCAAAATGTTTATCATTAATCAAAATCAGCGATAAACCTAATTTAGAAGTAGTTCATTGAAAAATTGAGAAAGTTAGTCCTCTTGGCATGTCATCCAATTGACTATTTCTAGTTGAGGTCTCCAGGGATAGGCTTGCAACTCATATTTAATATTTTTTCATCAGTGATGTGGAAGGGGGAATGGCAGCCACCTGCCTTGTTGGAACTGCGAGGAGATCATCCTGGCCCTGGGAACTGACCTGCTTCAGCTCCACTGGGCTGGGATAGAAACTCTCCTTAGATCTTGCAGCCCACTGGGTCTGGCTCTTCTTAACAATTATTAAATCATGTCCACCAAAATTTACAGCTCACACGAAGGTCACATTTTGAGCCAGCTAGGGACTTTACCACAGCATGTCAATGATGTCTGAGGATAGGTATAGCTGCCTGTGTAACACAGCTTAAGTTTACTTTCTTAGTAGATGTAAGATCCAATATCTGGGATCTACATCACCAGTAAGTGAGGCAAGAGCCTATACCGTGCAAGTGCCCAGAGACACCAGTGCTCCCTGTAGAAATAAAAGCTAGCCAAGACTAACGTCTTGAGAAGGAACACCCATCAATCATACTGTATTTGAGTAAAGATGATTAATTTAGGCATATAAACTATTTTATTCACCTCACATACTTTTCCCACCCACTTAGGAAATGATCCCCAAATTCTAAGTGTGGCTGATTATTTTCAGTCTTTTAATTTCTATATGTCTGATAACTGCCCCTTTCCTCTACAACCTCCTCATTGTGTAGTGGAGCCTGAAAATACATACATCATCTGTTTCTAAATACTGGTTCCTGTGATCAGGCTGGGAACATCTTTGGTGTTGAATAACTGATTGCTGTTCATGCTTATTATATTGCCGTGAAATGTTTAGAGGGCGATTATGGAAACTAGGAAACCATTTCCTCATAAAACCACTTGGAGCAGTTGCTGGAGGCATAGAGTATTCTCCTCAATCTATTCATGAAATCACACACACCACATAAAAATAATCTGGCAAGGAGGAGCACAGCCAATGGACAGAAGAAATGCTTCATGCTGTTCTTAAACTGTAATTAAGCTTCAAGCAAAATATCTACGGATATGATGGAGTCTTAATTTCCTCAGTGCTTGAAGGGTTAATCTCAGTCTGTAAAGCATGCTGCAGTTCAGATGAAAGCTCTGAGCTTCTGGCAGGAATCAGTGCATAAAATGGTGTTTTCTAGAGGATAACGTTAGATAGAGAAACATTTTTAGCCTGCTGTAAATCCATGTATTTCACAAAATGGAGTGATTTTATTTTGATAATTTGCATTTTGAACATTGGTCTAATTACCTCCACCATTAATTAATGTGTTTATTATCTCTGACAGCTCAATCATTAAAGTTAGGGTGCATAAAATATTGGAGCCATGATGTCACACAGCATTTTCATTCTTAAATCCTTGGGTTTGGTGGTGCTTGTATATTATGAAATAGAATTTAATATGCATCTACAGCTGGGAGAAAGTTCATGGTTTTATATCTATACAGCTGCAAGTATGTGACACCCACCCCTACCCACCTTTAATTCTGTAATCTTAAGAGCCAAATAGGAAAGCCCTCTAGGAATAGTAATCCTATGAGCTTATAGTAGTAAAGTGCTAGTTTTCATATTGCAGCTATACTGTCCTCTCTTGATATTTTTATCCATTCAGTTGCTGAAGAGTCTTGTTGCTTTACCGCACATTTTCTAGGAACTCCCCTGATTTCCAGGAGGTTTGGCTCAAGATTAATGTGTTGGCATTAGCAAAACATGTTACACAGCACAGGACATTTAAATGTATGAGAAAGTGAGGCAGGTGTGCTGACAGCAGGTCACAGGTTTGCTTTCACAATGACTAAGGGAATAAAGAAGTTACCACTGATGTCAGTGAGAGAAGATCTAAGAGGGTAGTTGCACAGTCTCGCCTGAGACCCATCATTATAAATGACAGGCCACAAATTTGGAACCTTGTGGTAAATGCACAAGTCATCTTTAAGGTTTTAGTGCTGCAAAAATGGGGTCCTTTCTTTAAGAGAAGAGGAAAAATAAGGGCATAAATCAGCTTCTTCTGATGCCCACTGTGTTTTTCTGGCCCCTTGGGCTCATAAGGATGTCTATGTAACAGTAATTTTTCCAAATAATTTTATGATTTAAACTTAGAAATTATTTTCTGCAGATATGGGAGTTATTCACCACAGCATGCTCACCTGGGAGAAGCAAGACTCTTTTTGAGAATAACCAAATCAGCACTTGCTCTCTCACTCACTGCTTTGCTGGGTTGATTTCCAGTTCAGAGAAGTTCCCAGTCCATGTCCCTTCAGCCTCCCAACATGGTGACACTGTGTGGGCCGAAAGATGGATAGGGAACGGGTGAGAGTGCCAGGTGACTGTGAGGCACATAGAATAATTCTTGTTGCTCCTGGATAATGTGCTTTAACACAGTGTTAACATGGGGACCCCTGGTGGCCTAGTGGTTAAGATGCTGGTCTCTCAGCGCCAAGGCTGCAGGTTCGAATCCCGGTCCTGC
>JAWWLV010000100.1:25810341-25827475 GCA_035041135.1 Platyrinchus mystaceus | reverse complement strand
CAGCGCAGGCTGTGTCTCACCTAAAAAATCCATTGCGCAGGCTTGAAAGGTAAAAAAAAGACCTTTCCCAAATCTTCGTTTGCGAAGACTGGCCACTTATTATTTTACTTATTATTAACTGGAGAACCATCTTCACCAGCTGAGGGACTGACATCCTTTCTCTCCCTGTTTGTCTTTGAAATTTCTGACCGGAGAGCTTCCTCTGGCTGCAGATGCTGCCTCCTCTGAGCTCCCTCCATGTCAGCTCTATTCTGTCAGTCAAGGTCTGCCTCCTCTGTGGTAAACAACTTTGGAAAGTAATCAACAGTCAGACCTTATTAATGGAAGGGAAGATGAGGACTCCAAGGATAACTTATCTATTGACACATTGCTTACTGGTGAATTCCTAGATGCCAGGCTGTGCTCAGATTTTCACCCAGTAACTAAACCAGCCAAATTCAGCATCCACAGCTGCATCCAAATAATTTGTTTCATGTGTAGAAACACTGCGTGTCAGGTGGGGAAGGAGAGAAAAAATTGTTTTTTTTTCCCTGCTGGTGAGTTTGGGAGAAACAAGAGCAGAGTTCTTACCTGAGAAATGTCTTGCTGTTTTAAATAATAAGCCCACTTCTTTTCCCATAATGGTTTACGTCCTCACCTTTCATGTGTGCCTGGGATGGGGAATCCTCCCACACTCTGCAGTGGCTAATTATCGAGCTGTGCTCAGAAGAAGCTCTGTTCCGTGGCAATCAGATGGGAATAGGAAATTATTACAAATGACACTGCAGGCTAAATGCAGTAGCAATGAGAAGTCTTTAGAACTCAAAAACAAGAAAAGGGGTCACTTGGTAAACACATGTGACACAATTAATTACAGAATAATTATGTCTATTTTTCTTGCCTGTGCTGGTCTCTAGACCTAAATATTTTGCTTTATTTTAAATATTTAATTTACTTGTATTGCTTGACATAATTTTCTTCTTCTGATGTGCTTTCTTATCATATCATTGCAGAGAACTGCTTTCACTCTCTCCTGGCCTCTTTTCCCTCCTGCTTGCTTTTGCATAATTTTAAAGACATACTTGCCCTTTCTACTTAGAGCAGTTCTTCAATGTATTTCAGATCATGTTTGACTCCATGAAGAGGTTTTTTTGCCTCTGTGATTTCAGAGAGCCTGAATTTCATATATATTTATATATAAAAATTAAGATGGGAAAATGTAGGGAGAAATCTCTTTGAACTGTCATGCTAATGTAATTTTATTTTTAAAGCACATTTGGAGACCTGTCACTCATCATTTTAATGCATTAGCTTTGCATTTGCTGATCTGGCCTTGGAAGCAGAGGCGTGGGTGAAAGTTGGCATACTTTTGGTGTCACAGCAGTTTTGCTCTGGAGTCTGCAGATCTACAAGCCAGGCCTAGAGATGACTCCAGAGCTTAAAAGAGAAGTGTAATGTTGCCTCCAGTTCATGTTGTCTGCTCTCTGATCTGAGAGAGCTGGTGGGTGCAGTTGAAATTGTGTTCAAAGGTGTATGCAACCCTATAGTGGGTGTAAACCAAAGTTAACAACATCTGCCATGTGATCACTGAAAGTGATGGGAAAAGAGCTAAGTACAGGTCAAAGAACATCACCGTGATGCTCTTTGAGTGTATTCTCAGCTACAAAGAGAACATGGAGGTGCATGTCTGTACTTCCTCTCTGTGCATGTCAAAATTAGATCATGCAGTAATTCCTGTTCTTGGTCCCAGGGTGGTGAAAAGTCTCTGAATCTAAAAAGTAAAGAGAGCCTTACTTTCAAAAGGATTGCAGAATCACAGAATCAGACAGGTTGGAAAAGACCTCTGAGATCATCAGGTCCAACCTATGACCTAACACCACCTTGTCTACAAGAATATGGCACTAAGTGCTACATCCAGTCTCTTCTTAAATACCTCCTGAGATGGTGACTCCACTACCTCCCTGGGCAGTCCATTCTAAAGCCAAATCACTCTGTAAAGAACTTCCTCCTCCCCTGGTGCAGCTTAAGACTGTGCCCTCTTGACCTATCTCTAGTTGCCTGGGAGAAAAGACTGATATCTACCTTGCTACAACCTCCTTTCAGGGAGTTGTAGAGAGCTATAAGGTCTCCCCTGAGCCTCCTCTTCTCCAGGCTAAACAACCCCAGCTCCCTCAGCTGCTCCTCACAGGACTAGTGCTCCAGTCCCTTCACCAGCATCGTTGCCATTCTTTTGACACGTTCCAGCACCTCAGTGTCCTTCCTAAACTGAGGGGCCCAGAACTGGATACAGTACTCGACATGCAGCCTAACCATGCTGAGTATACAGGAAGAATCACCCTCCTGGTCCTGCTGGCCACACTATTGCTGGTACAGGCCAGGATGCCATTTGCCTTCTTGGCCACCTGGGCACACTGCTGGCTCATGTTCAGCTTCCTCTCAATCAGAATCCCAGGTTCCTTTCTGCCTGGCTGCTCTCCAGCCACTCTGTTCCCAGCCTGTAGTGCTGCTTGGATGTACAGACCTTTCCTGGATGGAGATAGCAAAAGTTTTAAAAACAAGAGAGTTCTGACCCTTTTTGAGTTCTCTGTGTCCACACTGCCACCAAGGCCAGGCTGTTGAAACTGTAGTGACAACACAAGGATAAAAACCTGTATCACCCAGTGATCACCCAGTGGATTACTCAGGAGATCTGTGAAATGTTCTCAGAGCTGTCACAGAAATAGTTATAGCAAAATCATTCATGTCAAAGACTGTAAGGGTTGTCCTTTCACTGTTATGTTGTTTGTTTATCTCAATTCAAACATTGATTTTGTGCAAATCCTTTTCAATATTTGCTCGACAACACTAGTTTACTTAATTTTCTATTACAAATTTTTTAGTGTTCCAGGTACAAATTGAAAAGGTGGCTAAAGATGTGGACAGACTGTGAAATTTCTAAATTTTGAAAGAAGTCAGCTGACTGTGATTTAGGTCTCATTGACTTCAAAACTCTGAGGCTTTTCAGAGCTAATCTTCAAAGGCAAGAACTGTGCGTCCTTGAAAACTTTATTTGGAATTTTCAATTTGCGGACAATAGTTTCCAGTGACAGGGGGACAATGGGAGAGCTGGGACTGTTTAGTCTACTGAAGAGAAGTCTCAAGGGATCTTAATTATGAATGGAAATACCTGAAGGGAGGGTGCAAAGAAGATGGAGGCAGGCTCTTTTCAGCAGTGGCCGGTGACAGGACCAGAGGCAGTGGGCACAACCTGAGACACAGGAGGTTCCCCCTGAACACGCCTCTGAACACTTTTCCACTGTGGGGATGACTGAGCACTGTCAAAGGTTTCCCCAAGAGACTGTGCAGTCTCCATCCCTTGGAGACATCTGAAAATCCAGCTTTTGAAGCTGTCTGGACATGGTCCTTGGCAACATGCTATAGGTGATTCTGCTCAAGAAGGAGGCTGGATCAGATGGCATCCAGCGGTCCCCTCCAACCTCAAACATGCTGTCATTGTGTGATTCTCTGGTGCAGTTATCACACTTAGATGTCACTTATATGGGAACTTTATTAACATTGTTATATAGTTAGTAATTTTGGAGAGCTGCAATATTGGCTTTTATCAGTTATTCATAAATCTGCATCTAATTCTGTTATCTGTTTCAGTTTGAAAGCATTCATATTTCAGTGCTTTTCCATTGATTTAAAAAATTTCTGGTTCCTTTTCTCTGGTAATTCCTGATCCTTCATCTAGTCTGAATTAGCCCAGTTTATGCAACAATGCAATGATAGAAAATCAGTAGCACTCACATTGTCCCAAAGAGGTGTAGTTTGTAAACCATTAAACCATCTTCTCTTTCTCATTATGAGGGACAAATTTAGCTTGCAGCTGCAAGAGTAAATCTCATTTCTGTCAGCTTTGTTGCATGGTAAGTAACCTTATTTTGCCATATAAATTCTAGGGTGTTATATTAGTAAATATAACTTGCCCTTTCCTTTTCTTAGATGTTACATTTTGGGGGCAATGGGTCAGCAGGAAGACTTCAGTGAAGACCTTCCAAAGTCCAGGGTACTGAGTATTCTCTTACATTGAGCTAATCTAGGTTGGTTCACAGCTGGAGCCATGGGCACTGAGGAGGGTGAGAGACTCAGCAAGGCAAGAAGTTGAGATTAGCTGGTGGGGCTAAATTCCCCGCCAACCTACCCTGGAGAAATAGACATAAATGGGCTACACCAGCAGAACCAAAATTACAACAGATTAAAAAATTCCCTGACCATCAGGCATTGTAGGTAACAAGCCAGAAAAGAGATGTTGCTAGACCTAGAGTCTGTGTTCTTTGGTACTGTGTGCAATGATTTGACATTGTGCTTTTATACACAAAGGACTGTATTTAATGTTTTAACCCCACACAGTGAAACAACATATCTGTTCATTCCTTGCAATTGTGGAATTACCATGCTACAGACTTCCTAATGCTCTGCCTTGACTGCCATCAAAGGGAAATATCTGAGTCACACAGAGCATAATAATGAGAGGAACTCATATGACCTACTTCTTACCTACTGCCTTCAGGCAGTAGTATTTCTGTGCCTGGAAACCTTGAGGGCAAGCATCCTACAGCAACTTTGAGTTAAGAATGTGGTGAGGTATTTTTTGAGCTAAACAGCTTGATCAGGAAGACGGCTGCAAAGAGGTGTGGGATGTAAGGGTTCTGGATTTTGGCTGATGTTCCTGGGGAGCTGTGCTGAAGGGTAGCATTTGCAGAAATTTAGAAAAGGGAAGGAAAATAGTGTTTTAGCACAGATGCTGATCACGGCAATAAGTGTATTAAGCCAATACACATGCACACAGACCAAGGAGCTGATCTGGAGACCCATTTATTATTGAGGGCCACCCTTGTTCACACTGTAATTCATCCTTGGTCTCTGAGGGCAGTGTAAGTGAGCATCAGTCATGACCATAAGGGCTCTCTGAGCCAGAGGTTGGGGGCAGAGTGCAAGCTGTCCTGTGTTTCTATTGTCTTTTCAACTAAATGGGTTTAGATATGCCTTTGGCTGTAGCACCAAAGGAGGATGGGAGGAGGGAAGGGGTTTCCCACAGCCTCTGCTCTTCCCACCCTTATCGCTTCTGTTTGTCATGAGGAGTGGATGGCTATATGGTGTAGGAGAGGAATTGAGTAGACTGTCAGCTCTTGGTCTCATAAATACATTGATTGATACCTATGGCTTCAGCTGATAACACCAAAGTGTGATTAGAGCGAGGAACAGGGAAGGAAGGAGCCTTGAAGGACTGCAAAATAAACCATGTTTCCCCTTGACCCTGCTAGAGCTTCCTGCTTTGGCTTCAGCAGAAACAGAATCTCACTTTAAAAGTAAAAATATCTTCCTGCAAGAAGGATAAGGTTTCATATTCCAGCACTAGGTAGAAGGCCCTTTACCCACTGTTCCCATTTCTTCACAGTATGAGGAGGAAAAAAAAAGGTAATTAAACCTACCATTATTGCTTTTTCTCTAATGAAAGAGATGGGAAAAAGCCTCATAGATTCAAAAAGGCTTTACTGCTTGTTTTAAAAGTAGATCTTGTCATACTAAACTCACTGTAATTATAAATTGCACCTATTCTGATGAAACTGAGGAAAAGATAGCTGTGGAGTATCCCTGGATAAAAGTATATTATCTACTCTTTTTATAGGATGAAGAACAGCAATGAAAAAATGATCATATTTCCTTGTCAGCTCCATAAGCTACTTTTTTGAAGCAGCTGCTTCAAGTGACTAGGAGTATCACTGGTGTGGTGAAACTGAAATCCATGTGGAGGCCCTTGTCTCTCTTGCTCTCTCTGCTCCCATCTCCCTCCTTCTCTCCCTCCCTCTTTTTCTTTATCTTTTTCTCTTTATCTTCCATCTCCTCATCTCTTGCTCTTTGTCTGTCTCAACTTTTTCCTTTCTTTTTAGGTGAATAATCCAGTTGTCTGGTAAGAAATCTCACAGAGGGCTAACTCAAAAATAAAGGATTATATTTATCTGGTCACAAGATTGGTCACAGGGGATTCTATTCATTTAATTTGAAATAATAAAACATAGCGAGCTTATACACTATAAATAATGTTAGCTTTCAAAATCTATGAGAGAATGGCAGTGTGTCTTTGCTAAGCACAATTTAAAACTTCTTGTGTCAGCTGATCAAATTAAATAAAGCTCCTGTGTTGTCAAAGTTCAAAATCTACTGATGTGCCAACATTCATTCTTCAGCACTGTATTTGGCTTTCCAGGCAGACAAGGTCAGCCATATCTGATTGATCCAGATTCTGTCTTGTAGGAATACCAGATGACTGTTTCTGTAAGAAAAGCAGTGTTTTCTCCTGTTTTCCTCCCACAGCAGAGCAGCTGATTTGCTCTTATTCCACCAGATGGCAAGCTTTAACTAAGGGAAAAAAAGAAAGCGCTTTTTGCAACTATCCATTTAGCTTAGAGGGGAGGGGGAAGAGAGCTTGCATCATTGGTTATTTTGTTGGGTTTTTTACTTTCTCCTTTAAAGAAATGTTTTTACTACAACAGGCTCACATCCATCTTCTGGCATGATTTGTAGTGTTTAGAAAAATAAATCAATAGAACAGCATTTGCTGTCAGCTACTGAGTAACTGACAGATGTCACAAAGAGAAGCAAAAAATGATTTAGAATATATGATCTATCCCCAAATTTCACTGAACAAAGATAGATTCAATGCTCCTAAACAAACAAGCATGGTGATTCCAGTAAAAAATGAGAAGATATTACTGAGCTCTCAGTGCTGCATAATAGACCCTGAGTTCTGGTTATTCCCAAAATCTGCATTAATGCCTAGGTTTGACTCAGGAAGGGGCTGTTCTGCCATGTGTTTCTGCCATCATAACCTGCCTGCAATGACTGGACTATGCACAAAGCAGAGGAGAACTGTGCTTGCTCTGTCCAAGCTACATTATGTCTTCAGTCCAGGGCAGTGTAGGTTTCAGACCACCCAGGATTGGAGTTAAAGTCTGTTTGTATTAATGCAGCAGACTTCATCTGCTGTGTTAAAGTTAAAGATGCTAATTTTCACTCACTCATTCCGTTTTATGGCCTGGCTGTTCCAGCTTCACAGGGGAAGCAGTTGTGGCACTAGGATGTGGCTTGGCTTGGCAGAGGTAACTCAGCCATGGAGCATTAACAGGATGTGTGAGTTCCAAGTCTCCCAAGCCCAAGCTCAAGCTCAGCAATCTGGCCATGTGAATCTGGAGATATGTGTACTGTCTCCAGCAACAGGAGAGAAGAGCTGTGGGGTGTCTGTAGCCTTTAGGTTAGAAAGCCTGGCACGTAAAATCACAGCTGTCATTTCCTTCACTTCTTTTTTTTTTTTTTTTAATTGACATTTCCCTCTGCCTGTGATCGTGGGTTCACCCCCACTTGGGAACTCGGCTCCAGGTGAGTAGCATGCTGGAAACCTTGGCAACCCTGGAAGCTGCTTTGCCCATCCCTGCAAAGCAGAAAAGTAGTACCCAGTTGTTCAAGAGGAGAGACATGATTGACTAATATCAAGAAACACTTCAAAGGGTAGGTGGGAAATCAAATCTATATCTTCTCACTTGCTGACCTAATGACCGTAGAAAAAGTGTTCCCTCTTTTTTTCTGTATGCTCTGTTAAAGTAAATTATTACTCTTCCATTAGAATCACCTTTACAAGTTTGAAAATAGCTTTACCTGTGTCTGTACACGTGTTTCTTAGCTCTTTATAAAGAATAAACTTCCAAAAAGTAAATCAAAGCCATAGACATTTGTAAAATTATGCCAGATGAGCTTGAGGGAAATTTATGCAACAAACACAATTGCATGCATTGTGTAAAGTAGTCAAAACTTGTGAGACACAGTTCCAAGACTGAAAAATAAATACATAAGTTTAAGTCATCTTTGCATTTCCACGTGCATGGTTTTAATTTTTTTCTCAGCATCAAGGGAGGTTGGAAGCCTTTGTTTTTTCAAAAGTGGGAACTCATTCTACTGTTACCACATGACTCCTAGAACTGAGGCTTTACAAAAGGCTCAGGACTTCATTATACAATGAAGTTGTACTTCAGCAGTACAGACTGCAGTAAAATGGAAGAGTTAAGGAATACAGGTGGCTGTGTGTGGGTGTCTACTTCTGTAATCATGCTTTGAGGACTTAGCTCATGCTTCATTTCTCTCCTGGAGAGGATTATGGGCTTTGGAGTTTCATACTGTGCTTTATGTCTCATAATTTATTTTTTTTTTTTACTTTTGGATAGAACACTGCAAATTCCTGCAGTGTCTCTGCCAGAGCTCCAGGCATGCCTAGGGAAGTTGTGGATGCCCTTTGTGACACCAGCATCCCTGTCTCACATACCTCTTCTCTCTGGAAATAAGCATTATTTCTCCAAAGCCATGTAGGTTTGACCAACAACAAGACTCATCTCACTTTGCTTTGCCACCACTCATCTTACTATCCACTTAATCTTCTGGATTAAGGGACCTTTTGAAAACATCTCACCAAGGTGACAGCAGTGAAGCTGGGCAGGAAGTGCTTGATGTTTTCCAAGGCAATGTTTCCTCTGGAAGACATGGGGGCCCATTGCCTGACCCAGGCAGTTCTCACCAGGGCAGCCAGCTTGGCTGACTTACAAGTGTAAGGACAGTGAGGTCATTTTTGTCCTGGGCCTCTCTGCTCACCTGCTACTGAGAAATGCCAGAGAGTCACAAGAAGACTTTTTTTTTTTTCTACTCTTGCTGTGAGCTTTGGCTCTGTGAATTTTGCGTTGGTTCCCCTAGTGTGAGTTAATTTGGAGATCACTTGGTTTTGTGATAGAATAGGATGAGACTAAACTGATGATTTTGGAACTGAATTGCCCAGGTAGAGAAGTATTTTTCCTTCATTGCATCCAGTAAATTTGAATACTGTAATAAAGTGGAGGCCCACAAAAACCTTTCATGTATTAATGACTTTTACTTAGTTTTAATTTCACTATTGGTCTCATATGTGAAACTCTTCAAGTCTGAGTTTCTTTTGTTTTATAATTCAATTGTTGATACACAAACTAAAGTAAAATCTCATCCCTTTTCCATATTCATGATGGCACTGCAGTTCTGACAAAATAAACTATAATAAACCAGTGCAAAACAGACTTCTTTTTTTTTCTGATAAGAAAGTTTTGTAATAAAATTCCAAATAAAGGTAAAGGATTTCCCATTCACATAATAACTTTTCAAGGGTAGGAATGGATTTTAAAGTCATGCATCTTAGTAGAAAAAAAGTGCCTCTCTAAAAAGCATTTTGCAGTCTGTAAGGTTTGTTTAAGCACTAATCTATCAAACACAGAAAGAGCTGAGATCAGTGGTCTCAGTCATTTGTGGAGAGGAGACAACTCTTCTAACCTTAAATAAATCTGAGCTTCCACTGAAAGAACTTGAATCAGAAGTGCCGGGCTGGCAGGCGGCTGAAGCCAGAAGTGATGTTTGATCTCAGACATGTGGAAACCATCAGGCCTACAAAGGTGTATCCAAAAATGTATCTTCAGACTCAGGAAGTTTCCAGTGCTGCAGAGTTGTGGTCAAGTTTTTCAGGGAAGTGCTAGGTATATTTGCCTTGTCCTCACCCTTCTCTGGGATTCAGCATGCAACCACACTGGAGGCAGGGTCTTGAACTAGATGAACCTCTGATCTGAAATGTATGGCTTCTCCCTAATGTTATTTGTTTGCAAAGTTTTTCTATGCTGTTATCTGTTTTTACAGTATTTTAAAACCTCTTATTATACTTCCTGAGATAAAAAACTTTTGCTACTGGGGCAAGCTTCTAGTCAATCTTTCTCCCCCAAATAAATGTTGTTTTCTTATTACTGCCTCTCTCTGCCACAGCTGAAATAAATCAGAATCCCCATCTCAATGCCTGTAGAGACAGGAACATTTAATTTATAGCAATTTCCTTTTCTGTTCATGGTTTCTACTAAACAGAACACGCTGGGTCTCAACCTGCATTTGCATTTATGTTGAATTACAAGCACAACAATCAATACAAGTCCCAACTCATGCTGCCCACAGCTGAGCAGCAGCAAAGAGAAAACTGCCAAGGAAATATTTTCCACCCAGCCAGCTTGTTGCTTGTTTCTTGTTAATAGACACTGATAGGTGGCATTTAGACATCTATTTATTTATCTCAGTGGTCTTGGAGTGCCTCCCAAGAGCTGCGGAGGAGAAAGGAGGAGCTTATCCTTTGACACCTTATGAATCTTCCTTGCAAGGCTGTCCCAGATGGCCATTTCTCAGGGCAGAGCAGGACCAGGAGAGAGAGTGTTTGTGCAGTATTTCTTTCTTGAGTGCCCAAAGAGACAGAGGCAGGACTGCCCTTCACACAAGATTGCTCCTGGGTGGGGCCTCTAATGGAGTCGTTATTGTGGACACTCATTTCCTAAAGCTAATTGATTCTTCAGCTGTGGCTTCGTGTTCACCCTCCTTCCTTGCTCCTAGGTTCTCCTATATACCAGCTCATCCTCCTTCATCTCCATGGCCCTTTTTCTTATTTTTGCTTTTCTCTCTCTCTTTAACATGCCCTAGTGGCTGCAACCTTACATTTTTCATATTGTCAGCTTCCTGGGATGAGGACAGCTTCACTGGTGGGTGCTGATGTGCTCTGGTCCGTGCCTGTACCTCTTAGATGTGGCTCATTGAAATGCTGTGCTTGCCCTGGTCTGCAGGAGGTTCAGGTGTGCTTGACTGAACTATCGCCAGGGGTTTGCAGGGACGTGAACAAACTCATCCAAAGTCAGTGTGGCTGTGCTAAGGGAAACTTTCTAGTAGAGCCCGAAGTCTCCGTGGGCTGGGCTTACTGCTGGAATAATGTGCAGATGGAAGAGAAACAGAAGCTACAGCAATCATTATCTACTCTTGTGCTCAGGTCCTTGTTCAGGGCCTCAGAGTGTGTCCTTTCTAGTAATTGGCTTTTAATTTGAAAATGTTACCTGGTCCTTCTTGCTGTTAGTTTGGGCTTATCTGAAATGCTAACTAGCCCTTCATGCTGCAAAATATTTTTTTAAAGCCTGACAGAAACTTCCTTGGAAAAACTACAGGCTTGCTTGTCCTCCTCGGATTTCTTCTTCGGAAGTGTTTCTTGGAGAGCTGCCCAGCCACATTTGATATCGCTTTCTATCTTCACCAAACCTCAGGCAACAGCAGCCCGGTGAGGATAAACTATCTAGCTAATTGGTATTGCTGCGTGCAGGAGTACTGGCCCCCTTGCACTTGCCTCACTGATCTGCGAGAGAAGAGCATTGGCACAGCCTGGGAACACCAGGCTCCTGGAGCACACGCAGGTCCCGCTACCTGGGACACATTCATTGTGATGCTCATTTGAATTTCAATGCGCACCTTTGCCCAGGGAGTGCCGCACTGCCATTTCCCTACATTTCCAGGTGGTGGTGTGACGATTGCAGTCATCCTCGACATATGTGTGTGGCTGTTCTCCATCCCACCGACCGTAGGTGACTGGCTGGAGCAGTGATCTCGGAGCTGGAAGGCTGCTGAGCCCGAGTGCTGCAGTGAGCGTTCCCAGAGCCCCCGCTCTGCCCCGCTGCCCCCGCTGCCGAGTTGCTGCATGTGTGGATGAAGGCACGGCTGCATGTTAGTGCATCCCTCCCAGCACAGCACAAAGTGGGAAGGTGTTCACCGCTTTTGCCTCCGGACCCATGCTGAGCTTAAAACAAGCAGAAGAGCATCTCTGTGATCCTACAGTCAGCAGCCGTATCCTGCAGAGCCTCAGCGACTGACTGAATTGACAGGATTAATGTGACTCCAGGGGGTCTCCCTGCAGCTAATCAGGAGACGCTGGTCCTAATGAATGAAGCACAGTGGAGAGAACCAGTACGCTAAAGGCAGCGAATGTCCCCTTTATTGTAGTTACAGTATTAGTGATTAAAACATTACTCTGTGGGATGCAGCTAGCTCTCAATCTAATTCTTGAACTGACAGGAAAGAAAAGCCCATGAAATGTCAGCTTCAAATATAATGGAAATCACTGCTCAGGATGTTCATATTTTTTGATCAAGGGTCCTGCTGTTATTGATGCAGGTGTTGGGGGCCATGGCTTCAGCTCCTGCCTGTCTCCCATGCAGCTCCAACTCAGAGCCTGCTCCATGGCTCAAAAACAAGAAGGTTCAACAGAAATGAGATGAATTAATCATTTCCCCTCCATAAACTGATGCTTATAATCCTGGCTGTGATTCCCTGTTATGTCTTCTCTTCTGCAGAGAACTTTATTCCCTACTGTGATGAAATAAAATGAACCAAACCATTGTCAAAACAATTCAAAGTGCTCTGCTCCTTTGGGCAGAGGGATCAGCTCTACTTTGCCTGTTTACTCCTCAAACTGCTGAAGAAAAAGGTGCAGGAAAAATGATAGTGCATCTAACATTATATTGTTAAATTTAAGTGCAGTGTTTGTTTCATCAGTATTACAACATAGTGTGCAATATGTCTTTCTGTCCTGGCAAATGCCCCACCTTAAAAAATTTACTCAAAATCTCTGTACCTCTAAGCTATTGGCTATCATGCAAATGAGCTATTTTATAAATATGCGTGAAATATCAAATAAAAGACACTCCAAAAATAGCAGCTGTGAAGAATGGGTCCTCAGGCCCTCTTCAGTCACACTGTTAGACCAGAAGCTGCTGGTTAAACTGATGCTAATCACACTAAGGGTGCAGCACAGCTTCCCTGTGGGCATCAGCCTGGGGTTCTCTGCTCTAGTCATACAAAGAATGAGGGACGCCTTATGTCCCTCACAACACACCTTGACATAGTGTGTAGGCAACCAGGCAAGGTCCTTGGTCAAAGCTAAAACAACAGGAGCTTCATGGTTGCTAAGTTTGCATCTGCATGTGTCTCTGCTTGGAAGATCAGTCTCTAAAGGGAAGGGAAGGAAAATAAATTGGGATGATGTTCTAACTTCTATTCTTCACCAGCTTGACTGTAGACACCTGACTTCATTGCTAAACCCTTCTGTCTCTGATATTTTATAGCAATTTGCTGTGCTGTTTGGCTTTCCTGCTCCCCAAAAATAGGGGCCCTACTGCTGGAACTGGGGCAGCAGTGAGGAACAAATCAGCTGCCTGGGAGCTGCTGAACTATACATGATGTTAAGCAAGAGTTATGTATATATGTATGATCAGTAAGACTTCTTTATTTTGCATGGAAAGGCTTTTATTTATTTATTTAATTGTAGCTTCTTACAGAGCTCTCTAAGCAGCTCCCATTCATCTTCCCCCCCCAAATCCTGAAAGTCCATGAATGAATAAAAGTTCACATTTCCATTTCACTTTTGAAAAAGGGAAAGGTGATAATGGTCAAGAATATGCTTTCAGCAGAGAATAAAATGTTATTATCCATCCTGTCCTTGGCAAGACCTATTTTTCTCCTGTCTTGTATTTCTAAGTGTTCTTTCCCACATTATCTGGTATGCTAATTAAGTCCTAACTTCTACTTTCTTTCTTTCCCTCTCTCCTTTTTAATTAACATGGTGGATGTTGTCTTTTGCCTTATGGTTACAATAAAATAGGCTCCAGTGAAAACTGATATTTTTTGAAAACTTTTAAAATTTAAATGTCATGAATTCAAAGCATCAGTCAGTTCTAGTAATTTCGTACCATGAAGGTTGCTTTGGAGACTCTTCCCCCAAAAAAACACACTTAAAAACTCCAAATTAGCTCTTTGCTTAGGTAGCAACTGCTGCACAAAGGAAAATAAAAAAAGGAGAGACAATAAAAAATATTTAAATATTTTCTAAATTTTGGCAGTTGCACTTAAAATACTGCATTCAAGTGTGGATTCCCTTTAATTTACAATAAATGCCCTCTGTCAGAGAATAATCCTCAAATACAGACTGTTTTTAAAGATTAATGCTGGTTTCCTCTCCATGGTGTGTTTCCATATGAAGTTTCCATAACTTCTTTTCACTATGCAATAAGATCCTCCTCCTCAGCACATGGGGTCTAGATTTTTCACTCCTGCAGGTCAAAGCACTTCCCTAATTACCAGGATGAGGAGTTGCTAGGGTGAGCAACCTCTCCAACCCCATTGAATCTGGGTCACTCATCACACATTTGGGAGAACAGCAGGGAAATGACAACCAGAACCAAGTGCAGAGATGGGTGGCTTAGCCAAGAGGAGGTGGACACTGATCAATTGCCCTTCGTTGTTATGGCTCCTGTGATTCCCGACCCAGATGATTTCCACTGAAATGAAAGAATCTGTTTCCATGGCTTTGCCTGTTTGTCTGAATCAGGTATTTCAGTCTCAAATGCTGCTACTGCTTCTTTGGTGTTTTTACTTTATTTGTGGAGATTTCTACTTGTGCATGCATTGTACACCCCATTGCTGAGAACCTGTGGGGCATAACGTATATGCAGAGCATGGCTGTCACTCCGCAGAGTACATTTACACTTGTTATTTAAATTTTCTATCAGACAAAGATAAATCTGAGCACACTGCAGTAAGATGTTTAACAACAGCATTTAGTAGATGTTTTGGTTTTTTTTCTCTAGCACTCATAAACATCTGAAACACTCATTTAGGCATTTTCCTCTTTATCTGTGCCTGATGCATGGTGCTTGCTGCAGAGTGGAGTAGTACCAAACACAAGAGATGAAATGCTGCAGTATGTTTCTCTCAACTTATGCTGCTAAAGTCGATGGAATCAGCTGTGAAAGAGGTCCAAGGTGAATCTCCTCAAACTGAGCTATATGTCATAGCTGCGGTGTTTGACTGATGCTAAAGTGTCTGATTTCAGGTAATGATGTACTGTGTTTGCTAAAGGCAGCAGCAGCTGCCCCAGTATGCTTTATTTCCCCTTTCCAAATTTCAGGCTGGCAACCTGTAAACCTCCTGGGTCCTGGTGCCAATATCTAAGTAATAGAATAGTAGCATAGAGCAATACTAGATCAAGGCTTTAGTCCAGTCATTATCACAGGTACTCACATTCTGAAAAAGAGTAATATGATGAGTATCTATAGTGATTTTTATCACAGAAAAAGCCATCATATTTTTCAACTGCAGTGACACTTTGTAGTAAGTATAAGTTTTGCTCCAGACTTATTTTACTGCAGACATACACATGCGACTTCATTTGATTCACTAACAGTCATGCCAATTATAAAATGAAGGCATCTAATTACAGTGCCCACAGCTTGTGAGGCCTGATTCAAAGTCCACCAAAGTCAAAGGATGCTTTAAAGCTGAATGAAAGAAGTTTGAAAGACAGTAAACCATCCAAAGTAAGCTGTGCCTAGTGAATTAAAGAATGATAGAATCATCAAGGTTGGCAGAGATCTTTTAGATCATCCAGTCCAACCGTTCATCCAGCACTACAACTGTAACCCCTAAACCACTAAACTACATCACCCAGCACCAGATCCAGGATGCCTCTTAAACACCCCCAGGAATGGTGGCTCCACCATCTCCCTGGGCAATCTATTCCAATGTCTATACATCTTCTGAAAGAGAAAAAATTCTCTGTAAAACAGTGCCTAAGGTTTGGAATTTGAAATTTGTGCTTGCAATCACTTCTGTTTTATGGGCTTCTCCTTGCTTGACACTGTTTTTCTATCACAATATTTGTTCCTTGATTGGATATATTAGTACTTTAATTTATTCTAAAGTGAGAGTGCACACAAATATTCTGCACTTCTGAGTTAAAACAAGTTGCTTTTTGCAACTGAAAGTTTAATTTCCCGTATATTCCTGTATAATTGAGTTACTCTTACTCAGCAGTGAAACTGGAGTGCTTATTTGCCTTCTGTTCTATTGTAAATTCTGTTTATGTTTTATGTTTTCTCCAGGTTATCATGCTTCAATAATACAATACAACCACATGGCAGATAAAAATGTATCATGAAACTGTTGTACTTTGCTCTTTGGAACAGATGGCCAGGATGTGGGTTAGTGTTTATCAGTGCAACCCCAGTGAAATCAGTGGGGGAAGAGCATTTTACAGAAACCCTTCCTAGAATATATCAGAACTGTGAGATGTGACAAAGCTGGACATGGTTCTTGGTTGCCCCTGCCTTCTGTAAGCATTTATACTAGAGGAAAGGGGATGCAAGATTTCTGCAGGATGCTGCCATTCTGGCTGGGTAGTATGTTTGTTTCCTCTCAGCTCCTTTGTAAGACACTGGACCAACTACAAGGTGGCATGAAGTAGACCGGTTTTTACAGCAAAATATTATGATTCCAGTCAATTTTCAAAACTTTCTCTTGGCTTATCAGTAAACAGGATAATGTGTGTAAAATGCCACATTATGGATGTGGAAAGTCTTACTTTTGACCTTTGCACAAGGACCAGTGACTAGGAGAATCAGGTGAGTGCAGAGCTGGATGGTGTAACTGTGGAAAGGATTGGTTTTACCCCAAAGTTTGGTGTGGCTCCCCGGAATGCTACAGTCCCTTCCTATTGAGCAGCTTTTGTAAAAATGGGACTAATCAGCATTCCCTTTGCCCACTGAAGGAACCATGGGAGGAAATCCCTTCATGGTTTTCCACATTAGAGGTCTCCTCTGTTTTTTCCCTAGGAGGACACATAGCTTGGGTGTCTAGGCAAGTCTCTAGTGAGCCTCTGACTACTGTGAGCTCCTTAACATTTCTGCAGTACTATCAATGCTATGGACATTTTGAATTATGTATTGAGTTATTGCCAATCAGGTGGAGGTAGAGAATTCATCAGATAACCCAAGTTTCTTTAGAAAATTACACTAATCATTAATATAACAGCAGTAAGTCACCAAACCTTCTTTACCTGTGTATCCGTTCTTAATTTGACACTGCTACAGTTGCTCTGTGTTTGGTCCAGCCGTCTATGAGAGTTTGTTCTTTTCCTGCCAAGGTGTGAGAAAACAGGCAGTGATAAGCAGAAGCCTTGTCCTTGGAGAGAGAGTTTCTTGTATAAACTGTTTTAATTGGTGTTCTATGATTGGCTCACTGTCTGTAGAGGGCATTTGAAGGAGAAATTGAAGAGGAGAAGATGAAGTAAAACCCCCAGACCCAAATAGATAAGACCCCTTGAGTTAAACAGCGCATGAGAGAGGGGAACCCCCAAGTTCTCACCATGCGCTGAAGGGGGACACTCACATAATGGGGGGAGGGACCGAAGGCCTCCAGCTGGGCGGTG
>JAWWLV010000100.1:25735438-25792097 GCA_035041135.1 Platyrinchus mystaceus | reverse complement strand
GTTGTGGGGGGGGTGGGGGGGGGGCGGGTGGGACAGGGGAGCCGCACACCTCCCTGATGCCGCTGCCCCCCTCCTCAGCCCGGCCACGCAGTCTGGAAGGGGGGCCAGAAGGGACTGAAGAAACTTTGCCGCACCGGGGCTCTGGCGATTCACTCGAGGTGGCTGGAGCTCGCAGTCCAGAGGCTGCCGACACTTCTTGCCCGGCAGAGGAGACACCCCCCCCTCTCGCCCGCCGCGCATCGCAGAGGAGGAGGAGGAGGAGGACGGGGCTGCTTGGTTTCCGCCCCCAAGCCCGGTGGGGGGTGGGGCGGGCCGGATAAGGGACTCTAGGGGGCCGGACTTTGAGGACCCTTGTGTAAGAGCCATGAGGTTTCAGTGGTGGCTATATTATCTGTCTCTCCCTCTTTGCCCTTCTGTCTTTTTGCCCTCTCTGCTTCTCTTTCTTTGCTCCTTTCTTGATGCTTAGGGTGTCTTGGAGCTGGAGGGATTGGATGTTGACTTAAGTGGATTTACTGGATTTTGACTTAAGTGTTGTGGATTAATAGTATATGTTGAGTCAGTATTGTGGTGAAACATTTTTGTCTAGCTTGTGTGGTGTCCCTTTGAACTTTGGCCAAGTTCTCTTATTTGGTCTCCTAATTTAATAAAGAAATCCCTTGGGAACAAGTCTGTGGCTTATTCTCTTGACACTATCTTGAGGTTTTAGAGAACCCTACATATATATATGTAAAGTAAACTCCTACCCAAGCCTGTGAGACAGTAGTTCCCAGGGCTTGAGTCTTACACAGGGATAGGTAGATTACACATACAAGGCAAGAACAACAGCAAGGTTAAGCTGCTCATCTTTATTTAGCAATTCTCTAGCTTACACAAATTATATTTACTCAATAACCAGACTACTTTATCAATATTATTTTCATTTTAAGTACTTTTCTACAATCTTGCATAAATATTTTTACATGAGAATATTTTGTTATGTCTATATCTTGGGTATTTAGGAGTACAGAAATCCTGTTCTGATTAAATAAGTGCATATCTGGGCAATTCGGAACAGTTTTAGGTTGTCAGAGATGTCTTAAGTGTTATAAAAAGCCTATGATATAATGTAGTCTCTGCTGTGGACTACAAAAACCTGCAGAATTCAAATCACCAGCTTTTATGAAAACTCCAGGGATCATTACTACTTACGCCATTGTAAAACAGGATTAACTCTGTTGCAGTGACTCAAATCTCATCGAGATAAAATGGATGTGTTGGGCTGGTAACTTTTACAAAGACAATAACAGAACCTGGTTTGCTATGACACTGTTAGTATCAGCTCAGAGTGCTCATTTTGATGAAGGCAAGAAATGATACTTTTCACGATCTATAAAGAGATAGCTTTATGGGTGTGCACACAGATATAAGAGAAACGATACTGCAGTTACATGTTGTACTTCTAAAATCCTACTCTTCCTGGTCAAGAATAGTACTTATTACAGCTGTACCTGCAACAGGTCTCAACCCTATTATCTGCTATAATGAATGAGGCAGATTCATTCATTCAGATTTGGAGCCAGAATTTTTCTCAGTAGAAAAGGGTGAAAACTGTCTGTGTGTGCTTGTGGCACCTTATCTCCTGCTTGGTGCAGACCTTAATGGCATAGGAAAGGAGGTAGCAGAGAAACAGACACAGAAAAGCAGTTGGGACAATTAAAGGCACCTGGAAAAACTATCTGCTTTCCTTCTTCCTTTCTTCTTCTACCCCTCTGTTCATCCCAATGAAACATCCATCTTCTGCCTGCAGTGAGTAATGTCAGCTAGAGAAATGCAGGAAAATTGGTAATTCCCTGGTTAAACTGTTTGAAACCAGTGTTTCTGAAACCAGGTGAAGTGCTATCCCACAGATTGTCTGGAGATATTAAATAAAGAGGAAATATAAGAATAATTTGCCTTCCTCTGCTTACAAGATTTAAAGTAGCTCAAGATTCTAGCCTGCAGGAGCAGAAGTCAAACAAGCCTGGCTTAGTGAAGAAAGCTTGTTATTTAGGGTAAAGGGATTTAGTTATAATATTACAGAGGTTGTGATGGTTTTGCTCTCTGATCCCTTCATCTTTATCCAAGGGGTGTTGGAATGAACTAGCTTTTAGAAAGAGCTCTAGCAGAATGCCAGGAATTCCAGCAAAGAGAGATTTCCTTTCAAAGATGTAGTGTCCCAATTTAGCAGAACAACAAATATGTTCTCAGTAATGGGTGTTGCATTGAACATTAATGTCAGATTTAGAGTTCAATTTTGATCCTTCTGTTATTCAGCTTTGTTCATAACATGGCAGCTCTGTAGTTTTTTTTTTTTTTTTTTTTTTTTTAATACTGTTACTCTCGTCAGACATTCTTACATCTGGGATATTTTTAGTATGTTCTTCAGATAGGAGAGCTCTTTGTCAAAAGCAGACCCATAGGTCCTTTCTGACTACAGGCTTCTGGGCAAAAGAATCCTGTTTTCATCCCCAGGACAAGTTAAGCCTGAAGTCCCTGCTGCAGTTAAGCAATTCGAGACAACAATAACTGAAATATTCAATTCCCTTACCAACCTGCTTTCACCTTCTTGCATATTCTCCACTCACAAGTTCGTTCTCGTGCCCCAAGGCCTATATGTGGCACAAGTATGTTGAGGACCAGGGTCTTACTCAAGGGTCACTTTCTTCAAGGTCACTCTCCCAAGAAATGATGATGCAGATGGTCTTCAAAGTGCTCCTGTAGATCTGCTAAGCAGTGTGTCCTATGGACTCAGCCCATCCTGTTCTGTAGTGGACACCTAGAAGCCCTAAATGAACTAGAAGTGGTCTCAAAGGTTTTTTAACTCTGAAGGCAGTAAACCAAGATTTTACTCTGTCTAGGTGAGTTTTCCCTCAGGGATCAAGTAATATACAGGATTGCACCCAGCTTCCAAGGATAAAGGTTTATTGGTACAGTCATTGAGGGGATTAGGTCTTTTCTTTGGTATTGAAAAGGGCAGCTAGTCTTGATATCTGACAACCAGATGACAAGCTGAAAGAAAGTGCTGATTGCCAAATATAACTATTTATTTTGAGAGAATGCCCATGAATGCTGAGAGACAATTAATTACATCCCCTTTTACCTTTGCTGAGATACTCTCATTGCTCCTAGATGTCTTGAAGACATTTAGTTTATGGGGACCAAGGGCATAGCTATCAAAACCTGCTGGAACACTTAATCATTGAAAACAAGATAAAATTCATTCATGCACAACCTTGTAGAGCAAGGAAATCCACACAAGGCACCCTATAAGTTACTAACTGTAATTTTCACTGATGTTTGGAAGCAGAGGAATTATTCCCATTTTTCTCTGGTATGATTCATGGCTGTTATATAGTTTGTATAAAAAAATAGTAAAAAAGGCATCCTTATAATTGATGCTTCAATTAAAAAAAAACAACAAACCCCAACAAACTAGGAAGAGCCACAAATCTGCAATTCAAATATCTCAGCATGCCAGGAAGTGTGATCAGCTGCATACACGGGTTGCATCTGCTTTGTTTCATTCCCACAGACAGCAAGCTGCCCACAGAGACCACACATCCTCCCACTCCTTCTCCTGTTCAAGTTGCTGAAACCCAACAACACAAAATTTGACTGAAGTACTTTTTCAGTGTGACCCCATTACCCACTTCAAAAAGTACATTTGTTGACAGCTGGTTCAGGCTTGCAGGACATCAACAACAGTGTCTTTGGTTGTTTAACTAGTTTGTTGACTGGACAGAGTATTTCCAAGAGAGTTGACAAAAGCATCACAGGCCTCATCTGTCTCATCCCTGTGATGGATGCAGATGAGAAAGGAATTAGAGAGCTCCTGTCTGGGAAAGAAAATCACTCTTGTTTATAGGAGGTTTGCTTTCATTGGTTCTGAGAAATCTATTACTTCTCTATTTTAAGTAATTTTTCTGCAGAGATGGTATTTTAATAAAACTCTGCAAAATGTCTTCAGTGAGAGGGAGAAGTATGTATGTGAAGGTGGCTTCAAAGGGATATGCTTTTATTATGAGCCTTCCCTGCTCTCCCTCTGATTTAATTTTCTTTTGTGCTCTGGGTCACTCTTGGTTTATTTCTAAATTTATTGGCTTCACTCCTCCTCGGTGGAAAATAGATGTAATGCAGCATCCAATTTATTTTGAAACCTATTGTTTCAAGGGAAATCTGAACACAAGTATCCTGGCACTTTATACTGGAACCTGTTTTCTGGAGGAAGATGAATACACATGGGATATAACTCTTCCCATGTGAAGCAATATCCCACAGACTGAAAAGTTTGTTCTTTTCTACCTGCCTTTTTAAACAATGTTAATATCTGTCAGTGGTGAGGATTGTGCATCTTTCGATGGAGGTCCTGCTGTGCACCCATGAGTTAGACAAAGAGTTGCTGTGAAAGACATCCTCCTTTGTAGTTGTACGGGGAGTGAGCCATGAATACATGATATGTATTTGATTCTCTATGTGTTGAGCCTGGAGACACTGGAGAATCTTGGCTTCCTATCATCTCATGATTAACCTTAGTGGGTCAACTCAGTGGTTCTGGCTTGGTGGCTTTTCCCACGTCACCACTGTGTAAGAGCATGCTGAAGCACCTGGGGTCATAGTAGAGATAAAAACAACAATGAATTTGTCTTCCAAGGAGTCTTCTTCTGAAGTGCTCTTCTAAGAAGTATGTGTCTCCTCACAGAGTTGTGCTGCTGCCCTTTTCTGAATACGGACAGCCTGAAATAGTAGTGGATGTGCCAGGATTTAGCATCCCTGATGGAGTTACTTGTCTTCTGCCACCTTGCAAAGATCACCACTGGATTCATGGCGGCGCCTGTCTCAGGTCCCCTGGTATCCACAATGCTGTGATCAGTTTCTCCCTTGGCCAGAAAGCTCTAGTCACTGGGAAGCATGTCAGCAGCATTTATTCAGTGGTGAAGAGTGGTGGGAGGGATTAGCTGCAGGGAAGCTCTGTGTTTTGCTGAGCATTTTGCGTTTTCCATCCAGGAGAAATCAAAATGACAGCTTTTGCTCTACCCACGTGGAAGGCTCTTAGCCCTTTTAATGCTTGCCTGCAGGGAGGAAGAGGCTGTAACAAGAGCCAAAAAATCTGGTCTAGCTCTCTTGCTGCTCTCCCATTCTCCCTTAAGGGAAAGAGGATTTCACAGATATTAGAAAAAAAAACCCAAAACCCCAACACCAAATCCTTTCCCAAATTTGACAGAAGTGGGAGTAACATTGCTTCTGTTTGTGAAATTATTGCCAAACTTACCTGCTGTCTGCAGTGTGTGTGCTGTACCTCCCGGACTGCATATTTTGAGGAGGTCCCAGGACCGGCTGAGGGGCAGGCCATAGTGATAGGGGAGCAAACACATCTCCTACACAACTGGAGCAGCTTAGTAGGCTGGTCGTTGCCTGTCAATGCATTTCAGAGGCCTGATGTGCCAGGGAAAACAAATATTAAGAGAAAGCAATGTGGAATTGATATATAAATTCATTTGCATCTTGATCAAACTCCTATTTTTCTCCCTTCGTTTTCTATTGTTTATGCATACTTCACTCCTGAAAGTTCTCTTCAATGCAAATAAAAATCTAAACTAGACACAATGGACTGCCTTGTCTGAATCTGTAATTCAAGTTGCTTTTAAGGCATGGAAATGTCACAGGCTCTTTCTGACGGACCACGTTTACTCTGTGTTAGTGCTATCAAGATCCAACTATCCAGAAAGCTGTTCTCTTCTGATCCTGTGGGAATACAAGAAAGACTGGCAAAAATAAAGCAAGTGTCATCTGCAAGAGACTGCAAAGCATTTAGGAATAGAGTTCACTTTCTGACCAGCTAACATGAGACATTTCAGAGCACTAGTGCTAGTCAGAACTTCACAATGCAAGCTGTTGAGGGCAAGCACTTAATGACCATGCATCCGGCTCCCTATAAATGGATTGGGATAAATGTCCCCCACAGTGCCTCCCACAAGCCACAAAACTTGAGGGTAAAGCTTAACTTCTGAGGCTTAAATGTGCAATTTCTTTTCACAGACATGAGGATTAGCAACTGAAGTGTTTTGTACTGGATTTTAGTAGGTAAAATGTAGCTAGTTTTGTTTGCAAAGCAAAACACCATGAACTGGGAGAGGCAGTGGCATCAAAACTAAGAAGTGACAAATGCACCTTCCTGACTGTGTAGCTTTTGCAGCATAACTGCAGAAAGACAGAAACCAGGCACAATTCACATTTTTTTCTGTTCCAGCCAGGCGTGTAAGCCTGTGCACAAACACAGGTAAGTGGGAATTGCCCCAGGATGCATTCTGGAATCCCAGCAGATCTAGGCAACACATGGCCCAGGCAGAAGAGACACCATGGATGCCATGCCAGAGAAGGCTGAAGATGAGACTAAGAATAAAGACAAGACTTTGATATACAGATCAGAAGTTTAGTTGTGAAACTAAGAAGTGAGTTTTGGAGCTGCTCTGAGAGAAAAAATAGTACACATGCACAGGGAAGCTGTAGGTGTCATGTGACATGTGAAACTTCTTTTTTTTTTTTTTTTTGTTTTCTTTTTTACCCCAGATAATTATTGTCTTTTTCTTCTTCCATTAACTGGTTTGCCTGCCTATAAATCTGGATCTGAACCTACCTCCTCACAACACCCTCAAACATAATTTTCTTGTAACAGCAGAAAAAGTTTGTGTCCATGTACATGTGAATGAGAGAATAATCTGCAGAGAATTAACTTGGGCCAGTGCTGTAAAAGAAGCTGAAAGTTTTGCCCATTCATAGTTGACATAATTCAGTTCTCCAGAACGTCCCAGAAGCCTCCACAGGTACTAAGGTGCTGGTTAGGATAAGGAGCTTGGCTAAGTGTACAGAACCATCGTCCTTATATCAAGGACTACCGGAGGTGTGTTTTAGTTGTGATCATCGTTATCATCCAGAAGTGATTATTTACAAGTGTTTGCAAAATAAACAAAACAAGATGTCTAGTTTCCTTGTCAGACTATCACCATAATAATGCGGTAAAAAGAAAACAATTAGATGTTTCGAATAATGAAGGAATCCAGAGACATTTTTTTAGTTTCCAGCACCTTATCAGTAACCTTTGTCCAACAAAACCAGTAAAGCAGGTCTAAACTTTTATTACAGAATTTTATGCCTTTCAAAATATTCATGGCAAAATGTATTGAGCAGACATAAAAATATCTACCTTCTTTCTCTCATTTTCATTCTGTGCACAAATACATAATTGCCATTGTCTTGTTCTCCTCCCAGCTCAATCGTCTTGTTTTCATCATGCATGCATACATACATGCATGTATATGCTTTTAAATAAAAGACATTTTTCCTCAACATCTGCCCTTCCTCCTTCCACAAGCATCCTACCATGGTTTCCCCTCAGATAATTACCAGCTTGTCTCTAAGTTTTCACCACTTTTTTGCAGGAAGGTTTCTCTGTCTCATAGACTTTGGGTTTTTTTTTTTTCCTTCAGTAAAAAAGAGACAAATCCTTTGCAGGACTTCAGGTCTCTATGGGTGACCTAGAAAGGCCAGGGAAGTATTTGTATTAGCTACTGGGCCAGCACCTGAAGGCAGGTGCAGCTTTGGTTTGCACAGCTGAATCCATAGGGTACGTGCATCCATGGATTTTTAACCGTGTGTCTTCACACCTTTCTCTTTGTGTTTGCTTTTCCACAAGGCTGTGAGCTTATTAGAACTCTGCTGTATACTCAGAAATACTCTCCCGCTAAACCCATCAAGATGCTTTACTGGAACAAGAAGAAAATAGCATGGGCATCAACTACTTCTGTAGCAGGGTCTCAGTCCCAATTTGAAGATAATTATCTACATACAAATACATACCAATAAATCCCAAAGCATTTTGTAAAATTTTCTAGTAGAAGTCCCACTTCTCAATATTACCTCAATGCATTTGAGCCAGTGTAATCAACTTCCCTTTGCCCATTGCCTGTATGTTACTTAAGTTCAGGATGCTATCTTCACATCTCTTTGCCTTTACAACTACTATTCACCATACAATTCACTCAGACTGTTCTCAACAGCCTTTAGGAAATCAGTTCTATGGTCCTTTTCTTTTATTTATTTTGGTGAAAACACACTGAGGATCAGCACTCTTCTTGCTTGACTGCCTGAGAATGCAGACATTTCCTTCTTTAACTATGAACATGGTATCTCCTAAAAATATACATAGAGCTAATTAAATTTTATTTCCCTTAGGCTATTCAGACAATGCAAAATGAATATTAATCCCCCTTCTCTATTTTCACCCATCTCCACAGTCTAATCAAACAATTATTTTGTTGTAACACTGGGTTTGTATCCTCTCAACAAGATACATGTTATGTTCTAATGCCCTGGGAGTCATTAAAGCTTCTTGCAAAATGCAAAAATGTGAAGCCCTCCTTCTAATGTTTTTTAATTATCTCATGTGTCAATGGAAGCTGCCCAGCACTTAGTTCTATCAAAGCTCCAAACCCAGATTAATCTGGGTACACCCCCTCAAAGTCTAGTCACGGGCGATTCTTGTCTCCCATTGACTTTGTATTTTAATTGGTATGTTATTAACAACTGAGAATGCAATACACTGACAGGAATATACTGGATGACTAATATTTATTCATGTAAGAGGGGAGAGGAAAATAACTTAATCCCCAGACTTTGTCTGACATCCCTATTATCTCACAGTTTTGAATGTTTCTTACTGAAAGTATTGAGAAATTAATCTTTAAAAGAATAAAAATTTATATGTAACAAAAATCAGGTCCCCTTGAGGTATACACCATGTTTCCCCATTTTTCTGCATTACCCACCAAGTGCAGTATGGTCCTTGAGCAAAACCAATCCTGTGGATTTGCCTTAGCTTGAGGCAGGAGTAATCCTGTTTTCCCTAACACAACTCTCAGGTGCATTTTGGGGACCTTATCTCCATCTACAATGTGAAGGGGCTCTGACTTGGCAGGACTGGCTTGGTTGGTGGAGTCTTGGGTGTTGACTAGTCAAGTGGCTGTTACTAAATACAGATCCCAATGTTTGAAAGTTCCCCCACCCAGTGCTTTGAAGGCGATTTTTAACAGTCCACTACACTGTTCAACTTTCCCACAGGCTGGTGAATTATAGGGAGTATGACATAGCCACTCAATCCCATGCTCTCTGGCCCAGCTGTTTACGAGGCTATTCTTAAAATGAGCCCCACTGTATGACTCAGTTCTCTCTGGAGTGCCAGGCCACCACAGGACTTGTTTCTCAAGGCCCAGGATGGTGTTCTGGACAGTGGCATAACTATGGGTTGTGTCTCCAGCCATCCAGGGTTGCTTCTACCATTGTCAGCACATAGTGCTAGCCTTGGCAGGTTTGTGGAAGTGTGATGTAATCAATCTGCAAGGCCTCCCCATATCTATATTTCCACCACCATCCACCATACCAGAGGCTTCACCTTCTCTGCCTGTTTGATTGCAGTGCACATTCCTCAGTTGTGGATATCTGGGAGACAGTGTCCATAGCTAAATCCACCCCTTGGTCATGAGCCCATCTATATATCACATCTCTCCCCTGATGGCCTGAGGCATCATGGGCCCATTGAGTAGGAAAACCTCTCCCTTATGCTGCCAGTCAGGATCTACCTGTGACACTTTGACTTGAGCAGCTGCAGATCTGCCTGTCCACAGTTACGATCTTTTTCGTTAGCTCAGCTCAGCTCTTAGGCACCTGGCTGACTCTCACAATCAGCTTCTCTGTCTGGGTGGCAGCTCCCAGCTTTGCTGCAGTTCTGCTGGCAGGAATGGATGCTGGTGGCAAAGCGACAGCTCCCGGCTTGCTACTGTTCCAGCGGTGAGCAGCAGTTGCTGGTGGCAACTGAGACTCCTGGAGCAGCTTTGACCCATGGCAAACCCCTCTCTCAAACTCCCCACACCCAGTGGGGGGAGTGGTCCCTTCTGTTTATGTAGAGGTATGAAAATACATTGCTATAACTCCATCCGATGGCTTGTAACCATAATAACATCATTAATGAGGAGTTCTATCGAAGGACGTATGTGTAAGCTATGCATCCTATCTGGGCCTGAGGATTTCATGGTGTACTAGAAAGAGTTACTTGTCATAATGAATTTCTGGCTGGCTAGGTGTAAGCCATGCTGTGGGTGAAGGCATCCTCCTCAGAATTACTCCTGTAAAAGTGTCACATTGGTAATGGACTGATGAGAAAGCCTTAAGTCTGAATAGTCATAGTATTGCAGCCGTTTAGTCTCAGGCAGTTCTTTTTAGTTCCACACTGACTGAGCACTACAAAATAACTTTAATTTAAAGATGTTTGTCTTTTTTCTTATGCTAATATGTATGATGAGCTGTTTGTCCATCCTTTCCCCAGAAACTTTAGACTCATTAAGGAACTTTGAGTTGACAGACACATGCTTATGCTGAAGAAAATATCTTCCCTAAGAAAGAGAAAATAAGAATAATAAACTTTTTAATTGGAGATTGCATGTGAGGGCCCAAGCAGAATATAAAAATCCATAAGAATACAAACTTTAACATAATTCTCAATTCATTGGTCTATTCGTAGGTTCATAGAAGACTGATTCAAATTTAGAAGAGGCCATGCTTTGGCCCTGTGCATGGATGACAGTCAGCTCTGCAAGGCTGAACCCGTGTATCTATGTCTGTTTTAAGCGGTATTCTCACCTCGGCTTTCCCATTCTGCTGTGTGAATAAGAACATATGGTGTTCTTTTCTGCTTTGTGTGATAAGTTCAGTGTACAAACAGAAATCTTGAGCTTCACAGCTGCCTTTGTAAGTGAATGCATTAAAGGGTACGCAAGAGGCAGCCATGAAGTTACACCTTGCCAGAGGGAAAAAACAACACTGGGGTGGTGGAGAAAGTCAGTTTCCACAAGCTGTCTATGTATAAACAGAAGTGGTACTGCACATCTTAAACGTGTGTTTGAGAAAGAGAGCATCTGCTGTGGGAACTGGAAGGGTTCTGCCTGACTGGTTGTCAGGCCAGAGGTTTCATGTAACTGTCAGAAAATTTGAGCTAATGAAAAGTCTAGTGATATTTAATTTTTTTCCATGCTTTTCTATTTAAACTTTCTGTTTCTGAGAGGAATAGGAATACAAATGAGCTTTTTCTCTGTTTGTTGTGCCTTACCCTTTCTTTCTTCACAACTTTTCCCTGCCTCTCTCTCTCCTTTTCTCCTATCCAGAGTCTGACTGCAAAGTTGATGCTGCTTTGAGAGGGTTAGACTTAAATGCCCCCCAGAGATCCCTTCCCACCCAACTTGTTTGATGGCTCTGTTATTCAGTCAGTGTCTTTATGGTTCTGAGATCAGAAATGGGCTGGGCACTCTAGGAAGAAAGCTGTGGGAGAGGGAGATGGCCACTGAATACCAGCCAAATACTTTTGTGCCTTTGCAGCAGCGGGGGTGGTGAAAGCTTTTCATTTAGACATGTACTGTAGAAGGCAGTCTCCTGTGAGTGATGGGAAAGGGATCTCCTACCTGAAATGACACCTTTTTTTTTCAGGTGGAGAGAGCATTAGGGAGCAGTGGGTGGAGAGAGACCTAAAACATGAGCAGTATGGTGGATAAACTCACGTGCATCCTGGGAAATCTCAACAGATAGAGGAGATCAGGCTACAGTTAAGCACAGCAGGGAATGACCACCACGCTGTGAATCAGATACTGGTAAATTCTTTCAGAGACAGAGAGAGATACTGGTACTTTCCTGCCATTCCCTGAGCTGGCAGTGTCACTGAGCTGCTTGTGAAAGCAGCAGAGCAGACTTCTCACTCCACAGGGAGTGGGATCACTTCACATTCCATAAAAGCAAGTGGGGGTTAAAGTAACCGAGAACAAGAGAGCAGTATTGAGAGGGATCACCGCTGATCTGTCATATGAAACTGTAGTAATGTGGGAACTGTCATACAGAAATGGACATCTTCTCATATGTTATTGGAAACTTGTAATCAGGACCTTGGGGGACCTCTAAAGCAGTAAGACCTTGCCCTTACTAACACTAAAACATGCACGAAAATCCATATTGCATGGAGTCCTTAGGAAAGTCCTTAGTAATGCATTGCAAAACAGTTACGAGAAAGTCCCTGACACAGACAAGGACTGGTAGTTACATTTCCATATTGAATGCTACGTTTCAAACAGCAACTTTATGGGTTGGAAACACAGAAACCACTTTCATTCTATTTCACGTTCATAGTGTCACTAGTAGTGTATTAATCTCAAGTTGCTGACTACATTCACTTCAGAGAACAACTGTGAAGTATTTCAGTGAGAACAACTCTGACATCTGTGGAAATTTCCCTGCTTCCTAGCACAATGATTTTCACACTGGTTAATTCAATGGAAATTGCTACTGCACAGAAGGCTAATACTTTCTTCCTGATGTCATTGATAGATATAGGAAGCTTTTTCAAGGAATTTTATTTCAAAAACCATAATAAAAAATTCCATTGCTAGATCTTAAGAAACTGATGCAGTTTATGAAATTTGACGGTAATGGGTCAGAGCATCAAGGGCAAGATTTCACCATTTGTTCCAAGTATTTAAAGGGTTGGAAACCAGGATTTAATTTCTCTGACCCATTAGTAACCTCATCAAGCCCTTGCAGCCCTAGCATGGTGTGTATGTCTAGAATGCAAATAGTTAGATCACTTCAATAATCTGGTGCATGAACAGGCACTGAGTAAATGAGCTGAAGGTCTTATGAAAGGGGGTTACGTTCGGGTGACATAGACTGGGTTAGCTATCAGATTAGCTGGCATGTTCCTGAAGCTCCTTCTATCATCAGCTCTTCTTCTGAATCTCCCTGACTTGAAAAATTACTCTGTATGTTTAGTGTGCAGCAAACTCATGGCACTATAGTTGTGACCAGTTTTGTCTGCTCACCCCTGAGACTGCAAAGTGCTCCCTACAAGGCAGTGAACTTACCCTTGCTCAGACCTGTCATCCTCTAGAGGAAGGAAGGGAGAAAGGAGTAGAAGTGGGGAGGTATAAATCTTAAAATTCTTAGTCTGTTGTCTTTGAGGGGAAAAACCCATAAACCCATCAGAGTTTATTTGCCTCTCTCCCGTTTTTAAGTATCGTGTCAGCAAGAGATGCTTTGGATTTTGTCTCTGAAACTTGGCTTACATTTTACATTCACAGACACCTATGTGGCATGGCAGGACCTGTGTGTTGAACTCTGGCCTAACGTTCCCTGAAACATTGGAAGAAGTTTTTACAAACTCAGAGCTCTTGGAGAGGGGTGCAAACCACCCTTAAGAATGCTGTGAGGTCTGAGAGCGAGGAAGCCTGGCTGCTTAGCCTTAGTAACAGAGTTATTACACTGTAATTTACGACAGGCTCGTGAAAGCAGTTTGGAAGAGCACTGCTACTAAGTACTTCTGCTAATACTCAAACCTGAGGTAGGGAAAAGATCATGTGTGACATTACATTGTAGCTCTGAGTGAGCAATAGCCTGCGATGTAAAGCAGGGATAAGCAGCTAAGGAGAAACTGCTTTTCCTGGACCAGCTGTGCCAGGTTCAACACATCAGATTGCGACTACTAATTCATCTAGGAGTCACTGGGAACTTAGGAAAATCATGTTACTCTGACAGCTGCTTGTGCAACATGAAAAGCTAGGATGTTTTAACCACACCTGTTTTAAAAAACACCTCTTTTTTTTCATCTGTCTGTTCTCACCTGCCCATCCCTCCCCAGGAGTGCATTTGCCTAAATGTGTGGTTGTGAGCAGAGGTCTTTCATGTTGGCAAAAACGGCAACTGCTGACATGAAGTCTTTCTGGAGGGACAGAATCGTAATTTTTGATTCCAAGTTGTCTTTTCCAGGTACAAAATAAACCGATTTCAAGCTGTGTAGCTGTTGAGGTCAGACATTTCAGTGTAATACAGAATGCAACTTTAGGTACGAAAATGGCATACCTTGAAAATCAATTTCATGCCAAAAAATGATTATTTTTACTTATTATATTTATATATCAGGCACTAAAGGGCGAACCAGAGTATGTAATTTGGTCAACATTGGTCTATTGCGTGTGCATATAGCCAGTTAATTATATATTGTACTTTGCAATGCTAAATGTACTGTTCAGGTCACGTAAGTGCTGATAGATTGTGTTGTAGGCTGAAGAATGGCATTTGTGTTACAAGATTAAGATTAATCCACAAAGTCAAGACAGGTTCACAACTGTGGCAATTGGTTTTTAAATGATTTATGAAGAATGCATTATGTAGTTTTCCTCAGTAATGATATTGTACCTACTTCCTTTATACTGCATAAAACATTTCAGAACATGGATGTGTGAAGGGGTTTATATCATTATGGTGTAGAATATCTTAAATAGGAGTGAGAAAAGCATACTAAGACCAATCTGCTTTCGGTTTTCAGGGTGGGAAGCCATCACGCACACAAGAAGAAAAGGAGCCACATTCTTGGTACTCTTGAGGAAGAGGATAGAACTGTGCATTGAACTCTTCATAGCCTTACCAATATCAGAAGTGTAATGAATGATTGTGGTATTTCAGATATGTTTGGGGAAAAAAGACCCTCTGGAAAATATACATTTATCTCAATGTAAAAACCCCTCATCTTCAATTTTGCTGTTCTGGTTTTGCAGCTGGAGTGAAAAATTAGTAAATTGGAAGAAGGCTTTACCTAAATACGACCTAAGTGATACCCATATCCTCTTATGAACTTCTGTCTCTGTCTAAGTATGTATTTCACCTAATGAGAATGCAGATATTGGACTCAGTAATTAAGCTGAGAGTCTGAGAACAAGCAGACACTGTTTGCATAGACATCCCCCACACACCAGTACAGTTTGCTTCTGCTCTGCTGATATATATAACTTGATTATGGTTTGAGAGAATTGATGTGCATTTTTTCTGGGTAAATAATTCTTTATCTTTACTAAAAAGCCTGATTTGTTTTCTATGTTGTGAGTCTTTAGCATCTTTTCTTAAGGAACACACAGAGTCTTTATATCCTTTACAGAACATCAGATCTAATCCTCTTTCTTTCATTACTTGCACTACAAGTCCAAGTGCAAGTACAGACTGTGCAAGCATTAATTAATAGATGCTTTAAATAGAAACTGAAAATTGAAGGGCAGTGGTGGCTCTGGTGCAGTGGAGGCAAGAAAAGGTTATCTGTTAGATCCCTCTGTCTGCTGGAGGAGGAGTGTGACTCAGCACCCAGTCCCAGGAGTACTTAATATCATCCATTTTATAGAGAAGTGGCTCTGCTTTCTCCCTTCCTGAGCAGAAGGATGCTTAAAGAATTATTGTAGGTCTGAGTCATGCTATGAGCTCCCTTGTTGACTCCCTGCTTGACCCTGGGCAGGTCACACAGGATCTGTCTTGTATTGAACAGGCGGTTCATGGAGTATTTGTCTCCCGTGACTGCAGCCCAAGCAGCTTGGTAAGACCAAGGCTGTGGTCACTGTACTCCAACCTCCATGAAACACTTCTGTCTCCTAGAATAACCTTAGGTTTTTATCTTGTTTTAAGTGCTCTTTGGGTTACAGCAGGAAACAAAACCCATTCATAGTGCAACTTCCTGCAGTCCTGGCAGATTGGTAGCTGTTCACTGTCTCTGCAGCCTTAACTCCCTGCTCATTAAAAGGAGGTCAAAATATGCTTTAGTGGTGTATGCTGTTTGTCACTGCAGTGCCTTCTCTGTCTTTCCTGCAGGTATTCATCATTTCACAAAGCTAGAAGCCTCAAACTAATGTCTTTAGAATATTAATGTGAAAAAAGTTCAGATACCTCCTTGGGATTAACTGAGTTTCAATCTTCAGGTTTCTATTTCAGTCTGTTCTTATTCTCTCTGGTGAATTTTATTTGATCTTCTTGACTTATCTTTTTGTCATTATTGTTTGTACTTTTCCAAGAGTGAGGTTGTTTAGGAAACCTGATTGTGGTGCTAATTCCTGAAGGTGTGGTGCTGTGTGACAGCAGCATATTTGTTTGTGCGTCTCACTCTGTTCCTTACCCCTCTGACCTTCTTCCAACAGTGACTTTGTTACTTTTAAGATTTGGGAAGTTGGATTTTTTTCCCTCTTCCCCATTACTACATAACTTGCTGATGGTCTGAGAGAATTGATGTACAGTTTTTTCTGGGTAAGTAAAAGCTCTACTGACTATAAAAGCCAGAGATCCCAGAGAGCATGAAATTCCCTTCTCCATTGCACCTTGAATGTCAGCTGCATGCCTAATATTGAGTTTCACAAGAGGAACACTGTACCTGAAGGAAGTTTTTGATTTGCTTTTCTTTCTTTTTTTTTTTTTTTTTTTTTTTTTTTTTTTTTTTTTTTTTTTTTTTAGTGCTTACTAGGACAGATGATACTTTGAATGAAAACAAAATTTTGATATACTTTATGATCAGCTTTACCATTAAGTCACATATGTATGCTCCCTTTCATGCATTGACAAGATTTTAGCAGGTCTTCTCTCAGCCCCTGCAAATTTAAGAAGCATATTTTGCACCCAGTCAGCTTTGTGCTTATACTGGTCCCTCTGAAGAGTTTGATAAATTCTCAGCATCAGAGTCTCTCATCTTGGAATCATTACATGGGAGTACAAAAAACACAGAGCTCTTTCAGTGTCACTGCTCTGCTGGCCATCATGAAATAGTGTGCAATTGTGTCCTTCTCTACCCATAAAAAATTGTGGGGAGATGCTAGACAGCTCTGCTGTTAGCTGACATTGTCACTTTAAACCAAATGAAGCAGTCATTACAGATAAAGACTTATTGCCCCAGAGCAGACGACCTTGGCAAACCTAGAGGTATCATTTTTGAATCAGAACTGAGACTTGCTGGCAAGACCCTTAGTAAAACCAGTGTGACCTTGTAGTACTAGCTGTAGCTACAGGCATTTGGACATATGTCTCCAGCCTGTGAATTGATTGACAGCCTTCATGAATATGAAATTCTCCTTTCAAGTGTTGGGATGCTATTGACATAGAGTGCTTTGAAAGAACTGCTTCTGTTTTCTTTTTTCTTGTTTCTCCCACATCATTAAATAAATCTCCCCACAACAGAATCCTGCCTGCTCCTTGCCCTGTAGACTCCTTCTGGAGGCCTCTCTCAGGAACTCTGGGGAAAAGTTTACTAGTGTCAGTTACAAGTGACATTCACTGACTGATTAATTCTGTTTCCTTGCAAAAGGACTTGGACTGCAGGGTGTTAAAAGATGAAAGAAATCTGGACGGAAGCAAAGGGAAGTTGGAATTAAGAGGATTATGACATTCACTGACTTTCTGAAATGAAATTGGCAGGTTGGCATGTTTTCTGACATAATTGCAATACCATATTATAAATCACACTCACAGCAGACTTCTGAGGCTTTCAGATGTTCTGTATTCTAACTGACTTTGCTGGTGCCCCAGTCAGCATTACAACAGCTGTACTTTCCATAGTCTTGATCAGTGATTCTGTGAGACGCATTAGTTCAGTCCAGATCCAAAAAGGTGGGGTTAACTTTATGGAAGAAAGAGATTAAAGAGGTACTGGGAGCACTTCATATCATTCACTTTATAAACTAGTGGCCCTTCCTGATCAGAAGGATACTTAGAGAATTATTGTAGGACTGAGTCATACTATGAGCTCCAGTGTTGACTCCTTTCTTGAACTGGGGCAGATCAAACAGCTCATCATTAAGCTGTGGGACATATGCCTGCCCACAATAACTTCCTGGCCGTGAACATGAGTTGGAATGACATTGATACTTCTCCACTAAGAGCTATTTGAACCATAAAGGCCTCCTGAGTTCCACACGTTAAAAGCAAGAACTTCATAAGTTAATACCACAGAACAGCAGAAGCATGTTCAGGCATTGGAAGCCTGAAGCTGTTTACTCATCCAACTGCTAAGAAAAGGATAACACCACTATTGCACCTTAGAAATGTGTTGCTATGTTGATGGGGAAGAAGGCAGTTACAGTTAATTTCACATGCATAAACATGTAAGAATGCCATATGCAACTCACATAATAATTTATCCTCTATGTCCCATTTCATGTACTGGCTGCTACCAGGAGCTCTGGGTTAATTTACCTGGAGAGGAATTCTCTTCCTGATTAAATGGTCATTTATGCTATTACTGAATGAATGGTTTTGAATAGCAAAGTTGCCAAAGTTCACCAACTTTGAAAGACTTTTTTGAAAAGACTACTGCAGGTGGCTTGAGACAGTTGGGCAACATGATGGTAAAATACATTCATTTTTGATGGCTACAAGGGAATACAAATTGGATAGAACAAATTAATCTCCTTATATACATCGATGGCTTCTGAATTAGTTGTCACCTCCCAGGGAAAAATACACTGTGGTCTGCATTGTGGAAGGGCAGTGAAGATGTCTGCTCAATTTGCAGCATCAGTCAGAAATTAATAAGCTGTTGAACAGCTTTAAACTGAGGCTAGGGAACACCACAGCAGCAATGTTCTACACTACATATTTTCTGCTTGGGCTACATGTATATTTTAGACTCCTCTCATTGCCCTCATAAAAAGCTTTCTGCAAACTCTTTAGAAGAAATCAAGGAGAGATCCCCGGACAAGCACAAAACGTTGCAACACTGATAACTGTTATTCAAGGAAAAGTAGTGCAGGGGTCATTTTTTTCATAAAAAGTAAAGGTAGGACCTATATATCTTCAGTCTGTTGTCAGCTTTGAAGTGACATGATCCGCTCTGTGACAATCAGACTCAATGGCTGAGGTGGACAGACATGCTCAACTCATTGTCAGCTATGAGAGACAAACCTGTTTTGGGCCATAATATCTGAGAAAATAAAAGCATAAACTTTTTTTTTTTTTTTTGGTAAGAATTAAAACCCTTCTGTTTTGTTCTAAAAAGCTTTTAAAAAGTGTTTCCCTTTACCTGTTTGGATCACTTAGTTTTGTTAGTTTTATTGTTCTTGTTTTATGGAAACGCTTGTTGACCATTGGTTAGGTGAGGAACTAGTGCATTCCTTGTCATAGTATGTATAACCACATATTTTGTTGTAGCATGATGTTGTTCTTTCCCTGAAGCAGTATTCTTTGGTTTAGGTTCCTAGTAAGAGATATTTTGACAATTCTTATGTTCATACGTCTCTACGAACTGCAACTTAATTACAGTCTTTCTAGAAAACCAACGGATTTCATACAGGATGTTTTCTTCCTGCTCTCAATCTTCAGTCATTTTTCATCTGTCAATCAAAAAGAATAGAAGAATTTAATTTTTTTTCATCTTTGTTTTATTTAACACAGAAAACATAAGGTATCAGGTAAGAAATAATGAGAGATCTAAAGGTTAAAGGCTGCAGTATTCCCGTGCTGTCTAAAGATTACAAGGTAATGCCTGTGCAATGGCAGGCTAAGAAGGGGGAAAGTTAATGGACTGTGAGATTAAATTATGCATCTAGAGAGTGCTCGAGTTATTACTGACAGGTATTGATTTCAAAAATAATTGTTCCCTTTTAAAGGTGTTTCTTTATTTCTTGCTGAACTGATCAGCTCCCTGGAAGTGGTTGTTTAAGAGCATCAGCATACGAGTCACTTTTTTCATATTAACAGTAGTTGGGAGAATGGCAGGTTTGTTATCAGACATATTTTGTGGAGATTATGCTAAATAAGCATTGAATTTCATGACTGATATGGAGAAGGCTGAATGCTCTCAGATTCTCTTTAGGGAGAAACTTCCAGTGTTTTTCATAAAATCATAGATATAGTGATAGAAAGTGATGTATGAAGGTCTGCAGTATAACCTCTGGCTCAAAGTGGGATTGCTGCTATGCTAGCTTGATGTGTGTGTATTTGTCTAGTCCAGCCTTCAAAACCTCTAAGACTGAGATGCCATAGCATCCATGTGGAACATATTCCAGAGCTGTATTTCTTTCTACTATCATTTTTTTGGGGGGGGAAGACTGGACAAAATCAATATGACCCATTTAAAAAGGGAGGACTATGTCTACAATTTAACTCTTCTCTTGCTCGTTTTAGATAGATTCACTTTCTCACCTTATATATCCAACTTTCCACTTAATTGACTTCCTTTCAGGTACAATTTGTGTTGCTTGAGACTGCATTATTCTTACAAGAGACGCCACTACCTTTTAGCAAGGCTTTTGGGTTCATTAGCGATAGAGAAACTGGGCACCAGGTACAGGTGGCACTGGATTATTATCCTTGCCTCTGTGTCTGTGTTTTTAGAAAATGCAGAAATGAGAAATACAGAAGTCATGCCCTATATGAAGATCTGCAGGGATGCTGACTCATATGCAGAAAGACCTGCAGTAAACTTGCCTTTTTTATTCACCAAATTTTTGAGTTCTTATTGAGCAAGCAACAAGGATTTGCCCTCATGCTTTGAATTGATTTGACTACTGGATGAACCCATGGAAATGACTGTAGTACATGGTGCTTGTAGGGTACTGTCTAGTGGCATTCTCCTGAGATGGTCTCACTGGACTGGGTTTGTCTGTTCCAAATGATATTGTGTTCCAGCAGCTTGCAGGTCCCCTGGCATTAAAGGATGTGCTGGAAATCAGGACTACCTGTATGCAGTTGCTGCAGAGACATCAGTGGCACAGCCTCCAGCTAATGCTGTGATACAGGGACCATGCAGGTGCACCTATTGGTGCATCCACCATCACTGGGTTCCATTTGCTTGGGGCAGAGGGGGAAGGTACTTCCTCATTTCTGATTTAGGGACTCTCTCCCTCTGCATAAAACCACTGTCCCTTGTATTTTCTCCTTCTCTTTCTTCTCTTCCCTGACTGTTGGCATAGTTACATTCAGGTAATAAACTTCTTCCCTGCACTGCTGCTCTGTTAGGAGTATGAGACAGAGGGAAGGGGCACACCCTTGCTTCACAAAGCGCAATGCTGACTATTCCTACCTGCTCCTGGGAGGATGCATCTGGGCAGTGATGCAGTGGCCTGACCATCTTCTCCTTTTTGCTTTGCATTCCCTGGGTTTTGCAACAGACTTTTGATGAAAGTGCTTGTACAGCCCCTCTAGGCCACCTGATGGATTTTCCCCTCCTACCTCCTCAATTGTAATGTTCTTTCATGATCCTCCAAAGGCCCTTGTTGTGATGAAATCATTTAACTGGGACATCACCACGGCCTTTTCAATGTACAAAACCAGGTGATTGACACGAGGTGGAAACAAGTGAGGCAGGTAATACACCAGCTCTTCTGAACCTGCTCAGCCTTGCCTGAGGAAAATAATCCCTTGGCTGTGTCAGACAGGGTGGAGACAGATGAAGCATGCATGGGTGAGCCTCTAAAGGGACTCACTGGAAACAGAGGAGGAACAGCTAGGGCGGGAGTAAAGTCTGGCAGCTGTATTTACTCTAGCCTGCTCTCAGTATTAGTTTTATGACTTGAAATTACAGGGCAATACTGCTGTGAGGAAGAGACGTTTGAAAAGCAAAGTGAGGTTCTTTTCAAAAACAGCTAACAGCAGGGGATATTCATCGCTCTGAGCCTCTGTGTTTGCTCTGAAGACAAATTAGATATGCTGAACCTCTCAGACTGAGGGACACAGCTGCATTTTTAATAATAATTTTACACAGAGATACACATATATTAAAAAAGATATAAATATACATATATATGTGCATATGTATATAAACACACATTGAAATTTTTGGTTCTCAAGAGCATTCCCACTGCAGAGTGACAATGATGTAGAAAGGCATGTGAGGGCTCAAGGGCAAAATTCTCTGCAATGAAGCTGTGCTAACAGTGCTGTCACCTCTCCTTTCCTCCAGCTTCCCGATTATGTTTTTATAGCTTTTCTGTTTCAGAAGTCAACCATTGTTGTACCTCCTGGTGAAGAAAGATTCTGGGTAGATCTGACAAGTTCTGCTCTCAGAGAGGAGACTGCAGGACATCTCACTGGAACAAGATTTCTCCTCTCTCTGGGAAACTAGTCCTGGGATATCATTATATACTAGTATTTTAGTGTATTAGTACATTCTTACCATACTTACATACATGTGTCAGGAGTGGTTGTGTCCCTGTTCCCCCTGGAAGTGGCCGTTCCCAGTCTCATCTGTGTATGCCTCTTCTGCAATCTGCAGTCTGGCCCAGGACACTTTGCTGTGTTTTTTTGCCTGCTAAAACTTGTTCTGATAAGGTACTTAGGTTGCAAAATCAAATGGATTCAGGCAGCACAGACCAATTGGAAGAGGACAGCATTGTGTGCACCTACAAGCAATGACAGATTTACATGGACATCTCTTTGGGAAAGTTCAGAGTGTGTGCAATGCAGAAAAGAGGACCACAGGCAAACTTCTTATGAGGCTTCCAAATTACCATGTTTAAAACCATGTATTTCAGAAGTTAAAAAGGCAGGGCCCTTTCAAATATTTAAGGAAATATTGTGTCCTAAAAACCTGCTATGGGTTTTGCTCCACGTGATAAAATATTTTGTTTCCTAGCATTTTTGAATCCATATTTGTGGAAAAAATTGATAAGTTTCTAAATAAATCTTCTATCCGCATTTTCTCAGATGTGGTATAGGAATGTAAGCCTCAATATAAACTGGTCTAAATAATTTAAGTTTTTATCCAGTGGCCTTTCAAAGATCCTATTGAAAGCTCTGCAGATTCAACTGTATACTGCTGTCCCTATTACAAGCATCTTCTCAAGAAATTGAAATATTGAAACTGTGTCAGAACTGGTATGAATTTCAGTGAAAAAGACCTGAATGAATATTGTCTCAGCCAACCAGCTCCTTTTTGAGATTTACTGTATGGCATTCTTTTCCATCAAGCAAAACCTCTGGAGGTTTCTGAAAACCTCTCTTCACTGGGTGCCATCCTGTCATCATTCTTATTTTACAGCTAGAAAGCTGATACAGACCAGACAGGTGAGCTGACCTCCCTAAAGCTGTCTAGTAGGCAGTGGCAGGTTTGGGACTCATTTCTCTCACGTTGCCATACAAACTTTTATATTTTCATTCAAGATTCCATAAAAAGGGCTGATGAAATAATGACCCGTATTACTAAATCTTGGTTTCCTCTCTGTTGGACATAATTGTTATTTGGAAGATGAAAGCTTGGTAAGGGAACAGAAAAGGCAATTACAAGAAACAAAAGCAAAAGAAAATCAAGAATGTAAATAATTCTAAACCAGTGCTTGGGGAAGGAAGAGCTTAAGGCAAAACTTAAGAAGAATTCTTTGTCTTCCTCCTTAATTTACTAAAGGAGAGCCGTTGTTACACGAAGAGTAAGTTCAGTGAAGTTGGGTGTTTTTTTTTGATATGTGTTGTTGTGTTGAAACAGTCTGCTGCAACCCCTTATAACAAGGCATAGTCTCAGCACGAACCATCTCCTCATACTAAATTGTAAGATTGTCTCCCCAGGAGTCTGGGCAGGACTGGGTATGATGGTGTGTTTAAGACAAGCATGAAATGGGACAGTTTGCAGCTTTCCATGGGTTCCTCTTCTTATGAGAAGCAATTTTATTCTGGAACAAAGAATGTCAAGAGGAAAATGAGCACAAAAACCAAACTCTGTGTCAAAGTTAAGCACTCACTAAAGTCAGTTACTCTCAAACTGAAATGATGTTAATACTCTTCTTACTTGTTTTATCCTACTGATTTTAATGTCATTAATTTTGATTTATAGCACTAAATGTACAGGGAATGGTGTTATCAATTTGTAATATCACCCTGCTCACTGAATTTGCACCCATAATTATGTTTTTAGAAGCAAGTTTCCTATGAGAACCAAAGCAAGAGGTATTTAAGAGATAGCAATTGCACATCCCAACACAATTTATACCATTGAGAAGTGAATCAGCTTAGAAAAAAGCTAGAGAAGATCTATATCTCTTTTCATCCCTCACAACTCCCAGAGACAATTTTTCAAGTTCCAGCCAATGCTGAGAACTTCATTGTTCTTTGTCTTTTCACATACCAAAATTCCTCACTTTTGTTCAGCATCACGAAGTTGAAACATGGTGCCTTGGAGCCTGATATTCTACCTGCCTTACAGAAATGCAGTGAACTTATTACCTGTTTTCCAGGTAATATCCTCACTAGTACCAGTAGAATTCAGGATCAGAGTAGAAGTAGATGAGACAGAAAGAAGTGTGAGCTGCAGATGTGTGCGTGTGTGTGTGTGTATTAGCCATCACACAGCATGGGAGTTTATTCTGTGATAGCTGATCCTGATAGAGGCGCAGGTAGAGAGGGTGTTGCAATTTCCCTTACATCATCTGATAAATCTGTTCTGGAAAGGCTGTTCCCAGAGAATCTGAAATGAAGCTGACTTCCCTAAACCTCAAACCACATTACTGCTGGGGAAAAAACCCCCCCAAAACTTTTACTGCCACTTTGATGATTTTCTTGAGGTTTCTTTTTGCTGGAGACAAATTTAAACAATGAATATTATGTGCTATCTTTCTTCCATTTCTTCTGTTATCATTCTTCTTTCCCAGAATTTCCCATCACTGGGCACCATTTACTATCTAGAAAAGTGTAATTGATTAAAACTTTTGCAGAGTCTAGTCTTTAAAGACATTCTAGTATGAAAATATTTCAGTGAAACAATCAATGTAATTTCTACCTCATCTTGTAGAAGAAAATTCTTTTCAACTTATTTAGTCTGGAGAAATTTGCAATGTGTATCACAGACAGCTTTGTGTTAAGTCCAAATGCTGTTGAGCTGCATCAGCAATAATCTCAAAAAAGTCAGCTCACAGTTATTTCTAAAGACAGAGAGACAGTTTATAGATGAGGATAGCTCTCCCAAAGATTGGAGGTGCTGAAAACATTACATAACCCCTATAGCCTAAGAGTTTGATGTTTTCCAGAGGAGAATCTTTTTCTTCAGGTTTTCTGTCTGGTAGTGCTTTAACATTCAGTGTGTGATTTATAAGTCCAGGATAATTTTTATCTTATGTGAATCTGTACAGATTAGGAGGTCCTAAGTAGACAGGGTCTAGCAAAGGAATGCCCTTGCTACTAGGAAAATTCAGCTGACCTGTGTTCTCCTGATTTCTTTTCATCTACCAGGAAGAACAGCCCCTGCTTTGGTGACAAGAGCTGTTCTAAAACAATAAAGCGCCTCTCTGTCCATCTCTGCCCACCCCAGGGCATGCAAGGTTGGAAAATATCTGTGTGCACAGCCTGACTTTAGCCCACAGTCATGACAGTGGTTGGAGGTATCAGGCAGCCATGTACTAGCCTCCTTGGCTCCTGCAGATGCAAACTGTGTTTCAGATTAAACAAGTTGTGCTGTGTATGTGGCCTATGGCTCAATATAAGCCAGGAAGACATGCTCTTTTATTGTCTTTACAATTTGAAAGAAACCTGATGATTAGCCAATTTTTTTTTGATGTTCACTTGTGGGACACATATCAGCTCACAACAGGGACCTTCTGCATATGCTTTTATCCCTTGGCTGATGCTCCAGGGATTCTGATCTGAATCTGTCTACATATAAAAGCAGGAAGGGAAGAGAGAGTGAGTCCCTGGTTCCCATCACAGATGGCTGATAATTAGTGTACTGCTTCCATCTCCTTAAAAACACAGCAAAGATAGTTTTCTAGTGACAATGTGATGACTTCAAGCTGTTTTGCATCTCAGTAATGCTCTTGGAAAAACACAGAAAGAATCTCTACCTCTGAGCAAAAATAAACATTTGAAAGTTTATTTTTACTTATTTACATTGGGTCATACATTAAATGTCCTTCAAATTTATTTGAAATTAAATAGGAAATTGTATTTGAGTGGTACCTGCAGACTTATGGAAATGGAAATATATTGGGAATAACTTCCTAAACCTTTCAGACATGAACTTCATAATAGATCTTAAGAGTAAGTATATGTTAAATCGAAAGGCGTAGATGGCTGAACCATCACCCCATTTCAGTTTCTGGTTTAACCGTCTGGTCTCAGCACAAGTCTCTGCTCTCAGTCAGGAACCATGTTCTTACTCTGTTGTCTCCTCATTCAGCTGATTCAGCCCCATGGCTCCAGGTGTGCACGGCCTGTCCCACGACAACCTTCGCGTGTGCAAGCTTTTAATGAATGAGCTGGTACCAGTTCTCAAATATCTTCTCCTTTTCCACCTAAAAAACTTCCCAACAGATGAAAATTCCCAAGCACCCTGTGATTTACAAACTTTTGTTGATAACACTGAATTTTCCAGGGAGGCAGGACACAGAACCCTACTCCATGGAGCTCCATTTTCCTTTACAAGGGCAGTCTTGGTCACTTCCTCCAGCCACCTCTTCTTTTCATCATCTCTCTCCATGTTAGAAATGACATCTCTTATTATTTTTTCTGTCTCACATTCTTGACTATGTTTCTGCTCAAGAGAAATGGCAACCTTCTATCACTGATAGCTCTGATGAAAGGTGAGGCTAAGGCCAGACCTTTAGGATGTCTATAGCAGTTTCAGACTTTTACCTTAAACCAGCATTTCACTGTTGGGAATTATTCCTATTCCTCACTGATTGCAGCAGTTCATTTGGAGAAGTTAAAGAAAACAGAGTAATTGCTAAAATGAAAATGCTCTTAACAGAGTCTTCAGTATGCTCAAGAATCCTCCAGATGCTACTGCAACTCTAAGTAAAATCTGAATTTTGCCATGAAACTGCAATTTTAGTTAAGTGTCTGCAGGACGGATTCTTATTTCACATCTATTGGGAGATCAGCTAATGCCGAGTGAGATCAAAAGCTGGCGGCCTGTTTGCCCTCAGTGAAGATGAGATGAAAAATAGTCAGACTATGCTTTTTCTGGGATCTGTGCATGAATCTTGCAATCTCAATGCTGTGCAGGCAACACAAAACAAAGTCTGACTGAGTCTGGAGCAGCCCTGGATCTGACATTGCTTCTGAAAGATCATCTGTGTGCCTTTGTCCTATGTCTCTGGGTTTAATGCATTTCCTCAACAATTGAAAAAGGCCTGTACTGAAGGTCAAGCAATGTGCTTTGACCCTGTTACGGTTTAAGTCTAGATGGAAAATAAGCACCACACAGCCACTCGCTCAACCCCTCTCTCTCCTCCCCCATTCCAGTAGAAGGGGGAGGAAAATCAAAAGTAAAATTTGTAGGTTGAGATAAGAACAGTTTAATAATTGAAAACAAAGAAAAATACTATAATAATGGTAAATAATTATAATTAATAGCAATAATAGAAACAATAATAATAACAACAACAACAACAACAACAACAACAATGTTAATAATGGGAAAGGAAAAAAACCCCCAAAAGTGATACACAGTGCAACTGTTCAGCAATCACAGACACCCGTTCGGCCCCCCCTTCAGGGTGACTCCCCATAGTTTATATACTGGGTAAGGTGTTCTACAGCGTGGAGTATCCCTGTGGTCAGTTTGGATCACCTGTCCTGGCTATGCCATCTCTCAGTTTCTTTTGTGTACCTCCTCACTGGCAGAGCATGAGACACAAAAAAGAAAAAAAGAGTCCTTGACTCAGCATAAACACGACTTAAGAAAAAACCAAAATATCAGCGTGTTACCAACACCGTTCTCATTTCTAATCTGAAACACGGCACTGTACCACCTACTGAGAAGAAATAAACTTTATCCCAGCTGAAACCAGGACACCTATACACGCACTGAGGAGGACTGAGATGCGATTGGTTTTTCCAGATGGAAGAACTATTGCCACACCAATTTCCTGCAGTGCTTTCTTCCTTTCAGCTTTCTGTAATTTCTGACAAGTGTGATTAATGTCAATTCAAACACTCCTTTTATTGACTTAACATTGTTCTATAGTGTCTCTAACTCATTCTGGTCCCATTTTTAAAGCCTTCCATGAATGCAATGTATCATTAACGAAGGAATACAGTCAGTGTTATCAGTGTTTAGAACTGAAGGTCTCTATAGTTTAGAGAGACTCTACATGTTATGATGCTTCCATGCACTTATGCTGATTTACATCAACTTAGTGAGCAGAAACAAAGTACAGGCTCTTTCTCCTCTGGAGAAAGACAGGAATGGCTGTGAGAAGTGAAATAATTTCCTCCCAGTACACCTATATAACAGTTTGCTGATAGTCTCAAAAACCTTTTTTTTTCTTCCTCATTTATTCATGTAAAATCACACTGTTCTTATTTTGGTTGGTTAATGTGTCTGCCCACTTTTTTGGTAAATCACCATGTGGGGAAAATATGCTTGTGTCAGAAAAACTCTGCTAAGTTAAGCTGAATTCACTGGATGCTGCCAAAACACAAAACAAACAGCAAAAGCAGTGCTTGGAGAAGGTTTTGAGAGACAAATTTTGAGAGTGCCCAGATTTTTGGAAATTGCAATGAAGCAGTGGGCTGAATAGTGAGAGAACTACGGAAGAAAGTGCTTTCTCAGTGTGGGTATACATGGTTTTTGCTTTCTGAGATCAATCATTGTTTAGAAAACTGCCTCCAGCTGGTGAAATAACCATGTAGCTCCGAGGTGGCACTATTCTGGAAACCTGAATGTGCTGGTTCAGATCACAGTCAATGAGTGCAGCAAACACTGATCTTGCTGTACTTAAGAAGAACTCTCCTTTGGGTTTTGATTTAAGCAGATGACAAAAAGGTGCGAGCCTGAAAGTTTTTGATTTTTTTTATTTCTTGTTTTAGTTGGTCATTTTGTATTTGGTCACATTGGCAAATAAACGGAGGGAAATAACTATTTGCATACACGTTTTGAGAAAGAGTGATTAGCAGACGACATGAAAGAAAGATTTGTTTAATCAGTGCAGTTTGGGTACAGACAAAGGGAGAATTCACCAACATAGCTATTAAATACTCCAGCTGTTTGCCTATGAAACCACATAAGGCATCTTCTGAGCATTTTTGTTATTATCAACTTACACTTATTACATTGGAAAGGAACTGAAGAGATTGAAGAAAATCATGACATTAGAGTAAAAATAAGAAGCTCTTACACTCTCCATTTCCATCTCCAAGTTTATGAATCTGTCTATTTCTGAGAACATCCTATATGCTTTGTGATTCAGCATTCTGAAGCTCCTCTTCTCTATACATTCCAGTACAGATCATTTCAAGTAGGTCCCAATGTTTTTTATTGCACAGCTTTGCCACCCAGGTATATCTTTAGACCACTGGTTTAATGCAGCTGTTGGAAGACAGCTGCCTCACCTTCTGCCAGAACTGAGCCTCTGCAGAGTGAGCACTCCATCAGCTGCAGCAGATGGAATTGGCATGACCTGAACTGTTTTCGAGGTAACAGTGTAGGTTTCTCTCCTGTAGTGCCAGATTGGAAGGCTTCAATGCCTTCCCATTTCCCTGACATGCTCCTCAAGGTCTCTCCAGCCTCTCTGCCACCAACAAACAAAGCCTGCAGCTGCAGTGCAGCTCTGCAGTCAGACCTCTTAATGGCATTACCCCACCATTAAGACCTCTGCAGTGTATTTGAATTTTTCTTCTATAATTAAAGGAAGGATAAGAGTCACCTTTAGCTGACTTGAAAGCAGTAGATGGAAACTGGCTCAGTTTTTCAAAACCTATAATTGTGACATTCTGCATGGAAAGCTCCACTTGCAAAGATGAATGTTTCATTAATTTTTAAGGATGTGAAAGTGTACTGGAACATTAACTAGAGCATTTGCTGTCTAGCCAATGCACTAATACCATACAACAGTCATATTATTTTATTCTGTTAAAATAGTCATCAAAAAGGTGGCTAAACTTAAAATGGTGAAACATCAAATTGCAGTTTTATTCTTATGAGTGATTACTTTGAAGATATAACTACTTTTCTCACTGAAAAATTACTATGAACTCTCCCTCAAAAAACCTTGAATAATGTAAATCTCAATCTAAAATGCTGCCTGAGAGAGATGGGGTAAATTCTATTATTCATAAAGAACATTCTAGCCCTGGAAATTAATTATCTCTAAACCTCATTTTTCTCTATTACTGCTCAATACCCTGTTAGCAGATGAACAACACCTGGTGGCTATATCTGACCATTGTATTAATGCAGTGATGTTTCCTCTCTTCCTTAAAACAAGTTCCTCAGATAATATTGGAAATAATAAGAGGAATGAGAACTGATTGTCTTCTCCCTTACTTGAGGTCTTCTGCAGTCACCCATTTTAGTCCAAAAAACCACATTAAACTGTCTGACCCAAGGGAAATGATTATATAAACAGGAAACAGTGAAAAATGAACACTGTTTATAAAGTTGTCTGGGAGCTGAGTGTCTTCCAAAGTTGCTGAGCATATCTGGTTTCACTAACAACAATTTTCCTAAACTTTGTGGTTTTCAGATTTTGAGTTGATGTTTATCCTCTCCTGGCCCAACATATCTAGTTTGGATGCATGTATCCAAACAGAGGGAAAGGCAAAGGCACTTGGCAAATAAATTAATGTCAAAAGAGTCCAGAATACAGATGGCTGTTAATAAATTCAGCAGAAAAAGTCAGGGCAGAATGTGAACTTTTTACTTGGGAAAATTATCTTTTAAAACAAAGCTCGCATTTTTTGATTTTGGTATTCAATTCTTCTGTGAAGTCCTAAAAATGAAGAACCACACGTGATTTCCATAAGGACACTTAGAGTAGGGTGGAAATAGCTAATTTCTAAAATGTATATTTTACATGCTGAATGCCAGTGCATAAAGCACTTCAAGTGCATGTTACACTCTTGCATCTTGGGTGCTGCTGAGGCCCCCTGAACTGTTAACTCATTCTGTTAAGTGTAGGGATCCCAAGTAAGCATTAAAAAAATAAAACAACAAAGCAAACTAAAGCATCAGAGAAAGGATGCCTTTCATCTTCAGGTTTGAAGAATCCAGGTGGGACATACTGCATTTTGTAATCACCGTGTGAAAACTAGAAATATCTCCGGGAAAGACCAGAAGAAGGATGTGGTTTGCATGTGCCAAAGTACAGTGTCTAGGTGTTGTGTTGGAACTAATTAAAAAATGTTTTGTAAATCGGGAAAGACCACAAAATTGACACCATCTAACCTGTCATCCCAGGGAATTTGTTTTGAAGCAATCTACAGCATCCTTAGCACTGTGTAAAATATGTTCTAACAGATGCTGTGTTCCCTTAGTAGACTCAATTCGATTAATTGTACCATTATACGTAAGCCTCTTTTGTGGCTATTAGCAGGTAGGAAACAATACTTATTAGACCTTCATTAGGATAGACTTTTAATTCTGTTTTTCCTTTTTGCAATGACAAGAATCCAGCCTGTGTAGGAGCAGAGAGTACAGCTGCACTGCTGGAAGAAATGGAATACATTTACAAAAGCTATAATATGACTTCATCCAAATCGACCTGTATTTTCCTGCCTTTTTTTCTGCATTTTAAATACATGTTATCCCTTTTCCAGAAGAACATTCTGGTGGTATTCTGAAATCCTCTCTTGTTGAAATAGAAGCCTTGGTAGAAAATGTTTGTTGTTGAAACATATTTTCTGGTTGGCTTACGATATTTTAAATTTTTCTGACCCCTAGTATGAGCATTGCAAATTCTCCAAAATAGATTCTGCCACCGAAAAGTTGCTAAGCAACTAATCCTGTCTGATCTATTGTAGTTCAAATAAATGAAAGAGACAGATAAAAGAGAGTTTATAAACCTAATGAGTTGTGAAAACAAACAAACCTAAACCATAAACAAATATAAATATAATATATTATATTACAAAATAAATAATTCTGCAGGAAAAAGAAAAGCCCACAGGAAGTATGTGAAGACATTTTAAGGAAAAGCAAAAAAGGGTCAGTGTTGTCACTTCACAGGTCCTGACTCAGTCTGCTCTTTGGCATCCTTAATTGTTACTTATTTGGTTTTTTGCTGGCTAATTTTCTTTGCATGATATAAAAAACCATATTTACATAGTTAAAAAGAGCTTTTATTCATCTTCAAGAAGAGCTGTCTTTTTTTTTTTTTTTTTTTTTTTTTTTTTTTTTTTTTAAAAAAAAAATGGATTTAGCTCTATATTCAGGGGAAAGCTGCTCTGTACTTCCACACATTGCTTCCATTGTCCTGTTATTGCAGTCTGGTCTTCAGAGCTGTGTGGTTAAATCCAGAAGGAGGAGAAGATGGAGCCTCTTATTGTGACTAAGAGGAGATGCCATTGGCCTTGGGCAGCCCTCCAGACACCCATCATCTTTACAGCCATTTGGCTTTTCCCATTTGAGGCAAAGTATGCATGGCTTTTGTCCATGCCGTGGGTGACTGTGACAGGGGTTTTTTTCCATCTTGTTTTTCCTCCCTTGGGTTCATATTGTTGGGTGGATAAAAATTTTGGGTTATGTTTAAAGGCCAGAGCCCTGACAGCTTCAGCTGCTGCCACAGTTTGCTCCCCTGATTACCTGTGCCTGGGATTTTTAGGCTCAAGTTTCTGTGAGTTATTGTAACCACTGTAAGGTTGTCCTTATCTCAATAATCCTTGGATGTTTTCACCTTGACAATATGCTGTGTGTGAATTCTTCCTTTCCATAATCAGCACCTACATGCAAGATTATTGTCACAATATTTAGTGCATGTTCTTAAGGAAGGGGAAGCTGACTTTATTACACTAAATCTTTATTCAGTTGGATTTTTGCATCTCAGACTTTCACACTCACAAGTGCCAAGACATCTGTGTTCAGGTGGTCTGTCTAGGGTACGTGTGTGAAGCACACGGATGAGGGATTCTCTCTGCATCTTTTGGCTACTGCTTAGCTGGTAACAACAAAATATGTTTTAGACAGATCTTTTATATCCAGTAAGAACCATCAGCTGCAATGATATAATGCTTTGTCTCAATTCGTGCTTACTTCCCCTTTCATAAATCTTGGGTCAGGCTGCTGTCCATTGACTCCTCTCCCGTATTTGAAATGTATGAGACACATGTCTACAGCCCTTTCCTGTTGGTCCAACAGACTAAAAAGAAGTATAAGTGATACATCACAGCCTTCTAGTTATCCTGCTAGTGTGAGGATTGCAGGGTCTTCTAGGGGTGGACTGTCCAGCCCGTGGGCTCACATGGAAGAAACAACATTCATACCAATTCTAATTCTACAAACTGTTACTAATTTCTGTGCTGATTTATCAGCAGAGTCACAGCTCTTTACTGACAGACTGTAAACCTAGAGGTATCTTTGAGGTGAAGTGCTGGGAATTTGAAAACAGAAAATAAATCTTCACAGTTACACTGTCTATTTGTGTATTTATTTATATGCTGCAAATGCAACACTGGAGGTCTTTAAAGTCATTACAAGAAAGACAGAAGAAAACTTGAAAGTGAAAGTAGTGATTATAAGAAAAGTTAATGGAACAGAAAAAATTAGCAGCCTCTTTTTACCATTTCCAGTAACAGGATGGTCCTTTTCAGGCCTGACACAAAGCTAGAACTTTTCCACTGATGTGTTAGGGCCAAGACTCTGTTTTATTTTAGTGTAAAAGCTGCTTGATCTATAGCAAAGGCCAATACATAAGTCAGAATTAAATAGGCACCTCAAATCACATTCTTTTCTCATTATTATTCACTTGAGAAACAACTTCTGTTCTAGCCTTGTTAAGCTGTTTGACAGAGAAATCAGTCACTCCTCAGAAATAAAGAAATGGAAATGAGTTATTTCTATTTTCTCCTGGTGTTTATGCAAGTTTCCCCTTAAGCACTTACCAGAATGAAAGCTTTTCATCTAACACTTTAATTCTGTACACCTTTTCCCTGGGACCAAGAAAATAAAATAATAGAGGTATTTAATGAAAGGGAAAAAGGAATCACTGGAGAGGAAACACTCCAGGAGCAGGTAACTCTCACAACTTATTGAATACAGTCAGCATAATGATTAGACCTTTTTAATGACTGTCATTGCATGTGAATGCTATTCATGGAAATTCCAGGTGCTCATATGGAAAGCAGATTTTCTCATAATATACAGAAGAAGAAGAATAGGGATTTGGAAAGTTAGCTCTTCCCTTGGTATTTTTAAACATGTTTTCTGTCAGCATGCCAGATTTTATTATTTTAAGGAGATCTTGGGAGTGAAGAGCTTGGTTGAAACTCAGATATGCATGAAATTCTTATGTTTTGCAGATGTTCTGCAGTACTTTAAAGAAACATTTCCGTTTGTCATGTATTCCACTTACCAAACACTATGAGTTCTCCAATGTTGACCTGTCTAGATGACTCAGTTTACAACCACTACTTTGAGAAAAGACATGTCACTTTTCATTTTACCTGTAAAAATTCTCATCCCTCTGACACTTCTGGACTTGATCTCATATAAAGTTGTTCAAGAACCAGAGAGAAGAAACAGTCCCTGTTGGGGCAGCATCTGTGTGAGGCTCTGCAGGGAGCAGAAACACATGGTAAGGTTTGTATGAAGGAGTCTTACAGCCTCTCTCTTGTTATGCCTGCAAAACTGTGTCACTATGCTTCTTATCAGCAACACTTATAAGGATTGTTCTTCCTGCACTGAAGAGATCATAGCCTGTTTAAAAAGTGATCTGTTGAAGCCAAATGAGCTGAAGATGTATACCAATATACCTTGGTTTTTTTTCTACTCTTGCTTTCTCTCATTTTATGATATCTGATGCTTAGGTGTTAATTATTTTCTTAGCTAGTAGAAGATCCTTAGTCTTCCCCGGCAGTAAACAAACACATTATGCTTCCTACCATCTTTCACATTAATAAACATCCCCTTTACGCAAATCTCTTGCTTTGTGTGTTTTGATTTCCTGAGGCCTTGCACAGTAAATGACAAACAAGCAAGAGTTGTTTGAAGGAGATTTACCAATGCAAGCAAATTTTTGCAGAGCCCCAATTCATGATCCTGTGGCAAGCAGAGGATAGGAATGACAAATGTTTGGTCAGTATTACTGCTGTACAGGACTGCTGAGTAGTTATGTTTCTTGACCAAGAGTCCTGCATTTGATTTCTCACCATGGGGAAGCAATTACCCTCAACACTCAACTTTTCCTTGAAAAGCCTAATGTTATAAATTCCCCAAAGACTAGGTTAAAAGCATTTAATTTCCTTTGTTGCATGCAGTGTTTATGGACTGTTACTGTGTGACGTTTTTTAGTTTGCAAAGCTGATTTTAGTCTTCAGGAAAAGTATGTTTTGAATCTTAATTTCTCACATCAGGGTAAAACTTCTCTTTTGGTGCAAACAGTTTAGAGCAATCTTGTCTTGGCAGTATACTCTTAAAAATCTGAATGTGATTTTTTTGTCTTAAGTAAAACTCCATTCTTGCTGTTTTCTGATAAGAGAACATGAGCAGTAGGTGGTGTGAGACAGTAGAGCAGCAGGCCTTAACTAAACCTGCTGCTGTATTTTCAATATCAGCCCTTGTGTAAATCAATTAATATCCATGAACTGTGTCTATTTCTGTTCAGAGCCCTTGCAATGCTCGGCTACAGTGCAGAGTAACAAAGCTTGTTTTGTGCCTATTGTAACCTGAAAGTGCACATGATGGTAAACAGGATGTAGCCTACAAAAAAAATAGCACTTGGTGATAAATAGCAGCTTCTCGAGTACTATGCCTTGAATATGGGAAATGGATATTTTCCAAGTGATGCTGGCAAACTTAAATCTTTCTGGAGACAAAACAAGGCAATCCATCCATCTACCCTTCTACCATAGCGCAGCTGGATATCAGAACTGCACCTATGTGTGAACTCAGTGCTCCTGAGTCACTAATTTGCAGATAACCCAGGAGCTCCCCAACTAGAAGGGAGACAGTGGAGATGATGGAGCCTCTTGGTGCCAGGTGAGAGACTTAACTTTTGACCAACCTGACAAATAGGAGTTCAACTCTATGGTGCAGGAATCCTCCTGTTGGTAACTTTGTCCTTGTCCAATTCATATGCTTAAAAGGACCACTCAGGATTCTGGTGGGACAATCTGACCTTTCCTTTCAAAGACTACTTTAGGTGGTCCTGGTTGCAGAACTGATCAAATAGTGCATAGTTAAAATACTTGTAAAAAGGCATTTTAAGCTATTCATACAGAAAGAGTCATGCAGTGCAGTCTTTTGTACATCACAAATCTATTTAAGACTCTTTGTATCTGGTTTATAAAATGCATAGTGATGGATTATGTTTATGCTTGAGTGGTCACATAGAACTATAGCCAGCTGGGCTATAAGGACTAAGAAAGGCAGAGGCATGAGTAGTCTCACTCCATCCAGCTCCAGATGCTACTGCAAGGACTGTTGCACCAGAAACAGCTGTCACCATCCAGAAAGCAAGCTATGAACCTATTTTGAAGATTTGATTTCCAGTGTGAACATCACCTTATGCCAAAGATCTCAATAAATTTGTTTTCCTTTTCTTGATGGCTCTATGTGCATGAAAGTCCTTAGGTCTCAGTCTTCATTTTTTTCAGCTTAGCCTGGTGCTGGTCATTTCAGACATCATGGCTTTCCTGACACAACAATGTGGCAGCAGACACAGTGCTGACGTCGTAGTTCACCGAAGAAACTACAAGGCTCCTGTTCTGGAGGACTGGCTTCTCTGCCTGCTCTTCTGTTCCAGTCATTTTAACTAAGACCTTCCCATAGATTTTTGTGTTAGAGAAGGGAAAGCCAATAGCTTTCCTAATGCAGGAAGGTAATTTAATAAGAATAGAGGAGGAGAAAAACAGTCAGGTTAAATCCTGCAGCCTTTTAACTGTTGTTACGGTTAGCCACCTTCTGATGAGCTTCAATGCTTACAAGGATCCCTGGTGTTGATAAAAACAGCAAGAAAAAAACCCCAACATCAAAACAAAACAACACACCCATCCGCAGTCTTTCCAAATCTCTGCACAGGGTCTGAGCACTTCCAGCTGAGATGGACACCAGCTTCTTTCAGCTGACAGTGGGAACAGTGGTGCTGCAATTGGCTGAAGGACAGCCTGTGCAGAATCTGGTCGTGAGGCAAGGACTGTGATGAGTGGTATCTCGGGACACACTGGTGTCAACTCTCTCAGTGTCAACTCCAAAAGTTTCTACAAAAGCTGCTTTCACTCTGCCTGGATGCGGGGACTAACCTGACCTCAAGTGAAATGCCAGCAGTCATGTCCTGTGTGCAGCATCTTCTAATGGTGCATTTCACTTCTGGATAATGAAAATGTTTCTTGGTGCATCCCAAGGAGCTGTAAAAGGGCAAAAAAGGAGAATAAAACTTTAAAAAGAGAGCCAAATATCTTTCATCACCTGCTAATATGTCTTAGCCTAAACTGTATCCCAGAAACAGACAAGTTTAGCTTTTTACAGAGTGTAAACAGTTGCTTGCCAGTTTGTTAGTATTTTATTCAAAAATATGACTCTGCACATAAGACATGCTGGTTCCAAGAACACTCTGGTGCAGGCACAAGCCTCAATTTATTCACAAAAGACACACAAACAGCTCCACAGACCAACAGGAACATTTACAAGATTTTCTTAGTGAATGTCACCTTTTGAGCTGGGGTGAGGTAATTTGGTGTTTAATCACCCTGGTGTCATTATGAAATGTTTTGAGATTATCTGCAAGGCATCTGAAGAGCTTCATGAATATGTCCTGAGAGTAAGATACTTTTATGTCTAATCAGTGACAAACAGTAGCCTTATTTTGAATAGTGTCTTTCTGTTGATTTAAAAAGTGAATTCACTCCACCCTTGGTGACAAAAGAACGTGATTAGGGGGTTCCAAAGCCAAACACTTAAACAGCACAGAGTGTCAGAATTACGTCTCCAATCTCATTTCAACTGCCACTTTATATCTTCTGATACTGTAATTACGTGCACACTTGTTTTTCTTCAAAGTGACCCATGACCGGCTGATGCTTGGTTACATGAGCAGTTTTTTGACATTTATTTTATCTTACTTCTGTATCATGCACACTTCAAACCCTACTTTGAAGATAGAATAATTAATTTCTTCACAGGCTTTTTAAAAGTGTCTGTCACTGTACTGTGTGGGTGCTTTAAACACAAGACTTCATATCTTTCTGTGAATTAAAAGGAGTATTTGTATTTGTTTCACTGATGGAAGGATGATTTCAACAGCAACCAGAAAAATATGTCTGGTAAAGTGTTTGGTGATATACAAAATGGTTCACTGTCATAAGCCACAGGAATATGTCAAAGACCAGTTCTCATTGCCTTCAGCTGCAGCTCTGAGAGCTCAGGTCTTCTACACTCCCCCTTGCTCAATGGCACTTGAAAAAATGTGTCATATGCTTGGTGATCTGTAAAATATTGAAGCAACTCATCTCCCGTTACACAGGAACTCTAAGGTAGATACCAGAGCTGAAATACAGCTCTTCAGGGCAGTGTTCAACCATACAAATGAAGAAAGATCCCTGTTACCCCTGCAGACATCCATCTTGTTAAACAGTCCTCGTCTATCAGCCAAATGGCTCAGCACACTGGGGGATCCAACTAAATCTTTGCAGCTGACCCTATTATAAATCTGATTTCTGTACACCCAGTTTTTCAATCTCAGCCACTCTCCAAATCATGACCCAAAAACCACCAAAAAAACAAAAATCAAAAAACAATTAAAGTAAAAAAGTATGATTTTACTGTGATCAAATTCCTTGAGAAAAGTGGACTCCTCCTGCATCAGCAAAGCAGACTAGATAACACCCAATTGTAGATGATAATTTTGTTTCTGGATCACATTACATATTAGCATTACAGCAAACGTATGAACATGTGTTGAGTTTAAATAAATTATATTACATAGGTTTAAAGTCTATCTTTCTTCAACTGAACACAAGGTCTTGGTGTTAGTCTTCCTGGAATGATTTAAACTCTCAAGACCACATGCCGTGATGCAGTATATATTTTTATGACGAAACATGTTTTCTCCTGCTGTTTTTACCCTCCCCCCACGCAAACACTAATTTGACCACCTAGTATCTGAAATTTTAATGGCAACAACAACAATCATCATCATCATCATCCATTAGGAATGGTGGTGCCACAGGTAAATGAACTATTTCTCTGAGTACCATATTCCAGTTCTTAATTCATTTTTCAATGAAGACGTTTTTCCTATATTCAATATAAACCACATGCCTCCATTCCCTCACTCTTTATGTTTTTACCTCATGTTTTAGGTGTGACACTCAACTAGATGGACCTTTGGTCTGAGCTTGTAAGGCAATTCCTGAATCACATGTTTATAAGCTTTTGCTAAAGTATTTACTATCTAGGCAAACAATTCATACTTTTCTTTTTATCTGGTGCAAAATAGAGATGTTGTTTAAATAGGAAGTCTTCTTTCTGCTGGTTAGACATCACTAGCTCCTAGGTAAATCTAGTGAACAGCTTCACCTTCTCATGACTCACTCTGCTGATAACCGTGCCATATGGTTGTTAATCTCATGGTGAACACTAGCAGCCAAAGGAGTATTTATCTTTCTTGACAAAAGAAATGCATGTGTCTAATTACATTTCACAATGTATTTTCATGAGACTTCTCCCATGCAGGAAGAAAATACTTGTCATGGCTGATGGATTAGATGTGTTCTTTGGTTAGCTATTAAAGTTGCTGGTACTTATTCTGCTTCATGTGCACTATTTTCAGGATCTAAGTCCTGACAAAAATTTGTGTTGTTCCTGAATTTCTCATTAAACAGAATGTTTGAAAAGAGCAGCAGAAGATGTATGTACATCTGGCCAGAAATATTGCCACGTAAAAATACCAGAAGTTGTTTGGACAGAGTAGTAATCCTTTAAGAAGTCAATAGTAACTGTAATATTAGCAATTTTGAAAGTAATAGGAATAGTAAAAGGTAGTAATATAGTAATACTAATGATAGTAATAGTAACAACGAGTATCATAGGCATTGTTTTGCCTAGGAAAGCAGACAGACCTTACCAGAGCCTTGGGTTTTATTCTTTCCTCTCTTAGGTGACATATGAATGTTCAGCTTAAGACTAAAGACTGAGCTGATGGTGGCTAAGTGGAAGCAGAGATTCCCTTTTGATCTTTTTAGACAAAATGTTTCCTTACATTTGCTGCTGTACAAAGCTGAGACCCTATTTCAAAGATGGAACAGAAGCTCAGATCCCTTTAAAAGCTTGAAAACATGCCAGAGTTTCTAAGTTATTTATGCCTGTTGGCTAAGGCTGTGGATTAGTTAAGATAAAAATAAAATAAAGTAATATTTTTTAATTCAGAGAGTTGTGTCAGTTAGTTGTTCAGGAGTGTGAATGCACATTTTTCTTCTATTACTTACTGGAATTTTCATCTGTTGGTTGCAGCTATCTGTGAGATTGCTGTGATGAGAGCTAAGCTCTGTGCTCTTAGAAGCATTCAAAGCAACTGCTCCCCTACAGCATAAGAGCACTGGGAATCAACATGCTAACAACTAATGTGTTGAAGAGTTGCACAGTTTCTTGTATCTTCAGTGTGTTTTTTTTCATAGGGCCCCAGACACTAAGACAGTTGGATATAATTTCATCCTTGCCTTGCTTCAGCATAAGCTAATTAGGAAGCTCATTATTTATTTGGCACAAATTTAGCATAACAAATCAATTTAACAGGGCACAAGAGACAAAGTAATTTAAAATGGAAGTCAGAATCGAGATGAAATAGCAAGATGGAATATTTTAATTTCTAATAATGCATTGACATCCTAGTGGCTTGGTGGGCCTCAGTTTCTGACACAGACAGGTCAGCACTAACCTCCCAGAGAAGGGCAGGGTTTGCTGATTAGTGACCTGTGTTTTCTCTTCCAGGTGGCATCACTTCCCCTCCAGTCACTCCCATAAAATGCCACTATACAAGGACCACTACTGTAAACCACAAGACAAGAAGGAATGTCTCTCATGTGTGACAAACCAGAATAAAAAAGATAAAACCTATAATAAATGAAATTTTTTTGGTGAGACACCCAATGATAGGTATCCCAGTGATGTCTATCCAAATTGGATTGGAAACGCATGTGTTGGGCTGATGTGGAGCCATGGTAACTTAGAGATTATCTGTAGGATTAGTTTTTCCATGACCACGAACATTTTGTTTTAAACTTTGGAAGATTGTGAAGGATTTTTTTTAAAAAAAAATTATTTTATACTACTTTATATAACCTTAAAAATAATTATCAATATTAGTGTAGGGCAAAATGCTCAGCTACAGTAAATGTAATCATAAATAGTCAATGCAAAGTCAAATACAGTTATATTAATTTTCATCAGGGGCAACTGGTCTTCATCTCTTTTTGACATAAATGTCCCATAACTTCTGTCTACCATAGACCTAACTGTTCTCATATGGTTTATGAGCTTTAGGGACAGTGCATTTTCCAATCAGTGTGAAAACTGCATGGTCTCCTTGTCTGTTCATAGTATGTATGAGTTGTAAACATTTACAGTTCCCAGAATGGTCCTGCTCACTTCTCCAACAGTTTTGATTTTTATTGGAAAAGAGGCAATGAGACTTGTTTGAATGATGTTGCACTTGAGAGATATGACAAATACTTTGTGCTGAAATCCTACACTATTACAGATGTTTTCCTGGTATCTGTCTGAACAGCTGAAGATTGTTATGTTCTCTGGAGACAAATTTTCTAATGATTTTTTCTTCCCTCTTCCCTCATCAAGTCCCAGCATGATCCCTGGGCCAGACTCAGACCTGGTGCCAAAACAGAAGATCTACAGACTTGCACCATGGGGAGAGGTCTGGGGAGAGGTGAAATAGTAGAAGGAACATCAGAAATGCTTGCTGCTCAGTGCTGTAGTGTGGTGGTGGTCTTTTGCACCATTCATCCATAGATGGAGACATATCCATTCCTGAAGATTTCATGTGTTTAAGCAAGTGAAGAACAGCGAGTTCAAGGACTCGGTCACCTCTCTTGCTGGAAAACTCTGATCATAGAGTTGGAGGTTCCTAATTTGTAAAGCTGTCCAGGAACCTGACATGTCTGTTATCTATGTATTGTATGTGTGCTGAATAAAATGAAACTGATACAAATTCTTTGGCATTCACAGTGGTTTATATTTCACAAGTGGAAGAAATGTGCTGAGAAGTCATATTCTTACTCAAATATGGGAGATGCTTGCTGCAATACAGTACAAACATACAAATACAGATGAGTACAGAATGAGTCTCAGCTGGGATTTTGAGCATTTAGGTGCTTAGGGTATAGGACTTGAAACATATGTCTTTCTTATTCATTTAGGAATGTGAAGAGTGAGAAATGTTTTCAAGCAATCTTTGCAAATGCAATAACCTGGTCCTGTAGTATGCTTTTCTCTACAGTTTGAGCAGCTTCTGGACTATTTTAGGTTATAGATTTTTTCGTAGGATAAGAAGGCAGAAAGGCATGGCATACTTGCTACCTTCCTTTTCCTGAAAGAGGAAAGAGAGAAGTATTTTGCAAGTTGTATGTATTTGGATGATGATTTTTTTTTTTCAAGTACTTTGGTGTTTCAGATTTGAAAGAAATGACCTCAAGGTAGGTAAGAAAAAGCTTCATAAAATGGAAAAATACAAATATTTTACCTCATTGTTCTTTCCTCTGACAATACCTATGTTTTGCGATAGCACATACACGTTTCTCACTGGAGAGTACTCACACTGATTTATAAAAAGGTACATAGAGGGCAAAAGACATTTTCAGATACAATAGTAAGCTGTAAATAACACAGCAATTTCACCTCCATCTCTCCATTAGCTTTCATGTTTGTGCACTTAAAGAGAAAAGGAGGGTCTGGAGACTTCTGTTGCTTACAGTTAAAAGGCTTGTAATTCCTTACTCTGACTGTTGCTGATCTGTCCAGAAAACTGAACGACCCTAATTGGTACTGGGCAACCAAGGAAGGAGCCACTTCTATCGCAGAGGTTGGAAATGGTCATGATCCCAGGTGAGCTTTTGGTTAAAGGGAAGAATAGCATTTGAACATCATTAAAGCCTATAGATGGAAGTCTTAAATAAGCTGCAGATCTTTGCCTCTGTGTTTTTTTGTAGCACCGAAAGGAAAGGGATGTGACTTACTTTCCACACTGAACTCCTTGTTATTTCTGCTCTGTGAGTATCACCTCCCGCTGCCAGCTCATGCCATTGTTTGTTGAACAGTATCAATTATTTTGAACAAGAGTAGGGTCTTACTGCATCAGAGTAAATCCAAAGCCATGCCACAGAGTTAATGTTGTTACACCTGTCCAAACATGGAAAAATGAAGAGAAGAGATTTATCTATACCAAGTTTCCCATCCAAAACAATTTCACCTTGTTCACCATGGCCACCTAAGAAAGCATAAACCTTATTCTGCTCAGTAACATAGAGCATTTTCGGGTGCTTACACTGGTCTCAAGCAAGTTGATGTTTGATGAGTGCTTGATCACTTTTAACCATGATGCCGTATCAGGCATTGTTCCTATTCACTTCAATGCCTCATTTTGAATTAAGAGCTTCAAACCAAGCAGTTTGAAAAGATGTTTTTTGGTTCAGAGATACGTGTTTTGGGGAAAGAAAGAAAAAGAAGGAAGGAAGGAAGGAAAGCAGGAAGAAAAGAAGGAAGGTCCAATGCCAGAGTATTGTAGGGAAGCCACATGATTAGTCTGTGAAATAAAGGGGGCTCTGCATGACTTGTTTGCAAGGATTGTTATCCTCAGCCCAAGGATATATTTTTCCACAGTCTTGTATCATTTTGAGTGGCCCAGACCCATGCTCTGATAACAGGAGTAGATTCAGGCACAGATCCAGCACTTGTGGTCATATGATCAACTTTCTGCTTGACTTTTGTTGCGGTAATGTGTTGAATCCTACTTATAAGCTTACAGGTTTCCTTCTGAGACATATTTAGGTACAGTGTATATTTAGATAATCAAGATTTCAGTGCAGATACATGCACAAAATTTGTCTGAAGAAGTCCAAATTATTTCTGTTTGATTCAAAGTGAATGAAAGAAGCCAAAAGTGCTGTTTTTTTCAGGATACACCCACCAAAAATACACAGGCATTTGAATAAGCAAATAACCTTTTGATGTGTGAAGACTCTTCTCAGTGACTTAAATCAGAAACAATCACCATTGATCTAGATAATGTAAGGCCACACAGAAATATAAACCTCTAAAGATAGTTTTCCTTTTTCTGTTGATTGAATTCTGTGGCAAAATTGTGAGTGGGTTATGTGAGAAGAGGGTTTTTGCTTGAAAACTTCTACTCTTAAACATTAGTGAACAAGAAGATTCTCAAGGCCCTATTTAAGATATGTATTAGTTTGTCTGAACTGTCAAATCAGCAACTTATTTAAGCTATGTAGGAGTTTGTCTGATTTGCCAAATCAGCACCTAGCTAAGGATATACAAGCAGTGTGGCTGAAATAACAAGAACTGACACACTTGCATATACACCTTGGGGCAGAGAAACAGACTGATCAAACTGCTAAATATTTCAGCTCCCTTCCAGTAAAAAGTCCTGGCAAACCATGATATCAGATTTCTGCACAGATGTTCATTGGGTAAACAAACATAGGGCTGCACTCCCAATCCAGTCTTTAGAAAACTGGCTGGAATTGTAGCCCTCCTGCAATATAAGACCATCACTCCTAATTACACAGATGTCTTGATATTCTTCCCTTTTCTAAATGCATTAGGACACTTCCAGGTCTCTGTAGCAGAAATTGGAATAAGAGATAATTTATAATAACATATAAGAAAAATAGTCTGAATTTTCTTCCTTTTTGCTTTGACCTGTCTTTCTAAACAGGAGTAATGAAGTGAAAAATAAACTTTCTTGTAAACTTCTGTTGGCTTTCAGGCAACCAAATTCCACCCCTGATGTTGATATCAGATGAATATGAGAAAATTTAGCACCCTGAGTTCCTGAAGCTTAATGATCAGTTATGCAAAAGGGGCAGGACAAAACTCATAATTCAATGACACCTTGACAGCATGTAGCTTAAAATTTAGGACATCAATACCTTATTCTTCTGCTGCCTGAAGTCCTAATTTTTTATGCTAAATTCCCCAGAACTTAAATTTTTATTTCTGGGAGTGTCTTGGTGTACTGGTCATGTCAGTGTAAAAAAACCCAGGCAGTGACTCTGTTCCTCTAACCATCTTGAAAAATCTTCATAAAGATTTGAGAAAACAACTACCCACTTCAAACATCAGTTGCAGCACTCAGAAGAGTGTGATATTCATAGAAAATGGTTGTATTATATACTACCTGGAATCTTCAGGTGCTATTTAAAAACAAAATCAGCAACTTTTTATCATGCTCGCTCCATCTTTGTCTATTTTACAACATACCAGAAGGTCTAGAATTCAGCAGTCAGAGGGGCAGTCTTGTCAATTAGCAGATTTTAACATGTTCCTCAAGGACTTTCTACCTTGCAGGAGCTTCAAAGAAGGATTTTCTTACTGTGGGCAAATTCTGAAACAAAGTAAACTTGGAGAATGTGGCAAAGAAAGAAGTTTGCTAGATAGATGGCGATAGTGGATGTCTGGAAATGGAGCTCAAAAATGGTAGTTCTGGAATTAATATGAGTTCCTAAGCACTACTGAAAAGAGAAATTATAATGGCTTCTGATGTCACATGGGAGCAGCTGTTTTTCTTTGAGAGTTCATGTGATGCTGTATCCTGTCATGAATTTTGCTCAGGCTAGGTCAGAGAGAGAGATCACTCTTGCATGTGAAACACAACAGGTCTTGTTTGTTGCTGTGTTGCCAACAGTGAGCCTTGAAACAGCAGCTTTGTCTGTGACTGCATGTTTTTCACATGGGAAACAGGGAGAATGACTTGAGTGAGTTGTTGAGAGCCAATTTTTAGGCAATAGGCAATCTACAGGGTCCTTACTGTGTTAAATACTATTTGCACATGTAGCAAAAAGTGATCACAGGTTCAAAAATCATAATCTAAGCACAAGAGATCACTGAAAAGACCCTTCCTTTTAAAAACAGAGTTGCAATAATAGAAAACAGACTTGAAGTATCTTGATGAAATACTTGCCACTCACAAGATAAAGTGGCCTGTTTCACATGAAGGAAACTTCTCAAGACATAAACTACAACTTCTTCTGTGAAGAAGTTGAGTGAAGGGAATTACGGTACTGCTCTCCTTTCCTGATTTGGAGGGAGGGGACTTTCTTCTCCTAAAAAAGTAATTGTAAATCCATAAAAATAGTAAAGAATTATTTTTGCTTATTTTTATATTATGAATATTTAACAATATTGTTTGGGATAAAAAAAAAACACAACAAAACTCTATGCCTCTCATCTATGAATAAACAGGTGGCTTGAAAACTAATGAGAGCAGATTTGCAGTGACCTGGTCTTTGATCTGGTCAGATTAATATCGTTCTGTTAATGATTGGGGTTTCTTTGTATGAATGACATCTCGAAATGTTAATTGTAATTAGTATATAAACATTTTTGGTATTTATTTCTGTTGTGTTTCAGTGGCACAGAGTACTGAGTTACAGAGACTTACTGGCAAAGAAGTGAGACCTTCCTCTGATAAAATAACATAATGACACTGGAGTATCACAGGGAAAGAAATACTGTGTAGAAAACATTAGCTCAGGATTGCTGCGATTTATTGAGATATTAATGGGACATAATTAATCAACAAATCAGTGAACTATACATTGAGGATCAATATCAGAAAAGCAACAGATAAACTACAGTAATAAACACTTATAAAACATTAAGAAACACATACAAACATGCAAAAACCCTTCTGAAGCAAATGCCAAGGTGGTCTAATCCTACCCATGCTGTCACAGGCATGCACACGTAGTTACACACACGCACAGTTGCACACAAAGCCCATACCTGCACAGGCTCTGGTTGTCACAAACTTCTTTTTACAAGTTCTGTGGGTCCCCTGGGGTGCTCACCGAGGGTGGGCTGTGGCAGCACCCCTACCCTGGGTGTGTATTCAAGTGTGGCCTACAACTTCAGTGTAGACCTCCAGGAAAACTCTTAAAGAGATTGATTACAGGTATGTAGGATTAAAACAATAGTTAAGGTGCTACCACTTCCACTGCATGCAATACTGAGCTTGTGAAACTGTTTTTAAAAACTGGATTGTCACAACTTCTCTACTTGGGGATGGCCTATGTTTCTGCACTGTGTATTGTATTGCAGGGGCAGCCAGAGAGAGAGTTTTGACAAGGGCATGTAGTGATAGGACAAGGGGGAATGGCTTCAAAATGAAAAAGAGTAGCTTTAGATTAGACATTATGAAGAAGTTCCTTATTGTGAGGGTGGTGAGGCACTGGAACAAGTTGCCCAGACAAGCTGTGGATGCTCCATCCCAGGAAGTGTTCAAGGCCGGGTTGGACAGGGCTTTGAGCAACGTGGTCGAAGTGGAAGGTTCCCTGCCTATGGCAGGGGGGTTGAAACTAGATGGGTTCCAACCCTAACTATCCTATGATTCTGTGATCCTATGATTGGTTTAGATCCTCAAAGCTGCTCAGTTTGGTACCAAGTGAGGCTGGAACTTCTCTGATTACATTTACTAACTCCTTTTTCATGTGTCTCCCATGGCACATGGGGTGTGATCACATAATTTCAATGCTCCCCTCAGGTTTTGCAAACAGGAATCCCTGCTTTAGGCTTTTATTGTGCTTTGCAAGAAAGAAAAATCAGAGAAACAAAGACAAACAAAGAATTTGTTTTTCTCATGAGTTTTGTTCATTGCTGTTTTAATTTCAGGACTGGAATTGCTTCATCAAAGAGTTATTGAAGTGTAATCATCTTAATTCTTTATCATTATTTAGGAATGCAGAACAGCAGTGTGATAAGAGTGAGGAACGACACTGTAACCTACTTGGGTTAATAACAAGTGAGTCATCTTAAATCTTTTTGCCTCCATTCTGCTCTTTCCATGGTGTCCAGTCCTTTTCACTTCTCTATTTACTTTGACTAGCTACCAAGAAAACCCTAAGTGTTGACTTTGCTTTCAGGCTAACAACTTTAGGTGTGCACTTGAGGCTGTCTTTTAAAAAGCCGTGCAAGTAACTTAGGTGGACATGCCATATTTCTTAGGCACCCTTCTACACTGTTAATGTGAACTGAATCTTGATTTATGGAATAGACCTCTAACTAGGTACTGTTTTCAATTGTGAGGATGTATTTCTTCGATCAGTGTAAAATTTCATTGTACAATATAAGGTTAATCTGCATGGGTTTATTCAGACACTGAATTTTAGCGCACGTAAGGAGAATTAAAAATGAAGTACAGCACATTGACATTTGTATGGAGAATCATTATTCTGTTTTGCAAGATGACATCAGTAACAAATGATGCAGAAATAATAACACATTAATTTGAAAATGCAAATTTGGTATTCCCACATAAGGCAAATGAATGTGAATGGCTCTGTCATTTGTGGTACAAGCTGTATTTATCATTTGATACTGACATAGTAAGCAGTGTGGTAAGCACAGCTTACCACAGGTTTGCTTCAGAGAGAAAACCTGAGGTGTTGCTTTGATATAAAATATAAAGCTTCAAAAAAGTTTTCAAATGAAAAATTCAGACTGCTAAGGGGATTAAGTATCATGGTTTGACAGAAGAAAGAGATACTCAAATCAATGTACTCTAAGCATCAGTCAGATTAAATGATGGCTAGGCTAAATCTGCTTACGGTCTGTGTTTGTAAAGTTTTTGTCATTTTGTGAATAAAAGAAGCTGAGTGTCCATCAAAGATTGTAGATAGACAAAATCAGAGAACTTTGCACTGTGGTTTGTCTGTCACAGGATCTGCCTAGTTTGTCTGCCTAGCAATGCCTAGATAAGTTTCAGGTAAAAATCATGTTTAATTTTATGTTTTCCTCAAGCAATTTGAGTCACACTTCGCAATTTAAGAAAAAGTCTTGCAAAGACACAAAAGCACTTTAATGCAATACAGCTGTATCTGAGATTCTAACAAATATCACTTAAATAGAAAAAATTTGATCTTTCTACGCAACAGTTTGCTGAGGTCTAGTGACTACAGTTATATTTTGGAAGCAGCATATCAAATTTTGAGGAGATTATTAAAATCTTTGTAGGACTCAAAGTAATGTTGTGCTTTACAGAACTTATGACCATATTTTGCACAGAAATGCATGAAGCAAATGACAGTAACAGTTCATTCTGTGTTGGTTGTACACAAAATGTACTGGCATGTTCCTTTTGTGTTATCAGATTTTCTGGTATGGCACACTGTCAGACAGTGGTCTGACAGAAGTAGGGAAAAAGGAGTTACCCTTTGTTTTTCTTTGCCAAAATCCTCCAGTAATGACAACTGGTTCTCGTCTTGCAGGTTCACACAGCTGTGTCCAGCTGCTCTCTGCTTGCAGTAGCAATTTGTGGCCTTATTTGAATTGAAGACCTACTCCTTAGTATTTTCTTGGGAAGGTAATGAATAAGTAAAGCTGTTGTAAATAAAGCTGTTCGATATCTTGTGTTGTTGTTGAAATATTCTTCCAGGTGCATTTGCAAATGCTGCAGCTCCAGCAGTCTCTGCTGCAGTTCTTGGGCAAATGTATAAACAAACCCTTATTGCCTTAAGAAATCTCTAGGGAGCCAAAAAATTACTCACCAGGCAATTATTAGTAGAGATAAGACAGTAGTTTTAATAGAAGGCCTTCAACCACCCTGGGAGTACAGATGCATGCTCTGTCCAGGGGACTCCACAGTTTAAGGTATTTGTCCATCCAATCCTGGATCCTTCCACCCCACAGATCTTCTCTCTGGCACACCCCTCTGGAAATTGAGGCAGGGGTCCTAAGACCCCTCTTCCTCATCTTCCTCCTTGTCACAGCACATCCAGTCCTTGGAGCTCCCCCAAAGTTCTGGGTTTTGAAGGATGTTTTGACTATGATATGATATATCCTGTTGTCCAAGGCAGAGTGCAAATGTTCTTACACAGAAAGAAGGCTTACCTTGAGGGAAGTCTAAACAAGCTAAGGAATTTAGAAAGTTAGATATGAAATGGGTTAATAGAGTTGGGCAAATGGGTAAACTACTGTGCCAAAGGGTGAGCTAACTACAGCTACTCCTAAAATTTACAAAAAGCTAAAAATCAAAAAAATCCATAGGCATTAATATTTGCCTGCTGTATCTCAGGGTAGCTGTGAGGACTGAGCAACAGAAAATAAAGTTGTATCTTATCAGATTTAATGGCTAGTACAGACAAGTTACGTGGCAGTTACTTCATAGCCTTATTCTGCTTTATGTTATGTGAAACTGCCATTAATCTATACAGTTCCCATCCAAGGACTGAGTACTGAAGGATGGTTGTCGGTGAAAGCTGGAGACATGAAGTGAGTAATGATCTCAGATACACTGACTGCGTCTGTCTCAGTTTCTTCGTTAACAAAATTAAATTGTAGATGTCTCTGTCCTCTCCAGTTGGAAATTAAACTTCACTTAAATAATTATATAAAGCTAAGCTTGCCAGGTGTGGCATTGTAAGCACTGGTGGATCCATTTGGGCCAGTACAGGGGGGGAAACAACCCAGACAGAGAGGTGGCCTGAGGGGAACGCAGATCTCAGGCTATTGCTTCAAGAACTGTGCTCTGGTGCTCTAATTGATCGGCCTGTCAGTTGTGCAGGAGGCTGGTAAGAGACAGTGGAGGCAAAATACTGTGGCTCAAACAGTTTAAGGACAAGGTGTAGGACTTGGAAACAATAACCAAGCACAGGAATAGAAAAGACAAGAGTTAAATGTTTCCCTGTTTTAGCACTGTGATTTCAGTTTTCATCTCTGAAATATCCCTGCTGCTCTCAGTGATATATCTAATTTTTTTATCATATATTATCCTAATGCTTTCTCAATTTTCTTCTCATTAAAGACTCTAACCTGAAAGCTAATAATAATCCCAGATTTATAGGTAGTTGAGCATGGCCTTTAAAATGCTTCCATTACTTGAGGGGACCTAAATTTATAGCTTTCTTAAACCTTAGTGTCATTTTTCCTGAGAATTCTGGTTTTTAAGTCCTTCATACTGGATTTAACTTCAAGAGACGATCTTTATGAGAAGGATATTGTCTGTTCCTCCTTGTGGAGCAGCTTGGTGGAAGGTGTGCTCAGTTGTCTCAAAGGGAACTGGAGGGGTCTGCAGGACCTGTGGACAGGGTAAATGCAGTGATGGTCATACGGGAAGATTTAGTGTCAGACTCTTGCCATAAAATTTGGCTCTTGCTTGCAGGGTCCCAATGCTTTCCTACAGCAATTATGGCTAATGAAAGAAAAGCTCCTTCTCACGATGCAGTTAGAAGAGAGAAGTACAGTGTCGACAGAGAATAACACTTCTCCCATCTGCCTTCAAAAGCCAGGGGTGGCTGCTGAAGGCAATGAAGTCTTCCTTGTGAAAATGAATTGAGGGTCCCAAAAAACTGTACAGGTAACATTCAAAAGAGTGTGAGAACAAAATCTCTGCTCTGCGTTGGCACAGGGGATGTAAATAACAAGATACAGAGATATAGGTAGCTGTCCTTCATGTTACATGTCTGAGAGACTTTTCTGAAAAAAAAAAGGCCATTAGATGTTGCGATTTCTGAAAGATACAAAGCAAATCAAGAAAACACTACCATGGCATTTTACAAAGAAAATCTGGTTCATAAAGTATGAAAACTGACACATGCTCTTGTACATGATGACCAAGTATAATTTAGAATAGTGGCTTTTCTGAGAGCGCCCTGTTCTCATGGTAATATTCAATAACAATGTGTTTCTTTTATGATAAGTACAGACATTTCCAAGAAAAATGTCGAAGGTCAATCTACTTGTGGATGAAGAGGATGTGACTCAGCCTGAATCCTGTACTGAGGCTGACATACGAAGGAAGTAAACTCCTTGAAAACACTCTGGTTATTTTTTATTTAGTTGCAAAACAGTATTTGTTCACTTGTATCACAGCTGGACCAAAATCCCAAGTGACTGTGCCATTGGTGATACTCTCTGCATCCATTATTCGGGTTATCCAAAGCCAATAACTTACTGGTAAGGCTAGCAGAGCCTTTTGTACTCTCATATTTAGGTTTTTTTTGAAGGGGAATCTGAACACTGGTGCAGAACATTCGACCTGATGACCAGGACTGAGAAGTCAAGTGTACTTAAACCCCACTGAACACAGCACCATGCAATTTGAGAAGAAATAGCTGGTATGAAGATATGCAGTTTAAAAGGCATACAAATAAAACTTGAAAGGGGATTAATGTCAAACATATTAAGAGATTAGCCTTCTTTTGCTTGCCTGCCTTCATATACAAGGCATCATCAACAAAATACCACTGCTATTTATGGAAATCTCAGAGCTTCCAATAGTAACAAGGGGTCTTTCTTGTAGTTTGTGCTTCTTGAAGTTTATTCTTGCACACAGGTTTTTCTGACAATCTTCCCTTAACATCTTCAGTATCCATTTTCTTGTTTTGGTTACCAAGCCTCATCCCACTTTCCCTATTCTGCAAGACATCACAAGGACTGAGATATTTAACTCTTATTTATAACTTCTTGGTTAGCAGAGCACCTTGTGCCAGTACTTCCCTGAGATTAGTTTCCTAAAGAGATAGGTACATGTTAAAAAAATTATCTTTAACTTAAAACCAGTCACTCTCAATTTAAAAGTAATTGGTTTATTATGTGGCAGATCCTGATGCATTTACTAGATATTTAAGAACTCATAAAACCAAATCTTTATTTTTTCTTCATCTCACTATGACATCAATACTCTTTGAGTAGACTATGTAGTAACATCTCCTATTTCCTTCATATGCAGCTTTTCCTTTTTCTGTCATCCAAAAATAATTCCAAAAAATTCTAGAAAAGGTGTCTCCAAATTTAGGAAGATTGCAAAGTCTAGATTCTCTGGATTATCTCTTGTTATTTGATTGCATATCGTCATTTTTACTGGTGTTTCTGATAATTTACTGATTTTAGTTTGTGCTTTGTGTCCTACAAGTAAAAGAAGGGAAAGTGGAACAGAAAAAAACCCCCCAAAGATGATTCCTAGTCAAACAGCACACAATCTAAGCTAAGGCATTGCACTAAATGACTTTTATTATATATATTTTAAAAAAGGTTAAATTTCAAGTTAAGGGTTCTTTTAATTCTCAATGACCTCTTTTCACAAAGCTAACCTTACTAAATATGTCAATTTTTGCAGCTGTTCAAATTCAAGTAAAATTCAGTCTAAGCAATCTGCACACATATGATTTATTCTTTCATTTGAGAAAGAGTGAAAATTAAATTCAAAAGACTACCTCCACCTGTTAATCTATTCACAAAAATATTATCTACTGCATGAATATTCATATCTTACATCCATGCTGATAAACTAATGGTTTAATATTGTTCAGGCTTTTAGTCTCTTTCATGCTTTTTCCAGTTCTGTCAGTGTGGGCCATTTAGTAGTTTAGTATCTAAAATGGCAATACTTACATATTGAAATGAAACAGTTTGAATTTACCTTGTGATGTGATTTAAATAAACATGTGCAGCCTAGGTCATATTTTGAGTTCATAAGATTCTGTATCATTCCAGCTCCAGAAATTAAATGGTATTTCTTGATACTTTATTTATAACCAAGCTCAAAACCATTAATTAAGCAGTAGGGCCCTGGAAAGCTATATTTCCACTTTTCTTCGAAATTTATGGTGGAGTATGCAGTCAACTGCATTTGTTTTTTAGGGTTTTCTCTTCCTTACATGAAAGACTGCTGGGCAGATACTTTCTTTTATACAGGTTCACATGGCAGGATTGCTTGATATTAAAAGTATAAAATCTCATTAATGTGGGTAACAGCTAATTCTATCATGCACATACTCTGAAGGGAAGGTTTTTGAGTTGGTACATATCTGTTTAAGATATGTGTTTCTGTCTACAGAGAGATCAGAAAGCATTCAAAATTTTCAGATGCATTTACCCTGAAAATAGGGGAAATTCAGCCAAGTGATGGAACCAACTTTTCCATTCTTAAAGCCTGTAGGAAGTTTTACAGAAGTTGAGGCAGGATGAGATCTGGGTCAGAGGATGGAAATCTCCTTTCCCCCCTTAAAATTATGAATACTTTAATGTCTTGTTTTCAGTGACAATGCACTCTCCATTCTGTTTTTTGGAAAATCTGTTTTCATTTTGGTTCAGGAAAAAAAATAATGGGTAAGATACCTTAAAACTCTCAAAGGAGAGACTGTTGCAAAAAACTTTTCCAGTCCCTTTAACATGTTATTTTGAGTTTTATATCATGATACATAAAGTACTTTAAAAAATACCATGGAAATCAGAGGTCGTTCTTAAATGAAAGTCAGTCAGTGAATTCTGGGCTATGATTTCAAGTCCTAGTTCAAACTCATGAAAATATTTACTTTCTAGGCTAGGAAAATTTTTAATATTTTTTAATGTTTATTAACTGATGACTTTCCAGTTTTATTCCTCATACAGAATTTCTTCTGTAGGGCACAGGATCTTAGCATGGACATTTTTTTCCAACCCTGAAATCTCTGGTAGGATTACAGTTTACTTTGACTTTTCCCACACATCTTTTTCTCCAATCTGCCTTCTCAGAAGCACTTTTAAGTAAGAGGACATGACTGAGAAAAAGTCACTGTAAGTCTGCTTTAATGCACTGGTTGGGGCCCCTTGCTTATCTCAGTGTTGTCGGGTGCATGTTTGTATTTCTCTCTGAGTGCAGGCTTTTTCATTTATCAAAGCTCATTTTATTGCCTTCCCTTCATGTGCTTTCATGTCTGTGGCACCTGAATGTTTCGTTGAATTGAGTTCTACTTTTTACTGCTACCTGCAAATTTGTCCAGAGGAACACTGTGAAACAGAGGCACGGACCACAGTATCTCTGATCTTCTTGTTTGTAAGGACAATGTATTTTTATAACAAGTTTTACCATTAGCTGTTAGCAAACATTTCATCATTACTTCTTTAAAGAACAATATTGAGACATAGTGAACCTAAACCCACAGTTGCTACTTTTCTGGAAGCTGACCTGAGTGGTATGGAAGATCTTTTTAATTAAACAGAATGCATTGTTGCCTTGTAAATTGTGTATGTATTTGTTACAAATAAAGCTGGTTAATTAGCTGGACTGAACTGATGCAAACCTAGAAAGCGTGTGCATTTAGTAGGTTTTACATTTCTTCTAGTAGTTTATAAATCTAAAGAAACACCGTCTTTTTCAGTAGTGTTTCTTACCATGCCAATCAGGGTGATGGGCTCTGTCATCATTCCTCTGTGATATTTGAGTATTTTTAAGGCTTATCAAAAGCATTTGTCATAGTGGCACTTGCTGTTAAAGACAAGTTGAGCAATGCTACATTTTTATGTTAAAATGAATGGGGCTGCCACTTGGCAAAACCCATGCAAACAGCCAGAACAGAGTAAGTCCTGAATATTTGAATTAGAGGTGACTTGTTCCTATTAGGAATGAAAAGGACCTTTCTCTTGCATTATGCCCTATCTTCCTCCTGGCATTTTGCAGGGCAGAAAGCGTTTTCCCTGTCTGTACATAGGGAAAAGGAAGGTGCTGAGAGAGCAGTCTGTGACAAAGCCAATCTCTGAAAGGCCCATGGTCTGAGCTGGTGTCCTTTCCCTCCTTCTCATCTCAGAAAGTCTTTGTTGGCAAAAGCTGCTTCTCAGTCAGCTCCACTCCCCTTGAATCTCATACTTTCTGTAAACTGGAGTTCTTATAAGGCGTCTGCCATAACTTTCTTATGCATTCCACTCCATGACAGGTCTGTAAATATAGCTTCGTTTCTAAAGTGAACATAGTGCTGATGAAATATGTCAGCATGGCATGTAGAGAAAATAAAGCTGCTCTGATCACCTCCACCATGAGGGCATGGATAGGAGGTCTGGGTTGCTGCAGAGGTTCTGCCTCCTTCCGTGCATCTTGGGATGCTGTTAAATGGAGTTCCTGATCATTTACATTTGTGTGTGGGGAGGCCCACCTGGCTTCCATTGATGTAGAGTTGCAGTGTTTACCTCTGTTTGAATGCTCTGGCCCACACATTCAGGATTTCAGACCAGAGCAGACACCAGTGTAAGATTCTCTGCCTCAAATTTCACACTGCTGCTGAAATTCTCCATAATTGGAATTCATGAGGTTTTTGTCTACCTACCTGTTGTGCCTGATCAATTATTCAAAATGCCTATTCGGTTCCCCAAAGGAATGGATTTCTACTTCTGTTGCTTTTTATGCCTGTACCGCTCTAATATTTTTCCAGTGTTCCACTTATGAATGAACATTGAGGGAAGTGTGCACAAGCAGTTGCAAGGTTACCCTCTGATCAGCATGAAATATGAGTCCCTCTCCTTGCCTGAATCACACGGCCACTGCATCACGCTGCGTTCAATGTGTGGGTGGTGGTGGGGAACGACAGTTTAGGTAATACCTAATTGCATTATTTTGGATGAAAGCTCATGGCAGCCCTAAACAATCTGGCGTTATATTCTCTGCAAAAGTAAGACCACAGAGATTGGAGTTCTAGAGGCATCTGGACAATACTCTCTGGCACATGGTGTGACTTCCTGGGGATGGTCCTGTGCAGGGCCAGGAGCTGGACTCGATCCTTGTGGGTCCCTTCCAACTTGGCATATTCTGTGATTATGGAGCTATTTTCTGTTCAGTCCTGAGTGATTGTTCCACAGTGTCAATCAGGAAAATAGAAATTATTTCATGTTGTTATGTAGGAGTCAGGATTCTAATGTTAAAGTGAAACGTGGTCAAAAATGGCCTTTTGCATTTTCTGTGAGTCACTGGCT
>JAWWLV010000100.1:25686094-25701744 GCA_035041135.1 Platyrinchus mystaceus | reverse complement strand
GTTTTTTACTAAGAAAATGCCACAGCAATTCTACACTGGCTACTCTTTCAACAGAACTAAACAAAGGCATTTTAATTCTAATATACACCACAGATAGTCACTTTTTTAGGTTGTTTAAAGACTCTTCATCTTGCCAAATCTGTTGGTGGACAGCCTTGTTTTCTTGGTTAATCTTTTCTGAGCAAAAGCAGGAAATTTCCAGGAGTTTTCTTCTTGACTTGTCTAATTTAGTCCTCAGACTAGATCCTTAAATATAACTATGGAATTTACGCAAGTCCAGGGCAGTAATCCCCAGCGTCACTTAGAATTTCTTCCGTGACATCAGAGGAACAGGGCTGGGATGACTGCAGTCTCTTTTGGGTGAAACACAAAAAAAGTTTTGGATATGGGGCTTCTTTCTCACCTTTGCCTTCCTCTCTCCCTATGCTGTACCTCCACTTGACAGCCTGTTCTTTGCGAGCTAAATGACCAAATTCTTTCCTTTCATTTCCCTAATTATTCTAATTTATACAAAGAATTATCAAGTAATTAATTTAGAAATGACTGACTAAACAAAAAAAAATCTCAATATTTAACTAATTCAGAATTTGCTTTGATATTTACTAGTCTATATAACTCACTAAAGCATGTTTGCCAAAGACACAGCAACTTTAGGAGACTTTATCTGCAGTTTGCTGGATCTCTGGAACTTAATAAATGTGCTCTGTAAGTGGACCTTGTATTGCTTCTAAGAGATAGAGTTATTCCAGATTATCTTTGCTTTTTTTTTTCTATTCTTATTCTTCCAACAGGTAAACATTGCTACTCTAATGCATTTTGTGTTAGAACTTGCAGAGTCTCTGCTTTCAAGCAAAATCTTGTCTACATTAAGAAACACAGATGGGACACACTGTATAGTTTGCTCCATAATGATCAATGAGCTTGAAGTTTGCTTGAGCAACACTTTCGCTTAGATGGGCTAAGCAGAAAATTGTGTGAGTATATTATATAAATAAGAAGCTGTTCCATAATTGTGCAGAGGATGCACCAGATTTAATGACTTTAGAAAGAGTTATTGTATTAATAAAAATTTTGCATCAGGAGATTATTTTTACATGTTACCTCATTATGGGTAAATTTATCACTTTTGTGGGGGAGGGTTGTAGAGTTCAGAAAAAAATAGAACAGCATTAGTTTAATAATAGAAATATTTCTTATATAAGTATTTGTTTTTGGAATGGTAATTGTTCCTAACTTACTCTGGTTTTGCTGTTTGTTTATCTTATAGAATTGCTGCCCCTGACATAAATGTGCCCCACTTGTTGGCAAATCTGTGCAATATTTTTCTCAATTAGGCTCACAGTGAAATTGTACAATGATTGTTGCTAAAGTGTATCTCAAAAGTAAATCATCTAGCAACTGAAATGGGGATTTTTTTTCATAGTGGTAAACCAAGAAGAAACCAAGGAAATGTTAGTACTTTAGTTTCACTTTAAGAAGTGTACACTGTGTACGGAAGGTCACAGGTACCCTGCAAAAGGCATGTTATTTTTATTTCAATAATTGCAAATGCAAAGTTATACTGCTAAAGCAGTCCTGAATGAAGAATAGTCTTTCCCTCTTCTATCTGCAGATTTTTGCTAAAGTTTTGGAATGTATATAAGCAGCAGGGTAAATCTGGAACTGCCATTTCGCTTTTTGAACACACTATTCAATAATGAAAACAGACTACTGAATTAATTGATCAAGGTACATGGTATGTGGTCCAGATACATGATGATAATTTCTTTTTTGTTGTTTTTTTTTTTTTCCCCGTCATTATTGCAGTTTGAGCTAATTGTTCAGTTACCCACTCCAAATGGTGACTCATTTCTCATCCCTTTATTCCAGCAGAACTGTAACAATTTCCCATATCATATTTCTCTTTTCCAGGCAAAATAAAGCTTATTCTTTGACATTTCCCCACAGTTCAAGACCCTTGTCACAGTTTATTTGCTGGATTTTCTCCCTCTTTTAAGCACAGGGACAAAACCTGAGAGCACCTCATCCAGTGCTTCAACACTGCTGTATATGGCTGAATGGTTATCTCCCCTGCCTTCCAAAAAGTACTGCTGATGATATACTTTCTTGACTGAAATCTGCTTTTCTTTAGGCAGCATCACTAACTTAAAATCAGTTTGCCTGCTAGTATAAACTGGAATGGTTTCTGTCACAGCATTGTTGTTGCCAACACTTATCCCTTTCAAATGTACTTATTTGTCATCTCCTTTTTACATTTGGCACTTTCTGCTTGACATATGAGGGTTTTTATGTATGTTTTCTGTGTTATCTCTGAAACTCATGAAGCTTCCTAAAATTACACACTGTTTGAAATGTAGCATCACTCAAATCATAGATTATATCTAGGAAAAACTGATTGGGATGTCACTTGTATATCCTTTCATTGTGATAGAAAACTACTGATAACCATGCTTAGGGAGTTTAATGAAATCATCTGCAGTTTCTCAGTTTTCCATGATGGAATTAATAGTTTGACCTTACACACGGGCTTGGCCAACATCAAACCAGTCCATAAAGACCATGGTTTAACACCTGCCTCTTCTCCATATATTTCTATTAGCTTGTCCTCTCTTAACTTGACTGTTCTCAATAAATTTGAATATTCTTATACTAAGATAATTAATTGACTGGGTTTTTTTGAACTCAATTGGACTTTGCTCAATACTCCTTCCTTGTGCTCCTATCTCTGCATTAAAATCAGTTGCGTAATTAGTTCTGTTTTCAAAAGTTTAGTCATAAGGCATCTAATACTTCATAACTTTCTCTTTCCATACTTATTTGCCCTGCTGCTCTACTATCAATGAGCCTATATTTTCAATTTAACTCTTTTCTGATTCTGTAAATGCGATATAATGTTTTTGTTCTTATGCTTAGTATCTTTGTCCAGTTTTAACTGGTATTGTGCCTTCATCCATATGGATTGTATTCATATAGTCCTGTGTTATTCTTTCATCTTCCCCTGCTATTTTTTTGTTATGTTTTGATTTTCAGAGTTAGATGTCCTTTAAAATTTGGTTATAGCTGTATTTTGCCATTTCTTGTCTTTTTCACTTCTTCTTCGAGAGACTTTCCTGTCATGCTTTCTTATAGTATCCTTTAAAACCTGCCAGCTCTGCTGAATGCTTTTAGCTTTTACATCATCTGCTCAAGATACGGTGCCTATTCATAAGAATACTTTCCTTTTTTTATTCTGTCCTGAATTTGAGTTATTTTTCTAAGGACAAATTATGAAAGTAAGAATATTTTTATACCAAGATATCAACATAACTAACTCAAAACTATTCATTTACTATTCTTCATGTAAAAGGAGTTTGTGACTTATTTAGAACAAACTGGTTCTATCTCTATCATTTTCAATGACACTGACATAAGACACCTTCTTCACAGGACAATTAGAGTGCATGAAGTGGAGTTACAAGTGTCTACTTATTAGAAATAGTCAGAAAAAAAGGAGTTGTTAATCAGGATGACAAGCCCATGGAAGGGGCTTTGGAGCCAGGTAACCTTAGTGGTCCATTCCAACGCAAACCACTCTGTGATAGGAATTTATGATTCTAAGTTGTATGTAAATACAGACTACTGCTACATGAATTACACCTAAGTGATCAAGTAGAGCAACTGATGTTAATGAAGTTAATGAAGAACACCACTGAGATAATTTTACACATTTCATTCATCAGTGTAATGTGATAAAGTCACTCTTTAGAATATCACATAATATCCTCTTTGTCCAGTGATAGAGGCATATATGCTTCATTCATATTAGGGTTTCGAGAGCAGTTTTACTTTAAAGCAAATAAAGAATTCACAACTTTTACAGCAAGATCTAGTGGTGTTCCTTTAGATATTGCAGCTGGGCTTTCTTTGAACACAGATGAGGATTAAACATTTATAGAGCTAACCAAAACAGTACTGTGAACTACACTTGCATGCTGTAGTTCCCTCCATGTGTAAGCACAATCATGTGCAGAACTCTGAACTTCGAATATCCTACTGGGTTTGACTGATCTTCAACAGCTTCCATTTGTGAAGCCTGGCTCCAAAGAAGACTCACCAAATCTGCAAGAGTCTTCCCATCAGTTCTTAAGTCCTTGTGCTAGGAATAAAAATTAAACGTCTCCTTTTGAAAAAATATACTTACAAGTAGGTATTAAACCATCATGGCACTTCACAGAACAACTGCTTTGTTACTTACTTTGTTTAGGTATGGGCAGAACCTGCAGCTGTGCCTGTTTTTCTTGTATCTGAATAGTTGTGTTCTGGAGGATGATATGTCATAAAGTAAGGGATGATTTGACTCCTTAATTTCTAAGTCTTTTAGAAGGGGTACTTTTCCTTTTTTTTTTTTTTTAAGTTTTGTCCAGTCTATTTCTGCCATTGCATTTTTCTGCCTTCTCTCTAAGCTCAAATTTTTGCCCTTTTCAATATGGTTTTCTGACTGTTGCATGCCTTTTTATTTTCCTTTTTTAACCTTCAGTTATAACATCTTGGTTTTGAGATTTTTTTTTTTTTTTCACAGAAAAGCTGTTTCTTAACTCATTTGATGGTGGGTAAAGATGTGTTTTTCCTATTTCTGGTTCTGGCCCTTGTAACACAGGTGACTGTGCTGGGGCAATGAGTGATGGGAGTAAGTGGTAGGGGAAAAGTACAATGAGAGCAGGAGTAATGTGACAAACTGGGAAAAGGCCCTGAGCTATCAGGGAATCCACAGAGGCCTGAAACACCATGGCACTTGAAGGATGAGTAAATCTGTGGCTGCATGTGCCACATGAAGTGTAGCCTTTCTGGAGGCATGGACATGGCAATGTCAAATACCTTCAAAGCTGTGTCTTAGCACCAGCAGTTCAGAAAATCCGTGACCTGTAGAGGAGCTATCAGACGGCTAAGTGTATGTGCTGCTCTTTCTTGGGGTTTATGATTGCAGCCAGTGGCCAGTGTCAGTACAATACAGTAAACCCCGTGTCAAAACAGCAAAAACCCAAGTAAGCTCTCTACGTGTCTGTGTGCTCTGTCACTGTAGAAATAGATGTTATTTTTTAATCACCTGCTGAATCAAGCTAAGACCTAAAGTTCCTAAATCTTCATAACTTGTTAATGAGAATTTCTGGGTTATCCAGGTGCTTCTGCAGCACAGTTAATAGAAGAACATATTTGCCTTGTAACACTCATACAAAAATTGTAATGAAGAAAGTTGTACGTAATTTCTGATCTTTGAATGACCTGAGGGTGAGGCCCTCCAGGTTTACCTTTTGGTAGTGTGATTTCCTACCCGAGTACCTGTAAACAGGACACCTTTTGGAACAGGAGATTTCCAAATATTTAAGAGTTAGTCATCACTTTGCCTGCTGTAAATTGTGAAGGCTGACATATAATGAAAAAGCCCAATTTTTAAATATATGTCAATAATAGTCAAACTCAAGGAAAAATTATGCCTCTCAAAGAAAATGAGCTTGAGAACAGTTGTGTCAAAAACAAATCCCCGTTGAATGCCATAAGAATGAAATATTTCCTTCTGAGCTGCTTAGCAGAGTTATTAAAGCAGGGATTACAGAACATTATCTGCAAAAATAAGAAGTCAGAATCTTAATCTGAGTATTATGGATCATTCCTTCCTACCAGTCAGATTTGAGTTGGGTGTATTTTAGTAAATCCTGTGTCTGAGTTCCAGTACTTGTCTTGCACATTTCTAGAAGTGCAAAGGCACTAGATATTGAAGTATAACACTTGCAAAAGAGCTCATAGTTTTCAAATTCTGACTTATCTCTTTTCTGTATTTGAAATACATGTATTTGTCCCATCCTTTCAGTATGGATTTTAAAAAAAATTTTGTTCTGAAATGTGCTTTCTTTCCAAACATATATTTAAACCTATAGGAAGTAAGAGCAGAACTGTGAAAACACAATTTGTTGTCATTACACTTTATCAGCACTTTAAATTTATAATTTAAATATTTTTATAAATAATTATTTATAATTATTTATTATACCTGAACAGCATACTTATACATGTATAACAGAAGCACATTTGAACTTCTGTCTGAGTTCAGGAGGGAGTATATGCTTATCAGTGGGCAGTAGCAGACACACAGCAGATGCCCACTTGCAAGAGCAAAGGCAACAGTTAAAAAATTAGGTCTGGGGAAATGCAGAAAGAGCAGGGCATCTTGTGAAATGAGAATTAATTATATGTGCAGTCCTTTTCTCATCTAGCTACTTTGCACTTGTTGACATGCTGGCTTGCTCTTCCAAAGGAGGTAGCTCCTAAAGACATCTTAGAAAGACCAGAAACATAAGTGACCTCTACATAAACAAACAAACAAACAAACAAACAAACAAAAAACAAAAAACACCAAACCCAAACCAAAACACCAAATTAATTAAGGCCTCCTCTGCAAAAGGGTAGTTAGTGTTTGGCTCTGAAATTCTGTAAAGCTACAGATTAATTTGTATGAGCTGTTCTGGTTTGACCTTTTGCAGCGAGAGTAGGAAGCTCACATCTGAAATTTGGAGCAGAGCATTAGCTAGCTGAACAAGTGAAGGAAAATTTTGTCATGGAGACCAAAGAATGCATTAGAAATCCAAAAATGACAACTTCCTGGCATGCATAAAGAATATAATGATCCTAATTTCTTTCTGAAAATGTGGGTAATGACATAATCTCAAACACGACAACTTGAACAGTTGCAGCTGAAATTCAAGTTTTGCTATTAGAGCTTCTGACTTACAGAGATTATGATGGATGAATGGTAGCTGGTTTATGGCACTAGGAATGTCTCAAGGCTCTTTCTAAATGTTCTTGATAGAAGTTTGATGGTGCGAGTCCAAGGGAAATGTTTGACTAGCCATAAAAACACTGAAGGCAGAGAACATATAAAGATCTGGTCTCAAGAAGCAGAAAGGTACTTCTGTCAAGCTCTTTCATTTTCTTATTGTGAACCTGTAAAGAAGCATTCTCGTGTTTACTGTGCAACATATGTACTGCCTGACTTCACGGATTCTATTGCACATAAAAGAATTTGAATATTAACTAGTCACACACATATGGCTGCAGGAATAAAGTGACTGAAAACATGAAAATTCAGAGGAGGCTGAACTGGGTAACACAGAATACAGACTAATATGAGTTTCACATGGGTAAGATGTGTAACACCTATGTGCATCAGCGAATCAACATTTTTCATCCCAGCTCTTTTTCAATAGAAAAATATTGCAGAAAAGTGCAATGGAAAAAACTCTACAAGTTACACAAAGCTATACAAACTTCCCTGCACACTCTGCTCTTTTTTTTTTACTGGTTTTTGAACTGTTATGAGCAGGTAATTTCAAATTTGAGTGAAGATTCTTTCAATTCAAGGTGCTTTTATCTTCATAATAGAATTTTTGGGGGTGATAAGATTCGCATTTAATTGCACTAGAAAAAGCCAAATAAAATATAGGTACTTTTTTTTTTTCTTAAGCTACAAACTGAAGTTAGGATCTACACATGCAGATTTGTAATTAACTATGTCACTCTTTCATAATTCCTCTTTTCCTTTTTATCCTTTCTTCTTTGTACTCACCCTGAAAGGACAACTTGAATTAAGTAAATACTGTATGCAAGCATGCATTTGAAAATAAGCTTCTATTTTCTTTCTCCTTCAAGCTGTTATGGTCATATACACTCTGTTGAAGACGCAAGTAAACACAGTGAAAGAACTTTTTTCCCCACTAAATTTGTATATGTCAGAATAAGACCCAGTTCCTCTCTCTATCTCCTTCTTACCCCAAAACAGTTCTGTAAATGCACTATAGTGGTTGCTGATTTCAGCTGAAGCTGAATCAAAAACCAGATTCCTAGTTCTCCATTTCTTACACAGCAGGTAATCAAATACTAACAGGAGTAGGAATGACGCAGACTCCATAACATTTGGCATACCTTTTGACGTTTAAGATACCATGCAGAGACCTTTTATAACAGTGAAAGAATTTGTGTTTGCCTTTATTTAATTTTATTTTTGCATGATGACAGGTCCTTCAGGCTAAAGGAACACTCTTACGGTACTAGGAAATGAGCAGCCTTCAGTGGCAAAAAGGGATTGCTTTGTAGCCTGGCTGCCTGCCCAAGAGGATTAAATCACTGCGCACATTGGAAGGTGCTCAAGAGTTTGGGTGAATTAAAAGCTGTTTGAAATGAATCTTCTCATGAACTCTTATGCTTTTACATTCCCGCTCTCCTGGGGTGGACATTTCTGTGAGCAATTGAGACTGAGAAATACCAGAAATTTAGACAAAGATTTCATAAATAGGCTGGTACCTGAATGAATGTTGATGAGGAAGAAACTTACAAAAAGTACCTCTTAATGAACTGTCTTAATGGACTCTCTCTAGGGCTTCTCTATGGACTGTAGAGATGGATATTTTTTCACTAATTTAGAGGAAAAAAAGTCAGGTACAGTGACAGAAAAAGAAACAAAAACAAAAGCACTTAATTGACAAAACTTCATTCTACCATGCAAAATTTTTCATCAGAAAACATTTCCAACAGCTCTAATAAAACCTGAAACAGAAAAATAAAGAGATTTTCAATATACATACACTGGCAATTGTCCTGGTTTTGGCCAGGACAAGAGTTATTGTCTTCACGGTAGCCATGAGGGGTGGCACCTGGAGCTGTGTTGTCATGTCTGGGTTGTTCGTACCACCTCACTGCTGGGGAGTGTAAACAAGGGCTTTTCCCTTCTGAGAAGGAGGTGGGCATGGCTTGTCGTCGGGAAAAGGGTGGAGGGTCCATTCACCATTGTTTTTCATTGTCTTGGGCGTGGTGAGCATTTTCGCATCTAAATCACTCTCTTTTCTACACTGTTGTTACTAATGTTGATGCTGTTGCTGTTCCTTTCTTATCTCACTGTGTTTCCAGAAAACTGTTCTAATCTCAAACTATATTTGCCTTTTGTGTGACTTTCTTTTTACTGGAATTATTAAATTGGGAATACCATTCCTAAACCACAGTACAATGCAAAAGTATACTAGGGAAAATATTTTAAACTATGAGTAACATTTAAAGGGAAGGATGTGCAAGGTATTTGTGATAAAGAGGTGATGGAACTAACTCCCCTTCTAACTCATTCCTTTAACATCTGACAAAGCAGATTTTAGCAAACTGCTTACAAAATTGGGGAATACCTCTATGCCTGTAACTCTGGAAGAGATTTTCTTCTGTAAACTCTTATGCTTGCTTTGTGAACATATCTTGTTTTGGCACCCATGCTATCTGATGATGTAGAGTTTCATACTTTGATTTGCTATAGTAGAATTTGAAATATTTTTTCTTGCTTTGTGCAAAGATTATTGTTTATTCTCCTGGGTAATTCTTAACACTTTTTCATTTTTTTCCCCCCACATATTAATCCCATTCTTCTAGAATGCCTTCTAATGCATAGTCTTGTCCAAAGTTTCCAGGAAAGTGAAATACATGTTATTAATATCATCCCCCTTATGAATTTGCATAATGACTGTTTTAAAGTTCTTACCATGTGCTCACACATTTTCAGTATCATGGATTTATTTGATTTGTTAGATCTATTTTTTTTTTTTTTTCTTTTGGCTGGGTTTAAGAGGGGGAAAAAAAGTTTCTATCCTAATGCAGTTTGTTTCTGTTGCAGGACTCTTTTTAGACTGCAAATCAAAAATTAAGCAAATAAGAAATAATTTTCAAAATTACAAAGACTGAAGCAGGACTCTAGACAGGAGGCATTTTCAGAAGAGAAAATTAAAAAACATTAAAAGAGGTGGAAAGGCAACAGGAAGCCACAGTTTTCCTGATGTAATACACTCATGAATCCTTCACTGCATTTCAAAAATAATAAGGGTTGCTGCAAAAAACCTATGAGAAACCTAAATGTCATTCTTCCAAAACTTCTGAGCATTGTTATCTTCAGCAATATTTTGAATGGTATAAATATTTTAAAATTATCTTCTATTGAAATAGATAATAAAATAGCATTCTCAAATAGCATGCACAAAATCATACTGGGTGGACCTTATTAACTAATATTGATCAACAGTGGTATTTCACAGTACTGCCACACTTCTTAAGCAAGACTGATATTCCTTCTTCAACAATCAGAACTAATAGATCAGTGCTGAAATATTTATTAATAGATATTTTATGTATGTAAATAAACTTTCTATTTCCCTAAGGAATGGGTAATGCACTGCAAAAAATAATTTTTCTAGAAATAGGCACAATGATCTATAATTACACTTTCTCCCTTTGGTAATGTCTTTGTCTCAAGCTTTCTCAATGAATTGAAATACTATTATCTGATTTTTCTCTATAGAAATGATTCTATTTTGTCAAATTCAAAGTTAATTTAGTGCCTCCATAGTGAGATGTGTGTGTAAGAGTAACATGTGATTACACACAGTACATTGTTAAAAATTTATAATGAATAATTGAATTGATTATTTTATGAACAGTCTATTCTCTATAAATTATCTAGCTGAAGTATTTGCAAATACTTTCAATCATCTAACACATTTATAATTATCAGAGGTTGCGTGCAATTATCTATGAATCAAAACCTGTATCTGATTTAATCCTTATGCAGTGTCTGAGTTTTAATACAGACAGGAGAGGCATCTTAGGAGTAATTTCACTGCAGAGTTGAAAATGATTTTCAGTAACACAGCTCAAAAAATGAGACTATAATGATAGGACAGAAATATAAATGTACAAGCAACAGCTGCAACTCCCATAAAGCCCAGGGTAGAGTATTTCTAGTCAAATTTGGCAATTGACTTGTACTTCTTTCCTCTTTGTCTTTGGATGACTTGGAACAACTGACCTTGTAGAGACATTTATAGAAAGATAAATAGTATATGCAGGTTACAGAACTGCACAGGTTTGCTAGAAATATTCCTTACGAGGAAAAGATATGAAAGTGAAGGTTATTAACTATCTTCAAATTATAAAGAAACTCTTGTTTAATGCTATTGTATGTTGTTCTTTGACTTACCTTTAGCTATCCTAATATTTGGGTTTCATGTCCTTCTGAGGATGTAGATTATCATATTCTTCATGATTTTTATTAGACACTTCTGAAAATTCCCTCCTTCCAATGCAGTTTGATGCTCATGATACTGTTTTAAAAATGTACATTTTTTTTTCACTAGAAAATCTTAGGGATGGCTTAAAATAAATCATGTCTTTGAATGCAGCATTTGATACATTCCTTTATTGCATGGTCCATTACAATACCTCTGTTCCATCTCTTTGTTACTTTCCACTTGGAATAGGTCTGAATATGTAATCTGTATCATTTAGGTTTATTGATATTTTATTAATTTGGTGGGTTTTTTTGTTGGTAGATACTCTTCCACAGACTGAGAGAAAAAACAAAGGCTGGGATAGAGATCCAAGGTTCAAGAATTTTTTGAGGAAATCTCAAAGAATTTAAGTCTGAATGGTGCTACCATATCGGATAGTTCTGCTGTCTGCTCAGCGTATTGTTTTTCTTTATATTTACAACCTTTTTCCCTTGTGAATTTTCTTTTCTTACAGTTGTAATACATAGTTACCAGTGAGATTTATTCAGACTCTATGTTTTTCCATTTCATAATATTTCATTAAATTTTATTTGTGTGTCATTAATTTCACACCCTCTCCACTCCTGCACTGTAGTTATCTTGTCATCATAAATCCTCTGTTAATAGGATTTTATTTCTGAACTAACAATAAAAAGTAATGGAAAAATGAAAATTTTGTAACAAATTATTGTAAAGTGCAGAAACTGAACCAGCAGGCTGGAAAAATGAGATAAGTATTTTTCTTCACTTTCAGGCAATATATTAACAATTTATGAGCTATCATTTCAAATAATCTAATTGGATTGGTGGAATCTGGACAATAAGTTTGAAATATTGTCTCTGAGGGGACATCTATGTTGCTTTTTCATTCTAACCATGTTTCATACTTTCTCATAGTAATGTGGGGGTTGAGTTGGAAAGAATTGGACTTAGGTACTTCTTAAATTTAATCAAGGCTATTAAAATGGATGTTACTTACCATATATATAAAAATTAGAGCTTCTTTTGGAATGCTTCTAATTCATACCAGGCTGAACTTTTCTATCATAATTTTTATTTCATGTATTTGTTACTCAGAAAAAAAGACTGTTTTATTTGTTTCAGATGTGTACCAGAAGAGATTTGAAACTACATCACCTTTGTATCTTAATATGAAAAAAAATCATGAAATTAATCAGAATCTTATATCAACTTCCTTTTCCCAAAACAGTATCAGATAAAATTGGAATGGCATGGTGATGTTTTGTAATTACTGGTGTTGTTTTCTGTTTTCAGATGACCACATGTTCAAGCAAGGAAAGTGTTTTTCTATCTAATCATTTTCTCAAATTGAAGCTTTGTTTCCTTCTGGCAAATAAGCTTTAAATACCTACTGTAGATACACAAGTAAATACACAAATAATGTAATTTTCACAGAGCACTCAGCAAGAATATATCAGGTTTCCAGAAGACTTAGATATGTGTGTAGTGGAGGCTTCATTTTTTTTTTTTTTAAGTTTTTCATCTGTTCTGTAATAGGACAGAAGAACTGGAAAATTTTATATATGTATAAATTTCCACAATGCATATGCAGGCAAACAAACAAAACTACCAGAAGAAAATATAAAATAATAACAGCCTATTTGAAATATAGATTAAATTTAATTTAACTGTATGTACAAATTGTAACACTCTTCAAAGTTCAGACAGGCTTCTTAAACAAATCTAGAAAGAAAGTGAATAGTCTCCACCAGTCTTTAAACAAAACCCACTTTCACCAGAACAGGTGACCAAGTTTATATTCTTCTATCACTTTAGAAAAAGTAGCAGTTTACAAATAAAAATTAAAAGACAACCATAGGGAAAAATTATACACCATTTAATATACTTTCTTTCTAAGCAGCTACACCGACATTTCTTTAAGAGAACCCACATTAACTTTAGTTGAGTATAAAAAAATTCATGAAGCTATCTAATGAAAATATGTTTCTGGAATGTAAATATATGGGGATATTTTTCTCTATGAAAACAGGCAAGACTTACTAGGATATGGTCACCTTTCTGTAAATGAAAAGGACAGCCACAAAGGCCGGACTGCAACAGCAGTTCCTACCTACCCTGTGCAAACGTGAAACTGCACAGCCTCATCTGTAGAGCACAGCTGTAATTTTACATTGCCTTTCTAAGGCACTCTTCTCTTGACATCCTGGTGTGGCTAACATTTTTCTCCTGGTACTAAATGTTCGTGAACTGAATTGTTGACGTCTGAAGGAGGAAAACCACGTTTCTAATGTGACTGGGTAAAGGAGCAAGGAAGTCTTGCACCACTTCCCATGCAGGCAGGTGTTCAGTCACCCCAAGAAAGCAGGGCTCCATCATGCATAACAGTGACTTGGGAAGAGCAATACCATTACTCCAAATGTCTTCCCCTTCTTTCTTCTTCTCCCCACTTTATGTACCAAGCATGATGCTATATGGTACAGATCAGTTGGGTTCAGCTGTCCCGTCTGTGTCTCCTCCCAACTTTTCGTGCACTCCCAGGCCCCTTGCCAATGTGGCACTATGAAAAACAGGAAAGGCCGTAGAACTGTGCAAGTACTGCTCAGCAATAACAAAAGCATCTCTGTTTTATCAACACTGTGTTCAGCACAAATCCAAATCACAACCCCACACTAGACACTAGTAACTAACCAACTGGCTAACTAGCTAACTGCACCTCAGCCTAAACCGGCACAGAATGTTAGTGGTTTAATTGTGAAGCATATAATTATTCTACAGTGCAATGATTAAATGTTTAAGTGAGCAATGCTTGCATTTTCTGGGGTGAAAGGATGAAACCTCAAAGCATCGGGAGTACTAGAGACCCTACTTTACTATGTTATCTTGTGTAACTTTAATCTACTTGAGACTATGCTTTACTCTGTCGCTGTTCAGTCAGGAACCTGATGTAGAAATGTAATATTTATATACTAAATGTTTTTTACTTCTCTTTGGGCAATTGCGTAAACTAACACATTTTAATATATAATACAGAAAGAAATTAAAGACACATGCATTTTGAAGTCCCAGTTAAGCTTTAGTCTTGGGTTAGATTGAGTGACAAATTGGCTTTGTGGCACCTTACTTCATAGAGATACATTTTAGCTATAAATTTGTTATTTTGTGAGTAATGAATAGGAAAATCACCTTTGGCAATTCTGAGATGAACAGACTTCTGACATTATTTTTTGAAGCACTTTATACACTTACCAATCCATGTCCTGGCTTCTTAGTGTTAAGTCAAGCTGCTTTTATGAAAACTTTTTTCGCTGTGTTTGAACCAGAGACAATGATAGGGAATAAAAATTATGGAGAAAATACTCATAAAATAAAAGATGGTCATACAACTGCTTTTCACTGGTAGGTTTGCCTCTACTTGGATGGCTCTTGTCCCATCACTTTCACATTTTAGCAAGCATCAGGTGAAGTTAGTAGGAGATAGGTTCAAAACATTGAAAAGGAGTTGGCTTTTCAAGCCAGAAGTTGAAGAGCTGTAGATGCCTTGCTATGTGATCTCCTGAGCTTTTATAGGTTTAGAGGGAGACAGGACAAATTCATTTGAGACCTCTACTGAGGTCTATTATGTGCATAAAAATTATGTCTAGTCATGGAAATCCTTGGACTGTAAGTTTTTTTGGAAGGTCGGTAAGCACAGGGGAAGGTTTCACCATGCCTGAAGGTCACTGAATGCCACTGAGAAGAAATGATTCCTGAGACTGCATAAAGTTTGGCTGTACCCCTAGCAGTCAATTATAAGTTCCTTTGGTCTTCTATTGACTGTATTTTCTATCAGTGTGATCCACTCCAAGGGTGTTCAACAGTCATTAGCAAAGCAATGCACTCCTCAGGGTTGTGTGTGCATTAGAAATTTCCTGGTTCTGATTTTGCAAGTGATTTGTTGTGTGGTTTCAGGCAATTTATATGTATATTTTCATGTGTTGCTCTGAGTATACATACTTTGGTCTTTTTCCATAGTTAGGAAATTAAATAGGAGTGCGATCTGGGAAAATGGAAAGTTCACTGATGATGGACTGGGGTTGATAATGAGCATCTATTTCTCAGATTAGAAGACATCTGTGTTGATCTTATGAGTGCTGTTGATAAAAGACTGTAGAAGAGGTAAGAAGCTTTGAAGTAGCACTGAAATAATTTCAGCTCAAGTATTTCCTCATATCTCTGCATTACTTGGCTACCACAATACTTCCTTCCCCTTTCAAGAATTCATGTTAGTTTCCTTACTTGTGAGGTCTTAAATTTTTGCACAATATTTTGGCTGTATGAGGTTCCACACGTGCAACCTGGCCAGTAGTTCATTAGGTGAATTTTACTGGACATATATCTATCTTATAATCTATTTTACTGGTAACTGTGTGTGACTCTAAGTGTATGGACCTTCCCCTCAAGTCCCTTCACCATCTTCATTGCCCTCATTTGAACACTCTCCAATATCTTAATATCTTTCTTATATTGTGGTGCCCAAAACTGCCACAATATTCAAGGTGAGGCCACACCAGTGCAGAGCAGAGG
>JAWWLV010000100.1:25639681-25654460 GCA_035041135.1 Platyrinchus mystaceus | reverse complement strand
TTAAAGATCACCACCCCCTGGGGGTTTACCATTTTCTCACCTTCAGAGGGGGAAAAACTGTTTTCCCCCACCACAAGAACCAAAATATTCCTGGTCACAGAATGGAAAATTTATCATTGCCTATGCCTTGAAACATGACAGACTTGATATTTTCAGCTGCATTTCTAAGTACTGAGGAACTTTCTCAACTCAGACGATTTTCTCCTGCCAGTCAGCTGCTAAGACACTGGATTGTTGGCTCTTTCTGACCTGTTCTTTTAGTTCTTTTCCTCTTGTCCTGTCATACTTTGACATTCATGGAAAGGAAAGTCTGTGTTTAAACCAGTGATTATACATAAAAAAGGAATCATGGTCTGTCAAGGAAATGACATTCTCTTTTCCTTATCCCATTTTATATATGAAAGGTTTTTTTCAGGCCTATTTCACATGTTAGTTTCTTTACTATATTGAATGATATTTTGCACTTAGTGGTTTTCAATTGAAGATTGTATAACAGTTTGGAAACATATAGAAATTCATAATACTTGTTATGTAACATCTGAGACAAATGGGCCAGAAATAATTTAAGCCAAGAGCAGGGCTAAATTGCCAAGTATTTTATTCAGTAGCAGAAGGGACTTGATAAAAGGGTATTCAGAAATGCATGAGCTGTTTTTGACAGAAGAATTCAGGCAGCTGGTTTGAAGCATCCGGATCTGAGCAATCAATGTGTTATCCTGACACCTTCCTTTCCTTGTCCCCTCCTGTGCATCCCTCATGTGCACTTTAATCTCTCAGAACATGAAACTGATGATTCCTGACCTTTCCAAGCTCCCCTGGATTTCCTGGGCTGTTGATACGAGGCAAGAGGGTCAAACACCCATCCCACAGTTTGAACGATAGTGTCAGTCAATGTGAAATGGTTTTATCAGAGCCAGGTATTTCACCGTCCTTTGTGAATTAAAAAAAAAACCACCCCACAAAAAAATCCCAAGGGATTTTTCCTTCCTCTCTTTCCATCTAACAGCTAAAGCTTTGACTATACATCAGCAATGGCTTTGGGAGCCTGTTAGAACCATTTAGTTACCAAGTAAACGTAAGGGCTGTGCTCGTACTGAGCTACCATGTGTGCATGGCTCAATGCCATACACAGATATAACTTCCTATAGAAAATGGGAGCCTGCAAGAGAAAAAAATGGGCAAACACCACAAATGGCTGCTTGATGAATTTTCAGATTTATTCATGGATCTTAAGAGTCTGAAGCAGAGGCCAGGTCAGTTTCCCAGTTACATAGTTGAAAATAGTGAACCATCTTAGTCTGCTGTATAGCCCTTGATGGTGACTCTATATTCAGCTAGAGGAACTGAGATTTCATCCAGGTTTTTGCCCTATTGATTTTAACACCAGTGATGACATTGAAAGAAGGACAACATGTACAGACACAACTACATTTTAAAAATTCTTCTTCTATAATTACCTACAGAAATACATAAATAATTTTCTTAATATCAGTATATCTTCTGTGCCTTTGTCCTGCTCACTCAGGGTTCTGGTTAATAATACTGTATAAATACAAGACTGTGATTCTTTGATATTGAAAGGATGTTATGGTTTTCTTTTACTGGATTTTTTTTTTCCAGTGTCTTAATTACAGTAAATTAGAATAATTAGAGTGAAATGATATGAACCCTACAACTCCCTATGGTTTTATGCTGTTTTTCAGAATGATGATGAATATTAATGTAAATCACTGATATGTTCTTACTACCTTTTACTCCTTATAGACAACTTTCCATGTCATAATTTTACTCTAGATAGAATTCTGTGCATCCATTACTAAGAACAATATAATGTAATATTCCAGCCGAGCAAAGAAAATTAAGCTTTTGGTGAACCATATTGCAGATAAAAATTAGCAATGGACAATTTCCTAATAATGGGTATCTATGATAGCATAAAATGAATTATGCTTCTGTAAAACCTCTCACACATAAATGTATAGTTTTTTACTCACAGATTAATAAACCAAAATAAACTAAAGTGAAATGGAGTGTGCTTGAAGCACAATGACCGTAAAAAGGAGCTACACATTGCAAGAATTGTAGTAGGAGCTGATCTTTTCTGTCCCTTTTCTGTTTAGGATTTGATTTTATTCCTTTCAATTAAAAGCATACACACTATCTACAATAGTTATTTTCTAGTTTCATCACTGGATCACTATTGTTGCAGAATGCCCTCTAGCATTATGTAATGTGACAATATGTCACCTGAGATGAACTTTCTATCTCACCCCTTCCTGAAGGAGAGTAATTGTGTTTATAATACTGTTATATTTCTAAGATTTTCTCCCTCACCGTCTCTATTAGCTTACACATTTTTGTGCATGTTTGTGTTAAAAGAGTTGTGTAATTTTGCTACTGAAGCTGAATGTGGAAGGTTATGTGGTAGCTCTGTGGCTATTTGTAGAAGATGTTGGCATGGTCTTTTATCCCTGATTTAAGGGGAGATGTTTCCCAGTGAATGTCCCCATCATTCTTTAGTCATCCTTTTGCCCAAGAGGGAAATAAGTAAAATAAAAATATGAAAGGGGAGTGGTAATAGCCCCCTATAAAAGATAAAGGGAAAAGAAAGCAACCTGAAAGGCTGTGTTTTTTTTTTTTTTTTTTTTGTTCCCTAGTGCACTTCAGTAACAGTCCCTTAAAAGCATGGAGATGTGTCTATGCCAGGGGAACTTTAATGACATTTCTCAGATGTCATAAAAAATTACAGGAACACAGTGCCAAATTCTTATATGTTGGCCACTAAACTGTGGCTGAGTCCAAACTGAAGTACCTCAGAAATGGCTAGGCCACAAAATTTGCTTACAACATCATAAGAAGAAATTGCAAGAAAAGGACATATAATATGCCAAAAATTTTCATTTTCATGCCTTATCATGAAAACAACAGCAAGAAGATACCCAAAGTTAAAATCTGATGGCCTGTTAAAATCTAGCTATACATCTATCTTTGGAACTCATTCCGTAAGCTTTGCTGCCAGGTAAATCACAGGTGGGTTCCAAAACTAGACAATCCCATAATACTGAAAACATGTCTGATAAAATAAGGAAAGAAGGGGAAATATAAGCTGAACTTCTTTGTAGAATAAGCCTGTCACTAATTGACTGGCTTAGCAACAAATGCCATTTGAACCACTACTTTTTTATATTGGGTATGGCACCATTCTTTCAGACATCTGTTATTTGTACTGTTGTGTCCATTGAGCTGATAAGTTTCGTTATTTTCTCTGCAAGCAAAAAAAAAAAAAATCCTACATTTAAGCCGGAATGTAAATGAAGACTGTTTTAGTCTTCTGTTATAGATGAATTTGGACTTCTGTCTTTGGATTCGTGATAACATTGTTAACTCAGTTGACATAAAATTTTGTTGGAAAGCTCATGGACTTCCTGTACTATCTAGTCACAAAGTAGGAAGAGGTCAATGGATTTGCAAGGTTAAAAATAGTTTTTCCTTTCCATGTTGGATAGATATGAGAGGTCTTTCTTTTTACTATGTGAAATATTGCTGGAAGTGCACTCAGCTGAAAGAGCAAATGCATTTCAGTTGGGAAGTGGGGAATTGAAGGTTAAATACAGAGTTGGTTTTCTGAGCCAGTGTCCAGCAGACTGTGGGCTCTAACATGGCATTTTTAGAACCATGAGAAACTTTGCAAGCCCTGTGGAGTACAGCAATGGGGATTTGTAGATTGAGTTTGTGTTTTTGAACAGCTGCCTACTATGCTTTGACTTCAGATGGTAGATGCTATCATGGCAGAAGATCCAGGAAAGAATGGCAAAGGTTGGTCTACTCTGAATTTAGTCTGTGACTACTTGAGCCAGGATTTTGAGACATTTGTGTTAACTGTTCTCAGGGCTCTTGTCAGTCAGGAGCTAATAAGGGTATATAGAACTACTGTGTCCTCCAATAAGAAATGTCAGTATGGTAGTTCAAATCAATTTTGGGGCCATCTAAAGAGCATATGGATACTTTATGTACTATAGCAGATGGTAATTATGATTGGCATCACTCTTGCCCTTTAAACAACATCAAAACAATGACTGCTCTCCTTATTCCCTGCTCATTCACAGAACATCTGTTCCAATAAAATATGCTGTTGCTTCAGTTACAATGGCTAGTTTTAATATAATAGAGTACCTTCTATTAGTCAAGTGGTGTTACAACCCTTAAAGAAAAGAGTTTCTAGACATAAAACTACCATCCATGTAATGGTTACTCAGATTTTAAATAAGCCTAATCTCATTATGTGTTTTTGGTATCAGTCTTCAGACCTTACTACCTGAAGACACATCCGAGCATGGGAAGGCTGAAAATGTGCAACATGTGAGTTCAAAGAAGACACACAATTCTAGGACTCCTACAATGAAGTAGCTTCGGGTTTAGTTTATACTGATGTTCAAGGATAAAATGAGCTTGAAAAGCTCAAAAAGAATAGGAGGGACATGGGTATGGGCAATGCAGTGTTCCACCACTGCATATATCTCTGGTTAACCACAAGTCTTGAGGAGATGAGCTGTGCACACTTTTTCTCACTTGTGTGAATTTTAGTTATACCACCGTGATATTAGACTGCGTATAGATAGTCATTAATGTATAAAAAGAAGTGCCAGCAGATATTTTCTAGAAGCAGTAGGTTTCAGGCATGAATGCTGATGTTATACATTCTTGTCTGTACTTTTAATCCTGCCTGGATGTTTAGGCTAGGCACCAGTGTCTGGACTGTCTTTTGTAAAGGTTGCCTGGGTCTCATCAGGATGAGAGAGATCTGATGCAGGAAGGCGGGCAAAGCCAATGCAACAAGAAAGCCATGTGCACAGACATGCACTTCTGCTGAGAACTGCTATCCAGCGAGTGCATGTGACATGGTAAGAGGAGGTTATGCTATTTCCTGAGGCTTTGTCTCTGTCTATCTTTACTTCCAAAGCTGCCTTATGTACCCCTTGGTGTACAAAATGATCACAGTTATGAGTAATTCCATACTGCCAGACAATTGGTGTTCCTGACCAATTATATCTCATAACCTATTTTGATCCTTTGCCAATACTGTTTTGAGATGCCCTACTGTGCAGTGTTTGTAAACCCTGAGTAGGTCTATAATTATTGATGTCTGCTCAGATATAAGAATTACTTGGGCAGTGCTCTTTCCTGAGCTCCTGATTTTGTCTTCTGATGGATGAAAAGGAGAATTTAAAACTGAATTCTATTTTGCCGCAGAGAACAATGTGCCATGAGGAGATATTATCAGTTCTGACTTGCGTGCTCGCTGCCTGAAGTGTGATTAATCACCAGAAAATGAAGATATCATCCCTATACTTGCTCAGATGTGATGCCTAAGAAATACGCAGATTAAAACACCTGCCCCCACCCTGCCCCGACTTCTTCTCCATCCCCCCTTAGCCTTTTCTGTAAGTGTTCATGATTTAAAAATGTAAGTTTAAGCAGATTTAGTGACAAAAGTGTGTAATATCAAATGCAAAGATAATCTACACCAAAAAAAACAACCCAAAACCCAAACCAAAATCCCCAAACCAAGACAACAGCAGTGTTTGTATAAATTTCCCAGATGAAAAGGGACATAGTCTGGGTTTGGATCAGGATCTGGGAAGGCACTGCTTCAGTCAGCATGTACCTGTCCATTTTTGTAAGTGTGGTCACTGAAGTACAAGCTGCCAAAAGCTGGAGCTGGTTTTGCAAAGGTGGGGTGTATATTCCTGAAATATTTAGATAAAATTTTAACCCTTAGCTTAAGGCTGAGGTAAATCTGAGCCAGAACTCACTGCTTGACTGCAGGTATTTGGTTGTTTTGTGATCCTGGATACTATTAAAAGCAATGTTTCACACAGGAGCTATTAATCTTCTACCTCATGAAGCATAATCTCCCAAGCCCTTCTGAAAATCCATAACATCAGTAAATTCTTAAGCCCTTAATCTTTTTATATTCTAGGTACAGAAACCTATTACTTATATATTGTTTTTAGCTTTATCTTTGTAATAGGTCTCATCCTTCAGTAATTACTCTCCACTGTAAACATTATTATTATTATCATTTCCATGGCTACAGTACCACTAGTCAGATTTTTTGTTTGATTTTGTTTTAATTATTTAATTAATTAATTTCATACAAAGATTTTTTTTTTACATTAAACTAGTGTAGTCATATTTGATCAGATGTGGATAATTGTAGATATTAATGAAATTCACACCACCTTTAGGCCTCTGAAATGTTGTGCAAATTATAAAACCAGACAGTGGTCTCTAAGTAGACCAAAACCTATGTCATCCTGGCTAAGAAGAAACCAGGCAGAGGAATGAGAAGTCAGAACTTGTTCTATTATTATACAGAATCACAGAGTCTGCTGAGTTGAAAGGGACCACAAGGATTTTTGAGTCCAACTCTTAACCTTGCACAGGACCATCCCCAAGAGTCACACAATGTGCATGAGAGTATCATCCAAACACTTCTCAAACTCTGTCAGGCTTGGTGTGTGATCACTTCACTGGGGAGCCTGTTCCAGTGCCCAACCACCCTCTGGAGAAAGAACCCATTTCTAATATCCAAACTAAACCTCCCCTGACACAACTTCAGGTCATTCCCTCGGGTTCTGTCACTGGTCACCACAGAGAAGAGATCACTGTCTGCCCCTCCTCTTCCCCTCACAAGGAAGTTGTAACTGCAGTGAGGTCTCCCTTCAGTCCCCTCTTCTTCAGGATGAACACACCAAGCGCCCTCAGTCATCTCTCGAGGCCCTTCACTCTCTAACAGCTTAATATCTTTCTTCTATTGTGGTGCCCAAAACTGCCACAATATTCAAGGTGAGGCTGCCCCAGGTCAGAGCAGAGTGGGACAATCCCTCCCACCGACTGTCTGGCGATGCTTTGCCTGATGCCCCCCCGGACACGGTTGGCCCTCCTGGCTGCCAGGGCACTGCCGACTCACATTCAACCTGCCATCAAGCAGGACCCCCTTTCTTGGCACTGCTTTCCAGCATCTCATTCCCCAGTCTGTATGAACAGCAAGAGTTGTCCCATTTGAGGGCACTTTATAGCAAAATCCAGGAGGCATTCCTGGGATGTGACAGTCTGGCCTGTCAGACCGTGACATGACAAAACCAGGCAGTGCCTGCTTTCAGAATCTGAAAACCTTCATGACAAAGAGCAGAACAGCATAATGCAAAGGGCTGTCTTCTTCTCCTGGTGCTTGGGTGGACCCATGGACTTGAGCACTGAGGAAAAAAAAGGAGTCACTTCCACAGACAAAAAAGGCTTCATAATGTCACAATGTGGATAAAAATGCTGAGTAAGAAAGGAGGCATGTCTTTATATTTAACAGAAACGTGAGTGCTCTGGGATCTTGAGCCAGTTAGTGAGTGCAGGGCTGTACATTATCACAGAAAGAGTTATTTGTGAGCAAAGAGGGGAAGCATCTCCTGCATCACACATTTTCTTTTCCCATCTCTCTTGCAGTCTGCAATAGCATGGCCAAGAAATACACCTTTGAGCCTCCAGATGTTGCAAATTTCCCACTGCATTCATGGAACCTGGCAGGAAGCATGTTCTCATGCTTTAATTGAAGCAAAATAATAGCACTACTAATATGAACAAACAAAAAGAATTCTCTCAACCAAAAAGTTGAAACTCAGACTTGTACTAACATAAAACCAGCTCAGGCATGTGGAAACCATTAAACAGCAGTTTCAGTGATTGTGAGAGATGGAATCAAGTGGTTTAGGTCAACGGGAGTACTCAGTTGACAGAAGACAGATGTGGGGATGATGATGTTTAAATGCTCACATTTCCTTGGTACATATCCAGATGTAGACAAGGTGTAAACCATGAGTGCAGCCATTGATGGCTTGCCAGAGATATGGCACAGAGAATAAGCAATAAGAAAGCAGAAGGCTAATGCTTAGAAAGGGTTTTTTAACACCTATTGTTCACTGTGATCTTTTTTCATAAAGACAAATGGTTGGTTTTGAGGGGAAATTTTACTTTCTATCATCTGATATATTTCGGTTACGTATGGAAGATGTGAAACAAAGAGTGAAATGCCAGGCACAATGACAGATGTGGAGTGTTCATCCATGTCAGACTGTTCAGTACGATTTTTCCACAGGACAGCTTTCCCATTCAGTTCTCTCTCCTCACCTCTGCTCCCACCCTGTGCATTTTCTCGTGTTTGAATAACTAAGTTAAAAAAAGAAGAATCCTCTGGTTCCCTAGACTACTGTAATTTTCACCAGGAGAATAGAAAAGAAAAAACTTAGACCATGGAAGGGAGACAACTCAGTCTTCTTTCCCTGAAGTTGAAAGACTTTGATGGACACTTGCCATTTCCAGTGGCACAATTTGATGGTTGCATGTTCAAGAGGGTTCTGTTTGATCGCTGTTCCTTAGAAAATTTATCTCACTGATGAAGGATAGGTACCTGTGTTCATTCTCTATGTTGCTGAACTCTGAAGACAGCAAGGATTTCAAGTGTGCTGCATCTTTTTGTCAAGGGCCAGGTTTTGTCAGGCTGTTCCCTTGCGGTGTACTGACAAATTCTTCACAGGCCTAAATGAATGTCTAGAATTAGATTCTGCCCATAAAACCACATTTTGACAAATATCCAGGCAGATGAGAGGAGCAGAAAGTACCTCTCACCAATCCGCTGGGATCCTGCTGGCAGGATGCAAACACTCTGTATGTTCTGCCTCTATGAAGCAGAAGAAAGACATCTTAAACCCCCGTTTTCCTTGCATAAAGTTCTGCTAGATACTTGTTTGGAGCTTCTCCTGTGTCTCCTGTATTCAGATCTCTATGCTTCTCAACATGTTGATCCTGCATTCAGCTGAGATTTTTTTCTCATTCCTGGGTTTCTGTGTTTCAGAGGTTAGAAATTCACTTTTTAGGAAAAGAGATAAACTTTTGGCAGCAAATTCGTTCATGGTTTTTTTTAAAGGAGATCAATAACACTACATAGATTAGAAAGCAGTTGTTCTTTAAGATTGCTTTATTATGTATGGTTTTACCCTGGGGAAAAAAAAAAAAAATGGTGAGATTGGAATCACTATTTCCAATCACACTTCCAAATCACTACCTTTTTGAGAAGGATTTTACAATCTGTACTCTGTCTGTACTCTGTGGAGCTACCTAGAAAATACTCTATTGACAGTAAATTATGGTCTGTGAAGAAAACCCATACAAAATAAATCCTCCTGTAGTAACTCATATCATAATGCACTTCTGTTTCACTCAGTCTTACATAGTCAGGTAGAATTATTAGATTCTTATTTCTTTAACTTTTCATATATTACTACAAGGTTCTCCATGAAAAACTGTGGATTATTCATTATCCTGTTCTCTACCTGTTTAAGCAAGTCTCTTTCCACGTTGAAAAAGCAAAGACCATGTGTCTGGTTAAAGCACTCAAGTAATCCTTCTCTGATTTTGAGTTCTTATAATTTTGCCATCCTTGATAAAACTGAAGGTGTGCTGTTGTTGTATAGGCTGGTTTTATTCAGAATTTTCCTTGTCTGTTGATGTTTTAAGTTGTGTCTTAATGCTGTAAGCATAACTTCATGTCACAATCTACACTTCTCTGACCAGTCATATAAATACTCTAAAAGCACATATAAATACATTTATATTATTGTATTTTCTTTTATACCAGCTCTAATGACATTTTTATACTTAGAAATAGATATAGAAGAAGCATAGAATAGTACAGAGGAATACAAAGCTCACAGAGTTCTAAATCTAGACTCCTAGTAATTTGTGACATATTACTGGCTTGGTCGTTAATTATGCTAAAACTGTTCTTTCTTCAGAAATGTAAGTCCATGTGCTGATTTATAGCTTCTATAGGTGGTCAATCTTTGCCTTCTGATTGTATCTTGACCATATATTACAAAAGTGACTGCTTTCTCCCCAGATTCGCAAGATGTTTCAGAAATTTCAGTGTAAAATCAGCAGTTGAGAAAATTTCACAATAAAACTTTAAATTGTATTTTACATATTTTCTCCATCCCCAGAATAATTTACATTATTCTGAGACTTTAAGAACAATGAATCTGATGAGCATTCTGTCTAATAACTAAAATGATACATTATCATCTACCTAGAAATTGCTAAAAACATTCTACTGGAAGTACACTGCATTCCGTCTTTTTTTTTGATGCACATAATTCTGTTGGTGATAAGATTACTATTTTTGCACCAGATATATTAAAATACATGAATAATGAAATATAATAATTTAAATACTTGACCTAATTTCCTTTAAGGTGATCTTAAAGGATAAAAAACCCCAACTTTATTTCAGTAGACAAATATGAGGTTTTATGTCCTTATCTTACTTCAGTGGAAAAATGTGTTGTTTCCTGTTTGTCTTTGAGGGCAGACTTTGTTCTCCAAAGATGGAATAATGGCTCTGAATGCACCCTAATGAATGAGCTTTACTGCAAGCATTTATCACCATGCCATCTGAATCTTTCACCAATATTAATTAATCTATCCATTATTTATGTATTGTGTTGAGACCTCCAAAGACTGAAAGCAAAAGCAAGATCAAATTTCCTCACTCCACTCTCTTCTATAATGATGAATCTAGCCTAGTAGGAGACTAAGAGATCAGATGATAAAACTGTGAGACTTCTTATTTCTGCAGAAAGCACAGGAGACACAAAGCTAAGTCATACTGTCCCTACTGCTCTGGAAAGTGACAACGAGGGTAGTGGGTAGAGCAGAAGAAGTGACAGGAAATTGGGCCGCACAGGAAATCAGGAAACACAGACCAGCAGGATAAGAATACATGCAGTGGAGAAGGGGCAAGTTCATTATTTGTTCTTGGTAGTTTTACACTTTCACAATGAAGGCAAGAATCTCTTACAAACAGATGTGTGTGTTCCCATCCCACAGAGACTTTTCTCCAACTTTTTACTGGAAAAATATCATAACCTTCTAATATATTTTTTTTCTGAAGATATGTTGAAGTTTAACCAAGGAGATTTAAAGACTAAGAGACCAGAGTACAGTCCTTCAGCAAAAGACATGCAGGTGCTATTCTCTTCTCTTGGTTTGTGTTGATGCATCTCATGCAGCATAAAAATGACTCACTTGTTCTAACAAATTTTATCCTCACAGACATATTAATTCAAAATCTGTATTTCTAGAAAAAAATTGTGTAAAGAAACTCCATTTTGTATCTTCATTTTCTAAGAAAAATTTGTCAAATATTTCCAGAACAACTGTATTAAATAGAATCTGGAAGTTTAAGTACCTAAATATCATCCTGTCCACAACTTTGTGTTTTTCCCAGAAGAAAAACAATAAGAAAATCTAAACTGAACAGACTGTATGGAACCACTAGACTAGATCCACTCAGTTGCTTTTTTATTTTATATCCTAGCATGACCACATTTCTAGTGCACCATCTGGTCTTTCAGAAACTGAGCTCTCTTTTTTACGCTGTACCTGTGAATTCAATCATGTTTTGACCACTAACTGTGATAGGAACACAAATGCTTGTCTTCAAACTTATATAGTATCATTTGCTTTTTAACTTTTTTTTTTTTAATTATTTCATAATACCTTTCTGCAATATGTGCCTTAAAGCTCATAGACTTCACAGGGAATTTTTTCTGACTGCGAAGCAATTATAAAACTGGGGTTTCAGAAGTACTAAAACAGTGCAGTTTAAGTATTTTTGACTTTGGAGAACACTGTCACAGAATCACAGAATCACAGAAAGAGTAAGATTGGAAGGGACCAGAGTGGATCATCTGGTCCACCCTCCTCCTCTGGCAGTGCTCCTCCTAAGGCACCCCAGGGTACCATTGGCCTTCCTGTCCACAAGGACCCACTGCTGGCTCATAGACAGCTTGTTGTCCACCAGGACGCGCAAGTCCTTCTCTGCAAAGCTGAATTCCAGCAGGTCAGCCCCCAGCCTATACTGTTGCCTGGGGTTATTCCTCTCCAGGTTCAGGACACTGCATTTGCCTTGGTTGAATTTCAGAATGCTCTTCTCTGCTGTCAGTCCATCACCATTGTTGGTGCAACCATTAAAATGCAATCAATCTAGCTAAAGTGTAACTGTTAATGATGCCATGTTTGCTTTACTTTGTTCTCCCTAATAGTAAAAAAATGTCTGTGTCTTTAATCAGCTTAGACTCCTACTGAAAATTACACTGTTGTTGAAAAAAACTAATGAGCACTCAAGGAATCATATTATTTTACAGACTTCATATAGAAACAAAGGAATATATCTGAAAAGTGTGTGTGGAGTAGCCATTACTAACTCCCAGAGTCTTTTCTCAAACTTTTAGAGATTAGATTTTATCCTGGCAGATGAACAAAAGTAGGTATTAACAATTCATAGCACCTACTTTTATTTTTCTCAGTAGTTCATCTATTCATACTTAACATGCAGAAGGTATATATTGTCTGAAGAGCAAAGGCAACATTAGAAGAAACATAGTGTCATTCTATACAATTGTTCTTCTTCAAAATGGTGCTATTACAGGTCCTATTACAGCTGGTGGTTGTGGTATTTTTGTCTTTGTGTTATCTGAGATCACTTTCTTTTCATGTCAGTTGCAATGTGTTATGATGGGTATAGAAAATATTTTAATAAGAATAACATTTTATAGGCAGCTTTGGGGATGGAAGAACAGTGCTGGCTTTTTGTTCATTGTAATGTCAGTTCTCTTGAATTCCTGACTGGCCAATTATTCCAGCTCTGCTGGAAAGCAGAGCAGGTGTTAGAGTAAAACTTGAGAAGTTATGTCCCCATCTGTCTGTAGTTCTCCGTGGTGCCCTGAGGCTACACTGCCCCTTCATATCTGTTTCTTACTTCCTCAGTGGGGACCAGTAAATGAATAAAACTCAGAGCATAAATAAGAACATAGGAAAGTTGAAAATATATTGTATATTCATAGCTGCTATGGACTCAGGTAGCTTCTCCAAAGTCAAAGAAAAAATAACTATTCCTGTGAACAGAATACCTGATGCTATCTATATGTCTCCTCTTCTACTCAGACTTGTGTGCTTTTTTATATCTCTGGGAAAAACCCCAAAACAAACCAAAACATATAATCAAACAAAACTCCTAATATTTTTTTTGGTGTCAAGTCTGAGAAAAGCTCAGCAAATTTGCTTCAATGTTTGCAAGAGGGCTATTCTTACTCTTACTCCAAAGACATGAGTAATGCTCCTCCTCCCCCTTATCTGGAAAATTTTGCAGTATCTAGATTCATAGAATAACAAAATTGCTTAGGGTGGAAAAGACCCTTAAGAATATTGAGCTCAATCTGTGGAGGAAACTTCCCAGCCTGACCATTCAGGTCCAGTCTGGCAGTCACAATCTCACCACCAGAGACTGTTTTGTTTTGCCTTTCATATCTTAACTGTATTAGGCCAGAAGCTACATATTTACTTTTTCTAATCTCAGGCTTCGAGTAAGTTTAAGTCTTGGGACACTTACAAAGTGGATTATGCGTTAGTCGGGATTCTGGAGAGAAATTTTCTGCAACACAAAACCTGTGGGATATCTTACTTCTACAGCAAAGTTAAAAAAACACACAAACCAGAATTTTGCCAGAGATTATACATGTGGGGTAATTTCCTATGAGAAAAGAAGGAATCTAATATGTTAACATCTGTAATACACAATACATGTTTATGAGATGTATGATTTGCACAGGAAAAGGGATCATTTTAATTATATTGTTTTGCTCTATCCGTCAAGAGGTTCTTTCGCGTTTAAAGAAACACTGGGCCAAACATTGGTTTTCTTCTTAAATTAAAAAGAAATAAACAGATAAAGAAATAAACAAATAATTGTTCTCTTCTATATAATTATCAAATACCTTTAATTGCCTTTCAAGGATAGTTCAGAGTCTTTAGACCTAAGAAGTTTCAAATTACAAAATTCAATCTGAACAAATCAGACCATGAAAAAAATTGCAGTGTTACTTACTGCTGAATTAGGAAAGCGAGCACTTTAAAATCTTACTTAAAAAAGAAGCCTGTATGCTTAAGAAAGGTAAGTTTAACAGAAAATGAAGCCTCAACCAAACAAAGCAAAACCTGACCACCCTGATTTTACAGTAAAGGAAGCCTACAAAGACCAGTAGTTCATTGATGAGCTACTGGCCAGGGAAAAAACTGAAATACCTGGTGGAAGAAAAACTGATTTGGTAACCTCTTTTGTGAGAAAAGAAAAAAATCCTGTTATGTGAACAGGCTTCAAAGTGAAAACAATATCTTCAGTCTTTCAAGATCACCTTCACATCCTGGAAAGCCCCTGAGTTTGGCTTGGAGAAGATGGCAATTAAGATGTGAGTTAGGTGCATGGTTGTGCCCATGCTGATTAGCAGTCATATTTGAACAGAAAAAAGAAATAGAAGAAGATTTTATTCTTACTAGCAGTGATTGAAAAGTATGCTTAGATTGTTGCTTCTTTTTAAGGCTGAGAGGTTATTGCTGCTGCAGCTGATCCATCTCAAACTTGCGTCCCATGGGACACGCAGCTACAGAGCAGCTGAGGTCCTACCAAGGACCAGGGCAGACTGTCGGGGTTTGAAAATTGTTAGCTATGTTTTGGTTATTGTGTGTTGTAAGCATCCTGCTTTGTTCCTTATATATGTGTATCCTGTGTTTCCATTGGTCCCCATGATCATTGTACTATCTCCTCACATTGGCTAGCCGAGTGGCTAAACCCCTCCCTCCCTGCAGCCTTATAAACTGCGGGAACTTTGAATAA
>JAWWLV010000100.1:25618810-25631879 GCA_035041135.1 Platyrinchus mystaceus | reverse complement strand
CGTCAGAAATGGCTCCAACCATGGAATCAAGTCCAGAAGCTGGTGCGCCCCTAAACCGTGGGGGCTGGGATCCAGAATGTCTCATTTGACCCTTTCTGTCACAGCTTCTGAGCTGCCTAAGAAAAGTTTTGCAGCTGATTTAGCATGTTCACTATCTAGGGTGGAACTGAAGACATTTTAAGTCCTGTGAAAGACTTTCAGAGGGAAGTGAGAGAGATGTTTGTCCTCACATGCTTTTGTTATGTTGAACAAATTACTATTTAAATTTTCCTTCATTTATTTTCTATTTTTTGTGTTCATGGAATATATTTGATTCAAATAAGTTGAAATGTTTAACTTTGGTAATTTTTTGGTTTTGTGATATTTAATATGTCAGAACAGAGACTTGAGGAAGGCAGTAAAATGCTGTTTTGAGGTCATTATCCTTGAGGGTACCCAGGGGCAGCTGTCTTCCACAGCTCTGCTTCAGTCTTTGGGATGAATAACTGGACTATATGTGATCTCTGCATACTCTAGCCATCTCTCTCAGCTTTGCACATATGTTTTCCTCTTTTCCATGCAGTTTTGCTTTTCAAAAGGTTCTACAGGACATAGCCACATTTGCAGTTGCTGCAGCAGTTGCAAATTTCTTGTTGGGATATTCTGATCATGACTGGAAGCTGGTACCGTTTGAGAGGGATTCTTTTTCTCTTCTCTGAACCGCTTTTTTCAGGGTGAGCAAAGAGGTACAGAAAATGCTTTTTTGCCAGGTCTGCTGTTGGTGCATTATTTTCTATTGCTTTTCTGTTTTCAGCAGTTCATTTGCAGTCTGTACTTCTGACTTTTTCCTGGATTCATGTTATCATTAATTACAGTGACTGTCCCTTATTTTCTCAGAATCTGACGCTGAGTGATTTTTGTTGAAGGCTTGTCAAGAATGCTGTTATCTGCTTTATTGACAGGGGAAAGTTGGAGGCTTTTTGGTTGCACACATTTGTAAGATTTTTTTCCTCACTGATTTTGACTGGTCCATTTCTTCCTTTGAAATTTACACATGGAGTTTCACTTTTCCCATGATAAGTGCTTTCCTATCACAGCACTGTTTGCTTCAATTTCTGTGTCTAGTATAGATCCATTTATTTCTTCTGTCAGTCACTCCTTGAATTTAGTGCTTGCTCATACATGTCTTCTCTTCTCCTGATACTGCTTTCCTGGTCTCAACATGGAGATTTGTCCTGTCCCAGCATTTGCTTTCCAGTGAGGTCTCTTAGCTTGTCTGATTCTTGCTCTATGGCTCTTGGTGTTCAGCTGTGTCTGCCGGTGGCTTGGGACACACTGGTTCTGAACATCCTTTATTTTTCTTCAGTTCCAAATGTTTACATTTCTCTGCTATGATGGTATCTTGTCTTGCTTCTTTTCCTTGTTTTTAACAGTTCTTTAACTTCTCCAAATAATGATTCCTTGCCAGTGTTAGCTACATGTTATACCTTTAACTAACATACAGGGTGGAGGATACCAACCATGTTCCATACAGGGAGATGGAGCTGGATTTTAACCTATAATTCTTAGTCTCCTCTAATTTTTAACCCTAGCCATCTTCCCATAACATGTTCCATTTTTGCTCCATTTTTGTTTTGTTCCATGTTTTTGTAATATTTTTGTAATCTGATTCACATCATGCAGAAAAAAAAAATTGAATGTTAAATGTCCTTAGTTTTTCTGTCATGTAATCCTTACCCTTTTTCTAATTAAATAGAAAGAACCTTATTTTAGTCCATGATGTACAAATAGATTTCCCCATATATCAATATAATTTTACTGTGGTTTGCCACTTTTTTGGGAAATGTTTAGAACGTGATTAAATAATAGGAATAATATTAAAATTGGAAATTATATTCTCTAGAATAGATGAATGAGTGTGCATTAGCCTGGAACTTACTGTATTTTAGGTTTAGAAAAAAAAGTGGAGACTGATGATTATTAGTGAAATTATTTCTGTGGTTATAAATAAATAAATCAATAAAATACTCATTGGAGCAGTGCTGAATAAAAGAATTACAGATGTGAAATGGATCTGTCATTTAGTACATTAGCATCTGTTTGGATGCTAATAACCAGCTCTAGCTTACCCATATCTGAACTCATCAAGTAATTGAAAAATACATTGAACTTCTGTATTTTTAATTGCTGGCTAACTGCTGTTTACACAGCTATTTCCATTACTGATACATATGGGGACAAGGGCCCCATACATGTCATAAAACAGGTAGGTAAGCCACAACTATTCCTGCAAAGCCAAATATATCTAAATGAAAGTTTTTCTTCTGCAAAAACGTAAATGTCCTATGAGTATCCACATGGCAAACATGCTACTGTGAAATGACTGTTCCTAAATGCCATCTTAAAACTTAATTCACAAATCTAGATAGAAGGAGTTGAGAATGATACAGGAAACTGACCTACAAGCACAATTTTTTTTACTAGGAGTTATGATACAGACTGAAACCCAACCAATCCTTGAGAAGAAGATGCTCCTGTAGTCTTCTCTCTGGACTATTAGTAGCCACCAGCTCTAATTGACATATTTTTTTTAATTACATGAAGCCTTCCTATAAGAGGGTAGAGAATAAATCTGTACCAGTGTTGCTTTCCATCCTTGGTTTAGGCAACAGTACACCAAAAAAAGTCTGAGAAGAAAGGAAAAACTGAGAAAATAGTAGCTGTTTAGAACTTCACAAACCTGTGGGAGTGCCAAAACTGAATTTAAGGGCTCAGATTCCTCTCATGACAAAGCAAGACAATATCAAACTTGTTCTCTTTTTAGTGTCTAATGTCACTCATTTGTTGCTGGTCCCTCCTTTCTATTTCCTTTCTCTTTATTTTCCCTTATTTGTGTCTGCATTTTAAAGCTCATTCCATTCAGAAATGCACTTTCTTGGGAGCACACTGACATTTTACTTACTCTGTAGAAAGCACTTTCTAGAAAAGAAAAGAAAAAGAAAGAAAAGAAAAAATGAAAGGAAAATGAAAGAAAAAAGGTAAAGAAAAAAAGGGAAAGGAAAGGAGAAAGAGGAAAGGGGCAAGGAGGAAGGAGAAAGCAGAAAGGGAAAAGGGAAGGCTAAAGGGTAGGGGAAGGGAAGGGAAAGAAAAAGGAAGAAAATGCAAGTTCGTTAATTTAAAACAATAAAATTTTGTAATTTTTCTGCTGAATTTCCTTTCCACTCTCTACCTTCTTATATTTTCTTTCCTTTCCTTTATTTTTTTAATTACTCTTTTTCCTTACATTGCTTGTATTTACCTTGTATAGATTTCTGGGAGTGCACAATGAAATTTTTATTGATAAGGACAAATGAAGTTGAATCATTCATAAAGGAAGTCACAGTAACAGTTAACTGATGGAGTTTTCCTTTCTAATGCTACCAGTCCTAATACTCCAGAGGCTGTGATGCTGTTTTCCTTCTCTGGTGCTTGTTTCATGCCATATTCCCCTCAGAATTTGCCTGTAGCCAGACACGATGAAGAATAATGCCTTCTGCATAGCGAGGTGTAAATTTCATAAATAGTAGACATTAAATGTATCATTTTAAAATAATGTCACATAATGTATGTATGAATAATAATTAGAAAACAAACCAACTAGGAATTGTGAGATTCTATATTAAATCATAATGTAGTCTTTCCCAGGGCTGTTCTTGCTGCCAGCAGATTTGGCTGCAAATTTACACAGCAATACTGCTACGTTTTCTGCTTTGTAAATCTTGCTAACTTGTAATGGGGATTGTCAACTACTGAGAAGACACTAGAGCTGAATTTAGAGTCCAGCAAATTTATCTAAACAGATATAGATCAGTGAAAGCAGTTACTGAGTGGGTATTCTATTCTCATCCAGATGAAAATTCACCAGTCAGACAAATGATTTTTCCTTCAAAACCCAGTATTTAGGCCAGGAGCAAGAAAAAAAGAGGCTATTTTAAGGGAATATTTTAATCACAAACCTCCTTACAATTACAACAGCAAGTCAGCTGAGTGGGTCTGTATTAATGAAATCTAAATAGGTGGAATTTCTCTGTTCTATGTGCATTAAAAAAAAAAAAAATCCTGGAACCTGGCCTCTGCATCTGGAGAGCATTAATAGGTGAAACACTCTGAAAAAACAAGCAGTGAACAGGTGCAAATTAGGTAAGAGCCTCAAGCAAGATACAGCTGTGTTTCCGCCTGCTGCTTGATTATTCTGTGTTAATCTGTTTCACTCATTCTTGCACACTAGAAAAACAACAAGCAAGTTTTAGACACTACAGCAAGTCACACCAGCTAATGGTATTTATCACCATATTTTTAAATGTTTCTATAAAGACTCAAAACACACATAAAACCGACAAGACTTTCAGAGAAACAAAGATTATGTTATCATTATGTTTTCATTGCTCGTCTAAATGGTTTACACAGAAGTTAAGAGCACCTGATTGTTGCTCAGCAACTTTGGAAATACAGCAGTTAGATACTTCTGCACATGCTTGGAGCACTAAATTTAGACAGCCATTTACTAAAGGCATTTTTTGCACTCTTTCCAGTTCAGCTTTCTGCATTTATGAATGATAAACTGCCAATGTATGATGGTCTTTATTGTGGGTGTCTTTCAACCTTTTGTTCAAATAGGAAAACCTACTTCAAAACAGTGGTTTTAGCTGCATACTGAAGCCTGACAGAACCCCTCATGATAAATACTAAGCTGTTTCTTTTGTGAAGGCATATTTCTTTTTTTTTTTAATGGTGATAATATTTAAATATCTCTGGTTAGAATTTCAGCCGAGCCTTGGAAATGCAGTGGTAGATGAAATGAAACAAACTATAAGAAGGGGAAAAAGTGGTTACCAGTGATTTTTTTATTCTTATATCCTGGGATAATTCCATGTATCCTTATAGCTATAACAGAGTTTTTCTAGTTTGATAGTCTGTCTGTCTCTGTTAATGACTGGATCTAAATATTTTATGGGAAGATTATGAAATTATAATGTGTAGGCACTCTAGGATTCACCACCCACTTTAAAAATCCCTTTCTAGTCTCTTCATTTATTGGTAGACCTCTTTAGTGATATGTGACTCTTCTGAACTTCATCTGAAGTAATGAAAGCAACGGTCAGATACCTTCTGAAAGTAGCTCCCAATCATATCTTCATACTATTTTTTTTTTTTAATTTGAAGTTATCTCAGCCTATGTTTATATACACAGGTGGGGGAAGTCTATCTAGGGGAAGAAATGTAGTTTTCAGCTGAATGCTCAAGACTTCCACACAAACTCATAGTGGCTGGACTTTGGCAGGAAACTCAGAAAAGAGTTCCTTAAAAAGGGCAAGAGATATTTTCATGCAGTGCCTGTTCTTCAGAATTGCTGTGGTATTCTATTAAAGTTATGTAAAGCTATTCCAGAAGGAAAAGGAAATTTTTAACAGTCAAGACCTTAATTAAGGTACAAAGCTAAAATCCAAATAAACTGCAGTATCTTTTTTGTGGTGACCCTGGATGTTGCAATTTATACCCAACAGAATTCTCTAAAGCATATATTATATGTTAAGCTTCAGAGAATTTTCTTTCTTCATCTCTTTTTGCATTGACATCCAAGTTTCTGTTATCTGCTACTGCTTTTTCTGCCTCAAACACCCCCCACCTCCTCCCTTCCCCACCTCTTAACAAAGGGACCCAGCTTGTGGTTTAGAGACTATACAACCCTTGGAGACATGAATTTAAAACATTTTTCTGGGTGCTTATCTGAACCAGACTTCATTTAAGACATTTTTTTTTAACTGTAACAGCTCACACACCAAAAAACTATTCTTAGTTTCAAGTCATCTGGCCTTGCTGACAGTGCTTGTACCTATGCTTGTACCTTGACCATACTTGTACCTATTCTTAGAGCATAAAGTTTTTGCAATTACTTGAGATTTATGCTTGTTGCAATAGCCTGTTGGTATCTGGCAAACTTCACATTCATTATCCAACACTTATTTACTAATAATTGTGTAGGTTTTGATTGGGATACCTTCGTGAGGAACTTTATCTTTGGGAAGTGACATTTGTGGAAGTGGATTGTGACACTGCAAATTTTGGTTCTTCTGTTACACCTTTTCTGTTCATGTTTCCAGCATTTACAGTGTGATGTAGGAACAAAGTTTAAAGATTCATTGGTGAGAAATTGTTAAAATCTCATCATCAAGAGATATTGCTTCTACAAAGAATCAGGAAATCAGAATTATTTCCACCTGTGGTGTGAATGAAACTTTGCCACTAGCTTACAGGGTGCAGAATCAGGCCATAGGATGTGGCAATAGCACAAGATGTTATAAAAATTAAATCATGATACAGCCAATGCCTATTCTGATGGTACAGAGCCAGACAGTTCTACAGATGTTCATCTTGTAGTTCCCTCTGCATGATGGTTTGTGAAGTGGCCTGAGGAGCATTCTTTAATATCCCAAAGGCACAATCCCTTTTTGACCAGGTGATATTTTTGCTCTTTCAGAAAATGCAGCTTTCAGATGCCAAAAACACATGAAATACACAATGCAAGATGCCAATACAGCACAAGCTGATATAGAACAAACTGATACAGATTTATTTCCCCTCTTTCTCTTTGCCTCAACTACCTTACCCCATCTGAAGTAAAGAACAAAGCCCTGGAACTCAGAGAAAAACAACAAGAGCAACAAAAAACTAGTTTGCTGTATTCCCTCAGGCTTTTTGCCAGATAGCTCATCCATCCTCCTGCATTCAGCAGAAATCCATAATGCATCCTCTAGCTAATTTGTCAAAAATGCAATCTTGTGTTCGTACCTGACCTGGATTAAATTTGGATTGTTGATTGCTGTATTAATGGCTGTGAAACTGCAACATTGAGTAGCTTCTGCTATACATGCCCTCTCTCTTGTCTACATTTCAGTTCCAACAATGAAATTTCCTTACAGCTGTGCAAACCTTTCCATGGTGAGATTGCTAATAGAAAGCTGACTTTAGGATGTCTACATGGTGTTATTCTCAAGTAGTGCAAATTTGAAATAGCCATGTTCACATACATATAAACATGGGTAGAATAAACTGGTCATACTCTGGGAAATCTGAACAGCTCATGGTTCTGTACTAAGAAATGGTAGATGTAGATCCCAGTAGTTGTATCTTAATATTGGAAAATGAATTCTTAAAATTCCCTTACTTGGGCAGAACCTATTTTGTCAAGATATAGTTTGATCCCAAAAGCAGGAAATTTTAGGATGACATTATGAATTTTTATTTTTGAAGTCACCCTAAGAAAGTAAACAGTTGTATTTCACCGACAGTTTTCTACCAAATGAGTTGACTATATATACATGTACAAAGGTACATGTATATATGTACCTTTGGATAAGGTACATATATACATGTATTCCCTTGGATAAGGGAAGCCTTACATCCCTGAGTGTAGTCTATCAATCTTTTTCATCATCAGGGTCAAATTAGGCATGTGCTGTCTACTAAAAATTTTCAGCTACTAGTCTTCATCTTGCTGCTTTCCTTTCATTACCAGCAATGTATCTGTCCATAGCACAGCTGGGTGCAAAAAGAATGGCACCATGATATTGCACTGGTGGCTTTGCCAGGCCAGGAAAGAATAGCCAGGAGGTGAGAATTGTTTACCAGGGTACACAGAGCACTGCCAAGCTCTGTTGCTGTCAGCCTCCATCTCATTCCAAGCAGTTCATGTTTCCTGACAGTCTTGTCAATGTTGAAGAATAGTGACCACTATAGGCCTTGTAAGATACTCAGCAGGACAGTGAAAACAAGCAAAACCAAGGTGTCTGTATCAAGACAAATCATGAGTGCCAACAGCAAATGTGCCAGTGGTGGCAGAAGGTATACAACCACAAGTAGTCACGGCCAACACTCACCTAGCCTGTCTTTTTCTTTTTTTTAAATATGTATACAAGAAAGATGGCTGGAGTGGACTTAGTAGCTCACCTATTGGAGCCTGCCAGTCCCTCTGTGAGCTTACTAACATGCATAAATGGCCAAAAAAATTTAGTGAATAATCATTTCCTGTCATGTCAGTGATCTGAAATACCTCTGATGCACACCAGTTGGTGGAAAGAAGCAGTCAGAGTGCTCAATGAAGAGCAGATAGAAAGTGAAATCTTCCTTGGGGTAGATTGTTGAAGCTCTGCCCAAAAGGACACAAAGCACAAGAGCTGCGTGGATTAAGAAAATCTGGAAGCATCTTAAGACCATTTTAGGAGAATGTAATTCATTTATTTAACTTGTAAAAAAATGATGACAGGAGATGGTAAAAATATATATCTAAACAAATAAAGTGTTTGAACCAGAACTCAGCACAAACACCACCAGTGAGTCAGAAACGCTTTGTGGAAGACAATGGGCAGAAGTCCATTTTGACGCTCTACTGAAGCTTTGAGAGAGCAGTCTCTGAAAAAATATCTAGAGAAGAATATTTAATAAATTCTTTTACTCATGTACTGCCTTCTCTGGCTCATCCATCCTCACTCTAAAAATGTTTTTCTTTACATCTAATGGAATTTACTGTGTCTCAACTTGTTTCTGTTGCATTTTGTTTCGCTGTTATGCACCTCCACCTTATTTGTAACTGCCATCAGGTGTTTGGAAACATCAATTAAAACTCCCCTTCCCCTTTTCTTCCCCAGGCTGAACCAGCCCATTTCCCTCAGGTTATACTTGTACACCCCAGGCTCCATCCCCCAGCCATCCTGGTAGCTCTATTCTCTCCACATTCCCAGAATCCAGAAAGAGACGTTCCTGGGTATCACCGTATCAGACTACGTTCCTTTCCCTATTATCATCATAATAGGAAAACCTGAAAATGTTGCATAATTCTTTTTTTTTTTTTTTTTTTTTTTTTTTTTTCTGGTTCAAGACATGGGAGGTCTAGTTCAACTGGTTACAGTAGCAAAAAAGAAGACTTTGTTCCTCCTAATTGCCATGCCATACCAAGGAAAGCAGAACCCCTGTCCTACCAGGTTGTCTTCAATCATGAAAGAGAAAAGTTACATAGAATGTGTGTATTATTTAAAATAAATTGTCTCTGTGTGCTTGTACTGTTGCAGGCAGAGTACAGGCATGTTTTCTTCCAGAGGTCTCAGCTCCACACTGGAGAGTGTGTCATTGGTGAAGGGAATTTCCCTGGGAATTGACCCTGTCCAGGCCCCATGGTACAATATTTTTGCTGCAACATGTCATCCAATACTTATTTCAAAACACCTCCTTAATATACTAGGAAAAGCTCATTAGTTGTTATTCCTTGATTTTTTTCTTTATTCTGTTCATTCTTTAGTTACCGTTCTGTTTTCCCAAGGACTAATCCTCTGTCTCTGAGTTTTGGGGTTAAAAACACCCTTAAATTTCCACATTTCAGCATGCCTAAATTTCCCATGTTTGTGTTTAAGGTTTCAGGTTTGTTTCTGAAGATGTCATGCAAGCTAAGTTGATCTGAAATGCTGTTCTTAAGCACTAAATAATTTTTTGTATTTCCTTTTATATTGAGTCTTGGTGAAAAAAAAGTTCCTTTGAATAGAAGATTTCCTGTATCTCACCAGAGCGAATCCTGTCTGAATTCTGACATCAGCATCCAACACTGAAATTGTGGTATTCTTTAGTTCGTAGAAGGTAGATTCAGACTTGAAAATTTCCTTTATAACCCTGAATGTAGATGTCATGTGAAGCATATACTACCTTTGGATTTTGAATGTTGTTCCAGTATCTATTACCTTTCTTTGCATTTTGTTGTTCCTTTGAGTATATTCTGCTTAATTGAAAGAGGTTGTTACACAGCCACAAATAAATATGAATATACTCAGTGCATGTACATTTTTGTCCTGAACAGATGGAGCAATGCTATACTCACATTATGTTATTGACATAAAAAGATTTAGCTGATGCACAAAGACTCTTATGCTTACAGTATGTAAGGAATCTATTATTACACAGTAATTGTAATAAGGTGGTACAACTGGGGAGTATCTTTTCTCCTTATGGGAGCAGTAGCTGCCACATTATGTAGATTTTAGAATGAGCTTAATTAGACATCTGTAGAGGAGTGTTTGATTTTTACCTCAATTGAATATGATTTGTAGCAGCACAGGGAAAAAAAAGCCAACAAAACCTCCATCCTCAAATCCCATAATTATCCATCTTTGAAATCGTGTGAGAAATCAGAACAAGTGATTCAGAAAACAGCCATGAAGTATATGTCTAAAAACTAAAGGGAAGGTGCCAATGGAATAAAAATGCAGACATATTGCTGGTTTTGAAGGAACTGGAGAGCTAAAGGGTGGTACTAAATGTGTCTTAACCCTCCTGTTTTTATAATACACCATGGCATTAGACATAGAAGGAAAGCAGGGGAAAAAAGCCAGACACCCTTCCTCAAATGGACAGTCTCTGTAAAGTCAAATTACTCAGGAAGATAGAAGCTGTAGATAAGAGTCCCAGAGCCAGATTAATGATTTCAGCAAAAGATTATATGCTGCAAAGGTTCGATTCATAATAAAGATCTCTACTTTTCCTCTTCCCTGTAGGAAAGGATTGTCACCATTAACTCCAAGGGAGACAAAAGCTGAATTCAGCTTAAGAATCAGAACATGAAGGTTCATAATTCAGAAAAGTAGGCTGTTTTTTGCTTTAGACTTCCTCAAAGTAACATGAACCATTCAAAAAAAACCCAACCCAATGCTGTGCTCTTTCTTTATTTTTTTTTTTGTCTCACTTCCTGAAATAAAAGCAGTAAAACAGTAAAGAAGTAAACTGACTCCTGTGAAGGGACTTTGTAAAACGGTTATGTCAAAATAATACAACACATAAAATAAAGTATGCATGTTTCTATAATCCAGAAGACAAGGTAAATATTTGAAAACTAGAAGCAGACCATTTTATTCTTTGGGTTAATATATTGCTAAGTATATATCTACACATATATAAAAATAATTCAGACTAAAATTATTTTTTGGGGGATTATGGAATAAAACAAAACAACTCCCAGCAAATATTTTATTCCTGAGATTGCACCAGGTTTTTACCATCTTGCATAGCTGTTCAGATAAAAAATATACAGCTATTTCCAAGTATTTATTTCTTAGCAAATAACTTTGTAGAAGAACTTAATCAGATTCTCCTAAGGGTCATTTAAAAAAACCAAATAAAATAAACCTCTATTTCTTCAAATGACAGTAACCTTGTTTGTTTTTCTATTATAATGTGGAGTTTTAGGCATTCTTGCTCCAGCTGCAAAAAAAAAAATAAAAAAATAAAAAAAATAGACATCAGGTCTCAGTATATCATATCCTCAGTGTATCTTTCCATCTAATCTAGCAATACGTGTGCAGAATGTCACTCTGACTGTTTTCTGAGTTATGTGAACACTGTCCAACAGCACTATTGTGCTTGTGTGTGCTTTTCTAACAGCAGAGTCATATCAGAAATACTGAAGCAATTTGTCTGAAGGTTAATCTGGACAGGACCAGACTGCAGGTACAGCCAGCTGCATATCAGAAGTGAGACATCACAAAAATGCCAGTTGGACTTCTGAACTAATGTTGTGTGTTCCTACCCATGTCCTTTCAATCTGGCTGTTGAAAGGACAAGATACCCGCAAAATAAATTCAGCTTGGGTGGAAAATTTTGAGTTGTCTTTCATAAACAGTATAAATGTTCTAGGAGTTTTTGCTCCATGCATTTCTATGTGAGAGGTCCCTAGTAGGTACTGTGTTTACCTATATTTGCAAAAGATAGAGAGAGAAATTATAAACATAGGTGCTGGAAAAGCAGTTGTAACTGAATGCATGCTTCTTGTGGCAAGATGTGGCAAAATTCTATGTGAAAAACAGTGGCACTGATGAAAGTAATAAAGCTGCTTTTTGTTATATTTTTATTATAAAATAATAATTATTATAACATTTATTATACAATCAAATCAATGTTATTTTTCTTTCAGTGAAAGAAAAAGAACTGAGAGTTCTGATCTGACCTGCTGCATCCTCTAATGCCAGAGCTCTGCTCAGAACTGATATATCATCTCCTGTGTCCCTCTCTGAAGGCACGTGTAGACACGTACGCCTGCGTTGTATGTGGGCTCTCTGGGACCATGTCTCTGCTTACAGGAGAAGGCCATAGAATAGTAAAATACCAGGTTGGAAGGGACCCTAAGGATCATCTGGTTCAAACTTTCTCAGCAAAAGCATTGTCTAGACAAGATGGCCCAGCACCCTGACCAGCTAAATCTTGAAAGTGTCTAATACTGGGAAATCCACAGCTTGTTCTCATTGTGATCTGGCTGCTGGTGCTGAACCAAGAGTGGGAAACGACCACTTCTGAAGGGGTTGTCACCCCTCTTGAACAAAGCTGTGCTTTTCTTCCCCATATGACATAGAGGATAACCAAGTTAATATTATAGACTGTTTTCAGATGTCTTGCAGGCTTAGAGATAATGCTTTGGTTATTTTTCTGGTGCTTGTCTGCAAATAGAAATTGTGTCAGTATACTGAAATCCATAGGACTGGATAGATTGAGGGTAGGATGGTTAGACTGTGATTTAGTCACACAGACTTCAGTACTTCAGTTATGGAATGAAAAATACTCTTGTGCAGACTATTCAAAATGTAAATACTATAATATACTGCCTTTGGATGTTTGTTAAATATCAGCTTTGTCCTGGAGATATTTGTGATGGATCAAGTGTTGCCTATATTTCTGCAGCTGACATAAATTGTGAAGCCTAACTACTGTCCTCTGTCAGGTCAATAGAAATGTGGTCATATGGCCACCTCCGTTTTCTTCATTTTGGAAATGCAAAGTGTTTGTCTGGAGCTCAGGCCAGAAAAAACGATAGGCTTTGATAAAAGAGAGCTCAAAACCTCACAGGGCTGAGTATCCTAGTCTGTCTAGACCTGAGTTGAAATAATTTGTTTAGTATTCCTATGACGTAGATACTGTGTTGTGTTTATCTTCCTTTGTCTAAAGGCAAGTAAGTAAGTGGCCAGTCTTCGCGAACGAAGATCTGGGAAAGGTGTTTTTACCTTTCAAGCCTGCGCAATGGATT
>JAWWLV010000100.1:25592774-25615856 GCA_035041135.1 Platyrinchus mystaceus | reverse complement strand
GCGGGCCGTAGTTTGAGGACCCCTGGTTTAAAGTGAGTCCACCTCTTGGACAGCAGCTCTTCCCAATATGCTCTCCCAGGGGTTCCTCCTCCATTGTGTGCAGGGGGGTCTTTGCACCCTGATGATCCTTTATGGGCTGCAGGAGGACAACCTGCTCCACCACAGTCCTCACCACAGGCTACAAGGGGGTCGTGACTCTGAGTCCTTCCCCTGCTTCTGTGGGGTCCCTTCCCATGGGAAACAGTCCTTGATGGACTTCTCTCCGTGGGTCACTCCCCCAAAGGGGGTGCAGTCCTTCGTGGGCTGAGTTGCACCTACGTGAGCCTCCCATAGGGGCCACAAGTCCTACCGGGGAAAAACTTGCTCCCGCGTGGATTTCCCTCTCCACTGGCCACAGGTCTCCTGCAGGACATTGCTCTATCCTTGGGTCTCTCGTGGGGTCACAGCCTCCTTCATGTAACCACCAGTTTCAGCATGGGCTCTTCCATGAGCTGCAAGGGGGGGAAATCTCCACACCCTAATGGCCTTCCACCAGCAGCAGGGGCCTCGGCTCTCGATCTTTCCCCTGCTACAGGGGGAGAGGGGGAGAGGGTGGCCCTCCTCAGGCCTCTCTTTCCCCTTCCTGCTGCTCTGACCTTGAAGTCTGCTTGTTATCCCATGTTCTCCTCCGCTCTTTTCTGGGCTGGAATTTCTTTTGCGATGTAGGCTTCTCTTCTTATGTTCTTAAATATGTTATCACAGAAGCGCATTTTCATTGGCTCAGCCTTGGACAGCAACAGGAAAGTTCCTCCTGGAGCTGGCTATCATTGGCTTTTTTCACAGGACAGTGAAACTTCTGACAGCTTCTAGCTGAAACTACCTCTATGGCCTCCCTACTACCAAAACCCCAGCTACCTGAACCCATGACAACAGATCATTAGAGATTAGCCACCTTTCTATCTAGATGTGGCTTCCTCATCCTTCCTGACTTTAAGTAGACCTTCTGTTAGAGGAATTCTTCATTCAGTCCCTAGGAGGGTTGTGCCTAGAGACTATTTCCCCAGAGGTAAATACAGATGCCACTGAAGTACATAAAGCTCTTAAAACACCCAGGATTTTCAGACACCAAAGCCACAAGCACAGTCACACTCTACAGAGTTTCTAAAATGTGTTTTATTCTTAAACTTCATATCTGATCACTTACAGTGCCCAACCTGACTCTTCTGGCTTTATGTGGAAAAACTCCAGTGGTGCTCAAATTTCACTCTTGGAGGCATGTTTACTAATATTGCTTATTTTGCAAATCACTTGGGCATGGACTTAAGAATGAAAATGAATCTGGGAGCTCCAGGGCATAAAGTCTTTCCAGAAACACACCTTTACCTGATCAGTAATAGAAATCTCTTCTGTTCTCCCAGTGTGTCATCAGCTGAATGAGAAGTTGTTTATGGTGGTTAAAACCTATCCTGAAACATCTAGAGGTGATGTGAAAGTGTGCCCTTTAGTACTGGGAGGTGAATGGAGGAAAGAAAAAAGATTTTTGCCCTTTAACTGTTTAAATGAAGCTGGAAGGCTGTAAAAAATTGTCAGGGAAAATCTTTCCAGTATTTGTCCATGAATTGATCTAACTGAAATAGAATTTCTGGAAGTATGGTGTGAAGCAATGTTTTCCTTGGCATTCAGCCATAGCAGCTTATATCAGTCACTCTCAGCTTTACTCCCTGCTCCCTTTGGTCATGCTAAACTACAATATAATGTCTACCCCATCCATGGACTATTCCTAAGTTCATCTGTCAATATGGTGTTCAGCACAAAAAATAAAAATGCTCCTGATGTCTAAAGGAAATACCATCCAAAGATTACAGAGTGAACAAAAAGTGTTTAGTGAAAAACTGAAGACAAGGGAAGAAAAACCTGGCACATTGCCATGCAAGATGAGTTTAGGATTTCCACTGTACAATTTATTTAATTATCACTGCCAGCTTCAAAAAATGCTGCCATCAGAAAGTGAATAGATTGCAGGTGTGTTGAACTGAGTAGGTTTAAAATGTTGTGACTGGCTTAATGGCTACATATCCTGTAAAACGCATTCATTTTCAGGAGGGTGATTATGGTTTGCTTTTTATGTGCCATTATGTCTAATTTGTTTTATGCTCCAACTGAGAAAATTATTTTCCTCCTTCCAATTTATATGACAAACACAGAAGAATAATCAAGTGAAAAGTATATTCATTTAATATGATCATACTCATCTTCCCTGTATAGGTATATACCACTCCTGAACTACATTAGTGACAATAATAACTATATTTTAGACATATGCAGTTCCCTGTTATCTGTGGAGCTGATTTTTAAAACAAATTAATCTTGTAGTTAAAGAAGTGAAAATGGTAGTTTTTAGGAAACCAAACCTAAGGTCACACTGACTTTAAGTCATATAAACTCATAACTCCATAAACTCATGGAAATGGATCTGTTTTGCTGTTTAGACTTAGGATTTATGTTAAAAACACATGAAAAAGCTGTCTAAACATTTCTGCAGTAACAATCATAACAGTAATATTTCTTGTAATTCTGGAAGAGAACTTTCAAATGGCTTGATATAACTCTCTTAAAATTTCCAGAATTTTTAATAAAATTATTTTTACAGATTAAATATTTTTCATTTCCATAAAATGATGAGACAAATGGTTAAATAAAGAAAAAGTTTTTGTTCTTTACCAGTTCAAAAATTTGTCACAATTTTAAAATAGTGTCAATGAGCCCATGCATACTTTTAGTGACTGTGGTTTGAAACCCAAACTTTTTTCTTTTTTTTTTTGAGTCACTGAACGTGATCTTTTTTTTTTCCTTGTTTTTTTCTTTTTTTTTTTTTCTTTTTACTGTGTTAGAAGTAAAGCAGTATTACAGTGGTCAGTTTGAGATGAGGAAAGCAGAATTAGTGATGGCTTCTGTGGATGTAACTTCTTTTGAAGATGCTACATCTGAGAAGCTGCTTTCTTCTGCCTTTAGTAACCCCCAGAATCAATTATTCAGTATTTAAAATTGCTACAGTCTAAGCTCAGTGGATGCAGAAAAACTCAGTTTTAGTATAAAATTTTCACCCCTACATTTCAGATGTCTTCTTCTGGATGAGAAAGAAAGAAATTAGCTGTCATGGAAATAAACAAGGCAATATCCACACTAAGAAGTGTTTTGAGCTCAGTGGAAGAAAACAGTCTGAAAGAGAAAGAAGAGAAAAATTGTGCTGTGAAATGCTTATTTTAAAGAAAAGAGAATTTACATTTCTGCTCACAGCAACACATGGTCATGTGTTGATGATCTGGATGAGAGGATTGAGTGACCCTCAGCCATTTTGCAAAGGACACCAAGGTGGGTGGGAGTGTTGATTTCTTGGAGGGTAGGATTTGCTGCAGAGGGATCTGGATCAATGGACCAATGCCAATGGTATGATGTTCAACAAGGCAAAGTGACAGGTCCTGCCCTTGGGTCACTAGAACTCTATGCAGTACTGCAGGCTGGGGCAAGAATGTCTGGAAAGCTGCTGGGTGGAAAAGGACCTGGGGGTGCTGGTTGACGGCGGCTGAACATGAGCCAGCAGCCCAGGTGGCCGAGAAGGCCAGTGGTAACCTGGCCTGTATCAGAAATAGTTTAGCCAGCAGGACCAGAGCCAGGATTGTTCCCCTGTACTTGGCCCTGATGAGGCTGCACCTTGAGTTCTGTGTCCAGTTCTGGGCCTCTCAATTCAGGAAGGACGTTGAGGTGCTGGAGTGAGTCCAGAGAACGGCTACAAGGAGTAGCTCAGGGAGTTGGGGTTATTTCAGCTGGAGAAAAGAAGGCTAAGGGGAGACCTTATCATTCTCTACAACTCCCTGAAAGGAGGTTGTAGCCAGGTGGGGATTCGTCTCTTCTCCCTGGAAACAAGTGATAGGACAAGAGGAAATGGCCTCAAATATCACCAAGGGAAGTTTAGATTGGATGCTAGGAAAAATTTGCTCACTAAAACGGTGGGCAGACATTGGAACAGGTTGCCTTGGGAATTGTTGGAATTGCCTGGAATAATCCCTGGAAGCATTCGAAAAACTTGTAGATGTGGCACTTAGGGACATGGTTTGTTGGTGGACTTAGCAGTGTAGGACCTGATGATCTTACAGGTCTTTTCCAATCTTTAGAGTTCCACAAGTCTATGATTCTAAGATGGTAGTTAGCTGGCATGCAGGGAAGGTACTGGTGTTTTGACAAAGCTGAGTGAGTAGGCTTGCAGTACTGTTCAAGCTTAGTCAGTGGTAGCTGGAACAAGCACAAGGGAAAGGAAAACAGGAAGAAATCGTTAGAATAGGCAAGAAGAGAAACAACATCTACAAAAGCAAGTAAATAATACACAGGAACAAAATGGCTTTCAAGTCCATCTGCTGTAAATTGCCCTCAGATTATTCCTCATCTAATTTATCAAGCATCTTCCTCATTTTTGGAAGAATGGCAGTGCCCTATTCCTTGAAGATCGGGATTTGAAATTGACTCAGATAAAGGTACATTTCTTTTTTCTCAGTGGGAGTTATGACATTAGTTTCAGGCTCTTAATCCCTATGTCTTCAACACACCATGAACCTGCCACAGAATACAAACAGTAGTTCATTTAAACTCATCCCACTACACTTCTGTTTATAAGAAAAATACCTAAGCTTATTTTCTAAACTATTAAGTCCTCATTCTATTAATACACTGAAATCCATGGTATTGTACTTGTTTTTAGTGAGGTAAATTATTCTTCCTAGGTCTTTAATCTCTTCATAATTCATGTAATTGTTATTTCCCTCATTTACCAAAAGTCACTCAGCCACCTTGGTTCTGCCAGTTCTTTAGGCACTATAGGAGTGACACATATGCTGGATACACATGCTCACCATGAACAACCTTTGTTTTTGTGCAGATGGCCTGCCCCAAAACCCCTTGAGCAAACAGCGTAAGCAGAAATAGCATATGTCATTCAGTACAACCAGCTGGCATCTTTACCTCCTCTATCCTTCTCTAGAAACTGGGTTTGTGTGATTCATAGCAACCAACCTGAGAAGCAAGCCAGGAGTCATCTCTGTGTGTTTCTACCCATCGTGGTTATGAAGCTGCAGTGCAGCGACAAATTTTTATCTAGTAGGAGGATTCTAATTGTACTTTCCCAATATCATGATAAGAAAAATAAAAACAGTTGCCTTCCTCAAGTTTTTCTCACAGCTGTGGAGACCAGTTCAGATCTATCAATCTTGTAAGTGTTTTCCAGGATATTTTTCATTTTGCAACCCTTTGTGTTTTGTTGGGAAATGGGTCAGTGCACCATATTCTGGTAGCTGTTTTATCTTTCCTGTATTCAGAAAAAATGTCAGCACCCTATTGGTTTTGTTCCCCCTTCTCAGTTAAGCTTCACATTAAACTTTGTTGGAGAAGTGAGAGTGAACGTATCTTAAGCCTTCTGGCAGAATGTGTAGAGAAAATCGGGTCAACTGTGCAAAAAAGCATTTTACTTTTGCGGAAAAAAAAAAAAGTCTTCTTATTTTTTCCATTGGCTAATTATTCTGCTTGATCCTAAAAACATGTCAAAGCTCCAGTCTTTCACCAATGAAGAGAAGGGAAATTATCCACCACTCATATCAATAGGCAAAGAACCAAAGGCTTTCACATGTCTGAATCTTCTGCATGGGAGAGTATGAAGTCAGAAAGGCAAGATGGGTTAAAAAAAAAAAAAGAAGGTGTATGAACAGGATGCCTTCTGCCACTAGAAATGCTTGTTTTATTTGTCCATTCCTCTGTAGAAGTAATCTTTCTTTTACATAATGTATTTTGACACCCATGCAGAGATCCACCCATAGAATTCAGCATCATTTAAACATTTTTTTAGTGACTTCTTTCCTTGTCCAAGATTGCAGTAAGATCAGGATTAGACACTACTGTGAATTTCTTCTCATTAGGTTACTTTTTAATGTTTTCAATAAGACTCAGAAATGATAATATTTCTATTAACCCACTCCAATTAACAGATATAAAAATATTAATATTGTGATATTCTTTGAATGCCAGAGCAAAATTAAAATAGTCATTTTATTTTAGCATGAAATGAAAACATCTTATAAAAATTCTAGAAAACCGGAGCCTTTTTGCTAGTAATAAGAGAAAAATATCAGAAATGGTTGGAGGGAGGGAGTTCCTCTCTGAATTAAAAGAATGTATTATTTGTGCTCTGTGGGAACCTGGAAACTAGAACAGGAACAATATAAGCTTTTGAGTCCACTGAACTGTATTGGGAACTTACAGAGTTCATATATTAATATATACAGTACATATTTCTATACTATTAATGAAATTCCATAATTTCCTAACTATATATTCACTACATTCTATAAGGGTAGCTTTTGGTCTTGCACCATGTCCAAGAGGTCAATAGGAAAGGATTCAGTTAAATGGAACAAAAATAAAACTGGCTCTTAAACATATATGGAAGCTGGCTGGTAACAGATGGGTATCAGGGTTTTCTAGTTCCGTACTCGTACTACTACCTGGTAAATTACCCAGGAAAAATGAGATCATCCTGTTTCTTTTGGGAAGGACAATATAGACAATTCCAGATATTAGAACTTGGTTCTAATACCAAGAAGAACTAGAAAGTGCTAGATTTACAAAATAAATTTATGCAAGGAGAGGAGAAGAAAACTTCCTGTGACAAATTAAAAAGAAAAGGGGTTGTTTAGCTTGGAGAAGAGGAAGCTCAGTGGAAACTTAAACGCTCTCTACAACTCCCTTCCCCTCCCCTTCCCTCATTTAAGCAATGACATTTTCTTAGCAAGTTGAAAATTTCCGTGCTGTTCTTCTGGCTCCTGAAAGATCGGATACCATTTAGCAAACGTACCATTTTAGCACGTGTCATGGTTTTGCTGCCTCTTAGAAACTAAGCAGGAATTTTTCCCTTCCCCCTGTCCACTGTGTGAAGGGGATGTTGAATGGGCAGATTGACTGTTGCTTAGGCAGTAAAATAACACAAAAGATGTGGCTGGTAAGGCCACACTCCTAGTTGATGGCCTTCAGGATCTTGTCTTTGGGGTGGAGTAAGTTCTCTTTTACTTTTTGTTTCCTCTCTTCTCCTGGGAAACGGGGAGAGGAGTTTTGGCTGTGGCTGGAGCTGGGAAGAGATCGGGGTAGGAGCTGAAAGGTGGCTTTGTTCTCAGCCTGGTTGCCAGCTGTGGATTCTGCTTGGATTTCCATTGGAGAGGAACTGTTTCGGAAGGGGGTTTTTTTTGTTTGTTTGTTTTTTGTTTTCCTTCCTTCGTTCCTGTTTTTCTTTCTTGGCAGCAGTTCTTGTGCACATCAAAGGAGAGGGGAGGCTGTGCCACATGACTCAACCAGAAGGACTGAGTGAGTTCCTGTTGGGAAGGACTTTTTTTTTTCTTTCTTTCCCTGCTCTCTCTCTCCCGTTTTCCCTGGTGCAGGGGGGAAGGAAGATGTCCATTCTTCAGCTTCTCCAGCACACCCGGGGAGACCCCCATGTGGCAACCCCAATGATCCAACAGTGCCACCTCCTGACCAGCACTGGACACTACAAGCTCTGCATCTCCAGTGATCCAACAGCACCCCCCTCTGGATAGTGGTTAGAATTGCACCAAAGGACACAAATCAAACTGTTTACCTTTTTTGTTTTGTTTTGTTTTGTTTGTTTATCTGTTTGCTTTGAAGGGGATTATTTTTGGGTATACAAATATTGCTTGGTTGTTTTATTTGCATTTTTTCATTGTTCTGCCAACACACATGTATCTTTTAATAAAGGGCTGCCATTTTTCATTTTTCCGCATTTTTCCTCAATTGGAGCCTCTTAATTTCGAATTTACAATTGTTTAGAGGGTGGAGTTTGGGTCTTCCTTGTAAATCATCCTCAGCAAAACAGTTGTGTCTCACAAAACTGAGACAGCATGGTTTCTTTTCTGGCTGTCTCACAGGGAGCCAACATCTCTGAATAAAATACCGATTGCCTGTGAAGCCAATAGTGAGGTTACCACTGCCTTCTACACCACCAGGATTTCGACCTTCTTTCTGTTTTCTGTTTATAAAATGAGTAGTGATGCCACCATTAGCACAGCTGCAGGAGGATCAGATCTTGACAAGAGCCACTTTTTAGCACTTTGTCAAAAATATCTAAATATGTATCTGTATCTTTAGGCCTACAATACTCTGCGAAACTTAAATGGGTTAAATCACATCAAGGTTACGCAGATGGTATTTTCTTAATATCTAATTTCACAGTACTCCCATAATGAATATGTACCATAAAAGAGGGAGTGTAGTGTTTACTTAACAGGATAAGGTTGAATAAATAAAGCAAGATTATCTAACCATTCAATCACAAAAAATCACATTGTAATTGAAGCAGAAGTGCTGAAACAAGCTATGTGCATATATGGTGTGTACTCAGTAATTTCCTCAAGAAAAAAAAATGTAATTTTCCATAATCTTTAAAATAGAATTAGTGGGCAGAGTGGAAAACCAGACTCCAGATGCAGGTAAAAATGATACATGCATTGTTTATTTTTATTTTTGCAGGTTTAAAAAATACATTTTTTGCAAATAGTATTAAGTGAGCTATTCAAATGATGTTTCACATTTCTGTGGTACTTGAAAGGAGAGCAGCTTTTAGATTCATAGAAATAGTTAAAGAAGGAAACAAGTGAACCCTCAGTCATAATTAAAAATGAGGCCTTTAGAAATATTCTTAAAGTAATAAAAGTTTTTTCTAAAAATATTCACATGAAATAAATACCACCATATCTAGGAAACATTTTAAAGGACTAGTAGATATTTCGCTATTTGACTAGAATCCAAAATTTACTTGCTTATTGTTGTTTATTCTGGTTTAAAATAGTTGCCAATGAAGGTCAACTTTATTTTGATGGTCTACATCTGTGTAGGGTTTGTTTTTTGCCCTAATATTTCAGCATATTTTTCTGTCAGAAAATATTTTTCCATTCTACTTCTTTCAACCAGGAAGAAATGAGGAATCATTATCAACAAACCATATGTGCAATTAAAGGCAGATAATGAAAGTTCAGCAGTTTGTTGCCTCTTAGATCCCTTGTGACTGACTTTGTTTTTCTGATACAAATGTGTCCTGTATATAAGAGCATAAACAAGAGAATTGAATAGAAATGCTCCAGTACTAAGTGGGATTGAAGAACTGTTGTGAGATATACCTATAGAACTTTTGATCTGGGAAAAAAAATCTAATAGAAAGTCATATATAGAAAGGAGAACATTTAGGCTATTCTGTAGTTGAAGTAAAAGAAAGAGAGGATATCATCTCTGCAGTTCCTACACCTCTGCCTAATTATTTTCTTAGCTGAGATTTACATGTAATTTAGTGATGGGAGTTTAAGGATATTTAACATACATTTCTCATTTAAGCGTTTAATGTACTTGTCTTTGGTGATCTCACAGTATCTGAGTTTTCTGGTTCTGACATATTTGGAAAAATCAGACATCTCTCTTCTATAAGAGCAATCTTGTCAAATTATCTAATACTGATTCTCTGGCTCACTACAGTTTGATAGCATGCAGTTAAAGCAGTAAAACTTTCCGCATTTTTTTTCTTCTTTTTTCCTCTTTCCCATCAGATTGGATACAAATGCTTCAAGTTGAATTTTGCTACAAATTCTCTGCTGTAAGATGTAAATCCAATAAATTATACCACTTAATTATTTCTAAACTTTCTCTTCAACTTCCAAATTCTTTAATCTAATATCAGCACCCTAATCTTAAAAAGGTGTATGACAGAAGTCTTAGTCATGCAAAAGTCTTAGTCACACTGATTAAGAATCCTCAGAATTTCTGTATCTGAATCCAGTGCTCTAGTGTATACCACACAGAGTTGCTTCCTACTAAATAATTAGCCTCAGTGTCTCTCTGCTGTATTTGTAATGAAGCTGTTGCATACAGAAAACCCAGAAGACATCTATTTGACTCTAAGCTACTCTTGAGGAACAAGACTGAATAAAGAAAAAGTGAATCAGGTAATAGATTAAGAAAAGCAGCAAAGTTAGGATGTTCTTTAGAAACTAAAAACTAAAACCTTCAGTGGAATAGGTATGTTTGTGATTCACAGTACCTTACTCCTTGTCTCTCTAGATACTTTTTTGTGTTTGTAACCCCTCCTGGACTTGCTTTCCTGAACAATGAAACTGAGCAGCAGAAGATGCCCTTGGGTGACCTCTCCAGGGAGATATGAAGCTCAAGAAAGTATAGAGGCACTAGTTGTATGTTTGGTGGAGGCTGAAGAAGTCTGCTGAGAAGATGACACTAGTGACGTACACCAGTTGATGTTTAACAGCTACTAACGCAGGAGGGTCAAAGAACACTCCAGTGCTAACTCTCTGTTTTGCAGAACTCACAGGAGAGCATCCTTCAGAAGTCAGGCAATGAGGACAGAGAGAAAAGACCCAAGGGTTAAATAAGGCACTAGACCTTAGGGACTGTAGATGTGTTGACTCTTGACTATTTGACGTATTCGTTAACCATGGCACAGACTGCCCTGCACAGCTTGTGAAACGGGACCAAGACAGCAGTGAAGAGATTCCAGAAGGTCAGAATGAAGAGTTGCCAAGGGACAGAGGATATACTAGGCAGAAAGTTAAGTGAATTTGGGGTTGGGAGCAGCTCAGCTTGGAGACCCTAGGCACCTGGTCCCACCTCTGGAAGAGCTGTTCATGGATGCCTGGGTTTGGTGTGACCTAAAGGGCAAACACACAGGGGTCTAAAGAGGAGCATCCATGGATGCACTGCTGAAAAGCAAAAATGCAGTGAGCCTGGCAGCAGACCTAGCATGTAGTCAAACAGATAGGGAGATGTGCCATGAACTAAAAAGTTTGTGATAGTAATTTTCGCTCTTAACCTACAGTAACTTTATTCCTCAATTCACTAGCTTTTTTCATCTGTGTTGCAAATCAAGACAGACATTCTGCCCTTCCAGTTCAAGAAAACAGCAAATAGCTGTGATCTCACTTTCAGCCCCAATCAAGAGAAATGAGGCAGAGAAGGGGAAAATAATTTGATGCTAGTCAATGTACTATAGTTCGCTCCTCTGTGCCTATGCAATGAAGTGTGCTGCTCATTCCTCAGGTTTAAATGACATCTGGGTCTCAGGTGTGCTAATTTCTTGATGTTAACGTGATGTGCTCTGCTGATGCCTCATTGGGACTCACCTACTGCACTTTCTCTGAGCCTGCCTGCTCAAAAGATGCTTTCACTAAATTTACTTGAACTCATATAAGCCCCATAAGCTATGGCACTAGCTACGACAACGCCTGCCTTTCATACAACACTCTAGGAGAACTGTGTATTGTGGCTAAGTATATTCAGATATATATACATAATCATATTATTAATGTGCGTACAACTGTTCTGCTTCTGAGTGGCAGAATTTAGTGTAGATTATGCTTAATATAAATTTCCCACTGTGTGATGGTGAATGAAGAAAAGTAATGAAGCTCATAATTCCATGCAAATATAGGTGTCCTTGGATACTGCTGACACAAATGACTGTTGGGATAATAAGAAGAGGAAGATACTGAGCTCAACATTGACTTAAATTGTGACTGAAAAACCAGCAGTGTATCTAATGAATTGGTCTGCCATTTCTTTATTGCTAAGAATGGAACTATTCTCATAGTCATATGGCCAAGTCCAATTAAATCCTCATGATTAATTTACTTCTTGTAGAAGGTGAGAAACTGTCAGCCTAAAAAATGGGTGTGTTATACCTTGCCACATGGCACAATCCCAGAGGCACAGCCCTGACAACACTGACTCTCAAACAGAGGGTAGAGGGGCTCTCGCTGAAACACTTGATAGAGCTGGAAACAAATTTAACATCTCCCCTCCCTATAACTCTGCATGTGCAAGCATTCTTTCAAAATAGTAATAGCTTGTTACACAGTTTCTAAAACTATTCAATTGCAGCAAAATGCAGAAACTTTCTTTTAAGCTCTTTTGATGTTGGCCAGCCTATTCCCACTTCAGATTGGTCTAAAACCTGCACCACTTTTAAATTATTTGATTTCTCTACAGTAAAAACAGCTTCTATTCTAGTTGCAAGAGGAATGTTAGTGAATTAGACAAACAGAAGAGAGTAGAATTACTGGCTGTAATTAGACTAAAAGAGGTTCCTTTGGTTAGTTGAGAAAGAAGCTGTATAATTTAACACTTATAAGGCCACCCACACAATAAATTCACTTTCTTTGGCATATCCAGGGTACAACAAACCAACAGATCCCTGTTTTAATGGAGCTAGGAGAGTGTGAGAGACAAAATAAATTACGAGAGATATCCTAAGGGTTCCTCTCTCATATTGGAGAGCAGGTAACAGCTTTTCTGAAGTAGTCCTTGCCTTTAGGGAGGGATAAATTGTATTATTCTACTTAAGAATAAACCCTAGGTTTTAGTTAAGGTAGTCCTCCAACTCATTGATCTCAAACATCTCAGTACTTCTTATGAGCTTTCTTCAGTGGCTTACCATCTGTGGAGGTAACAGATGTCAAATGGGTTTGTGCTAATTGCATCTTAGTTTCTCCTGCAACCTTCTTGGGTCTGAGGTCTTCATGCTGAAACCATGACAAGGCAAAAACGTACCAACTTTAAGACAGGATAAATGACTCCTGACAATTAATCTCCATACAACTCACCACAGAAATCTTTTGAGAAGAGCCCAAGTCTCATCATAATATGGAATCCTCTCTCAAAACAGATGTTAAATGTTTTCCTCAATCACTTTTTTTAGTGCAAGTCAGATATTCTTCTCCCCATGAGCCATTCTTCTTGGGAGTACTTGAAGATAACAGAAAACAACCTTTCCTGAGCAGGGCTGATAGGTTGGTCCTTACGTGTCAGTGGCATTCTGTTGATTCATACCAGCTGAGGAACTGACATAGGATAAAACCAAGCTTTTCCCATTCCTCCTCCTTGTTGCTATATATAGAGTATGTAACATAACGTACTCTGTAACATAACCTACTCTTAGGAAACTGGAAGGATGCCTACTTGCAGCAATTACAACTAGTTACTCTCAGTTTTCCTCTTGACTTTTTTTAACTCTTGCCTGCATAAGGAGGGAACTTGCACTTCCTAATCATCTTGAATGGCTGTTGTGGTGATGTTAAGACATCTTTTAGTGCTGTTAGCACTGAATGTGGATGAGATGAAGGATTGTCTTGGGGTAGAAAATTATTTGAGACAATGTAAGTATGAAAGAATACTTTTGTACCTTGTGCTAGAGCTTTGAGCTACCTGATGCTGCATAGAATCAATCAGTGAGAAATTTTCTAGGCTTCTTGTGTGTTATAGCCCCGTACATGGGTCTATATATTCATTGAGTAAAGAGCATGTATAGAACTGAAGCTCACGTACCCTGCACTGTAACCTGGGAGAGGACTTATATAGATCTTCTTTGACAGAAATAGCCAGGAATGTTGAATTTTCTTCCAGAAAAAAAAAAAAATGTGTGTGGAAATATAAAAGCTCTGAAAAACCTTGAGAGGGATTTTTGATTCTGCATTTTTCTGACCAATAAAAGGCTAGCACTCTGATGCTGATTAGACTCTTCCACACCCCATGAGAATTCACAGTGCTGTCAGATGAGGAGATCATCAAAGTGTAGGCACAAGTGATGGATGTTTTTAGTTTCACTTCCTTGATGTGATGGTAAGATTTGTATCTGTAGTGATAGGCATTGGTAGATATCTATCTTTATGGTTATGTATTGTTGGATCCCAAAATATGATATCTGCAGAGAGGGATTTGAGTAGACTTTGCAGAAAGCCGTGGGCTACGAGAGTTGGGAAAAAACCTCGATTCAAGAAATAAATGAGATATCATCAGTGTTGACTGCCCTGCCGCAGCCCTGCTGCAGCCCAGAGAGTCCACCTTGATTTCATCAAACCTATGTAGAAGACTATTTGTGCCTTATCTCTCCCTTTGTGTTCCCTGAATCCCTGCATCCTGTAGAACCGAACACCTGTTCCCCCCTCTGAAATCTCCTAAGATAAAGTGGGTTTTTCCCCATGAGGTAACTGCTAAGACCCCAGATTTGTTAAACTGGGTTTTCCCCTTATGTCATCCCCTAAACTCCCTATTTGTAATAAATTTTAATAGTTCAACCCCCCTATTGAATATGCAGACCCTAAACCCTTTAAAATGAACTTGTAAGCCAAATAAAGGATTCCAGTTTCTTGCCTTTACTGGGATCACTTAGGTTTTGACTCACTACGATGTATGCTGTTAGGGTTGCAAGCAAATGAATAGGTGCTGACCCAAGGGTAATATAACTGAATAGAGCATGAAACGACACAGGACATGACTCAAAAAATTGATGGCTGTGATGATAACAGTCAGAAGCTGACAAAAGGTATCATGAGAACTGTGAGATGGCTAGATTTTGCAGATGGTTAAGGGGAATTTTGGGACTGATTGCCGAACTCCTGAGGGGTAACTGAGGGGACCTTCCAGGGAGTGGAAGTGTACAAGGCAGCAGTGCCAAATCTGGGTGAAGAACCTCTTTATAATATCCAGCCTAAACCTCCGCTGAGGCAAACTCAGGCCATCAGTCTGATGTCACCCCATTCACTATTACCCTCTGTGTCCAACCCATGAGCCAGTTGCTCACCCACCACATGATGTGTTTATCCAGCTGTGGACTGGACAGGTTGTCCAGAAGTATTCTGGGAGAGACTGTGTCAAAATCCAAAAGATTACATCACCTGGTTTTCCTTGATCAGCTAGCTGGGTTACCTTGTCATAAAAGGAAATCAGGTTGGATAAGCAGGACATTCCTGTCATAAAGCTGTGCTGGCTGTGACCAATGACTGCATTGTCTTTCATATGTTTTTCAATACCTCCCAGAATAATCTTCTCTATAACTTTACCAGGCACTGAGGTGAGACTGACGGGCCTATAGTTGCTTGGGTCACCTTTCTTGCTCTTCTTGAAAATCAGGACAATGTTTGTCAGCTTCCAGTCAGCTGGGACCTCTCTGGATTCCCAAAACTGCTCAAAAATCATCGAGAGAGGTTTTGCAATGACATCAGCCAGCTCTTTGAGGATTCCTGGATGAAACCTTTCAAGCCTTATTGATTTGTAAGGATGCAGTTGGAGCAGCAGATCTTTCACAAGTTCAGGATCAGCTGAGAGTTGGTCATTCTGGCAGTTATGGTCCTGCAGCTCAGGGCATTGAGACCCCCTTGGACCATCACCTGTGTTAAAGACAGAGGCAAAGAAAGCATTGAACACCTCTGCCTTGTCTCTGTTCCTGTTTGTGAGGTGACCATCCTCATCCTGTAATGGGCCAATGGTATTACTGTACTACCTATTGCCATTAATGTATTTGAAAAAACTCTTTTTATTGTCCCCCATGTTTCTGTTCAGCTTCAACACTAGTTGAGCTGTGGCAGCATGAGTTTTCTCCCTAAAATGGCAAGCAGCACCTCGATATTCTTCCCATGCTGCTTGACCTGGTCTAGCTGATAAAACAAAGGCCCTTTGAACTGGAAATTGCACACTGTGTTCTGAATGCAGCCAAATGGATGAAGTGAGTGAATTCCCTGGCACTTTTTCTGAAAGCCCTCCCTTCTCTTCATTAGAGTATTGTGTTTACATTTTCCTCTATCCTCACATAAGAGCCTAATTAATTGTTGATTGCATACAAAGAGAGGCCCAAGAGAAGAATAACTTTGTATAGTAGCAGCTTTCAGCTTTTGAAGGGGCAAGAGCGAGTCTGGGGGACAATCTTTAGCAATCACCAAGAAGAACCAATGATAGAAATTATAATAATATGGTTCAAGACAGTCAGGAAAACAAAGCCATTTTAAAAAAAAAAAAATTTCCCATCACTGTCACTAATAAAAAAAGCCCCAAACAACCCAACCCATAAAAAAACTCCATGTCTACAGTAAGCAGAGATTTTTGAGGGCCACATTTCCTCTGACACTCTCTCTTATAGGTTCTAGCTAGGTAATATATCTGAACACATGACACAGATGTCAACCTTCTGTTCAAAATACTCACCTGAATCTTTTCATTTATTTGTCAGAAACTTGCAGCACTGCAGTTTCTCTCAGGTCTGCCCCTCTCTATCAAATGTGACTGAAATTTATCAGTGAGTTTGAAACTTCCAGAGAAAGGTGGGAAAAAGGGTGGGAACTGGAACCAACTACTCAACCAAATAAGTCTCATTTACTTTGGAAATTAGGATTTATGATGCTTCTTCTAATTGCTATAATAAGTTGTAGTAAGATTCTTGAAGATGGCTGTAAATTTCCTGCTATATAGCATTTCACATCACTGCTGCAAAATATTCTAATGCAGCATATAATGCCAGTTATCTTGTTTTTGGTTCTCTAGTTCATCTATCAAAATGTCAGGGACTGACTGCTCTGCTTTCATTTCTATGACTCTCTGAGGGGCTATGGGGAAAATCAGTGAAACTGGAGCTTTGTCACTTATTGGCTCTGAAACTAACTTATCTGTGCAGAAGAGAAATTACATGAGCATGTCCTCATCTTATTTCATCATGACATGAGAAGCCTTCTTTCATTTCAGAGTCTACTTCTCAGGCTGCACATCCTGTAAATTACACTATTCTGAGAATTGGTGCAAATAAAATACATCTCTACATGTCCATACCTGACATATGAGATTGCAGCATAAAGAAAGAGAGGGTAAAATTGCAAAGGATTTCTAGTCTCACAAATTCTGTTCAGGCCTCAGAAACTGAAGCTGTTTGAGCACCACTTAATACAAAGCCATTTATTTCACTGTCAAACTACAATTCCGTAGGGAAAAAGTTTTGTTTTAGGAAAAGCCTCTCCTTTACATAACATTAAGCAGCAAATAGTCACACTAAGTGACTTTTTCTCTTACAGAGAAATGTTAGCAAAAAGATAGTGCAAGATCCTGCTTCAGAAGGTCAGTATATATTCATTACATGCACTCCTTTACTCCTTGGAGCCAGTGAGCTCCTACCAGCATGAGCTCTGAGCCTGCATGATAAAGATTCCTCCCCTCTTCATCTGCAAGACTCTTGTTCAGCACAACTCTCAGTGGACTTTCAATGAAATCAATCTTATATTTTATGCCTATGGTTCCCATCAGAAACATCTAACTTTGGTTTTTTTTTCAGTAACCATACAGAGGTGGAAATAAAAGCAACCTCTTTATAATTTTGCTGGTTTCATTCACTTCTCCCAAAGCCTTCCTTTCTTCTCTAAGCATACTGCTGAGCTCTGAGATAAGGGGGAGTTCACCAGGTGCTGAATAGCCTATGCACAAGGGGCTTTACTGTCCATCACCATTTGACCCATGTAGTGAAAGCAGCTTGGCAAAATGACTGGCAGGCACTAATACCAGAAGTGAACATGCAGAGATGAAGGCGGAAAACAGAGCAAAATATTACTAAACAAACAATGTTTTGCATGATAACATTTGGGGAGACCCAGAAAAAAGCATGTAAATCTGGGCTGATCCACTTGTTCTGTCAGAGGCTGGAATGATTTTTGCAGATTATTGCTGGGGACATGGCATGGGGGGATTTGAAGTTCACAAGTGCATTCATTTGCTCATGGGATTGGTCAAGTGGCCCAACGTATCTAGAGTAGCTTTATTTTACTGGGTTTTTTTCGTTTTTTTGAATTGTATTTGAATAAAACCATAGTTAGCCTGACAACTGTATCTGTATTATTGTTGATACTGTGCTTGTCAGGCATAACCCAGCAATGATGTGGAAAGAAATATCTTTAATGATTTTCAGTGAAGCCTTTGTTGTTTAAACAGTGAGCTATGGGTGATTTTTTTTCCCAGTAAGACAACTATTTCATAAAGAAAATAGTATCATGAGCCATTATTGGTGAAAAGAGAAGGCATGGAATATTCCTGCTGTAATGCATTTGTAATCTGAGATGCTGACCCAAAGCTCCTTGAAACTTAAAGCAAAACCCAGACTTCTCCAAAGGAAGCAGGACTGGCTCAGACACAGAGAAGCAAACAATTTTTTCTTGAGCAATCCCTTTAATTAAAAAAACTTATCTTGAGAATGGCTGAATACTACAGAATTGATGAATCTTCTTTGTCAAGATAAGAAAAAGGAAATAATATTTTTAAAACCCAGAAATTAATAAAACCCCTTGCTTTCCCTCCCTTCCCCTTTTTTATTTGTTCCCTTGAAGATAGCAGTCCTTATTTTAAGAAAAGAGATCCATTTCCTTATTTTAAATTTCTCAGTTCATGATCTTATTTTGAATTTGGCTATCTAGTTATGTCAAGGTTTTTTATTTTAATGAGAGAGGTGAATGTTCCACATTAGCTTGATGCAAATTCAATTTTAGCAATTTTTCTCCCTTGGTTCAAAATAAAAATTAATTTTTTTCCTGTATCTAGTCAAAGGACTGAGGAAATAAACCACCAAAAGGCTTGGAAGAGATAACATTTGGAGTTACTTTCCTGTCAAGGACAACTAATTTCTAGGTTACAATAAACAAAACCTAGAAGAGGGAAGAAAGAAAATATACTTGCAAAGAACTGCAATTATATCTGGAAGAAATACATCCCAAAGAATGACATATAGGACATATTTTAGCAAATCCTGAAGTTTTAACTGGCTGCTAATACTGCAGCACAGTTACATTACTATGAATACCTCACAAAACCTGAAAGAATTAGCTGAAATTTTATTTTTTTAACTAAAAAGAAATGTCAGAAAATTTTCATTTTTTATGTTTATGGCCATATATTGAAAATAACGGGACAGATGAGTGAATAGCAAAGATTATGAAAGAAAATAAACATGGAAAGCCTGTTCTACCATCTTTTAGTTCACATGATTTTTTGGGATTCCTTTTACTCACTGGACACGTGTATACAATCCAAATCAGTCTCACTGTGAGACTTATTTTAAAAAACACTTTGTGAAATTGAATCTGAACACAGAAATAATGTAGTTCATTAAAGAACTCATCTGTGTACCAGTCTTGTTATTAAATGAACCATTCAGTTTAATTTTTTTTAATTTACAATGCCTTTTTGGGATAATCAGAAAATTGATCATTGCATACCACACTGCCATATGTACACTTTAAGATAATTAGCTATTCAATATTGAGATTCCCATGAAGAGGAGTAGCTGTGAGCCCTTTTCTGTTTTGAAACTTGAAAAAGCATTTGCATTTTCATTTATCTAACTGCTCTCCTCTCCTGGACTTTCTTCATCCCAGTTCCACTTTGGATGTGTGTTGCAATTTATGTTTGTTGGTGTTTGAATGCAAGGTCTATGAAAAAGATGCAAAGATACTGGTAATATCTACCAGACTTGTTTATGCTGTTTCAGAGAGCATGGAACTGAATGGTGACAACTGTCTGTATTTTGCTTAATGATGTTATCTTAGCTTGTTTAAGGATTTTAAATGTAAAAAAATGTTGTTTAAATCCAAACACTGTCAGTACAATGAGATAAAAAGTGGCATAATAAAGAAATAAAAACTGTTACAAGGTTCATCTACTGTAAACATCTGATATAGGGGTTGTAATTCACAGTAAATTATACTTACAAAATACTGCAATTCCACTGGCCAGTGTAGCCACTGACTGGCATTAGATGGAGAGCTGAACTGGATATCTAACTGTTCATTGCATAATACTCTAGGGAAAGGTTATACTTTTCCTTTCATTGAGTGTTTTTTCGATTTCATCCTTCTCAAAATACCTTGCGACATGAATTCAGCCAGTGACAATTTGATTCCTTGCGATCTGCCACTCATCCACTGGTTTTAAGATTACTACTCAAGCTGCATGGGAGAGTAACTAAAGAGATGAATGGCTTTTCCTGAATATGCACACTTTCCCTCTGCATGTTCCCCTTGCAAAATCTGCCTCTGCAGGTCTCTGCTATGGTGGGACAGCTGTGTGAATTCCTGCTTCTTCAGTCAGACCCTTTTTGCCTAAAACAGGCAGGCTGAGCCACAGCACAAAAGGACACATAAAGCATAAAATGGGTAAGAATAAATACATACAAAGAAAACTGTGCTCTGCCAAGCTGTTTACATGGGAAAGAGCCTCTCCATAAGTCAAAATCCACATCTGCTGTATCACTACCAGCGAGTCAATCTGGGAGGCAGATGTTGCCTGGGCTGAATATGTCTGGCAGTGCCTGGTATCCAAATGAAAATGAGGCGTGTTTACCTGTCCTCTTGCTCTGCTCCCAGTTCAGAAGGTGTGCAGGAGACTGCTAGAGGTTTGAAGTGGTTGGTAGTTTTTATGACACCTCCATCCAACTGAGTTGCCAGGAAGTTTGAACAGTGAGGGCAATCCCAGAGGATTTTAGTGCTGTCTTGACTTGCAAGTAAGAGTCTGTCACAGGTCTTCTCTCTCACCACATGCATAATGTGTTGTTTATTTTTCTGTCCTAGCCTGTAGTTTCTTTACCTCATAACTAAATTTCCTATTGTGTGTTCAAAAAGTTTATTTTATCAGGAATACAATATTTTTACAATAGGAAACTATCGAGGAACTATTTACTTACTTAATTGTCAGTTGCTTGAAAAAGCAAATCCTTCTTACCCAAAACTCTGAAGAATTTCAGCACTAAGCTGTGTTTTGCTGTGATGCTATACTGTCTTCATGAAAGCTGTTGTCACGTAGTCTGATGTGCTGATGCTTTGCAGGACCCAAATCTCCTGTAAAATCTGTGCCTCCCTTGGGGTCTGCAAAGTCTCCCCTGGACAAGCCACATAATGCAAAATGAGAAGCAAGAGAGTCTGGCTCACAGTGAATAACATAATCAGACAAAAATACAGGTCTCATCAGACATTGTGACACAATATCCATAGAGATCTTCATATTGAGCTGACCTGACACAAAAGATTTAGTACCAGTTTAAAAATCAAAGTGTTCTGCCCTTTTTGTAGCCTGTTTTTCTTGCTTGTTTCTTTAAAAGTGTTTGGAATGCACATTTTTTTCAGGATCATGACAAATGATGAAATACTGGTAAAAATATGAGAGCTGAACAACCTTAATACTTTCTTTCACTAGTGTCTTTTTTAGTTGTTTATATAGAGCTATAAGCCATCTGAGAGCAGCTGGTTCATTGTTATTTGTCTAAGGACCAAAATGTGGTAAAAGTTTAAAAGAGATAACAAATTATATGGAAATTGTTAACAAACACACAGACACACAGGTCCTGGAGGTTGTGAGGTTTGGCAGCTCCTGAAGCATCCACAGCAGTTTGGATTTAAACTCCCTCTGGAGAGATCCCATCTGGTTCTGGAATACAGACAGTATTAATAGCAGCCAAAAGTGAAACTCTAAGATTCTAGGATTAAAAGAGCATGGAATGACTATTAGAGGAAAAGTGTGTTATCTTGATAACAAACACAAAACATTTACAGCTTGGAAGGAAAACAAAAAATTACATCTAGTATTGTGCTTTGGTCCTGACAAGAACTCCTCTGCTACTTAAGCTAGATAATATAGATTTTCAATAAAGTCATTTGGCTCATAAAATGTCTCATTTAAAGAGAAAAAAAATCAATAAGTCCAACTTCCTATCTGCTTTTACTTTACTGTCTCTATTTAAATGTGTATTTTGACTACACTCCTGCCAAAGAGTACCAATATAATATTCCCTGCTTAGGGAATTGTGGAAAAAATTGGAATGTGTGGGAGATGGGGGAAGAGAGGAGGGGTCTCCTCAACCATTTTTAAAGCAAATTACATTCTCTAGCTGCCAAAATAAATGAATTTTGCAGAAATAAAAATGGGCTCTGGATCAGATTCTGACTTTGAAAGTGTCATGAAGACAGCTTAAAATTAAATATGCATTGAAAAAACTAGGCCCTGGTATTAAGTAGTGCATGTCACAGCATTCATAGTAAGCTGCATCTGTAAAGCACTCTAAAGGCAGTAAAAAAACTTATACAAAGTACAAATTAATTATTTCTTCAGTATAGAAAGCTAATTCAGAGAGTGCAGGTCATCGTTTCATGTGCCTCCTCAATAATGTTCATTATTTTTAATTTACTAGGTACTTGAGGAGTCCAGAATTTGAAAAAAACATTAATAACACCTGAACACCCAAACCGTACAAGCCCAAGCATAAGACAATAGATGACAGTTTGCAAAAAATACCTGACAATAATAAAAAAAAATGATGTGGCAATATATAATGATATGGTCAGCAGTACTTTCTGCTTATTAACAAGTCCACCATCTTCAAGATTCTGGCAAATAAACTGAAAATGTCTTTAGAAAATCGACAAGGTGGTTTTGCATATTTTTATGGGGAATTCTAGCTTGGTACACATACACTGTCAAAATTTATATGGGATGAAAGGATCTACATAAGTACTGTATGCAATCAAACATTTTTAATGTATGACTTTTCTACAATGACCCTGTTCTCCAAGGCTTTGGAGAACATTCCTTCGTAGAAGACATTCCTTCATCCCTGTGTCCTACCTGATTGTCTGGCCCTTTGGGGGATTCTGCCTACCAGAGAGACAAGAAAATTAGTGTAAGACAAGTAGTGTTTGCTTGCTGACTGCAAAATATGACCTCTGTGACTAAAACTCCAGACAAACATAAATACTGATAGGAAGGCAATTATTTGCAACTGAAGTGTGACTGAGGTACTCAGAAGACTTCAAAGTTGATGCTTCCCTGGGCTCTATGCTATAAAACCCCTCAGTACTCAGAAGGAGATTCAGAAACATACAAATACAAATCCCAGGCAGAGGAGCCCAAAGAGCTTTATCAGTTTCCACAAATTATAAGTGTGCTCATTGTCATATGCTAATGTGATTAAGTGTGCCAATGATGAAACTCTTCAGATCTTCAGAAGAGGCATTGGAGCTGAAACAACAAGGACAAAATCTGGCACTGTGACCCACAAAAGAAGTTTACAGAGAACCCTGAGCTGAAATTCAAAGGTCTGAAGTTACTTTTTGTGCCATAAGTTGGTCATGGGTGAGCTAGCCACTGTAAGGAGGGAGTGGAGGCGAGACACGGGGTGTGCTGGATCTTTCAGCAACCTGCATGTGATAT
>JAWWLV010000100.1:25536647-25591719 GCA_035041135.1 Platyrinchus mystaceus | reverse complement strand
GCATGTGATATGAAGCTCTGATTTAACCACCTGCCTCCTCACTGTGGCAAGGGGTTGTTTACAGTACGTGTTACGCTATGTTGATCCAATACGAAGAGACATTTCAAGCGCCTTAACTAAGGGCCTTCCCTATGTGTTCGTAAAGCATACTGCAAAGCTGCAGCAGAAGCTTGGGTTCTGCTGTGGGATGAGCCCTTCCTTGGTTGTGCCTCTTAAATGGTACCTCTCTCTCCTGAGAGTTTCTGCAGGTTACTCCCCAGCCTTCCCTCACCCACTCTGCTGCACTGCATGAATGAGACACAGCCTAACCCATGATGTGGACATTTTCAAGGGTGCTCCCTTGACAGCTGAACTCCTTGAGGGTGTATATCTGTCTGCTCACTGCTCATAATCCTAAGACATTTCAGATAGTTTTCTATTTTTTTTTTTAATTTTTGTTTTGTTTTGTTTTTTTTCTGTCTTTTTTTTTTCTGGATGATCCTTTGTCATGAGGTTTTTGTCTTCATGAACAAAAGGTCTAAAATGCCTCAGCACAGTTCACAGGATTCAATTTCACCTGAATAAAATCAGTCTCTGTCCAGTTGTAATGCAGGAGATAAACACTTGATATATTTATTTATTAGTACATGAGAAAGGTTTGTCTTGAAGTAAAGCTACAGAAATAAGGATAATTGGAAGAGCAGAGAGAATAAAATAAATACTGATGCTTTGTTCTGATGCTTTGTTCTCAGCATATTAGAGTGATTCAGCAGCCCTTCTCTGCACAAAGTCTGCACACTAGGAAGAAAACACTAAGACTGACAGATGTAAGCTGACTACTTGGCAGTAGTCAGGTTTCGCTCAGAATATGGGTGTGTGATACACCTACATTTGAAGCCCAGACACGGCAGAGAAGCTCTGTTACCCTTCCAGGTAAAGCTTAGCCAAATATTTGGAAATGTAAATACAGCTCTTCTGACTACAAGTTTTAGTTACCCCTACAATTGCTCACTAAGAAACAAAACCAAGCAAATGACAGTAGTCTAACACAAAGCAGACATGAAAAGCTGTGACAAGAAACTAAGATTTTTCTAATGCTACCATTTTTAATAACCTAAAATAATTAAGGGGGAAAAAAGGAATAAAAATTGAACATATTAATTGCGATACATTTAATTTCTTGACCATTTCAATAAATTAGGAAGTCACTTTGGTTGATAACTAGAACTTGGTTTCAGAAATTGAGAACTTACTTATTTTACTAAAAAAGAAACTTACCCTAATCTTTAATTTAGCTTTGCAGAAACAAAAGGACTACATATGGAAATCCAATCCTGATTGTGATAAATGTGCAGTTTTTCTTGTTTCTTTTTTTTTTTTTTTTAAATTTTATTTGTCATGCAGTTCCAGTTGGCTGCCCATATATTCTAAAGGAACTTATGTCCATGTGAATGTTATCACTAATCCATTAATATGCAATGCCTAGACTTCTTTTTTTCATGCTGATGAATGTTAACATTATGTATGGATGATGATGATAGTATGGACTATTTTTTTTTTTTATCCAGAGTAGATCACTAGATTATCTAACATAGGCTTTTATATAACTAAATAACAGTTATCATCTACTTATTCATTCCTTCAACTTATAACTTGATTAATCTTCTGAACTAAAGGAAAAGGCTAAACATAAAGACAAATATTTGCTGGTTTCACATTGCTGCAATGATACAACTTAGTGATTTTTTTTTAATTAAAATTGTTCATCTTTAATACTTGACCATGAATTTTTATTTTGCATTTTTCAATGTATTGAAGATCTTTCTGTGGGTATATCACCATGATTTAGTCTTCTAAGTAGTTAAAAAAATTGAGTTCCTTAACTTTATCAGTCTTCAGTCTAGTATTTGGATTTTTTAGCAGTCGTTTTTTTAAAAAAATTACTTATAACTGCAGGTGCTACCCCAGAATAGATCTCAGCAGTGTTACAAAGACATTTAATATCACCTTCTTAAATTAACAGTCTCTGTTTGGGTGTAGACAGTGAGGAAAATATTAGGGAGGAATTTGTTTTTGAAAGGTGGAGGTATTTCATCTTCATGAAGAGCTATGCAATAACTCAGCCATTCCATCTTCTGTGCAAGAAGCAGCAAGGAATTCTCTCAGGCAAAAATCCTCTCCAAATTTGATTTGGAAAATGCCTAGTTCCTCATGGCTTTCTGGAAGCCTTATTAAAATTCTAACTAATAATAATAATAAAAAAATAATTAAATCTGAAGTGGATTAAATCTTCTAGTGGCCTATTCCAAATGACAAATAAGAGATTTTCTGAAATTAGCAGATGAAGCTGAGCCTATTCTGTGGAACTTCAAGTTGAATATTCACCCTCTAAAATTGTCATATAAACTTTGACCACTTAATTTTTAAATATACAAATATGTAGTAAAATCTTGTCTGTCCAAAATAGGTGATTAATCCGTATAACAATATTCAGATGCTTTAAGTGGAGACCTGGAAGTCTTCTCTCTACAAACTGCTACAGAAAACTTTTGCAGAAGTTTCAAACAGTAACGTTATATACTTCAAATTCTGATTCTCAGTTTCACAGGTTAACCCTTTAACATACAGCTGTGCCTCCAGGTCTGCATGTCCCGACAGGTGTGGTGTACGCATACACCATGATGAACCTTCTAGTATTGCAAAGAGGATTCCCACAATGGTTCGGCAACATAACTTAAGGTGTCCAGAGTCCATGAGAGCACAGGCTTTCATATAAATCACAACCCTCTATAAGACTCCAGCCCTGGGAGATGCTGGCTCATGGGCTTGGCTAGGAGTTTTACTTTAGATATAGATACAGAGATCTTTAATACCTCAAGATAGCATCAAGAGAATAAGCCACAGACTTGTTGCCAAGAGATTTCTTTATTAATTTAGGGGAGCAAATAAGGGAACTTCACCAAAGTTCAAAGGGACACCACACAAGCTAGACAAAAATGTTCCCTGACAATACTGGCTGTTAACCCACTACCCTTAAGTAACCAATCCACAACCCTTAAGTCAAGATCCAATAAATCCATAACACTTAAGATCCAATCCCTCCAGCTCCAAGACGCCCTAAGCATCAAGAAAGGAGCAAAGAAAGAGAAGCAGAGGGAGCAAGAAGAGAGGAAGAGAAAGAGGGAGAGACAGATAATAGAGCTATCACTGAAGCCTTCTAGAAGACCAGATCTCAAGTTCAATGGCAGGGCTGTGACACAAGGCAAACACATGCTTGTAGTTTTATCTGCTCTGTTCCCTATGGCCAGCTCTTCCAGGTGGGGTCTCTGACCCACAGGCCACTCTGGGGTTCCAGGTCAGGGTAAGGAGCAGTGTTTTCACTGTCCCTGACAATTTGAGGCTGGGTTAGGGGCTCCAGGAGGTGTGCTGTGTTATGGTTACAATTATAATTTTCCTGGGCTGTTTGTGACTGACAGCTACTCCAGAACATCACCATGTGGGCTCCAGGGCCTGCCATGAGGGATATGATGCCACCCCACATTCGTGAGGTTCGACTCATTCCTTCCTGTTTCCCCCCTCACCCCCAACCCCAACATACACACACTCCCCACAAGGTGGTTCTGACCCAATAGTCACTGATCTGATTTTTAACACCCCCTAAAATGAGAAACTAAGGTCTGAGCCAGAAAATTCAAAACATAAACCCATAAAATTCTACTATTGAAGCAAAGGAACTGCATTTTTATTTTGTACACAGTCTGAAAACAGAAACGGAGATGCCACTAGGCAAAGATGAGACTTTGCATGTACTCCAGATGGAATTTCTTTCAGACTCAATTGGAAATGGAGAAATTTGTACTTTGGTGAAAAAAAGTACCTGGAGAATTCAGATTATGCCCTTTAATTATCTGAGGAGTAGTCCAGGAGAAGCTGAGTTTTTGATGACACTAGGGATAAATGCTTAATACTTACTCATATAATGAGAAATATTTTCTAGTGGTTTTAGCTTCAGTTCCATGATTATGCTATTTTGTACCTCTTCAGTCAAAAGGCTGAAGAATTGTTCTGCCAATTACCCATGATTATTGGAGTTTTTTGCCTGTCTCTTTCTCTTACTAATTTAGGTCAAGTTTTCTGAGTAAGAGATAATGCCTCAGGCTTGCTCCTGAGATGGAAGGGATAAGATATTTAAAGTTTATCTTGACCCTCCAGGTATTACAGTAATCCACTCTAATGCATTCTTGAGGGCTGTGATTGCTTCATTCCTTTTGTAACTTAAGTGATATAATATTACTTAATGGAAGTGTTTTTGTCTAACTTTGTCTCTGCTACCAAAGGTCAAAGAATGCTAGACAAAGTCAAAGATGGTAAGAAGAAGAAAAAAAAATTATACATTTTTCATGGCGCATGTTTTCTCTTTTTTTTCATTCTCTTTAGAGACCAGATAATCTTTCTGTGGTGCTCCCCTACAATCTTATAATAGTTGAGTAATGTACCCAAATAGTCTTCTGTGCCTGTTGCTTGAACAATAGAGAAAAATCAAAAAGGGAGAAGTAGAGCAAATATGTAGCATGGGTAATGAACTTACCCAGCTCTTTTAAGTCCCTGTGGAGATTTTTGCATTTGGAAAGAAGCATTCAGAGCAGTCATATTATAGATATATATATAAAAAAACCCCAAGAGAAACCAAACAACAAAAAACCACCCAAATCCAAACCATTGATATCCAAATGTTGAAGAAACATGGGGTGGCAGGAACAGGAATTAAAAAATAGTCATTGTCTCTTCCTCACTGAGTCCCTGACTGTACCGCGTAGGCTGATGAAAGAATTACCATTAAAGAAGATACTCGAAACTAAAAAGGGAATATTTTCAGTACAAATATCCAGGCAAATTGTTAAATGTTTATTTATAAGCATTTACAAGAAAGAGCATTTAAGGTGAACCAGATTGGTGGTAACAAGTTCTGGGGTGTCAGTAGAGCAAGAGAATGGCTTCCTGCTGTGGCTTGAAGTGGCATATAGGAGAACTGGTAACTCAGAGAAGTTGCATTTGACAGTGCATTGATTTTGGCTGGGGTTAATTTTCTTCACAGTGGCTAGAAGGCTGCTAGGTTTTTGGTTTGTGCTGAAAACAAAGTTTATAGTATAGAGATATTTTAGTTACTGCTGAGCAGGGCTTATGCAGAGCCAAGGTTTTTTCTGATTTTCATACTGGCATAGTGGTGAGAAGACTGGGGGTGCATGGGAAGTTGGAGGAGACACAGACAGGACAGGTGGCCCAAACTGACCAAAAGAATATTCCATATCATATGACATCATGCTGGGCATATAAAGTGGTGGGAAGAGGGAGGAAGTGGGGGACATTCAGAGTGATGTAGTTTGTTTTCTGAAGTCACCATTATATATGATGGAGCCTAGATTTCCTGGGGATTGCTGAACACCTAGCAGCCCATGGGAAGCAGTGAATTAATTCCTTGTTTTGCTTTGCTTGTATGTGCAGCTTTTGCTTTCCTTATTAAACTGTTCTTACCTCAACCCACAAGTTTTCTAGCTTTTACCCTTCCGAGGTTCTTCTTGATCCCACTGTTGGGGACTGAGTGGCTGTGTGGTATTTGGTTGCTGGCTGGCATCAAAACTTGACAGACAGCTACAGCAGGAAGAAGGGGCCCCTTTCTGTCATTTTGGTAAATCAAGAGGAATATGCAATAATTTTGTGAAAAATATAAGTAAAAGTGTATTGTTCTGTCATGGCCACAGTGTGTAAGGCTGACTTAGTAAAGGACGAGACTTTAGCATGAATTTTGGTAGTGAGGGTGAATGATCTTTCCTCACTTAACTGTCATATGTTTTTGTGCATGTTTGCACACACTCTTATGTTAAATATCACCTAGGTTTCAGTTAATTTTTGTTATGTGAACCAAGTGTGAAATAACATTTGCACACTGTTCACTGGGGACAGTTTTGTATACTTTACAGATAGTGACATCTCAGTGACACACAGGAGACTTTTCACAGAAGTGTGATTGTACAGAAATAGCAGGGTTACCATATATATTCTATGAAAAGGTGAACTCAATGAAAGATTTATAGCTTCCATTGACTTAATGTTACCTAGAATTTGTTGTGTTTGGATTACAGGTTGTGTTACTGTTAGAATACTGGTAATAAATCCAATGCCATCATGTGTTTTTCAGAAAAAAAAAAGATGAGAAAAAACAAGGTATAATAATTCCCAGAGAAGAGACACTAATGCTGTGCAGAGCTGGAGCCATGAACACCTGAATGCATCTATGTGACTTGTGCCCAGCCAGTTTTTTCTTTCTTTACCAATGCTACTGCATATGTGAATGTAGCATACATGCTGCCATGTTTCTGACAGCCTCTCCACCAAATCAATGTGTGGCAGAAAGCACTGTTTCTGCAGGACAACTGGACAGTCTGTGGTTCATGGTGTTGTTATTGTCAGGGAAAAAAATACACATGCTGTTTCAGCAAAGCATTGAAATTATTTTGCCAGTAAGACCAGTGAAAGAAGCAATTAAAAAGTGTTTCTATTAATCCACTCCTTTTATATTGGGTTAGAGGGCAGCAGGTTCTTTCCATGCAGTACAGGAAGAGCTTAGATACATATAATTTTAGAGCCTTGTGAAATTGTGAGCTGCCTCAGAAGACCGTTACTTGAAACTAAATGGTTTTGAAAAAAAAAAAAAAGGAAGCTGGGGTACCCCATAAACTAACTCATGAATTCAGCTTATTCTGGAGTCTGAGAGATTCAGGTAAACAGTAAGAAAAGTGCTTGTGTAGTCTGGCAGACTGCTGTCTCATTATCATACTTCTGCTGAAGGGAACCTTGCAAAGCAAAAATTTTAGCAACTGCAACAGGATAACTTCTCAGCCTTGGAAAGCAAAGATGCCTTGGGGGGAGGGGACGTGGGGAATGGGGTGTTATGGGAGGGAGAGAAGCAGCCTCGCTTGCAATGCATCATGTCTATTTTACTAACATAACAGCTGATGAATCGTACCTCAGAACACCAGATGGGGATTATCCAAACTGAAAAGAATTTATGGCCTTTGTCATGAGGTGAAGACTATACAAAATAACATGTGAGTAAGTGAGACCCTGGCTGTATCTGTCCATCTCTTGGAGACCATCCACACACAGAAGCATAAGGAATTGTGAGTCCATGGAGAATTCACTCCATACAACCCCAAGATTCTGGAAGGTTGGAGCAAGCACCCAATCACATGAGGCCACGGCTCTAGTGGGAGCCGGAGGGGAAGGTGAGGCACTGGGCTGGACTGGGGTGACTGTGGAGTCGGCAAATGTCGTAGAACAGAGGTGTAAAGCTCTAGACTGAAATTGCTATCTACCCACCACAATACTGCTACTTAATAAATGAATTTTAAATTTTAAGTCCATAGGTGGTATGTGTCTCTCCTTTAAGTGATCACACTTCTAATTTCCCCTGTGAAATCCCGGCTGAAAAGTCATGCTGTGACATTCATTATGCTGAAAAGATATACTTTTATTCTGGAGACTGCAAAACACTGGGGAAAACTTACAGAGTGGCTGGAAACTCATCTTGTTTGAAGAGAGAAAAGCTCTAACAAAAAAGCAGAATCTGTCATTGAAGTAGGGAATTACAATAAGTGTTCATTTTGCCCGTCTAAAGCCACCCTACCTCAGACTTGGTAGTTTCTCTATAAACTTCAGAAAACTCAGTGTAGTGGGTGACAAAAGGAACAATTAGTCAGTAATTGGGAGCTACAGAGGGTAAGCAAGTATCTAATGTGCCATTTATTTTTTATGGTTCAGTATAAATTTACACAGAGATCACCTTGATTTTTTAAGCAAATAAATTATCAATCTTTGAGCTGCACTCTTTTATACTTACATTTAGTTGAAGAACATTTAATCTTCCTGAATCTTCTCATTTCCTCTTAAAGATACTTACAGTTTTAACAAATGCTTGTAGATTCTCTTTAAAGCACATCATTTATCAAAGCAACTAAGGGAGATATTTTGCTAAAAGATATGTAAAGGGATTACATTAGTTAAAGATAATCTCTGAGAGCAAGAGAGAACACTATATAATGCTTAAAGGAGAAGATTTACCCTTTATTTTATGAATACTGAGCTGAAGATAAAATCAAATGAGATCTAAAATGACTAAAATGTGAGTTACACAGAAGTATTGCAAAATCCTCTGTGAAATTTAACAGAAAACATTTTATGTTTTCTACTTAAATGTTTTTTGCGAAGGTTTAATGTGCAGATATAAAAAGTGGCATCTGTTTTGCTACAGTTCAAAATTACAGTGTCTATCTCAGATCTATTTCTAAACATAGAAAATCCCCCACGCAACATATCTAAGGAAAATTAATACAAGAATTCTTCATTTTCATTGAGAGACCAAGAAATTTGAAGTTAAAATTTCCAATTTTAGTTATTAAGAAAGAAATTTATACAGCAGTAAATTTCACCTTCAAAATATTTCTGTGTGGAAATTGTTGCCCCTAGAGACATTACATAGCTCAAAAAAAACATAGAAGGAAACAAAGTTGACCTTTATAATCACATATAAGGCTTGTTTACAAATCTCTAATTCAGTAACACAGACAAAAGCGGTCATGCCTCACTTCTCTCTAAACACTGATTCTTTAAGATTCTAGAATTCCCACTTAGCGTTGAAAAGCATGATTAAATACCACAAAATCTTAGGTTATTGATGGACAGTAGGTTCATTTCCTTTACACATTGATCTTGGCTCAGATCATAGACTTATTTCCTTCTCACGGAAAAAATAACTGGCACTGTTATCCCAAATTGTTATAATTAGTTTCAAACACACCGAAATTCATAGAGAAAAAAAATTTCTCATATATATTTTTTATGTCCTCAAAAGAAAAAAATGTCCTTTGCTCTCCTTTCCTTCTGTAGCACCTTTACCAATAAATTTAGAATATGTCACTTTTGTGCCCTGCTCTTCAGCAGATGCTGCTCTTAGTTAATAAAAGGGAACTAATGAGGTAAAGCAGAAAGACAATGGATGTTCTAGTAATCAACCAATACAGAAAAGCTGATTATAAAAAAGTTCATTATCAATGTAAAAAGGTCTGAGAATTTCATTGAAAACCATCTGCTTCCTCCATATTCGTATAGGGTTTATCACAGTAAAATTTCAGACTATAAGATAATCCTAAATGATAAAAATTGTCATTCACCATTGTTACATGTTTTATTTTCAAGTCTTAACATGTTAGAAACCTACAGCTAAACATGAAACATCAGTGGAAATGTACAGGTCAAACACTATACACTACATTTCACCACAGAGTGAGGTTTTCTGATTGAGTACTAAACACCAGACAACAAGCGTTTTGTATTGGACACACTGATATACCCTTCATTGTAGTGTCATGGGCTGTTGTTAATACGACCAAACTCAACAGCAAATAGTGTATAGCACTCTAAATTAACTAAACCCATATTTATTATTTGTTTGAAAGGAAGCCAAATATTGTTACATTTATAGCAATCTCAGATCATGTAACTAATTCCCTTCAAATAAATGAGATTAGCATCTTTGCCAACAGCAGGAATGCACAGCTCACAAGGGATGGGGTAAGAAATGTCATAGCTTTGGTACAAGTTCAGCCCTTTAAGGTCCACATTCTGAATGTAAAGATGTTGGGATACTGACTAGACAACCATGGGGCAAATTTAGACAACAAAATAGCATATTTTCCCATAGTAATTCTGGAGTGTTGTCGTGGGTTTGCCAACCAGCTTCCCCCCCAGGGTAGAAAATAGTTTTGCCAGGTAGATTTCCGGAGCAAAACCCCCAATCAGAAGTTTTAGTAACGCCTCTGCCAATTACATATTTAAGAAAACGGAAGAAAAGGTTGTGATGCAGAAGAGATAAGAACCATGAGGCGCAGAGAAATTGGGGAGCCATGTAAGAAGAGGCAGCAGGCCTCCTCCCTCCCCCAGCCCTGGGCCGGGGGCAGGTTGTGCCATTGAAGCCCCCTTGACTTAGACATGTAACAGAATGAAGGAAAAAAAAAAGAAACTTTAAAGGAAGACTGCCTGGACAAGACTGCTGCAGAAGGAATTCCAGGTAGAGAGATAACAGAACCTTCCAAGGTCAGAGCTAACAGCTGGAGGAGAGAGAAGCCCGAAGGGGGGGGGAGTTCTTTCTTCCTCCCCCCAGCTCTCTCCCTTCAGCAGGTAAAGGACTGAAAACTAAAATCCCTGCCGTCTGTGGAAGATTACAGAGTGAAGAGACTCCCCTGCAGCTCATGGAGGAGCCTACACTAAAGCAGGTAGGTGCACGAGGAAGCTGCAACTCCTGTGGAAGGCCTAAGATGAAGCAGAGTCTTACTGGAGACTTGTGGCCTATGGAGAAAGAGAACCTACATTAGAGCAAATCGGCTTAAGTAGAACTTGTGATCTCAATAAGAGATCCATGCTGGTGAAGCTAAATTTGTGGCCCTAAGGGACAACAGAGAATGTAAGAAATGTTGCCCGAGGAAGGGACCACAGAGGAGACAGGGATGGACTTAAAAGCCATTATTTCCTGTAACACTGTGGAAAGACCATGGTAAAACAAATGTCCTTTTGCAGTCCATGGAGAGCCTCCACAGGGCCTGGGTAGCCCCCGGCCTCCAGTCTTTGCCCAGGAGGGGGTAGGACCAGCCCTGAAATAGACACAGAAGAGAGAAAGAGAGAGACAGTTCCAGCTGCGATGAATCGGAGCTGTCGTCCTAGAGATAACAGAAGGAAAACTTTCAAATGCTGCAGAATTGTTTGGAAGACCTGTAGCTCTGGAAGTAGAAAAGAAACTGTTTTCTCCTCCTGAACTGATCTGAAGGGGGGAGGGGTACTTCTGTAAATACATAATATTTTTGCCTAGTTAGAATTGTTGCATATATATAGTTCTTTAGTTTTTACCTTGCTAGTAATAAATCCTAATATTATTTCCCCCACTTCAGATCTCTTTTGTCTGCATAAACTTTTTCTCAACTTATAGCAATTGTATTGGGGGGGGAAAGTGAAAAAAAAATTGGCCCATAGCCAACCCACAATAAGTGTGTGTGGTACATGTTCTACTTTCAGGTATTTTGCTTGCAAATTAACTCCTGTGAGTGACAAGTTCCAGGTTGTGGTCACAATTACGCATTAGAAAAAGTGTCTCTATATCATGTCCCATTCAGGCAAGCAACTTGAATGTACCAATGTCAGTAAAAATCTAACCTAGAGAATCAAACTCTATATTTGACCAAAGGTCTTTCTTTCTGGGACATAATTTTCATGTTATTGTATTTGTCTTGGAATGTGGAGGAGTTTTCATCATGTGTTTAATTCTTTGTGGTGGGTGGCTGTGAGTGGAATGGAACAAGAAAACAAAGGTTTGAGCTGATAGGATTACAAATGCCTGAGCTGCAGGCTAGCTGTATTTTTGCATGCCACTGGTCCTACAGCTGAGCCCTGTGGGTAACACGCATTTTTCAATCATTATCCGAGTTAGATCCTTGGGAAACTTTTATTTTTAATAGCATACTGTAACCAGGCCTCTTACAGTGACTTATTATGTTTTAAACGTGTTAATTATACTGTGAAGTCTTGTGCAAAATTAAGTCACGTCCTTAGCACTGTTCTGATTTCTCTGGTGTCAAAATAACAGTAGGTACTGTTGGAAATGTTTGCTAAGTTCTGCAGGAAGCCTGACTGAATTTAGTACAGAGCTATCATTTTTCTGTTTAGCTGCCATTTATTTAGTTGCATGCTTAGTCTGATTTCTTGGAAGCAGAAGACTGTTTTTTCAGGGACAGCTCTCAGGAGCACAATACAGCAGATATACCTGGGACCCATCACTTACTTGTTTATTATAGCTGTTCCTAATGTGCTTACTGAATTGCCTCTCAGAGCACTCTAACTATGCTGGGACATAGCACTGACATATTTAGAAAAACTCCTGATGAAAGGGAGAGTGGTGGCAAACAGGACATCCTACCTGCATATATGCTGCTGAGGATACAAAAGATCTTTCAATTCCAGCAAAAATATATTCTGATTACAAGTGGAATACTTGTTACTTTCCTAGTAAAAAGCACAATATTTTCACCTGCACCCGGCCATGCCAATGTGAGTCAAAACCCACTCTTGGCATTCTTTTCTAGCATATTGTAAACAGAAAATAATAGTATGGAATTATTCCTACCCTTAACTATCACTTAAGTGGTAAAACATGGACAGAGCATCACACTTCCTACAGGTAAAATCATATCTCTTATTTCATACTGTTGCAAGCACTTTTAGGTCACCATCCAGAAATAAGTAAGCCATAAATGAAATAATTGATTTTTTTTTTGGAGAGTAGCAACTTCCCAAGGACAGTTTATAGGGAAATCCATTTGCATTTCACAGGTCAATGAGCTTCAGAAATTTCACAGCTCTAAATAAAATAATTGAAATGAAACCCTGATTATATATTCAAGATATAGAGAAAGACCTTGATGATAGTTTAATAGAAACACATTTCTTGAACTCCTGGGAGGTTGTTTATTTTTTTGTTTGATTGGGTTTTTTTCTTTGTATATAGGTATAACTATGACATGGTAGATTTGAAGTTCTATCACGGGGGTCTATCCATAAGGCCTGTCCTTCAGTTTCTGGGGCTGTTGTGCTCAGAGCAAGCTTAATCCCTGTTTCAGTTTCCCATCTGTGAAATGGGAGTGATTTATTCCTTCTTATATTCTTTATCCACTTGGTTTTTTGAGCTCTGAAGAATAGGAAATGTCTTTTGCTTAGTGGATAAGCAACATGTTGTACAATCCAGCCTTGAAATTGAATTAAATTCTTGCAGCTCAGAAAGCCCTTGTGAAATGAGGAAATTCACCAACAACTGCAGTTTACAGCCTTATAAACTGAAATAAAAAACATAACTGTAATACATGGTATCAATACAGTGTTACTGCATTTTACAGCAATGCAGTTCAATACACCACAGTATTTTTATTACTGCAGTTCAGCTTGGTTTCCATAGCCTCTCCAGATCCTCTTCACATGCAGCTTGTTCAGCGTAAAATAATTTTTTTATAGTATTGCTTTATGAGTAAATTCTTTTCTTCATATTATGGATCCCACTGATAGATAAAGTCAGGTTCAGCACAAATGGATACAATAATTTAAAAATTAAATAAATCCGTTACTACAAATTCATGGATCAGAAGAGAAAAATAATCTGAATTTTCCTTATTCTTTTGACCTTCCATTCTTTCTTTATTCCATATGTATTATTACTCAAAGGAAAATTCTTATCTTTTTGACTTAAGCTCCCTAGGAAAACTAAGTGCTTTTGGACACTGCTGTGTGAGTTACAAGATTAATGTTTGCCAATAGCTAACTGGTATATAAGTTTCAGGAAATGGAATATACATTCCTAATTTTGTTTTAATTTTCTTTACCAGGGTTCAAGACTTTTCAAAATTATTTTGCCATACTCAAATTACAGATTGGATTGTTTGACTAAAAAAACATTAGAGGGTATGAAGTGAAAGTGTGCTGGACTTATCTGCTGAGGAAATATTTCACTCACTCTCAGCACTGTTCTCTGAAAGCATTAAAATTAATGCAGAAATTTCACTCGATAAAACTGTCCAGCCAGGACACTAGTTGTTATCAGGATTGCATTTATTGTTTCTTTATATAAATGTTCAAATTGAATAACTTGGGACCTTACTTTTTCAGCATCCCAAATGAGCATATTGTGTATAACAATTTTTCATATGCTCTTGAATCAGCAGGCTGCCTTTTAATTGCCTGAAACATTCCCAAATTGGCCATTAGGAAAAAGAACCTCTACAATACTTTTATTTTCCCCCTCCCGTCTTCTCTGTGTTACCAACTCTCAGCTGAGAAATGAAGTGCCAGAATATTCTCATTTTGTGGCACCTTTCAGTTCTCTACCTGGCAGGCCAGGCATCAACACATTAAGTGCCTTGAAAAAACTGTCTAAAATGTTTCTTCCCGTATTTGTCTGTAAAAAAATATAGTGCCTTGCTAGACACTAGTATTATCTGCCATGTAACTGCATTGTTGAAGTTTTCCAAAAAACATTACTTGTATGTCAAGGTATTCCCTTATCTTCCTGATTAATAATAAAACTTCTAATTACATCTCTGCTAACTGAGGATGCTGTGCATCATTCCAAATGTGCTACCTGCTGGAGGTACCTTTCAGGGGCAAACTTCAAGTAACTCACTGTCTGCACATTCTTTCTGCCTTCATTAACATTAGCTGGGCCATGCTATAACCTTTATATCCCAGCTACAGGCTTTAAGTCACTTTAGGGACAATAACTATTAGTGGCCCTGTATCATTTTTCTCAGCTGCAAAGTAATTGTTCCAGAAGGATGCCTCCAGGGTGAGGAAGCCTGATTTAAGCATGTGCCTCTGATACACACAGGGTTACTACTGTTAGGATCTCTTTACAAAAAAACCTCCAACAACCAAACCAACCATCTTGCTACAGACAATACTATGTGGCTTCAGTATGGAGTAAGTGTGATCGTCAGGATCATCAGGAAGCAACTACTTCGTCTCACCCTACAAACAAATGACTTAAAATCAGAAAAATTTTGCAGCTAACAGGGTCTTTCCCAATAAAGCTGTTTTTCTACCATCCCTGAGACTCCCCCAGCCAAAATAAAAGGAACTGTGGTGGCTTTTTTTACCCCAAATGATTTAATTTAACCCTTTTTTTCTCTCATGCTGTAAAATGGCCTCATAATTTTAGTGGAAATAAAATGAGATTTAATAGATTCAGGCAATTTTATGCTCAGCAGGCTGATGCTGCAATATAGAGAGTGGCAACGCTGAGCCTCTGAATCTGGAGACAAATATTTGGACCCTGTTTTGTAATTACATGCCTAATTGATAGTCACATGAGTCACACAGTTTGGCCTGTGTGTGCATGCTCTCTAGTTATTTTGGGTTTGCAGGGTGAGACAGAAATGCGCTCTCTAGCAAAAAAGTGTTCTGTTATTTGCTTTCTGACAAAGGATATCCCTAGCATTGAAAAGGAGACAAATGCAGGTATTTGCCCTCCTCATATCTGAGTGATGGTTCTTGGGACTCAAACTTTTCCACGTATTTGCAGTAATATTCATATTAAATAGCCACACCCAGATGTTGCAAGAAACCTGTGGCCGCCGAGGAACACCATGGTTGTCACTCAGATGCTTTTGTTACTTTTTAACAGCAGTTGGATGCAACTGAACTGTGCCTATATATTAGTATATACCTTCCCAGTGAACGTTTTTGGTAGAACAGATAGAACTTTCAGTTAAAGGTCACTTAATATTTGCTTTAAAAGATCCATTCCTCGGTTGCTGCTTTGGTCAGAGCATTTACATGTTGGGTCACTGCTGCAGCCTTCAACTCCAAGAGCTTCTGTAGGTGGATTAGGGTAAAGTAGCTTGTTTTGCTCATATATAAAGAATTGTTAAACCTATTAAGTACTATTTTTGTGGACTTCCTTGCTTTCAGATAAGACTTTGAAGTCCCTCTGTGATTTGAATATCTTTACAGCGGAAGGCTTCTGAAACTTTTTAGAGAACTTGTTACAGTGTTTTATTTCTCTCACAGCAAACCCCCCTGGTTTTTTTCTGTTTATATGGAATTTTCTGTGTTTCACTGGTGCCTTCTGTCCTGTAACTGGGCGCCACTAGGAAGAATCTGGTTCCGTCAGCTTTACTCCCCCATCAGGTATTTTTATATGTATAAAAATAATTTTTAAAAATAAATGTATGCATTTACTATTCAATATATATTTATGTATTAAATATGTATATTTAATTTATATTTCTCTCCTCCATGCTGAACAGTACCAGCTCTCTCAGCCTCTCATATGAGAGACGCTCCATTCCCTACATTATCTTTGTGGTTCTGCACTATACTTTCTCCAGTATGTCCATATCTTTCTTTTTCTGGGAAGCCCAGAAAGGGAACTATCAATCCAGGTGTGTCTGACCATGGCTGAAAAGAGATATGTTGCCAGCAGTTCTCCCCTGGGCTGCTGGCAACATGTCTCATAATGCAAACCAGGGCCTCTCCCAGTTACCATCTTAAAAAAAATAATTGAGAGAGATCATGCAATGACATCAGACATCTCCCTCATCACTCCTGGGTGCAAACCACCAAGAGCTTGTGTATGCTGGCTTTATTTAAATGCTCCCTAACCTGATGATCCTTCTCTACTGACAGTTAATCTCCTTTGTTCCAGACTTTCCCTCTGGTGTCAGGGGTCTGGGCTTTCCATAGACTCTCAGGCTTCTGAAGTTCTCTGTCTCATGGTCACCCCAAAGTTCCGAGCCAGTCCTTCCTTGCTGTCAGTAGGAGGTCCAACAGTGTTCCTCTCCACATTAGCACCACAGGAAGCATTCAACAATGCCCTAAAGAAACTTTTTTTTTTTTTTGTACTCTCCTATGCTGTTCTTCCTGCAGATATTGGAATAGTTATATTTCCACATGAGGATCACAGCCTGCAACCATATGACTTTACCCAGTTGTTTGAAGAGGACATATTCTACCTCATCCTCCTACAGCAGGAGGTCTACAGCAGATATCCATAATAATGCCACCCATGTTACTCTGTTCCCTGATCCTGACCCTCATCTGTGTAAATGGTTGAATTATAAGTCTCTGAAAAGTTTGGTTTGTGCTTTCTGAGGAGGTAAATATTACAAGCGGCACTGAAAGTCTGTTCACAAATATGTTTCTGTTACTTTGGTTTGACTTTCTGGCTTTGCAATTTTAGTATCTAATTATTGGGCTTGGGAGTAGGGAGATGGCAGATGTGTCATTTCTGCTAAACTGGAGGAAGAACCTGAGCAAAGAGATGCTTATGAATCCAGACATCTGTTCAAACAGAAATTGAGTGGTTTCTCTTTTGCAAAAATTTTAATAAATATTTAGTTACATGACAGGCCCTGTTTTTTTTTCTAAATTGTGCTAGTAAATATAGAGTCAAACAGCATTGATCAGTGGTTCAGAGTGGTGTGCATAAAAAGCATGACCTTGCATTTATTACTGAAATTTGTTCTGCTACCCTGGGTAGCTTCTACAAAGTCTTATTAAATATTGACTAACTTGCTTCATGTTGCTGTTTTTGGCACCTCAGTCATACCCTTGTTTTTAGGGTTTAATTTATATTTGTATAAGTATCCTGTACAAAACCAATCATATCAGAGATGCATGGATTACTGCATTCTGATATTTTTGCCAGGTTGGAAAACCACCATTCATTTCCACTGTTTTTTTCTGGCTAAATGCATAACCTTACTGCATTCAATGACAGAACTCCTCTCACCTCAGTAGCATTCAAATTTCACCACCTGTTTCTAGTCCATGGCAGCACTTTAAGAATTCCACTGTACAGAGGAGCTCATCAAGGTCTGTTAGAAATCCAAATAAATAATAACAACTGTTATTCTTTTAGGTATATTAAGAAGCCTTTGTGTTCCTTTTAGTAATTTTTTTTTCTTTAAAGCAAAATGTTTAAATGCTTATGGTCAAAGACATAGTTTAATCTTCCTGTTTTTGAGATGGTTTAAAAAGAAAAAAAACACACTGATGTTGAGATGTGAGTTCTGTGCTCTCTCAGAAGTTTGTCTGTCCCTGAGTTCCTTGGAACTTTTGTTAATCTTCTGTGCCTCCATTTGTTTCATGCCCCCTGCATCATACAAACTGATTTTTGATGCGTACAGAACAGATGTTGCTTTCAAGCTGGCTCATGGCCATCTTTCAAGACAGTTATGAGGGAAACTGTTCTCCTGCAAACATTTTGATGGCACCTTTGCTGCACAGATTGCAAACTTCAGTGCAGAGACCTGTTTCTTTGTGCATATTGAACAGGATGCTGCACTGAACACCATTTGTGTTGTATGAGAATGACTTCTACATTAGAGATAATAAATGTGTGTGAGCCTTTCTCATGTTCCAGGCACACACCATGGTGGATGCTGAATATGCAGCCAACAGTCCAAGTGGCTTGTAAATCAATATGATGGGACTGAGAAAATGGAAGAGGAGAAATATAAGTGAAATGAAATCACCTGGGCTCAAACAGCAGCTCAGCGACGGACTGGAATCCCAGGAGCTGTTTTTGACCCTTGCTCTTACATCTGATCCTCTTTGCTGGACTGTGCTCTGTTCTAGATATGGCAGATATCCAAATTTATTTGGACCTTCTGTGTAGAACTAGATTGTTTAGTACATATATGCTGCTAGAGACTGCTTTTCTTGTCTAAGACTGTCATGATGGTTTTTCTCTACTATTTCTTGCTGTTTCCTATTTCTCTTTCCTCTTTATTTGCTGTATTTCTTGTTGATAGTATTTAGGTATTTCACTGATAGTATGCCAATTATGCAAGAAAGAGATATATTGTCCATCCATTTGCCCGTTCAGCTTTGTAAAAGGACAAAGAATTCTACCATATACTTACTCCTGCCAGAACTTCACCAGCTCTGTTTTTATCTTCAAACTGTGTCACCTTGAATTTATCATGCATTTATACTGAAGTTTTATGTGCCTGTGATGAAACCTGGTTATTTTTGTTGTTTATACCTTGTTCCAGCATGCCTGTCTAAAAGCATTATTATAACATTTTTTGCTATTACATGGAAATGTTATAAATTCTCCACTTTAGATTCCTGCCAGTAGATAGGCTGACCTCAGTGTGCTCTTAAGGTTTTTCTACTTGTGTATGCCAAAGGACTATACATACTCTCTACAGCAGTTACTGTATTTTTTATCACTAATTTGTGGTTTGGAAGAGCCTTTCCTTTTACAAGTGAAGAATGCCCATTCTTGTAAAATAGTCTCCTGTCAAGTATCTCCAGGTGTCAGTCCAAACCAAGGTGGCTAATATGTTAGCCTATTATGCTCTGAAATCCACAGTCCAAAGTATAGAACTCAATCTAATCTTGTTATACAAGACCCTCATGGACTGTGTTATTTTTATAGTCAAAACTTACTTTACTGGGATATGGACACAGCATAACACTGATATGAGAAATGAAATCTCCCAAGCAAGGTGACTAATAACTGCATGGATGGCAGCAGGAATCTCTGCTTTAAGGCCACCTGTAGGGCTAGAGAGGAAATTCTTGCCTCAGTTCTTCAGCTAATTGTGGGTCTGTATAAGCACCCCAACACAAACATGTTTCTTCCTTATGGATACCCCTCATTACAGTCAATCTGAACCATATGCAAAATGAATTTTAACTGCCTCTGTACAAAAGACTCTCCTACGTGGTCATTTCTGTATCAGCAGACAGTTTCAGAATAGTTTTGACAAATATTTTATCGCTGCTCAAACTGACCAGTTTTGCAGCAGGGACTACTGCCTCCCTGGAGTAATTTTCCAGGCTGAGTGTTACACAGCCTGGAGGAGTCTCCAGAATCATTCAGATTTCCAGCAGGAGGGCTTCTGCATCGGCTGGTCAGGCTGTGAACTGTGCAGGTGTTCAGTCACCCAGTTCCAAGTGTGTCCATCGTCTCCAGCCAGATCATTGTCTCACCTCTGCTGATCACTTGCTGCAGACCTCCTGCAGCTCAGGTGTACTGAGTGTACCACAGACACAGCCCTGATACTCAGCTGTGCCACAGATATCACAAAATGGCAGTCTTGATTTTCATACCTGTTTCTCATTTAGAGTTTAAATTCCTCAGGTCTGGCCACAATATGTTTGTTAGCATCACAATGTCTTCTCTTTCTGTATCTGTGCCACATCCTGACTTCATGTGGGGAACCTTTCAAAAGTAGTATTTAGTTGCTATTTTTAAATAACTTTCTGGGTGTTTATGCTTCCTCCATTTCATGTCAACAAGGTTGTACTCCAGACTTGCTAAGGTTATCATGGTATTCCAATTTTGTCTGGCTCTGATTTAATCTTAGCTCCTTCTTCTAATTTTGTTTTCAGATTTTCATTTGACATAAGTGATCTCTCATCCATTTTTGTCATTACAGGACTCTTCTATCAATATCTACAGAAAGTTTTACCTTTTCCAGGATTATGCCAGCCCTTACCAGTAGTGTTGTCTCATAGTTTGTTACTATGGATGTACTGTTTTTTGATGTTAAATGTCACGCGTTCCATTAGTTGCTGCATTCCCATAATATACACTGAATCATTTCCTGTCATTTGTGTCCTCTGTCAGCCAAATTTTTTGCAGCATTACTTGGGTTTCAAGGGTTTTGCATTCAAAAGGTTTTTTTGGGGTTTTTTTGGTTATTTTTTGGGATCTCGTAGTCTGGAGAGGGTTTTCCTTTCGGTATATCATTTCTAGCTGAAGAGGTAAACCAAACAGGCTGAGGTTTTTGTTGTTTTTTCCCATCAAAATGAGGGTGTTAGCCAATATGGCTAGAATTGAGTAGAAAAACAGCTGACTGTCTTCTTCCAAATCTGTAAGGCAATGGAGCCCAGTCTCACTGTGCTTCAAGCATGAGATTTTGGCACCATGCTATGATCTACGTGTCTTTATTTTGTCCATGGTTTTTGTTGTTTGGTTTTTTTTTTTTTCATTTATATATACCCTACTCCTCCTGACTTTTTTTTTTTTTTTACAAACCCTTCCACAAATGCAGCAAAAGAAGAATTTACTGGGCAAATATTTTTCTGTTTTAAGTCTTTTCAATTCTGTGAAACTCTGCAGCAAGTTTAGTCAGCAGGATCTGTCAGTTGCTCTGCCCTTTTTAAGCTTTGAAAGAGATGCTAGTTCTAAATGTCAGGATACATTCTTGCACAAAGAACTCACCGATTTGCCCACCATAGCTCCTTTGTGTTATTGCTTCTGGAGAACCAATTCATTCCCACTGATCTGTCCTTAGTACAAGCCAAAATGCTGGAGTAAATAATATACACTCAAGTAAAAAGCTATGTTTTTGAGTTCTTGACTGCAAAACAGAAAAAACAAAACAAAAGGCAACAAAAAAAGGAAAGTAGGGAAATGACATATAGTCTTTCAGGATACCTGACATTTCAGTCTTTCCTTGTATGCCACCATGGGTCTTTCAGACCCAGCTTAGTCATGGACTCTGATGACTAAACTGGTGCTATGCATCTGGTTGCTTTTCCTCTGAGCTTGTGATGTGGAGCTTGGTTTTATTGTTTTCAGGGCACCTCACTGTTTTCAGGTGTTTCAAGGAAAGTACATTTTGTGACAAGAATACACCCATTCAATTCATATCTAATTTATAGACCTTATTGTATCCAAGTTTTCTTCATTTGTTTGAACTTAGAGGTTGCAAACGAGGCGTTTGAGAATGAGTCTGCTTTGATTTACATGAAGATTGTTAATTAATTTTTTTCCGGGAGTCAATTAAATTTCAACTGTAGGGTTACCTAAGAAGCTTTTTCTGAATTTATACCAGATTACACACCAAGTTATCCCTGTACAGAAAAATGTGTAGACACCAAACAAATGCTGGACTGAGTTACGGACTGAGTATTCAAATGAAGAAATTTCTGTTCCCTCCATTCTTATCTACAACAGGGGCTGCAAAACATCATGACAAATCAAATAATAATAGCAATAAGAACAAGAATAATAGTTCTAGACACTTAAATAGAATACTGTCTTCTCTGTTTCCTCCAGATACTGCTAGCAATAGAAAAGACGTATCCTCAACATATCTTATGGTGTTGCACATGTCACAAGAGATGGAGGTAGCTTGTTATTTCCTCTGCTTATGTGTTGAAAGGTTCAGGTAATCCGTTTTTTTGTTTGTTTGTTTGTTTGTTTTGTTTGATTTTTTTTAATTCTTCACCCAAGATGTGGCCTAATCAGAGACTATATTTCTCCCCCTCTTGCATATTCCTGAAACTTCTATACCGTTTTGTTATCGCAGTCACAGCAAGTACCCTCTCTCTATACTGAGATGATTAGTTTTCTGATCTGCAGTTTTCCACACAAAGGAAGGAAATTCAACCTTGTTCACATCACTGACCAAGGCCTGAAGTGTCTGCGAATGCTATGTTGGACACTCAAGTGAAGGACAGCTTGTGTGTTACTCTTCTCAGAGCAATGAATTTCACTCATAGTGCTTCCCAGATTCCAGAGAAGTCCCTTATGCTGGCTGATAATGGCAAAAGTTCCCTAGACTATCCCCCAACCATAATAAATATAGTTTAAGCTAATTTTCATTTGTGTCAAACTGCCACAGTGTACAGCAAAAATTATTTCTAGCATAATAATCAGGCAAAATGAGAGTAATGCAGAGTCACCCTATTACAGCCTCCTTGACTGTAACACTGAGAGGTGTCTAATGCCATTCTCTCTGCTCGCTTAAAAATTCTTTTATGGTGCTATAGCTTCTCAAAGAAAATGAGTTACATTTGTTGGAAATTCATAAAAAATCAGTATGCAAGTCTTTTTGATGTTAATACTCTGTTGAACTACAATTAAATAAGGGAAGGCACATAATAATTTTACTCTTAACCAAAGTAGTTGAGGGAAAACAATATTTTAAGTAGTGAACATGCCCGAGATGAAAAGAGAAGAAGCACTGTAAAAAAATTATGGTGTGTAGAAACCAATTCTTTCTTATGACATTGTTCTTAACAGCCAAATGGCTGTCAAAGGACTGTTTGCCATGATAGCTTATAAAAGCAAAAAAGTTTTGAAAACTCATAAACTTTATTAATATTATAAATGTCTATCTGGTATGAAGACTAAAATATCTAAAATTAAAGACACACTACTCTTAAAGTACTTTATTTTCCAGGATCTCATATAGACAGAGACTGATTCAGTAGCATATAACTGACTGATTTATAGTAACCTTCCTCAAGGTCTAACTGACATTTTCAATTTTTGTTTTTTCTCTCCATGGCAGACCTGTGATAATTTAAGTCCCTCATTTGCATGAAAGTAGAATTCGGTAGTTTTGCTTCTAGTGCTAGTTGGTTCAGGTAAATGGTAAAAAAAAAACAACTCAGACTAATCTTTGGCTTTTGCTTAAAGCAGCATGTAAGGATACACAGACAGAAATGTTTGTGATTCTGCTTTTTTAAAACTGTGTGTTTAGCCTGTAATTATTATGTATGCTTGTTCCTTTTGACTAGTGTGATGATTTCATGGGCCTAAATGTACACTCCTATAGGAAGAGTCTTACTCAAAGTAGTGCCAAGCACCCATAGATCCACCCACAAGCCAATTCTGAGCAGAAATTATGGCAAAGGCTTATATTCTTTCTACAAAACTATACCAAATGTGGTTGGCAAAATTTGTCTTCCTGAAACAGATTTTCTCCTTTAAAGGTCCACTTTCATTCCCTGATCTATACGGCATAAAATTCAAGGTTTTAGTGTTTCACAAATGTGTTTCCCAATCTTCTCTGCTCCCAATTTCCCATTGCCCCTCTCATTTAGATTCATAAACTTAAATTTACAAATCCTTCATTCCCTCTCTAGGTAAATGTAATCTAAATGTGTTCATAAAAAAAAAAAAATAATTCTAGTTGAAAGTTATGCTGACATATATGCCAACAGCTAAGCTGGGAGAACTGAAATATTAATTTATTAGGGTTGTTTTCAGTAGAACCTTCCATACTAGCTTCTCTTTTTCCACTGTTCCTCTACATGTTTTCATTTCCCTCACTAATTGACATCCTTTCCTCCTTTCATACTGTGAAATAGTCCACAAAAATTTTTATTTTAACTTTTTTCTATGATTTAGTAGAATTCAAAAGAGATTCATAACTCAACTACATAAACACAGAGGAAGAATTTATAATATTTGTAAAAAAGAAAGTCCATTTGCTATTCAGGTGTGGTTTTATGTATTTATGTTTAAATTTATTTATGTAGTTGTTTTGGTTTTTTAATATATAATTTCACTTAATCTCTGCTGAACTCAGTGGAAACTTTTCATATAGGTGTATCATTATCCACATATACATAAACAGAAGTTCTAAATAGTAGACTTTACATTTCAGTCATATTTTACAATACACACTGGATTTTAGTAAAACAGCTTTCCCTTTGTCACTAAATTCTGGCTCGTAAGATCTGATTTATGATTGTCCTTTCTGCCCCTCTAAGCCAAGTGTCTATTTTTTATTCTTTTTTGTTCTTTTTGATGACTATGTTGACTATATAATGCATTGTCTTGGACAGCAGATAGAGAAGCAAGAATGAACTCTGAAAGTTGTGCTGTCTTCTGTTAATACTCTACATAGTTAGCAGACACTATGCTTATTTTTTTCACTAGCGTCTTCTTTCCTGTCTTCTTGCACTGGTCATCACCATTTTTAAAGCCTTTCTGGAACTAATTTTCCTGTTTCTCCTGGTTAACAGCAGCATCTGCATGAATGAAGGCTCTGTGTGAATGAGAGGAAGGATTCTGTTGGACCGGAAAAGAGCACTAGAACAGACTGGTGATGATATCTTTCTCTTGAGCTTCTTAACTTAACCTTAGAGAAAAGAAAGCCTCATAAAGTAGAACAAAGTTACTGTGTGTCACTGAACAAATGCCCTTCCAGTGTCGCTCTTCATATGCTTATGCATATTAAAATTGAATCAATCACATAGTTTTAATGCCCTTAACTGCATTTTATTTCTGCTGCTTAATCAGAGCATTGACATGGTTTCAGTGGCTGCTCTGAGAACTGTTTGTTCAAACAACAACAACAAAAAGTCTTATGAAATCCATTTTTGCAGTTAAATTCCATTCTTCTGATTTCTTTCTCTTTGAAATCACTCAACGGATAACAACACAGGAGTACTAATGCATTTTTGCAAGTGAATAAAGTTATGTGTAAGAAATGAAAGAAGATACTGATGAGCATATTCAGGAACTGATTCTTGGAATTTCTGTGATATAAACTCTTCCCAGACAGTTTATTTCACTGATTTACTAAGAATTCATGAAAATTTTTCACATTTACTTCCCACACTCCCACATCTTGCTTTTTTGCTCTGCCTATAAATTTTACAGTTGTATCTGTGGGACTCTGCATGGAATTTCAAAATGCTGTTCAGATATTTCATTAAGTATAAATTTTTCACATATGCCTGCTTAAGGAAAAAAAACATATACTCATTAGAAGAATTTAGCAAGTCCACCTAAAATAAGAAATTCTTTGTGGAGCAATGTTACCTGGCTTATAACATGTATATCTGTCATAGGTATCTGTCAGCTTCCCAGAAACAGATTGGCTGTTGCAGATGACAAAACTGTTGAACTTAAAATAATTATCATATTCTTTGCATGCCTCTTTTGGTGAGCAAAGTCAGCATAACTATGAGGCCTTATTCTCCAAACAGAGTCTGGCTGTGCCTAACAGTGCTTTAGGAAGTATTAATGTAGATTCTATATCCAGACCTTGTGCCATTTGATCTGCCAGGTTTTTAGTCCATCTTTCTTCTAGCAATAGGAATATGAAGGTTCTGTACAAAATAAAATGAAATACAAAATATTATATTGAGGTATCCTATACTTTTCTACTTTTCTACCTCTTAATTTTCGTAGATCTTTTTCCAAGTTGCTCCCAGTGCATGACATGTTTCCTTGGACTGGAGGCAATGCTTAAAGGCAGCTTGAGTTGTTAAAGTTAGGCTAAATAAAAGTAAATAAACCTATAAACAAACATAGAGAGTTCAACTATGGAGCAAATTTACAGTGAAGGAAGTTTAATTTACTTGCTTGGTTGTTTGCTTGTTCATTCGTTTAATTAGTTTGCACATACAGCTGTAGACTACTGAGAAATGACAGAATAAGTAGGATGGCAAAACCATGTTATCACAGAGCAGATATGCAAGTCTGGCTTGTGTTACCAGACTGTTTCTGTAGGGCTGTGCACAGCCACACTGTGGACTTGTGATGAGGGCTGAAGACTTCTTCTGGACCTCAAGTGCAGGCTCTCCTCTGTATGCCTCACTTCCAAGCTTCTTTCACAGAGAGGTGATGGATGACTGGCCTTATGGATTCTCTTAGTGTAATTGTGTAAGTTCTGAGGAAATTAAAAGACTTCAGGATGTAATTTTATTTATAATGTTTCTTTATTTATTCTTTCCTTGTTTTTTTTACTCAGAAGGTGTCCTAGGAAGAGAGCAACATGTAAAGGCAATTGTTTACCGCTGCAGTGGGCAGATAAAGGATGTTAATTTGCTTATTCCCTTATTGTTGCACAAAACCCCACTTCAAATACAAAATGCAAGCAGGAAAGCAATCAAGGTTGTTGAAACTAGTAAAATATTCAAGTCTGAAAAGGGAGGAGTGGTGGGGTTTCTTGTTGTTGTTGCATTACTTTTGCTCTTGAGAGTGTGTATGACTTTAAGTCTACACTAACACAAGTTTTGAATATATGATTTCTGGCAGAGAAAACTGTGAAAATAGGGTATGCATTTGCAAGGGGCTAAAAATTAAATCTATTAATAATTGCTTTATGTTGAAATTGTAAAGGCAGACATTAAGCTGTCAACAGTAAGCAGATAATTTGTGCAGCAGTAGTTCAGGGATGCCATAATCCCTGTGTGCAACAAGTTCATAGCAGCAGATGTTGGAAACAGAGGCACTTCATCAGATACACCTTACTTCTTTTCTCCATACATTACTTTGTAAATCCTGGATGCACTTTGCACCCATCATCTGGGTTTGATGGTTTTCAACAACTCCATTACTCTGACATAAGTGACAGTGCACTTTGTTCTGCCGATGTGCTGCTTTTTGTTTTGTGTAAGAACACAGATGAAGCTTTCACATCATCTGTATTCTCTAATTGTAAAAGAGGCCTTGTGATGAAATGTGAGAGATAGCAAGCTTCTTCATGTCGCCACAGAGTAGCTAATGTCATTCAAATGACAGCAAGGACTACTTGCAATATATGAAATCTACAATCCTTCTGGAAGGACACACATTTACATTAAAATGCTTTTCAGTGCATGTTTTCCTAACAAACAAGGACACTTTTTCAAGGTCATTTTCGTGGTGATGAGAAGGGCATGTTTGGTTTTCAGTTGGAGAGATAAATAGAATGTGTTTTTTAAATTTTGAATTCTTTTGGATTTATTAATACCTTGACTATCTCCATTCCTCTTCCACCCAAGACCCAAAACCTATATTAACTCTAGCATCTCCCTGGGGGAGAGTATAGGAGAGAGGGCCATATCAGAACATTACTATGTTTGTGTTGCTAAATTTTTCAGGATGTATTTTGCTTTGGTTAGATGGGACTTGTTTCCAGATACCTGAATTTTTTGCATTATCCAGAAAACCTGCTTCTCTTCCATTTTTCTGGAAAAATAAAGAAAGCAAATAAGCATAAAAGCTGCTTTGTGCTTTCTGAACTTGTGCGTACAGTGCAGTGGTCTTTCTTAAACAATCAAATCTAATTTTCTGATGATCATGCCTATGCAATAATTCATCCTCTACAAGATACCCTATACTTTCCATCAGCAGAGAGAGACTGTCAGACGATTGCTTTTAAAAGTCTTATTAATTTTCTTTATCATTAAACTGAAGTGATGATGCTTTTTAACAGCAAGAATAGTTTCACTTTACATTAGGAATGGAAAACATAAGTCCCTGGCGTGGATGTATATATATACATGTGTGTGTATGTATACATGCATATAAATACACAGATATAGGCACAAAAATAAGTAGAAAAGAGAAATGTAATTTGAAGAGGGAAGTTAGTAAACAAGCATGTCAAGAGTATTTCAGATTTTACAAAGGTGCTGTCAGTTAGCTAGCATGCTGTTATTTTTTAAATATGTGATTTAGTGAGAATTAGAAAAATGATGCTGTAATAAGGATTAAATGCTAAATAGCTGAAATGAAAAGAGAAGAAATGATCCTGAGTGACCATTTTTATGTAGATCCCTATGTATGACAAGGGGAAGGGAGCACCCAAGATTTGTAGATGTTTATGGTTGAAAGGAACAACAAAATTCAGAGGGTCCCCAAAAGCTTACTAAGTTTTATTGCACGCTTGGCATGGAAATTGCCATGTTAGCCCGTCATCCTAGTATAATCACATGGAAGTCGGTTTGGGATAAAGGGATAGGATGAAAGGGAAGAGAGATAAATAGAAATTAAAGAGGAGAAAGAAAAGAAGGAAAGAGAGGAAAAGTGATCACCAGTCCTGGCTGCAGTGTTGATCCAGCTGCAGGCTGTCCTGCCCGCACGCTTGGGCTTTGTGGGGGCACTCCTTTATAGATAAGTTTCCCTCACCCTGCAGACAAGTTTCTCATTTTCTACGCAAAATAGTTACCATGCATAGTCCAATTTTTAGACCTTTTTGGAAATGGACTGGAGGGCTTTGGGGGTCTTTGGTGGTTTGAATCCTCTCCTACAGTCCAGATCAAGCCCCCTTTTCAATTTTATTCCTGTGCATGTGCTATACTGTATTGTAGAACTAGGATGTTTGCCCCAGAAAAATGCTGCCCTACTTCCATATGGCTCCCTTCTCCTACATCCTGTTCTTTCTCACAGCATATTATTACCAACAGTCCTTGGGTGTTATTGCCAACGATTCTGGGTTGGCACCACAGCCATCCAGCTATCAATGTTTGAGACATATATATTAGCCCCTTGTCTTCTGGGCTTCAACACCACCCTCATGTCTGATCTTCTTCTGGTTCCTGGACAAGCTGCATTACATTGCCAGTTTGCCGTTTCATACAGTTATTTATGAAGTGACTGGAGACTTCTCAGATGGAAATCCATCACATGTTACTGAGTTGGCTGATCTAGTTTAACTCCTTTGCCTTAGATTCACCCTTGCACTGCAGTATGTCCTCTGCAGGCTTGGGGGATATCCTTGGGGGTATCCTAGGGAGATAATGGTGCAATTTTGTGCCCTCCTTACTCTTGACCTCAGTGGGCTCAAGATTTTAGGTTCCATATCCTGCAGTAACCATTTCATACTATTCCTACATTTTGTATAGTCTTATAATGTGCCATCTTAATTTCTCTCATTCTCTCAGAGAAATTCACTTTTTTTCAAGTACCTTCTTTTCTAGCAGATTCTTTCATTTGCTTTGCTTGAAAAGTAAATTTTCCTTAACTAAAGCAATGTCTTTACAAATAATAATTTTTGAGGATGTCTGGAATTTTCTGTTTTCTTGCTGAAAGCTTCATTTTTCTAAAGAATAAGAAATGTACCGGTAGTATTACCAGCATCCTTATGTGGAATAGCTTGAGAAGATATTCCAGTCACATAATACTGAAGAACTTAACTCAGATGAGGCTTTTACCTTTACTGAGAGAATACAAGGGCATAACCCAGGAGTTTTGGCCATCTTAAAGAGGTTACAGCTCCCTCATGGACTTGGTAAATGAAGCAACAGGATGTTGTCAATTATTAATTTAAAAGTCTGTCTTCTACACACCACTGGGTAACACCATCATTGTAAGGAGCTGTGTAAGCAAGGTGAATATATACCTGCTGACTCTGAATAAAAGTGCAACTGTATGTACACCAGGTAATAAAATCAGATTTTATAAAGATAGCAGAGACTTCTGTATGTTTTCTGCAGGAGCTCATTTTCAAATTCAAGTCTAGGATACATTGCTTCCTAGCAATTGTTCAGATCTCTAACTGCATGTTCCAGAACTTGAATTTATACTTCAATTGATGAAAGAAAAAAGCTCCAACACTGACACATTTCATGAGAAGAAAACTATTTAGTAGTGCGATTGAAACCCATGCTGAAATTCCAGCAGTGCAGCACATTGCTGGCTAGGCTTTTCTGCATGGGGGCCTTATCCCCGCGGGTTCTGACTGTGTATTTCTCTGTTTTGAAGGCTCTTCATGTGCTTGAACTTCCCCTAGGATACTGGCAGCAGCTATTCTTTGTGCCTGTGTGGAAAGGCACAAAGTGTTTAGGTATTAAGTAGTTGTAACCTTAGCACTGGGAACTCTGAACTGTCAGTTGCACAGCTACAGGGACCAGGACATCAGTGGATGTCGGAGGTACTTGACAGCTGTCTTGAATGACACCAGCTGAGACTGGAAATACTCAGATCTGTGGTGAATATGTCTGTTGCAAAAAAAATTGAGGGATAAGATAGAGCTAGTCATACATGTTTGGTATTCCTGAGCTCAGCTTATAAAGGCATCATGCTGAATTCACTTCTTCTGAAGACTGTGTCGTCTGTTCCATGAGGCTTTTCCTGCCCTCTGTACCAGGGAAAAAAAATCCACTTCATTAGAACCAAACAGAGTAACTTGCCACACTGTTTAGTATGAATAAAAACGCAGTCTGCTTGAGGAGAAGACACCACAATTTTTGCAGCTTGACCTATGTTTTCATGGTTAACCCTGGGCATTTCAGAAGCATAACAGTGGTATTGACAGTGTCACTTGGGACAGTGTTTTGTGCTGTTCTGAGATAAAAGGCATTAGTGGGTCACTGTGTAGATTTAAAACACAAAGACTGTCATAGATTTTATTGAAGTTATAGCTTCTGCCAAGCCTAGACCCTGAGGCATAAGAGAAAATGTGATCAAACCTCTCTAGCCATAAACAGGTTATTGAAGATAATAGTTGCACTTGCCTAAAGCCTGGTAGGTCAGAGCTAACACAGTACATTAAGCAAAGACTTTCTTCCATTAGGACAGAAAAGTTATTAGCTGGAATTTATGTTTGTTGGATAAAAAAGTCAGAATTGAGGATTGCAGTTAAGATCTTGAAAGGAATTTATTTATTTATTTATTTATTTATTTTAAAAACTAGAATGTTTCCTGAAGAGAAACCATTTTATGGACAAATTCAGAAATATTTTTCATGTTCACTGTATACAAGTCAACCTCATGAATATGGACTGGGATTTTTTCTTATCTTTTCTTTTTTCTTTTTTTTTTTTTCCACATATTTTTATCCCAGTTTATTTTTCAGGAATTGAGAAGGATTTTTGGTATATGAGGTAGGCTTGTTGTTGGAGTGGGTGATGATTTTGTTTTATTTTTCATGGTTTACTTTGATGCTTTGAGGGCAATTTTCCATCTTTCAGGACAGCAGGCATCTGTGAGTAATTTATTTATTGTATAGGTACTATTAAGATTTAAGCATATTACCTAGATGCTTATGTATATGTTTCATTTGAGGAACCTTTCACTGACAATAGTGGTACATCAGTGATTTCATTACCAATAACTAAAGAAAGGTACTCTAATACCATTGATAAAAGTCCACACCCGTAACAGACAGATTAAACAAATTTTGAGACAAAGATACCAGAAAATATGGTAAGCCATATTTGTCATTTTGCTATTGATTTCTTGGGGAAGAATCTCAGACACTTTGCTAATGCTGGCGGCAATTTAAAATCTTAAAAAGAGACATATTTGGAGGGGTACTCTAAAAGCATTGACTTTACTACCTAAGCCTGTCATTTGGGCCTTTAATGAAGTGCATCTATTGAAAACAGATCAGGCAGGGGTCACTGTAAAACCTGCTTTTAAATTGTTCATGGGCTTTGATTTTAAAATCCATTTTCACCCACAGTAGATGCAACTGGGCTGGAAAAATTCCTTAATAGTTTCAAAAAGCTGCTGTTACTAGGAGGATTTTGTTGAGGATATTTATCATCAACATTTTTTCTGAGAATTTGTTTAATTAAAACATGTTTTACAGATTGTGAAAATTCTACTAGATGAAAAAACTTTTCAAGTCAGTCTCCGAGGTCTACTTTCCATCTCTGAGCAATACTGTGGTGTTTCAAGCTATAAACACTGAAAAGTGTGCATCAGTGTCACTGGGCCCAGGAGGCAAATGCAGCTCTCCTTTACTTCATTCTGCCTTGCTGTGGAGTGAAAATGGTGTCTTATTAAAAATATATTTATTCCACATGTTTCCATCTGACCTGAGAAACCACAGGAGCCAGTGCGCAGTTCAGGGGGAGAAGAATATTTTTCTTTCCTTGCCTTGCCTTTCCTCTCCTCGCCTCTTGCCTCTCCTCCCTTCTCTCCTCTTATTTTCTTTTCTTTTCTCTTCTATTCTTTTTTGTTAAGGTTGTGTCTGCTGTCTCTTTTATAAGTGGCAAGTGTCAGCAGAAAGAGCCGTTATTTACTCTAGTTTTTTTTTGTTTGTGTGTGTATAGCTGCAAATAGTGGTCTGCTTTCATCTTGTAACTGCTTTTTTTCAACGCCAGCCTCAGAAATCATAATCATGCCTTTTTTACTTTGTGTCAGTTTGGAGAGAGAAACTGCTGTCAAACACCCTAAAGAAATATTGGTACTGATCTCAGATTTTTTAAACTATTTTTTTATCTAAATTTGCTTTTTGATCCATTTTTTATTTGGAAATTAATATGCAGTAGATATTTTTTAAGGTATCCAATAAATCATCTGTAAAAGAGTTTTCATAACTCATCAGATGTGTCTGGATAGATCTCACAGATGATCCACTTGAAACAGACAATAGTTGTAAACTTCTGTTTACCTAGGAAATATTTAGGGATAGCAATAACTTATCCCTTGCCTGGCTCCAGGGATTATGGGCTGTAAAACCCCACAGAATTGAAGGAATATCTTTAGGTTGTCCAGCCTGCTTGTAAATAGCCAGATAATGTGTATTTGCTTTGTTGGAAATCTCCAAGGGGCCATGTTTGTGGTATTAGGCACTGAACAAGTGCCAATGAAGAGACAGCTTGGTCTGGAGGAGTTTATTGACTTCGGCTTTACAGAAAGACAAAAGAAAGGAGAAGATAAATGTTGTTATTTGCTATTGTTACAGTAGGGGATTGAAACAGAGAGAGCAAACATCTTCCTGGAATACAGACTCAGTTAACACTCTTCTCCAAGGGTCACATCTCTTGCCTGGCTTCTTACAAATAGCAAGTGCCAGGTGGAATAGAAACCTTAGGCTCCTTCCACAGAGTTGCTAACCAAAACTGGAGGGAGATGAGCAGCTCTGTGGCTCCAAGGACATTCACTGAGTGAATTCACTCATTATGACTTCCTAAACTTAAACACTGGGATGTTTGTCAAAGTGCTTTTAAAAGATGGAGTTCAGTGAATAGCCAGAAGAAAAAACAAAACAAAACAAAAAGTCATTATCCTTTCTTTATTTTCAAAGATAATTCTGGAAGCATAGAGTATTTGAAGCAAAGCTTGCTTTATTCTAAAGTCCTCAATGTCCCAAAAACTTCAGCTTCTCCTCTGGGAAGCAGTCCCATTACAAAGAGAGATGCTGAGAAAGTAAATACATTAACAATGTTGATATAGAACTCTGATTAAGACTATAAGAATAGCTAAAGAAATTACTCTCATTACTAAACCTCCCATTCTGAAGCTTATACCTCCTGCTGTTTGCGCTGGATGCTCACTTTTATTTTTCCTAAAGTTGCTTTATAAAACAACACCACCAACTCTTTCTGTTATTGATAATTTTCCATTGCTGCAAAGCTCTTTATATTTGTTGCTGTGGCATTGCTACCCATGCCTGAGCTTTCCCACTATTACATTATTGCTCTACAGCACAATCATGTAGAATTTGAGGAGGAATTTGAAACAGAAGCAGAAAAGATGATGTAGAACAAGCTTGGTGATACTCTGCAGCCTATTTAATTAACAGAATTGATCACTTCTTGGAAAGGATAGAGTGATTTTATAGAATTCAGCGAGGAAACACCTCCTTTCCAGGCAGGGGTAGTTCCTTATTGACACTCCCACTAGTTTCTTAAATTAGTCTCTGCTGATTCCCACAGAGAAGAGAGGAAAATGATTTTTTTATTATATATTTAGAACCTCAGAGTCAAATATAAGTGACTTTACAACATATACCTCTCACAGGACAAGGCCTTCTCCGTCCAACAACTAGTTACTACTAAAATGATTTTGTCAGTTCCATAAGATTAATACATGATGTTTCAAAGTAGATTTTAAATGTAACAGCTTTATTGCTATACATGAAAACATGCATACAGACATTAGAAATATTCTTTAAACAGATTTTTAGAAACTATCCTCATTACAGGCACCAGTTTATCACTATGTGAGTATAACCAAAACCGTGTATTTTACAGCCCCCGTGTAATTTCTGATGGACTATTAATGATGGATCCTTTGCAGCAGCTGCCCAGGGCACATCTGACAGCTCATCCGTATGAACAGGTTCCCTTTCCTTTCACTTTACCCCCAGGGGGACCACGTGGTGCTCAGCACAGGGACTAACTAACACCTTTCTGTTCTAGTTCCGGAGTGCTGGGTTATTCATCTGTCTTTGTGGGTTAAAACCAGTTTTTCACTGTATCATTGTTTTTGTTGTAATCTTTTTCGTAAATTGTACCTCTAATTTGTAACCTTTCTTTATTTGGGTTCATTTCTCCTGCCAGGGTACTTTTAAAGCAGCACGGAAACATGGTATCTATTTTTTTATAAAACCTAGAAAACTAGTTTGTGACTGAGAAGATTATAATTAGCACCAAGCCATGCGTATTTGTATTCAAATAGTGAAGGTGGTGACCAGTTCTTAAAAAGTCCTTAACACCTGATGAAGTAGCTGAGCTTTGAACCTTAAAGACAACTGCAAACAATTTGCTCTTGATAGATTTCTCTTTTTCTTATTGTAGTATAGTCAAATTCATGTGGGTGTTTCAGATTTGCATGAGGGCATAGATGTTAGCCCAACCAGAGGTCAGAGTGTTTACATGGAACATGTTATCCTTTGCAAAGCAGACAGGCAAATGAAAAAGCCAAAAAAAACCCCAAAAACCCCAAAACCAACAGAACCCCCCCCCAACCCATTCAAATGAAACCCTGTGAACCCAAATTTACTGTACCCATTTCACCCTAGTGTAGGATAGTTGTAGATATACTCTTTATACTAGTCAGGTCTGCATAATTTGAAGATTCAATTTTATGTTTTCTGTAGTACTAAGAAATGTAGAACTGGAATAAGAAGAACACTTGACATTTACACGTCTAAACACAACAGTGTTTTTCTTGCTGTTGCTAGTTTCAAATATAAAGTACCAAAACTCTTATAAAGTATCACAGTTAATTTTGTAGAGGCTTAAAAACTGAAATATTGCCATTGTCAGGCCCGCACTATTGTGGGGTTTGCCAGGAGGTGCAAAATAAAGTTCTTTACATCTAACAGTCTCACTTGCAGAAGACTCAGGCCTCCCCCTTTAGAGACTGCAAAAATAAATGGACACAGACTTTTCCAAGCAAAAGCTGGTAAAAACTATGTTCCATCAGAGATGTTTGAAATTTTTGAGATTTCTTCCCTAAATATACAGCCAACTGTCAAAAGTGCTGGTCTCAAGAATAAAAGCAGACTGACTGTCTGCAAATAAGTGGGGTCACAAACGGTCAGTTTGTCTGGGTAGACTCATAAACAAGCTCATACCTGACACATGGTCCTGGCTGCTGACAGTTTTTGTGCTCTCAAACACTGTGGGCTGAACACAGAGTGGAGACAGGCAAGCCCAAAGTATTTGAAGTTCGCAATGCACACACTCCTGAAGGTTGCTTGGAATGACCTTGCTCCAAACATCAGCGACATCTTAGTGTCTGCTGACCTGAGCAGACAGCTAGCGCAGTTCATGGTGGTATTCCCATGTCTGGTGGGGCAGACCAGAGATGTGACAATCCACCTTCATGCTAAATGAGAAACAGAGAGAGAGAGGCATGCAGCACGCCTTTCTTCTAGATCTGATTTGCAGTGTTTCTGTTAATTCTAGGGAGATTCAGGGTTCCATGTAGATGACCTAGACTGCTTCTTCCCTTCCAAACCACATCCCCACATAGTGCAGCTTACAGGGAGTTTTCAGGGAGCAGCTGTCTGCAGGCAGTGATCAGTGGGCAGACTCTTGTAGTGGCAGTGGAAAGTCTCTCACAGGAAGGCGTGCAACTTAAAAGCAGTCAGAGGTCTACAGCTTCAACCCTGCTGTCTTGTGTACAGTCAAGAGAAAACAAAAAGCAAAGATCTCTAAAGCTAATTAAATAGTTACAAATTTGGCTGGTTCCTGATAACAGCATGGCATATTAGGACACAAATAGCCCTTACATATAACATTGGTTTAAAATGGACTTTGGCTCTGCAGAAGTTGTGAAATCTTTATAGTCATCTAATATACCTGTTTTCCCCTTAGATGTGTTTCTCAAAAACCCCAAACACTTGTAAAATATTCTGTCAAAGCCTTCCTGCAACGTTCCTTTTACTGGCCCAGTGCCTATAGCCTCCTTTATTGAATTTCTAATAAATAATACATTTTTTAATTGTTTGCCTCTCAAAACTGCACGCTTTATCCTGTGGCAAGAAAGCAAAGCTGAGATTCATAGCCAGCAGAACTAATGGTGTGTTAATTCAGTATATTTTTCACTCTGAGAAATCCTGTTCTGCCTCTGTATGTTTGTTTGTCCACTTAATCCATGGAGAGGAATGAGAAAAATGAGAAAAATCTGAGCAGATTTGTGGGTTAGTAGGCACACCTGAGGATTAGGCACATAAATCTTCAGTTGTAAAAAGAAGAATCCATTGTCCTTTGTCCCATAATTTCCAATATTGATAAGATCAGTCCTTTTACTATACAGGCTTTAAAAGGCAGGAGATTTTCCCCTCAAACATGGCCTAATATTTTTTTTCTTGTATAATTTTTCATATCTCTCTTCATCTTGTCTTACAATGAATGACTCATTAGTTCTGTTTAAAAGATAAGGCCAGTATCTAGTGAACTTTCAAAGCTTGGAGCCTGCTAGTTTTCAGTGTCATATCCTATGCAAGCCCTTCCCAAAATGAGTAAGAAGAGGCATCCTACATTGCTAGGAGGCTTACAGGTGTTTCCTTCATTCTTCTGCTTTACCCTAATATTTTACACAAAAGAGGCAGTGGAGGTGCAAATAGCTTCATGAGGTGTATGACAGTGATTAATGGAGCTCTAGCTTACTTGGCTGCAGGAGATGTGCAGCTAATTAAACTTCCTCTGAGACTTCCTTGTTGTTTTGTTCCCAAATTTGCAAACTTTGTGATATAATCTAAGTGTTGTGTGAGATAGCCATTAGCTACAGTGACTGACTTATGAAAAGCTAATATCTTTCCTATCCAGCACAACTAGAGTCCTTTGCACTTACTTTGGATTCTGGTTTGATCTGTGCTAAAAGGAGAGAAAATCTGTCATGTTTAGCTGGAAAGAAAATCCCTCAAACCTTCTGTTATGCTGCTAGCAAAGCTTCATGGATCTGAGGATATCATTAATATTTTTGGACAATTACTTAGAGAAAGTTTTGGAGGACCATGTTCTATTGCACTTTAATCATAGTCCAAAATTGAGTTAATTTCTCTGAAAGGCAGATTCAGAAGAAAACCAAATCAGAAGTTAAAGCAATGTCAAAGACACTTGTTTGTTCATTTCTCAAGTGACACACTTCCTTTTCTTATTCTTTTTTTTCCAAAATTATATTTAATTTCATTTGGATATTTCATCTTAATAAAATGCATTCTTAAGAAATAAAAATTACTGTCTCTGCCATGTGAAATTTTCTAAGTACGAACTGTTGATTATGGAACATTAATTTAGTGAGAAAGTTTATCTCTGTGTCTGTGCTCATAAGAACCTCTCATGAAAAGGACATTTGCCCTCCATTTTACTGAGTGATAATACTTTTTTCCAGTTTTTCTGAGCAGTTTGTTTAGAGGAAGGAAGGAATACCGTAGCATCAGTGCTTTGCCATGTAAAAGAGCTTCTATTCACAGATTCCTTTTGATCTTCAAATACTGACCTGCAAAGACAAAGAATAAGAGTTTGAGTCCACATTTCTGAACTGGCCTGCTTAGGAAAAGACAGGCAATTTTCAAAAAAAAAAAAAAAAAAAAGAGACCCAGCAAAAGACTATCCAGCTATCCATTTTGTTTTTCCTAGAGATAGCAATACCTTTCTCATACAGAAATAATCAAGCATACAAAAAGGGACTCTGAGCACGGAATGCTTTGAACTGATACGATATCAGAAAGATGCTTATAAAGCTAACCAGCAAGTGAAATTTCACAATGGACTGTTAGGGTCAACTGCATAAAAACATGGGTGGAAGAGCCAGGAACCTACATCCGTGGAAGGAGGTACAATTCAGCTAATGCAAATTATCCATCTGCAGCAAATCAATCCTGAAAACATCCTGAATGCTTGACCTTTAGAAAAAGAGTATCAAGGGAATTTGAAGTTGGGGTCCCATTGAGCTCTTATCTAACTCAGTTACGTCTGACTTTTTACCCTTTGTGTTTGACTAAACAGCATCCTGTTAATTCTGTTCTTTGGATGGGCAGAGAATGCTCTAAGATAATTCTCCAAGGTTTTCTTTTTGTCTGCTGTTACAACGGTGTTCCATTTGCAAAATCTGCTGATTGAATTGTGTATGTGATAAAACCTACTGCCCCCGTATTTTGCAAAGGAAAAGGGAGTAGTCAGGGGGCTGTGCACCAAATAACTTCAATCTAGTATTCGTTTATCAGTTTCCTAGTCTAAAGAGGTTTTTCATGTAGGAGTCCTTCATTTTTAAGAGCAAAGACAGAGCTGATTTACACTTAATTCAAGTATGAATTTCCTTACTTTTCAAGAGGGTTTTTTAGGTCAGACAGCTGACTATTAAGTAAAATGAATATAAGGAAAAAAGTATAAGAAGAGGAATCTATGTTTGTTTGTTGTTTTTGTTTTTTTTTTTTTTCAAGGAAAGCTGTATTAAGAAAATTTAAGTCAAGCCACCTTATATCTGGACAATGGGGCAGACAAAATAAATCCTATCTACCAAAGTGCAACATGAAGGGAAAAAAATTATGCAATTTTAGGCCATCTTAAGAAGCTAAAATAATATATGTTTGATATACTGTGATGAAGAATGTCTGAAACACAGCTTAAAAAGTCCTTTGAGGAACTGATTTCATGCATCTTCTCCAGGGTATCCATGCTTGCACAAGCCATCCAAATCTGTCTTTGCAGAACTTGCGGCTTCTTGTGACAGAGATTCACAAAGGGTACAGGGAGAACATTTTTAGTAGTTGACAGCTGAGTTTCCCTGGTCAGTGATAACTTAGTCTAAGTATTTTAATATGTATTTAATTGAGGTCAGGTTGATGGACAAAAACACACTGGTTATATTTGTCAATGCACATTTCATAACTGAACCATAATTTAGTCCAACATTGATTGTTTCAAATGGAAAGACTTTCTATGTGTGTGATACTTAGAATGTCTTCTCTTTCCAGTCACCATTGATCTGAAAGTCCTTCACAAAATACTTTCAATGTCTCAGGTTGCCCGAGAGGTTGTGAAGTCTCCATCCTTGTAAATATTCATAAGCCAACTGGAAATGGACCTTGGCAACTGTGGTGACCTGTAGGTGGCCCTGTTTGAGCATAGTGTTGGACAATATCATCCCCAAAGGTCAATTCCAACTATTTCAGGATCATACGAGTCCACTCATAAAAATATTTGGTTTTTCAACTTAGAAGCAACTAGACTGGAAATTCTCAAAGGAGTTAAAGTGAGTTGAGCACCAAAATGCTCCTGCATATTCCAGCTACAGTTCAGAAACTTCAGAGAATCACATTGTCACTGAAACCCAGGAAATAAACTCTCCAACCAACTTCCTAGGTTAGAAAGCATTACTTTATTAACAGCTGGATCCATGAGGATTGCTCCTCAAAACATGCATACACAGCAACCTAACAGACCAGGTTATAGTCATGAAATAATGCATATTCACCACATTTCTATTGCATATTAAATGTTTCATTAATTCATGCATATATGCTAGTTATATCAGTGGATAAGCTTCTAGATCTTCTGATGAATATTTTCTCCTTGAGAGTATCTCAAATATGGGGTCAGGTCATAAAGTACTTTTCTTGCCATTCTTTACGCTGAGACACAGTCCTTGCTCTCAAAACTCAGGCATCTGCTAGTACATATTAATCACTGATAGAGGCAAATGAGGAACCAATAGCTTGCACAAGACTATTAGTCACAGATGTAGGGATCAAACACTATTGGACTAAAGTTAAAATAATTTTCCATCATCATTCCCCACTGCTGCATAGATTTTTTTTTAAAAAAAATAGAACTTGTTTGGTAACAACATGAAAGATCCATGGCTAAATTACCAATCGAGGGCACAATACCACCTGTCCTTACAGACCAATTGTAACTTGTTTATGTGCAATTTCATTTCCACTCAATGGAAAAAAAAAAGAAAAAGAAAAAAGAAAACTTGTCCTAGATTCTCCTTATTCTCCTTCTTCAGCTCTTAAAGTGAGATTGCCAAATATTCATTTTGGACATAAAAAACAAAATCTGTTTTTAAAATATATTGGCCTTGCAGAAAACAGCAGGAGCTGCTGATTGACATCTCTGGAAGTCTGGAGGTGACTTTTGGCAGTTGGGCTACAGCTTCATCTTTAATCAATAGTAGTAAATGTTGCTTTATGCTTTATGAAAAATTGACCAAGATATGTAAGTTTTCACCTGGTGTCTAGGAACTCTAACTATATCAATATCTAAATCCATAGCTAAAAATTTCCATCAGCTGTGTTTTGCCTCAATTTTCTCTGGGGAAAAAAAAAAAAAGCAGAACAACTCCAAACCAGAAAAATTACCCCCAAAGCTAAAAAGAGCAAAACCCCTTTGTCTATATCATAAGTCTTTGAGGCCTGTGGAAGATTACATCTACTTTTAGCAGAGGCACAGTGAAACAAATGATGCTATAGTCACTTCTCTGAGAATTGATGTCTTGTTTTGGAAGCTAGTAACAAACTATTCATAAAACATAATTTTTTTTTTTAGCACAATATTACTTTTCCCAACTTTTCTATGTTTTTATTATTGAGTGACAAAAACGCCTTCCACATGTATTTCACATCAGTGGAGTTTATATATTTTCTGTCACTGTGTGTTAGTCTAAGGCAATCTAACATAGAAAATATCTTCCTACTACCCTTGCAAAGAACAAACTGTATGCTTTTACAGAAAAAGAGGTGTATTTTTTGGATGTAGAAAAGAATTGTAACTTTTTATATATGTAAAGTAATGCTTAAAGCTTTCGTCTTGTATCCAGGGAACACAGGGACTAATTGTGCTATATAGATGCTGCAGAGACCAGGATGCAAAGTCAAATTGGTAGGAAGTATATTATTATCCCTCTGAAATCTGCAGATTGGCTTTTGTCAAAGTGAAGGAAGCTCACAAAACTTGTACAGCTCTGCAATCCAGGCAGGAAGGCACCTGTAACACCATATTACCTCCCTTATTGAAAATACACTTATGTGTTGCAGAAAAAACATTTGTTTTCATTGTATTTGTTACAAAGCTTGTTATCTCCATAGAAAAATTGTTGTGTATTGATGTGTATGTTGTTCTTATGCATTTTCTCTTCTGTAGGCCTTTGATTTCCCCCTCCCCCCTTTTTCTTTTTTTTTCCTGCCTGTTTTCGCTTTATTTTAACAAGACAGGATTCGCAGCTACAAAATGGGTTCTGAGGCTACCCAGTGCTTGGCAGATCAGTCTGAAACTTACAGTCTTTCCAGTTAAATTAATGTGCTTTGTATGTGTTTTGCAAAAATATTATCACCTAGATCAGGTGCTTGAGACCATGTCCAGGTAGGTATTGAAGGCTCCTTAATCTTGTAGGGCTATTTGCTCCAGAGTTTGTCACAGGAGAAAGTTCACCCCCCTCAACCTGCTGGCCACACATCAGGAGGTGGGCCTCCTGATGCAGCCCAGGACACTGCTATTTGTCTTTGCAGCAAGGACACATCCCTGCCTCATATTTGAATTGGTGTCCATCAGAAGCCCCACTTCCTTTTCTAAAAAGCTGCTTTCCAGCTGGCTGACCCCCTGCATACACAGGATTTGTTCCCGTCCAGGTGCAGGATTTAGCATTTGTTTGCCCTGTTGATGATTTAGCAAGGGAACACTGAGCTGTCATTTTAATGACAGCCTATGAATTACAGCCAAAATTAAAAGAAAATAGAATTTTTTCCTTGGTTTTACACATGATAATTGTTTTTTGATAGAGACAGTATTTGCAAACTTCCATATGTGTTGGCAGATGAACCCTTTATGTGGTAGAAGCTTGTCTAGGCAGCATATACTACTGAGAAGAACTGCTATTCCCCTCAGGCATGATTATAAAACCTGATTTTACCTTTATTTGTCAATGAATCAGTTATTATTTTGGAGTTATCATAACCCCATCTCTAGAAATGCCTTGAGGATTTCCAAGATTTCCTGCAAAATCAAATTATATAATGAAATTATTTACCTTGAGCTAATAAGTCAAAATAGGGATAGAGGTAATGCAGGTTTTAGCCATCTACTCACTACTGTTTTGCCTAGTTCACAGTCCTCTTCTGACACATTATGCCAAATCTATCTATAAGATTGAAGTTTTGAGGTTCAATGTGCTTCTTTGAGAACCATTTGCTTAGAGATCTGTCAGGTTGCCTTTTCTCTGTTCCTAGAATGGAGAGCCATGCCATGGCATTACCTAGCTAAGACAATTTAGCAGAAAACAATAATAATGCAATGGAAGGGCTGTATTATAGAAGACAGTTGGACACTGTGGGCATTCAATTAGGTATCATATTAATTCTTGGCAACACCATTGTCCCTGGCACCAGATTCCATTGAAGGTTCAGGAATCTGACATAGAAGTACTTGCCCTGCTGAATGTCAGCAAGACCAAATTTATGTCAGAAACAGTTTAAAATAAAACTCAGAAGATGCCTTCCCTCTCTCATCAGAGGTCTGATGCACAGGGACACAAAGGCTATTGAAGTTTATAGGTGTCTTTTCTGATGACTTTATATAAAAAACTTCATTTTCATTGAAATTTATAGAATTTTGGTCACATTGTTCTCATGAATTTGAATACGAGAGAAACAGACACTTTCTCTGTTGTTCTTTTGTCATATAAACTCTATCCTTTAGAACTACTCACATTTTGACAATTACATGTTTTGGGGTCTTACTTACTGGGTAAAATAGTTGGTAGTACACAACAGATTTCTAGTGGGGTTTTTTTTGTGTGTTTTTTTTTTTTCTTTTTTTAATTATGAAGTATAAGTATCAAAGAAGTTGATAAAGCATCACATCATTTCCCCTTTCTTTTGTCTCTAGTTGGAAGGCAAATGGATATGTAGGAATAACCTGTATCATGAGAAAAGGAAAAAAAGGATGTCAAAATTGTAAAATGATGCCTTCTTCCTTGTATTTCCAGTTAAACAAAAGAGAAAACAATTACTCCAATGTTAATTTAATGTTTGGTCTTAAATATTTAAAAATTAAATATTTTTAATTTGAAAACTTGGATAATTCAAGATATTTCCTCTGTTACCCAAAAAACTAATTTATGAAAATTTCCTTCATTTGGTAGATCTGTAATGGACTTTAATTATGAAAACTTTGAACTCGATAAATGTTGTCAAGACTCTTGAAACTTAGGTTTGGGAACAATGTCATGTTTTCTTTGTACAAAATCTACTTCACTTCTATGCTGAGTCTACCAAGCAAGGCTGACATAAGGATTGAGCTTAGAAGAAAAGATGATATTGACCTATTACAAAGTATAACTTAAAGCATCAAGACAAAACTTTTCCTAATTTCATTATTTAAAGGTAATATTTTTCAATACTCTCTGTTAAACTGAAGTGGGGGAGACTTAAAAAATAGAACAAGATTATTAATACGGCTGTAGTTTCCAAATTACGCGAGATCTCTAGAGAGCTGAAGCAAAGCCTGTTGGAGTCACTGAAATCCTCATACATAAAGAATACACCCGATATTATTCAGAATGAACACCAATTTAATTATATTCTGCAAGCTGGACAAATAGCATGGAGTGTATGTCAACAAAGTTTCTCCATGGAATAGTGTCCTCTATGCAGGTTGGAAAGAAAGTAGACCCAGAGAAAATAAGGGCTGTGTGAAGCTAACAAAGAAAGAAACTTGCCCCTACAAAACAAATATTTTTTTTTCAAATAGAAATGATATTACAGTAGAACAGTCAAAGAAAATTATTTCTTCTAGTCATGAATAACTAAAGCCATTTTTATCTGTCATAATTCCTTTTCATGCTGAAACCAAGCAATGCAATGGTTATAGGTTTGGAATCAAAGTATATAAGAAAGAGAGCATACAACTGTTTTCAAAAAAGGCTGTTTTTAAAAGAGGCTGTGATATAATTAGTAGAGATGTCAGAATAATGCTTTAAGCAAAATAAAAATATACTATTCATTCATCATTTTTACAGAGGCACTGCAAAATGTTCTGCCTTTCCCTTTCTAATTCCTAGACACACATATACACACTAATGTAGGTATGTTTTAGACTCTTTGCAGGAGATCAAAAGAAAAATACACCATAATTAGAAGAAATTATTATTCTCAGCAGCATAAAGTGTAATAAATAAAGGATATTGACTCAAGAATGAGAACACAAGAAAAGAAATTAGGCATCCACATGACATAAGAAAACCTGTGTAGTATCCTTGCTAAAATACATTGCCTCATTGCAAAAGTGAGTGGAAGAATGCTTTCAAAATATATTTAGAAAACTATTGATTTTTTTCAAGTACACTGGCCTATGGATGTCTAAGATGAAATCTTTTGCACAAACTGACACCCTAAGAAAGGCTGTGTGATGTACAGCAGGACACTAAGTACACATGTAAACTGCAAAAGTTCTTCTCTCCAGCTGGGGATATCAAATCCCTGTGAAACAACTTGCCTTTCCAAACATGGGCACCTGTATACAATATGGGGCATATACCATCCTTTACACTTGTAAACTACTGCTGCAGTTTCAAATACCATTGCAAGTGAGACTGCATTACTCTATGTGAGCAGTACACTGGATGGTGGTGGGCTTGATGGCCAATGTAACAACATTATAATATTGTGTGTGTTTATTACCATGATTTGATCTTTCCATTTCAATCAACATTGTGAAATATTCATTTCTGAGGGGGGGATAAATCATAGCTTCTACTTCCTTACCTTAATAAATTAAAAAAAAAAAAATAGGAAAACCAGCCTGAAGTTTTGGCTTTTTGTGTTCTCCTACAAGACCCAGGGACAGTACAGCTTCTTCTCATGGCTGTTCAACTGAAGTAGTAAACTGGAATACTTACTGATGATCTTTGATATTCCAGATTTAACATTTGGTGACATATCCTCACATCCAAAATTACCTTTATCAAAAGACTTGAGTTGCTTTTTTTCTGAGATTCATCAAGTGGGCATGAAGTTGGTGTGCAAAAATATTGAGCTTTATCACAGCAAAGTGACTTGCAGGGGAGTAGAAGGCAGTTTGTATTTATTATCCAGGTAACTAATGATATTTATTCATATTCGTTTCATATTCTTTAGAGGGTAGTACACATGTACTCACTTTACTGACAACCAGACCACTCTTTTAAAGGTCATATTATTATTCACTTCTACCTTTGCTCATCAGCATGACATAATCTGGCCTGTCACTGTTCTCTTCTGCTCAGATCTGATATCATACAGAAGATCTGGAAATCTTACATTTTATTAATACATAGAAAATACAAGAAAGAGAACAAATAATTTAAGAGACTACCCAGGCAAATATTATTACGTATGACAAAACATTAAAGCAATAAATGAAGTTGCCATTTTCTCTATAAGCCCACTTTTTTGTTAATTTCACCTTAACCATAAGAATGTAAGCTGCGTTAAATATTAATTATTCTGAAATAATGTATTTTTACTAGGTAAGAAACATTTGTTGTTGACATTTAATTATGACTTTATTATGCTAATAAGCAGATGTCCTTCATATATTTATCTATGACTTCTTTCTCTTCTTTTTTCATTCCTTGTTATGTAAAATTGACTGTCAAAACAGCTTTCTGAAAATTACCATGTTTAAGTTAATTAAGCAATATAATTCAAACTATGATAAAAAAATTACTGTGCTGAAAGCTGGTGGTAACTCATAACATTTTAAAGTTTTATGTAAAGTAAAGAAAAAAATCAATCAGGGGAATAAGGCACCCAATTTCTCGTGATTCATCATTTAGCTGCCTAAATCTAAGAGCTTTTTGAAAGGGAGGGCTCATTACAGAGGAATTGATTCAGATTAACTGTTTCTTTTGAACTCCAGTGCCGCTTTCAGACACATTTACAGTGTCTGATGTAACAGAGGCTTGGCAGCAGGCTAAATGCTGCCTTGATTTTTTTCTTTTCTTTTGTACTGAACCCCTTTCTAGCTTGATAATTGGTTAGTATTAAAGATGGCAAAGAACTGTTGCTGATGGGGAGGAGTTGTTATTTCTGTGTCACCTTTGCATGTAGCATCTTCATCATACTGGATATACCCTTGGGATACTAGTAGTAATGCTTTCCTTTTCTTCCTGCTAGATTGGGTGGCATGCCAATTGTGAGCTGCAATAGTTCTGTAGCTTGAGTATATTGCATCCAGGTTGCTCCAAAGGCAATCTGACCAAAAGCATTATGCCACTGTCTTTACTGTCTTTGTCATTTCAAGTCTAATAGGAAGATTTTTTTGACCCATGTTGGTCATAGCTGAGAATGATGGGAAATACAGAGGTTGTCTTGAGCCTCTTTGCTCTGAGCCAATTACGGCATGAATGAAAGGGATAACTGACATTAGTTTATCTTAGCTTGCTTCAGTTTACCTGTCTATCACAAATAAGTGTTTGTCTCTATTAAAAAATATAAAAATAAGTGTCTTTTGTAAAGATAGAGGTTCTCCTATTTTCAGGATCAGACTGACTTTGCACCATGACAGCCTTGTACTGTAGCAGTTAGGCAGTTATGGGACATTACAAGCTATCTGAGAAGGGTGGACCTTGTGATGTCATAGGAATAACATGTCACCTCTTTTCTTGCCTGCCAACCACAATTTCCCTTCCACCAGAAAGTAACATGAAGGAATGAAAGACTGATGCCCACTTGAATCTCATTCTAGCATGAATCCAAGACTCAATAGTGTTTGAATCATGGAACTTTGTGTTAAATAGTTTTTCTGCACCTCACAAATCATATTTTGTAAGCTGAAACTGGCAAAAGTTATAAAAAGCTGAAGGAAATACATGGTTAATTATTGCACATCAAACTGAGCATCATGTACTTTACATTTTCTTGCAAAACATTTATATTTTTCACTTGAAAAAAAAAAGCTTTTTTTGTTTGTTTGTTTGTTTTGTTTTTGTTTTTGTTTTGTTAAATTCTTAAGAAATTTCCTCTGTTCTGGTGACACATTAGAGATCAGGGAGAGCAATGCATATCTTTGGGATAAGCGAAGAGGTGAGTCTAAGTCCCGAGTAGTACTACAGGCAGTTGCACTAATGTTTATGTTTGATGATCATCATTACCAACTAGTTCAAGAAAATATGGACTGTTAGACTTACAATGAAAATTAGCATAAAGATACCTGGAGTTTTCTCTGAATATTTCAAACTGTTTAAAAATAATAAGTCAACATTACCAAATTACTGTAATACTGTGCAAGAAAGAATTACAATCATGTTTTGAAACACAAAATTTTCAGCACCTTAGCAGAGTAAGAAAAAAGGCTGAGGTAAAAGCTTTTCAAGGGACCTTACAAAAAAGATGCTACTTTGGTTTTGGTTTATATTTCCAAAATGTCATATTTGTATGTATAAAGAACCTGATTCAGAAAATTCCTTTTATAGGAATATAATTTAAATAACACACATAGTTCTGTTTTTCAGGTGATTACTTATGCATGCACAAGGTTTAAGATTTGGGTTTAGTTGTTGTGGCTTATTCTTTCTCCTATTTTTAATTGCATAATTTACTATAACAATGAATCTGTTCTCCCCAAACCTGTACTCTACTGGATCTGATGTCCATTTTCTTTTGGAATTCTCTCATATTTTAGTGTTTTAGATCAAGAGAAAAAGAGTCAATATCAAGAATAGACTGTGAAATCCAGGTAATGACATAACGACTCTGGGCGGAATTTAGAAAGTGACTTTACTGACCTCTTATAGACTTAACATCACAGTATTGAGTTTCAAAAAAAAAAAAAAAAAAGCAATTTTCAAGTCTTGATTTTTTGGGTTCTAAGAAACAGCAGTAGTGACCAGAGAGAGATTCAGTAAAAAGACAAATAATAATCTAAGAACATAAACAGGTATGTGTACTATATAGAAATACCTTTTACTTGGGAAGGGCTTAAGATGTGACTAACTGGCCAATGAAGTGGCAATTAGGTTAGTAGTCACAATGTGACATAATCCAATGGGCATAATTTCCTATGTTGATTTTATCAAAAACCCCCAAACCATTTACACTTACATGATGACTCTCATGTAGAAAGCATTTTCACTAATAGCCAGACACATTGTTTTATTGGTTCACTTTTGTTCAAAATCAGGATCTAAAAGGGTGATGCCATCGTGCTTAGAGAAAGTCATAAAGTCTCAAGGACTTTGAATTCTGAACTAATTCAGTACAGCTAGTGAGCATACAAATTAAAGAACTGTTTGATATATTGTAAGAGAGAAGTACAAAAAGAAAAAAATTGCACATGCAGATTTTATTTCTATACTACCTGAATGCTTGTACTATATCTCTTTAGGAGACTTATAATTTCTTTTAATATTATTTAGTTGTATTTGGTGAAGATGAAAAGAATTACACAAATCTAGGGTTTGTTTGGTTTGGTTGCTTATTTATTGTTTTGGAGTTTTTGACTTTTTTTTTTTTTAATGTAATCTGCTGTTGAAAGGTCAATATACTAGTCCCAGTGTACTTGTCTGTCCATGTGTATAGGGCTTTCTTTCATCTGAATACTCACATTACATTGTTGCCTTAGTGCAGGGGGACTTGGTCTGAACCTTGGGGTCAGCATGATATATAACCTGATCTTTAAAATTTTATACAGGGCTCAGGTAAACCTGAGTTTTACAATAGTTTAAGACCACCCTGTTTGTGACTCTTCATGCCAAGATCATGACAGCTGCCAAATTATTATTTCTTCTCAACTTTGAGGTTTTCCTGTTGGTCTTCATGTCTATAGTCCTTTCTCACAAATAGCTGCCTTGACATGTCCCACTATCATGTCTGGGTTATTTGAAGACACCATCCTATTACTACTTTCAGCTGGAGGACCACATCTTCTGGTTCCAGAGTTTGAAGTTTACATTATAATAGTTAATTTCCAGTGTAGCATTTCCCTCCTTCATAGCTGCCCAAAACATAGGAACAATGTTTGGTGATTTCAGTCATATGACTTTCCCTTGCATGCAAAGCACTTAAAAAGCCATGATAATTTGAAAAAACCTTTCTCTGTACCATTCACCCTTTCATAGCAGCCTGTATTTTCAATCTGCCTCTACTGAAATTTTCACTTCCTGTTTTTACATTCCTAAGTCCTAATTTTTCCATCTCATCATGAACTCTTTAAAATCATGTACATCTTCATGTGTGGATCCAGCAGTAGTTGTGTAGCTGCTAACAGTAAATTTCTCACTGTCTTGCTGTGTGAGGGAGATGGTTAGACAATATGATTTCTACTGAGAACAGTAACTTAACTGGTGGCAGTTTTACTGAAAAAACTCTGCTGCACTTTGATCTGTATTCTGTCTTTTATATCCAAAAACGTTTCCCTCACAGGCAATGGCCCAAGTACTATATGATGTGCATTGTGTAATCCTGCAAACAATGTGTTGAAAAAAACTAGTAGACAAATTAATTCAGTGCAATTCTGCAAGGTCTGGGAATAAAACCAGATGACTTATTTGACAGCTGTATTGCTTAAAAAGCTCCATAAGTAACAGAATCCTTTTAACCCACTGACAGACAGTAAAACACTTGTGTTTTTGTTGGCTGATCAGTAACTGTCTGAGCACAATCTCATGCTGTAATTTGCAATGACACAGCTGCAGTGGACAAGCCACTATACAGCTTTTTGGTCAGGATATTGACAAAGAACTGGTGCTGAAAATTTGATACAGCTTTGTGCATTTCCTACCAAAGCATTACCACTATATCTTATTGGCAGTGGCAACACTGGTGCTGTAAGTTCTCAAGTCAGAAAATCTTTTCTGATCTGAATTCATTAAGTGAGGTTTGGTTCATTTGTTTTATTCTGCTATTTCAGCTGGGAATGTCTTGATTGGTCTCTTAGCTAACTTGGAGAATACTTTTAAGCACACTTACAAATCACCTCACAGCAACACCTGGCTTTAAATAAGCCTGAATTCAAAGCCCTAACTTTAGTTAGCTACTCTAACTGTTTCAGCTTTGCAATTTTGGTAATAAATACGATGAACCACCACAACCCTGCCTAAAATGAATGGCAGTTTAATCTTTCTGAAAAACAGGGTTTAACTGCACATGATAACTAAATTGTAATTTCTCATTGTTCTCTTTAAACCTTCATTGCCATTGTGCCACAAATGGCCACAGCTTCTGTATTTAGATGTAGAAATGCTTATTTTGTGTAACAATGTCCAGGATCCAAGATAAACTTCCTGGTTGGAGCAGTGATTACAATTTAGCTGAGGAATTTAGCAGACTTTATTGTGGATGCAGAGTAAACTACTCTAGACAGAACTTTTGTGGATGGGCTTGTATCTCAAAAAGATGCACTCCAACTCACAAAACAGATGTTTTCATTGCTGTTTTCCCACACCATGCTGACATAAACTTTGATAGGATAATGTGCAAAATGGGAACAGTTCTTTGGTCAGAAGAGATGAAGGTTCTTTCAGGTGGAGAAAGGGGAAGTGGGTGGTCCATGACCTCCACAGGCTGACTCCTTGGCACACCATTCACACTGCACTGCAAAATTTTATTTATTACCATATCATCCTATGTGCATTATGAAATCCCTTAGGAAAGGCATTTTCTCCTCTTTTTCTGAAAGGTAGTAAATTCCTTCTAAATAAAACTTATATTCAGCTGTGAAGAAATGACCTGTTTTTGAACAACAAATTTACTCATACACATAGTTCAGAGCTGTACAGAAATATATCCTTTGCCATGTTTATTTTAGTAAAAACTACTGGCAAATGGCTTCACTTACTTTTTTTTCTGTGTTGTTTAGTCCTAGTTGAACATAAAAAATGTCATATTTCAGTCATCAATAATTTTGGTACTATTTCTACATTCAAATCTATCACATCTCTAACATGGACTATTTCACCCTTGGGGGAATGTAGTTAACACATGTATATCTTTATTTCATTTCTCCCTATTTTAGTTGTATGATCATCTATAATGGAACTCTGACGTATTAATTACAAAACATAGAAAAAAAATCAGCAATTTCTAAATAGGATTATTACTAAAATGTTATTTTGGAAGAATTTTTTCTCTAAACCCTCATATATCTAAAGGCAAGTCTCAGCTGATGAAATTAGGTGTCTGTAGCAGTGTTGGCCTTCCACAGTCTGAATCGTAAACAGCCTGATACTATACTATGGACACATATATACACACAGAATATATACTAGTCTTGTCTATTTACCTAAATGAAAGTCTTTGCTGTCCTTTAGCTTTTTTTCCCCCTCTGTCCCATTCTAGTGTTGTACTTCACCATATATGAATACATAAATATACAATTCTGCTTCTCTAGGGAATCATACAGAGTGGAGTGGGAGGAAGCCCCATCATTCTTACACATGCAGGTTTTCATGTGTGAACAATCAGTAATCAAAATGCTTTTCTTTATTTATTTGTGTATTCTGTTACTTATGTCAAAGGGATCTTAAAACTTTCCTATAGAGAAAGGCCCACAGTCTCTGTACACCAACATAGACATCAGGGGTTCCTCGTGATTTGTGTTTGTCCCCAGATGCATCTTTTGGACAGAAGAGCAAATACAGTTAAGCACAGATGATGCAGTAAAAATCTAGATCAGAAGCAACAACTAGCAGCCTCTGATTAGACCACAGTAGAAGTTATTGTTTAAAATAAATTAATAAAGAAAAAACACCTTGACAAGCAAAAATGCCAGATCCTTCTTCCTGGTGTTCCTAGAAAACACCAGTGCATAAATGTTGGTGTCATCAGGGGATTAGTCTTTCTCTTTGACTGTCTGCATCTTGCTGCAGCCTGGTGTATTCAGGCAAGGCCTCAGAATGCTGAGGGGAAGCACAAGGGAAGATAGCTGTCCCTCCTGAGGATTGAAGGAGGAAGTTGTTTCTGCTTCCTTCTCAACCCCTCTCATCCTCACACTTTAACCACCTTGGTGACTGACAGTGATATTTCTAAAATGATGGGAATGGTAAATATTGGCCTTGCCTTTTTTCCTTGACCAGTAAAACCAAATTAATAAGCATGATAATAATTTATCTGACAAAAACAGTAGACCAACATAAGCTAATCTGCTCCCAGGACTTCCCTCTGAGCACTTCTGGCCTTTCCGTTGTAGAATGGTTCCTCTGCTGTTTCCCTCTTTGGTCTTCAATTTCCCCCCTGGAAACAATGACCATTCAATGCTCTTCCTCAGTATTCCATGTATTTCTGCAGTGTCATATCATAGCTTCATTTTATTATTCTTTCTCACCTTTGATCACACATATTTCCTTCAAAATACTTTTCCGTTTTTACCCAGTTTCTTCCTTTTGGGAATTAAGCTTTGCACCGGGACATTCATCTCATGGGAGGCAGTGATTTTTACACCAAGAGGGATCGAGTGCAGTTGAATTTTTTTTTTTTTTCAAATTTTTTTGACAGAGGTCTGTCTTTTGCAGGCAGAGGTACACTCACAGTTCTTATGTGCTTGTGTATTTGCAGTCATATGGTGCCAAGTCTCAGGTAAAGTAACTCATGATTTACCTGTCTTGCAGACATACATGGGGACCCTGCAGGAGGGGCCAGGCAGGTGACAAAAAGGCCCTAAGAGAACAAGCACTCACGTTTTTTTCATGACCGGTGCATCTAGCACCATAAAGTTAGTGTTTTCAGCTTTCAGAAATAAATTTTCCTAAATCCTTAGCTGTAGCCTGGTGTCTGGGGTACCTGTGTGCATTTTTGCTACACGACTGGGATCCATTGTCAAGTTAACAATTAATTATATGGATTTGTGCTGACTCTGAGAGTGGACAAAGTGAGGCACGACATAATTCTCTGCCTCATATTTCAAATATCAGATTTGAGTATGTTTAGTTTGCTTTGAAAAAAGTTGTCATTACTATAAGGTTGAGAAGATTATATGGAAGAAAATCCTAATTGAATAGAAAAAGTATTGAAAAATGTAGGAACCCAAGAAAATGCTTGGAAGCCCACATGGCTCTTTCAGGGCTTAAAAACTGTCTAGCAAGCGAGACTGAAAATTAAACTTGATTAAATCTCTAACAGACAAAATGTTCAGCACACAGTTAGATAAATCATGTGAGCAACTGGCTCATGGGTGGGTCACAAAGGGTTATAGTGAATGGGGTTACAGCAGGCTGGTGACTCGTCGATAGTGGGATTCCACAGGTTTCCATCCTCTGCTGAATTCTCTTCAACATCTTCATAAACAACTAGGATGCAGGATTCAAAGGTATACTGAGTAAATTTGCAGATTATACTAAATTGGGAGGAGCTGTTAACTCCCTCGAAGAAAGAGAAACTCTGCGGAGAGACCTCTACAAATTAGAGGTCTGTGCAATCATCAACCATACCTAGTTTAACAAAGGCAAGTGCTGGATTCTGCACCTGGGATGAGGTAACCTTGGATGTGTGTGTAGATTAGGGAGTGGGACACTGGAGAACAGCAATATGGAAAGGGACCTTAACATCCTGGTTGATGGCAGGTTGAATGTGAGTCAGCAGTGCCCTGGCAGCCAGGAGGGCCAACTGTGTCTTGGGGTTCATCAGGCAAAGCATCACCAGCCGGTAAAGGGAGGGAATTGTCCCACTCTGCTCTGACCTGGAGCGGCCTCACCTTGAATATTGTGTGCATTTTTGGGTGCCACAATATAAGAAAGATGTTAAGTGATTAGAAAGTGTCCAAAGGAGGACAGCGGAGATGGTGAAGGGCCTTGAGGGGAAGCCACATGAGGAGCAGCTGAGGGCACTTGGTCTGTTCGGTCTGGAAAGAGGAGACTAAGGTGAGACCTCATTGCAGTTAAAACTTCCTCGTGAGGGAAAGAGGAGGGGCAGACAGTGATCTCTCCCCTGTGGAGAGATCAGTGACAGGACCCAAGGGAATGGCCTGAAGTTGAGTGAGGGGAGGTTTAGGCTGGATATTAGAAAAAGGCTCTTCACGCAGAGGATGGTTGGACACTGTAGCAGGCTCCCCAGGGATGTGGTCACAGCACCAAGCCTGAAATAGTTCAAGAAGTGTTTCAACAATGTCTCAGGCACATGGTATAATTCTTGAGGCTGTCCTGTGCAGAGCCAGGAGTTGGATCTTGATGATCCTTGTGGGTCCCTTCTAACTCAGGATGCTCTATGATTGTACAATTCCAAAGTCAGTGTTAATGCACAGCTTGCTCACATTCTCAGAACCAGCCATCTGCAGATGCTGATATGAAGCAGTACCACATGGGAGATGTTTGGATTTCCTGAGCTTTCTCAAGATTTTTTTCTTCCCTGTCATGTAAAACTTGATGAGCCAAAAATAAAGAGTATCTGAAATGAACTTGGTGTGATACTTTTTCAAAAATAAAAAGAGTCTTTTCTTTAGTCTTGAACTTGCCAAAATAGGAAATAAAGTCTGGCAGAGAAGGACTATTATTTGCACTTATGTTGAGATAAGAGCTAAAGGTTACCCTAACTCTGGCATAAGTAAATGGGTTGTCCTACTGTAGACTTAAGTACATTGTAAGGGGACGTGTTGAATGGCAGGAACCACAATTCTGGTTTATATAGGCCCAGTAGTGATTGCTGAGCATCACACATAGCATTCCCTTTCCACCTTCCTTTTCCCTTCATCTCCAGAGCTCTTCTTCTGCCTTCAGCATCTGCTACCAGCAGAGCAATAGTTAAATATCCTTCCTGATCATTGCTCCTTGAGGCTGGAAGCATTCATGTTTTTGGTGCTCAGATCTTTCACTCTCCAAGATGAGCTCACAGGAGTAAGTGACTCCAACACCAGAAGTCAGGAGAATTCATTTTATCTT
>JAWWLV010000100.1:25512593-25533146 GCA_035041135.1 Platyrinchus mystaceus | reverse complement strand
CTTTGACAGTGAGAAGGGGAACAAAGAATGTTTCTTATGTTTCATACGCTGCAACTGGCCATTGCTAAAAATCAGTCATTGGATGGCTTACAGTGATAATAATAATAATAGTGGTAAAAGGAAGTGGTTTTGCTTGTAAACATCCAGATTCTCAGTGCAAATAATCTGATTGAAATTGAAGGTCTTGAATGTCTCAGTCAAATCAGACAGAAGTGTTACATCCTTTGCAGGGACCTTGCTGTCTCTTTCTGTGTTACCTAACCAATTCTGTGCTCTCTCAGTCAAAGCTCCACAACCTTCCATTTTCTTTGCTGTGTAACAAAGGCTTGGTGCAAGTCTACAAGAGGAACTGTCAGGACCCTGGCTACTGAAGATAGGAGAGGTCTGATTTTAGAAAAAGTGGAATTGAAGGATCAGCTTTTCTGAGCTCATGTATGCTGAGGTCAGCATAAAGTGATTTGAAAAGGTGCATGCTGGTTTGATATTTATTCAGGTGTCAGTTTTTGAAGTTTGTTTAGCTAGCTGCAAAGTAGGAATGAAGGGATGTCATAGAAGGTCTTTATGAAAAGACCTTACCTTGAAGATGAGTCAGTTCCAGACACAAGACAAAATGTTCTTACGTGATGTTGGGACATGACCTCTTATACTGATGAACCCTGCATTCAGTCCCAAGAATCCAGAAATACATGGGAGGAGTGGGAGGATGATTTCAGTGTGGGGCATCATGGGTTGTCGTGGAGCTGTGAAATTTCTGCTATGCAACCAGCAGCAAAAATGACTTAAAAAGACACAGACCATGAAGCAGTCATAGAGTTCCTACTTTGTATTGTTTTCCCCTAGAGCAAATATACTCTTGCAGAAAATTGCAGAGTTTTTCATCTGTCAGCTGTTCAGAGCCTCAAGAAACTTCATCTAAGTACCAAGACTTCTTGATTCAGACCTTGATTCAGATATTTCTTATAAGAGGTGTTATTCAGCTTCTTTGTTTCTCAGCTCTTAGAAGGAAATTTCTTGGATTTGGATCAGATCCACCAGCCACATCAGAGCTGGTGTTGTTATAAAGCCCCGAGTGCTGGTGTCATCCCAGGTTGGACTGAGTTAAGTACTTGAAAATTAATGGTAAAAATCGATGGATTGAGGCAAATAATCTCAGGTATTATTATTGTCAATTGTCTAACAGCTGTGAGATGCATAGTCTGAGAGGCTATGTGACAGCATGAACTTGTACGATCTTGATAACAGCCCCAGAGGTTTAACGCTAGAATACAATCTGAACTTCTTAACTCTTTGCACAGAAATCTGTCCTTGTCGAAGTAATTGTCTCCTTCCCAGACCTTGCCTTGAAGTTTTCCTTTTGTCTTCAGTTTATGACAGACTCTCTTGATACAAAGCCTTTTGTGTTACTACCTCTGAAGGATGCTGTTTAAGAACAAAAACTTTTGTAATGTATTCTTTATCTATTTCCTCACATACTACACTGCATTTTAAGCAATGCTTAAAAAGCCCAGTATTCAAATCCTGTAAAAAATGAAACAGAATATTTGCAGTATAATGCTGGATGATGCATTGGGGCATATTTGGGGGAGTATGAATACCTTTTTTCCTTTGCCCTAAAGATTTTGCTATATGAACAATCAAGCTAAAGCACATCAATTAAGTCTTCTTTAAGGTGTACCACAATAATGCTATTAATGTTTTGCCTCTTTATGTTTTTTTCTTTGTCTTGGCTGTAAAAGGTGTCTTAAATAAATACATTCAACTGCTGTACATTCAGCACTACTGTTGCTCCTCCCTAAAATTTCTGAACAGTGTTTGGGGCTCTACAGGCACAGATAATATCTACACTGTAATCCAGGTATGTATTTTTATTCAGTAGTCTGGACTATGTCCTTTCTTTTTTGTTTGAATAAAGCAACTGTCTTTTGTTGGAAATGGCAAAATATCAGATATCACAACTCTGGCTATTTGAATGATTTTTAAATGAAGGAGATTTTGAAATGGAGAAGACCAGTGTTGACAGATTCAAGAGAGCAAACAGGAATTCTTCAGTCCCTGTGTCTGAGTGTCAGCTGCAGAGCCACATTTCAACTATCTTACTTATACTTTGCCAGTTATGCTTCTGTTTTAAATCTGCTTATCTGCAAATTGTTTCAACAAGAAACAAGGCCTGTCCTCCTTATAAGCTTGATCTGGCACTGTTAGTTGTTAAGGTACCAGTGTACAGCCCTTGCTGATGACTGATTGCTTTCAATAATCACATATAATTTTGTCACACTATTGTATGTGTGTAGGTAATAACATAATGAAGTGGGAACATGTCTTTATCTCTTCTCTGCAGCTGTCTCTTCAATTCCATTAAGCTCATGATCCTAGTTGTGTACATCCAGGAAAGTAGATTATTGTGTCTGCTCAATATCCCTAGATATAATAAGTTGGTAGATGTGTGATTTAGTCGCCCGCATATCTTGTATGATTTCACTTATACATATTATCATTGTTTTTTCTGTGATACTTTCTTTTCTGTCCTTCTACACTGATATTACAGATAACAGGGCACACCCTTCTGTACTGTACCACAACCTGCTAGTGGTACAGGAAGCAAATGGATACTGTTTAAAAAGTATCTATATAACCAGTGTACGTGTAATTTAGTTATAGATACCTTATCTGCTGAATGAATGCATGTTTGTTGGGATTAGAGGAGTTTTGACATTCACAATTGATTCAAAATTATATATTCATTAGGCATATAAGATAGTTAGGTGCCTGTGTGGATCCAGCTTTTAGGGAGAAATGCTGTATTTACCCACAAACTTCTTAATCCATCCCTTTTCATCAATTCAAGACTTCAAACTAGCATCAAAATGATTAAAGATTTTTCAATGCAGAGATGTCCCTGGAGTGAGTAGTAACACTTGTAAGGAAAACCATACAAAAAGGGTAAGTTTTCAAAGAAAAAAAAAAAAAAGAATTCTCCTTGCTTTTTCTTCCTCCCTCATGTTTTGTGGAAGGCTATCCAGGCTTCCCACAGCAAGAGAATACTTTTTCTGGAAATTTCTGTGTTTAGTCCCCTATTTATTTACTCTGTGCTCAACCTTTCTACAGTGTGTAATTCTGTTCATATAAACCGAATTAGTCACACTGCCTATGTTAAATATGTGCTCAAGCATTTATATACAGCAGCTCTAAGACAATACACAAAAATTTGTCTTATCAAGCTCTTCCTGTTCCTATGAAATTATTTTTTATTTATTAAAGGAATCAACAGCTTTGAAACATCTTAAACAACATGCAAATTTTCTTTTGAATATTTCTGGTTAGAAAAAAGAATACTAACCATCTTGGAAATAATAAAAATATAATCAGAGTGGTTTTATTTTTAAAGTTAAGAAAATGAAGCATAAATATTGGCAGAATTCCTTGAGGATAAGGAAAAAAATAGGTTCATTCCCTCAATCCAAGATCCCTGGAGCCCACAGACTTTTCTCTACTCTCAGATTTCACCTCCTAAAAATTGACTTCTCCGCATTCAGACCTTCACACCTCTCATCTTTCATTTTGGTGTTCTGTTGCTTTGTGCTGAATATAATAACAACAAATATTAACTAGAACATCTTCACATCACTTAGAATAGGATTAATTTATCATTTTCCCTAGATTAGACTAAACTACATTATATTAGTTTAGTTTGCTCTGATGTTGACATCAGGACAAGAAGCTAGTCTTGCTAAATTATCTTTTGTTCAATGAAACCCAAATTATAGCACTTAAAAAGTATGCTTCCATAGAACGTTGGCTATAAACACTGTTTCATTAGCATGAAGTGGTGAGTGTATGGTGCTGTCAGAATATGCTGTCAAATAACAATGGTCATTAGCATTGTACTAGAAACCACATTTGTTTTGATATAATTGAATGCTCTTGTCCTGCACTTCAGTTTCACCATGGATAACTAGACACCCAGAACCACAATTTAAGTAACTCTTTTAATTTATATGCTGTGTTAGCTTTTTATTTGCTGGGTGACATTACTATTAGAGATTTAACTTTATCAGTTTGAGATTATTTTTTTTTAGAGTTGATATGTTAGACTGTTATAGTTAATGCCCAATTATATATGTAACAAAATTGTCAAAAAAAGATGGAATTGAATCATGAATCATCAAGTTATACAAAAGCAAGCAAGATCTGTAGGTTTACTTGTACTAAAGCAGCAAGAATGTGCTAGACAGAAATCCTTTTATCACCCAAGTGCTGAAGATGTTCTAAGAGAACTGCTTGTGAATGGGGTAAAGCAGTGGCTGGTCAGGATATTAGTGACCTCAAGCAGATGCACATTGCCTTGAACAAATATTCTGTTTGATACACTAGCTCCAGCTTGATATCTGAAACAAAAAAATTGTACCAAAATTTCTTGTTGGGAGGAATAAAACATTTACTATCATAAGGCACTTGCTAGACAGTCTTAAACAACAAAGGCTGATGACAAGTGTTCTGAGTTTGCCAGTCTTCCTTCTCTCCTCTAGAAGAAAACAGAGCCATATTCACTGTATAAGGTGGCCCATTATTCTTGGAAACTGCATTTATTCCTTTCATTATTAAAACTTTTCCTAAAAGTTTTTTACCAAGCTTTCTGTGTCCAACTTTTTGCACTGCATTTCTGTTTAATATTGGAGCACAAATAGTCATAAGAGCTTTTCTATAAGACTTCTGATAATTTCTTCTGCAGCTCTGTTGATAGCAAAAATGTGAACAAACTTGGAAAAAAAAAAAACTAAACAAAAACCCAGAAAAAACTGCCACAGGATGTTTTTCTTATCCCTCATTTTAATTTCCAATATTTTTGTCTGACCTAAGCAGTTTTATTCTACAAGGACAGAGGGAACAATCATAGTTGTAATCTGCTGGGTTAAATACACTACAATGGGTTAAGTACACTACAAATGAAGTGTTTAATGTTCAAGAATAGTTGTATTTCCTACATTTTTATTTTAAAGAAAGGATGTTATTTTTCACTAATATGTTTACTACTGTTCAATTTTCATACTTCTGTGGCCTGTGGACATTTTACAAATAACTTCATACCACATAGAGTAGTAAAAAGGATGTTTTTGTTAAGATTAACGTAGATCAGATGAGACCAGCCACTGTTGAAAGAGCACAAAGTTATTGTGAGCCTTTGAAAATCTCATTGACTGTATTTGGAAAAAAACAGCATTTGTTTTTACAACAGGAGCAGCTGGATGCTTGAAAATCTGGTCTTTCTTTTGTAGGCTTTAGGCCTTTTTCTAAACAGAGAATTTACTCTGGCTTTGTTGAAGTAACCTCAGGGCTTATCTACATGGGTATGCTTGTGAGGCATGAGATAGGATATGAATTTTTAAGTGTCACAGCTGGTTCCTATAGAGGGAATACTTTGGGATGTAGGTGCCTTGGGATGTAGTGAAGGTTCATCTACCGGCAGAAGAACTGGTTCTTTCTGCATTCTGCAGCTATGCAGTGAATTCCTCCTCAAAAGTTTCCTGTTCTTAGAGGTTGTTATTGCTGGGAATTTTTTATTTCTCAGCTATTGAAATTGGTTTGTTATTTCTGCCTACAAACCTTTTTCCATTATTATCTCGAATATTTCAGGTGCAACTACAATAATATGACAGGATTATACTGAGCTGGTTTTGACTTCTGAGGTGACTTGTGTGCTTCTACATTTAGGTATTGTGTTAAAAAAACCCGAGGATTTGAAATTTATTTCTGCCCGATGTGATAAAGAAATTACTAACTTGAATCTGAAGCACTTTTAAATTCAATTTCTTGAATATATCTGCCTGACTCCTGAAGTAAAGAAAGTATCACAGAGCACACTCATTGTGTGTTACCAGTTCAGTGGAAGTTGTGACATTCAGAGTTATCAATAAGTGCTCAGCTGCTTACTTTTTTTTTTTTTTTAAAATGAAAGCAGATGTCAATTTTCTGTCTTTTCACTGTAAAGTTGCTAACTGGAGAGAGATGGTGTAGTAGGAAATCTATGGAAATTATTTTTGTATGTTAACTATTTATTTTTGTTATTTCCCTCATTGCTTCAATGTAGAAATAAGCAACCTCCCTCCATCTCTCTCTCCCTCCCTCTTCATTGGGTAAGCTTGCAATATATACAAAATACTGAACTGCCTATGTAGTAAAAATATTTACTTTGTGTGAGAGGGAGCACATTTATTTTTCATTATTTTCTCTACTTCATAAGATTTTTTGACTAGATGTGCAGATTAACTTTTATATATAGTTCTGCAGATGCACAGTTTTCAGGTAATGTAACAAAGTAGAAATCCTCCGCCCAGAGTTGGATCACCGGGACTGGGAGAAAGTTATGCTTGAGTGGCAGCATGATGGCAACTCCAGTTAAAAAAAGCAGTAGACTTGGTTGATGTAGAGCTCTTCATTTTCCTTTATTGGATTGATCTTATTTGCAGTCATACCTTCAAGTAACGGAAACAAACCAAAGCAATACTCTGCTAACAAGGAGGAAGCCAGAAAGAAAGGAGACATGCTTGCTTGGGCAAAAAGAAAAGTAGTTAAACCCAAATACCTATTTGCACTTAAAATCTACAAAGTGGTCATTTATATCATTGCAAAGAGTGTATTGGGATACTGTCTTGCCTATCCCTTACCCCCAGACTCCAAATAAAAGGTAGACTTTTTGTGTCTATTCTGCATTCACATTGTAGGCAGCAATAACTGGTGATTTTCATAGTTATTTAGCTGAACAGAAGTTCTATCACATGGTTTTTTTGATGGGCAAAGGCTAGATCTGACAGAAAAGGGGGATTGTCACTTCTAAGGGTATGCTTTGAAGGACTACAGAAGGAAAATTATTTTTTCATGTAGTTACTGGAATTCTTTAATGAGCAGAGTATATCAGTACTCTTCCCTCATTCAAGGAGGAAACCGGAAGTGTATGTGGGTGCCAGGGGAGTGCCATCTTCTTTGAGGATATTTGGACAAAGCAAATGCAACAAGGGATAATAAGAAGGAGGAAGACAGAGACAACACATGCAGAGACGTAGATATGGTAAAATAAACACAGAATATCACAACAGACAAATCTTGCCACTCACAAGAAGCTATCAAGGAACCACAGCTGCCATTACAGGATGATCAGCCCAAACACTGCAGTGGAAAAGGCTGTTAAACAGGACTGGGAGGAGAAGGGAATTGACAAAGCTGTACAAACCCAGGGAGGACATGCCAGGGAAGGGAAACAAGGAGGAACAGAGCAGGGATGGGCAAAAAAGGTTAAAAAGGGGCTGGTCATAGAGTGAGTATGGTCAGTACTGGTGAGACCCTTGTGTGTGTTGGGATAGGGTGCCAGCTCCTAGGGTCCATCTGCAGGTGCCCCAGCCCATGGTATCAGTTATGGGGCCTCATTGTCAGTTGCTGGACTGAGTGGGGATCTTTACCTTCCAGCCATAGGGTGGGAAAGGTGCATGTCCCAAAAACCAACTATTGGGTGGGAAACAGCACAAATGAGGTGAGCGAGAAACAGTGCTGGTGACTGGAGCAGGACCATGGGTCGTAGACTCTTTGCTGGAGGGAAATCATCTGTATCTTCCTCAGTCCTAGTGTGCATGTGGGGAGCACTTGTATTCTATAGTAGAGCTGGACAGGCTGAGAAGTTACTACCCAGTTTCGTTACCATTTGAGCCTGCAACCAGGAAAGCAGAGCCTGTTTCCTCAGCACAGGCAGAGTCCCAGGTCTGTAGGGCACAGGACTGGGTTCCAATGGCTGCACCTCCAGGCTAAAGCAGCTGGAACAGGTGACCAAGCTCTGAACATCTCATAACCAGCATCTTGATAATTCCTCCCTCTTTTGAAATTGCATAACTCCACAGAAACTTATGTAAACTCCTTCATTATATGCTATTCCCTTGTTTATTTGGGACAAAATTTTTAGCAATGTGGCTTTATTTGGACAAGGAGGTGCGGTAAGCAGTTCAAAGCTGTTGTTACCTGTGATTGTCGTGGTTTATCTCCAGCTGGCAACCAAGCACCACACAGCGACTCTCTCATGCCTCCACCAGCAGAGCTGGGGAGAGACTTGGAAGAGTAAAAGTGAAAAAAATCATGAACTGAGATAAAGACAGTTCAATAAGTAAGTAAACACTGCACACACAAGCAAAACAAAACAAAGAGTTCAATCACTGCTGCCTGTGGGCAGGCAGGTGTTCAGCCATGCCCAGGAAAACTGGGTTCCATCATACCTAATGGTGAATTGGGCAGAAAAAGGCCTCTGAATGTCCATCCTTCCTTCTTATCCCCCCAGCTTTATGTGCTGAGCATGATGCCACATGCTGTGGGATATCCCTTGGGACAGTTTGGGTCAGCTGTCCCAGCTGTGTCCCCTCCCAACTCCTTGTGCAGCTCCACACTACAGGGCAGTACAACAAGCAGCAAAGGTCTGATGCTGTATTATGCACTGCTCAGCAGTAATGTATACATCTATGTATTATCTACATCATTCTCAGCACAAATCCAAACACAGCCCTATATTAGTTACTATGGACAAAGTTAACTGTACCCCAGCCCAAACCAGAAAAATGATAATACAAATATTTTTTTTTTGAAAACTCACCTGAACAGGTGGCTGATGAAGAAAGTCCCAATTTATCTTTCTTGTTGTTGAATCTATTATAATGGCTAATTCACCCCGTAGCTACCAGCTAATTGAATTAATTACTGCTATATAACATCTGTTTTACAGTTACTCTAAAATATGACAAATCAAAAAGATATGCACAAAGTCTCTTCCATGCAATTATGCATAGGGCAGGTTTTCCTCATCTGTTTTGGTAAATGACTAAAACTGAGGCACTACTGGTTAAGAGACATATGCAAAAGTGTTCAGGACTACCAGACTTACTGTTTTGAGTTTGTAAGAGATCAGAGAAGATCAGCCAGAAATAGCATGAAAAAAACCCTATGCATGTTGTGCCATGATGAAGGGTGGCTTTTGTGGTCTAATCTTGAGATTCAGGAAATAATTTCTGACAACAGTTCATTCAAATATTTGAACAATCAATAAAAAATTTTTCCATTATTCCCTCCTTCAGTTCAGTAACATTTTTCCTCTTTCATTCCCAGCACTTCATTTGCTTAGAATTTCATCCTTGTTCTTTTCCACAAAACCAGAAACAGTCAGCTCCCTTTTCTGGTTCATCTACCAAGCCATAAGTATGCTTTCAGAGCTTAGCAAACAGTACACTTGTGCTGCTGCTTTTAGTCTGCTGCATTTTCAGCTTTTACAACAGTGAATGTGCTGGGCACAGTAATGACAGCCTGGAGAACTCCAGTCATTTATCGCAAGGCTGCCTTTTTTCAAGGCTTGTGCACACCCACAGAGACTCCTCTGTCTGCAGAAATAAGAAGCTGATCACACGTCTGTGAAGCACACATGTACCAGCAAGGTCTGATAGTGTTGGGCAACTGCTGAGGTAAATTTCTGCCCAGAAATAGACTGCAACTTCCAATTTTTATCACAGAAAGCTTTGATTGACTTGCTATCAGCAGTTATCATTCTGGGCTAGCTTTGGAGCAGCACCCAACACACAAAAGATTATAATAAGTTTCTGGACAACTAATCTTTTGCAATCCATCCCACTTTATTCACTTTAAAACCCCATTCCCAATCACTGGAGAGCAGATGCCTAAATCTGCAAGCAAATCCAAAGATTTAATCAAAACTGAATGATTCAGCAACAACAAAAAATACACTGTTCACTTTCTATTGCTTCAATCTGAAAGTGTGTTTTCAACCTGTGCTTCTTGTTGGAAAAAAAAATCAAAATCAAAATCCAAACCCGAGTCCAACTGTTGCTTATTTTAGATGTGAATGCTGTTATCTTTTTGAATGTGGCATAACCTGTTAGCTTATGTGATAAAAGATCTTTCCACACCTACAGCAGAGGTAATAGCTACCAGCAACCCAAGTTATGGACTCACAGGAAAGAGCAACCTGTCTGGGCCTCAACCAGCCTCAGCCCCATCATGCAGACATGAAGTTTATCAAGACTGAAATAAAAGGGTAGCTACAGGGTAAACACAGATCTGAGCCCAGCTGCTGGGTGGACCCACCTTGTATTTATGTACACATGCACACGTTTATCCATTAGTAGATGTGCATCCTGTTCAGCCAGTGGAACCACCCCTATTTATATGACTGCCCTGTGTGTTTGCCTCTGCTGATCCATGTGGCTGGTTGTGTGTATATGTGGCATATAGTTGTGCTTGTGTGCATGTCCTCATTGGTAATGCATGCTCAGTCTTATTGCTGGTCAGACCTGGAGTCGTTGAGCTGCAGCAGCCTTGCCTCTTTCAGGTTGCTGAATCTGTTTCCCCTAACACAATGCAGAGAGCATTCAGCTTCAGAAAAAAAAAAAAAAGTGGTTAAAGACACACATGTACTCTTTTCTCCTCCCTCTTGGGTTTGCCCTGTGCTCACATTTTTCAGGCTTGATATGATTAAAATGTACTCAGCAGTTACACCAGTGACAAGTGGTGTCCCTCAAGGGCCTGCACTGGGACCAGTGTTATTTAATATCTTCATTAATGACATAGACAAAAAGATTGAATGTACCCTCAGTAAGTTTGCAAATGACACCAAGCTGAGTGGTGCAGTTGACACACATGAAGGTTGAGATGCCATCCAGAGGGACCTGGACAAGTTTGAGAAGTGGGCCTATGGGAATCTTGTGATGTTTAATAAGACCAAATTCAAGGTGCTGCACCTGGGTCAGGGCAACTTTCCTGGGTTCAGCACAAGCTGGAGGATGATCAGATCGAGAGCAGCTCTGCCAAGAAGGACTGGGAAGTGCTGGTGGATGAGAGTCTTGATGTGACTCAGTAATGTGCACTTTCGGACCAGAAAGCCAATTGTATCCTGGGCTGCATCAAAAGAAGCATGGCCAGCAGGGTGAGGGAGGGGATTCTGCCCCCTACTCTGCTCTTGTGAGAACCCACCTGGAACACTGCATCCAGCCCTGGCATCTGCACCATGGGAGGGACACCGACCAGTTGGAACAAGTCCAGAGAAGACCACCAAAATAACTGCAGGGCTGGAGAACCTCTCCTATGAGGAAAAGCTGAGAGAATTACTATTGTTAAGCCTGGAAAAGAGAAAGCTTAAGGTTGCCCTGACTGTGGCCTTCCAGTACCTGAAGGGAATTTACAGGAAAGATGGGGCAAGACTATTTACAAGAGCATGTAGTGACAGGACAAGGGGGAGAAGGAGAGTAGGTTGAGATATTAAGAAAAAGTTCTTTACTGTGATGGTGGTGAGACACTGGCACAGTGAGGCACACCCCAGAGAGGCTGTGGGTGTCCCATCCCTGGAAGTATTCAAAGTCAGGTTGGCTGGGGCTCTGAGCATCCTAGTCTAGTGGAGGACACCTCTGTCCATGGCTGTGGGGTTGGATGATCTTTAAAGACTCTTCCAACCCTTAATATTCTATAATTCTATAATTCTATCTTTAAGGTCCCTTTCAACACAAACCATTCTATACTTCTATGAACTTTCTTGTACTATCTCTGTTGGAGTTTCCAAATTAAAATTCCCAGCATTTTAAAGAAGGCTTACATGACATATAGTTTCTGAATTTTTTTTTTGCCTTCTTTTCACTTGTTGCAAACTAATCTTTCCAAGGACAGTTGATGAAGAAGAGTTGGCTTTGTTCCTTGGAGGCTGATCCAAACTCTGCACTGAGCTACTGAGAGGAAAAATGTAGATGTGCTCTTGGGACAATGTGGTAGAGATCACATAAAACACCTAGAGGTTAAAATGATCCCTTGACTGCCTTTTGCTTTCCTTGGCTCTAACCTTTTCTGTCCAGGTCCTGAAGGGCACTTTTATCTTGCACTAGCACAATCTCTCACCTCAAGCATATTTAAAACAGAGTGAAATGGCCTAGACAGACATTACTACAGTTTAAATCTTCCACTTCATGCTTTAAAAGTCTTTCTCATAGTAAGGGTTTTCAGATACAATTTATGCAAAACTGTGCTTCAGGCATGCCCATGGCATTTTTCCACTTTCTTCCCTTTGTTCCTTTCACTGCACCACAATAATCTCCACCCAAGTCTGCTCTCTCACTTCTTGGCCTCTGGGATTTCTTTGGGCGTGGGTCACCTGGAGTGTATGTTTTCCTTTATGCATTTATGACTAAACTCCAGTAGTTTAACTCACCATTTTTAGTCAAATGATGCTATTCTCATAGCATTTCTCATATTTTTTCCCCTCTTCTATTGTAAAGACTCTAGAAAGGTCTTACTAGAGCAAGCCTGTAGTGATACAGAGCACAATCACACAACAGCATGCTAATGTGTATCTACAGGTATGAAAAACCAAACTGCTTTCAAATGTATGGATGAACTGCTGGTCAATGAAGCATCATCACATATTTCAAGCATTTATTATCATCCTGAGCTCCTCCACCACTCCTTGTTTAGTTTTGATGGATCATCTGTTACATTAAGAAGGGTTATAATTTCTTCAAACCCAGATTGATTTTGCTTCTGTGCTGAAGTGATGTTGCATAATAGAAACCTCCATTTTTGCACTTATTGTCATTTTCAAATAATATTGACAGGATAAAAGCAGGCAGAAAATATACTTTATAGTTCATCATAAGGTAGCCAGATTTCATGTTCTCTTATGTAAGAAAGAGTTTATGTCATTTTGGTAAGTTTTAAGCCCTTAACTGATTAATCCAAGACTGAATGCAAATATGCAGTTTTTAAAATGCTGTTTCTGCTTAGTTTGAGTCCCTTTAAAACATGGATAAAATGTTGAAATATGTAATCTTTTATTTTCATATTATATTGAAAGATTATTTCATCTAATACAATCTAAAATAATAAAAAATAACATTTTAGAATTTTTATTTTCTATTTTGGTTTGTCTCATGTTTTATCCTTTTTTTTTTTTACTATTTAGTCAAGTTGTAGATGCTATCATTGTTTGCTTTTACTACAGGAAGCTGTAGGCAAATTTGGAGCTCCCCATGACTTAGTAATGATGTTCAGTGATTCCTTCTTTAGTTACAGTCTACAGGATAAGAAATATGTGTCGATTTCTGCATTAGTCCTTTTGTAGAGCAGATTGGTGGGGGAAAATTCCTCTTTATGAAATTTGAATGTAACTATAATGCTATATAACTTGGGGGAGAGGGAGGGAAGGACTCCCTGGAGAAATATGATGCAACTAATATTTTCATAATCTCTTTTTTGATCTGCGTCTTCTAATTCTACAAAAGTTATTAATTGGTACTTTGCTGTTCAGGGAGTGCTCTGTAGAATAAAAGAGTTCAATTAGGTTACCTACAGAAGAATGAAAGACAACAAATATAAAATTTGTACATCTCCTCTATAGTTCCTAAGTGAGCAGTGTTCTGGACAAACAGTTTCAGATGAATAGGTTTGGAAATCCAGATTTCTCATCCAAATGCTACAAGCAATTGCAGTCCCTTTTGGTCTTAAGTGTAATTGATATTTACAATTCAGTGGGTTTTTTTAGAAACCTAATTATTCCTTATTGCTATTGTATCCTAAAAATTTTGACAGGGAAATAGAGGCAAAGAATTTTTAAATGAAATAGAATGACATATTTTCAACCTATAAGATGAAAAAAGCCCTCCAAAAATATATATCTTTGTGAAAGAAGTTAGAAAGATACCTGAACTGGCAAGACCTCTCTGAATGAATGCCTTTTTTCCTTAGCTGTCTATTCTGTAAAATGGGTATGATGATCTGTGAAAGAAGCTTGGAAAGGGCAGCTCCTTTTGTGAAGAACAGCTGTTAAGCTGGTGATTTACCTGGAACCTTATATTCAAATCCTCTCCTCACACCGAATTTACCCGCTACATTTAAGATAGTAATTCTCCACATCAATACAATTGTGAAATAATTATTTTAATGTGACAAAGTGCTGGGATGCTTTGGATATTGGGACTGCTAAATCTGAACAATAAGGACAGATAGTTATCGATTCTCAGTAGCTGGACAAAATATTTTTGGCCAAAAGATTATAACCATGACACGGTGTGGAAATACATTAGTCATATACAAGGTACTGATGTTATTTTTCTCCACACCCTGTGGTCTGACAGATGAGCAATGCTCCTCTCCCTTCAGCATGATCATCGTCCTGGCCCCAACTATCCCTCAGGCAAATACTTAGATCAAGGCAGAGGTCTCTAGGACTCAAAAAATGTGTTTGTTTTGTGTAGTAATCTGCCTGTCAGAAGGGGACTTAGTAGGTAGGGCAGAAAAAATGTGTAACACAGAAAAAAAAATACATTTTGCATACTTTCTCTCATTTTTACTTCATAGTAAAGTGTGAATGTGCCTTTCAAGAGATCTCTTTTACCCATTCTGTGCTTTGCTGTCAATTGCCAGAAGTGAATTGTTGTACCCCTCAAAAAGGGCTTTGAAAGTGAGTGCTAGAGGACATGTTGTGGGTTCAGCATTGATTTGGGGACACCAGGTCCTACTGAGCCTTGTAAGAAGAAGGGACCTGTGATCAAGGATTAAGTTTAAGAGACCAGGAAAGACTTACAGATACTGTCTAGACACTGTGGGCTATTCTCAAAAGAAAGACTTCCATCCAAATATAGTGGCCTCAAGTGTCACTAGACCAAAGCTATGACCAGTTTTCTCCAGACCAGAGAGCTGTATTACTGAGCGAAAAATGCTTTATTTTATGGATCATTATTTCATGCCTTTGTGTGTGTTGATGCTCTTAGACAAGAAGCTTGTCTATGTATATGTTTGTATTTTTCCAGTTTTATATACTGAAGGTTGAGGAACATCTAGAATGAATGACTTGCCTGAGGTTACTCAGGAAACTTACAATACAGGGGAGAAAGATTCTTTGCATTAATTTTAACTGTAAGACTATGCTATGTCCCTGTATGCTCTACACAGTCACAATCCACAAAGTCTTTTCCAAACTACCACAATTCAAGAGTGACTGTCACTGATGATGGGGAGTAGATGTTGGAGGACATCCTAGCTTGTTCACCTCACATTGCTTTTCTCAGAGGTTAATACAATGTGCTGAACTGATGAATTTTGACTGAAATTATATCATTCATATTATGGATTTTGACTTTTTAAATTATGGTGCTTCTTCACCTGAAAATGAGAAACATAGCAGAAACAATTTGAAAGGCAAATATCTGAATGTCTATCATGATAGTAGCTGTTACATGTATGAACTTATTTGTGGCCCCCAGGAATTTTGAGGAGCAATTAAAAATGCATTCATATATAATGTGATTTTCAATGTAAATGTGGGAACACAGCAAATATGCTGCTTGTTGGTAAACCCGCTGTTGAAACAGAAGTGGTTTTGATTTCCTGTTAAACAGAGACTTTGCATGTAAGTTCAAACACATTCCTGAAAACCGCTGCCTCAGCTTCTCCTATCTCCTGGTTCTCTAATACGTATTTGCATCCTGAGCTCTTGAGGAGAAAGAATAAGACGTACCATTAAGAGCTGTCCTATCCTACTCTGAGTGACGTTTCTAGACCTTATTGTGATGCAAGCAAAAATCACAATGATGTAAACAGAAAAACAACTGTGGTAGGCAAAACAACTACAACAACAAAAAAATTAAGTTGTGAATGCTGACTGACAGCAGATTATTTGTGTGTCTTGTCTGAGGGAGAGACTCAGTGAGTGTGTGAGACATCCCGTCAGGGTAAAAGCTCTAAACTTGTTAGTCCTCTCCTAAGCCCCAATAGGCAGACAGCCTATGAGAGCACTTGAACACTTAAGCTCTTTAAGAAGATGGAGCAAGGAAAAGAACGAATGGCTTTGGCACTGCAGTGCTTTCTTATTTGTCCACAGTTGCCAGCAAAACTACATTAAGACTGCTCCAAGCTGACAGTTCTTGATGGGTAGCAATGGGGTACAAGATAAAACACATGAAATCTAAACAGGTTTGGCATCAAGTCATATGGTCTCCAGATGAGTGTGCTGTAAAAGCAAAATAAGGATTGATTTACTGTGGCTCTCAGGAAATAATCCATCTGAATTCCAAATTAGTCTGGCTGGGTTCCTGTTGATATTAGAGGTGTATCTTTACAGCACTTTAAAGGCATTAGCCCAGCACAGTTTCAAGGAAAGCTGGCTAGCTATGATACTAGCCTGGAAGAAGAAATTAGGGACACAAATTTTACTTTGTCTTGTAGCTGATCCCCAGCATTAGAAGTTTGCCATTGATACAGAAGTTAATGTAGGAAGTTATGGTCACAAAGACATAGGAATATCAAGGTGGTGGCTTTCAGCTGTCTAAGCACAATGATTCTTGGGATATGTGAGACACTCTGCTGGCCTCTGTTACTGCCAGGGCCGAATGTCTCCCACCCACTACTACTGCCAGTCTCATAAACAGCAACGAAAGTACTTTCATACAAACTAAATCTCTGAGCAGCATTTAATTTCTGTGGAAAGAGTGAGTAGTGTTTCCTCCCCCAAAGCAAGCTGGCGCAGTGTTCAGTATATCATACAGTTGCCCAGGGTAATGACTTAAAAGACAATAGAAAGCTGATGTTCTACTGGCTTTTAACTGTATTGTGTGTGTTTTCTCTCAAGTTCTAGCAGTGCTGAGTGTATTGAGGTATTTTACCATAATGATAAAACTCCAAGCCTGTGCAAGACTGGTACACATAAAATACAGGCATGGATTGTTAACGCTGCCCCTAAATGGTGGGCAGTGCTCTATATTTGTCCCTTTGGGAAAAAAACCAAACCTACCAAAACAGTGATCTGACAGCTTCTGCAACTACTGTCCTCCTTCCCACCCTTAATCAGTGAGTCTGAATGCAGACTTAGAACAGTTTGCTCAGGTTTCCTGGGACTTTGCCAGATAGTTCTGAATGTCTGACAAATCAGACTAGATCTCTTGCAAATAACATTGCTGGAGAATACGAATGATGCTGTCAGAAACAGTCAGAAGCAAATCAGCTTAGCTGGAATTGCCCGCCAACTGAGATGCCAGTTTGTGGGTTTTCAGAACTTCATCTTGAACTGTGAGGTACTTTATATGTGTACTGCTGTAATGAGACTTTGGTGATAAATTTGTAAAGCAGTAATACATATCTACTTTTTCATATGCTAGCCTTTTTGCTTTAATAAACTATTTAATAAAAGACAACAGGTAAACCATCATTTAAACTGTAAAAAGACAAAAACATTTTGTAGTGTAAGTGATTACATACATGCAAAGTAAGGTAAAGATTCTTAGGCCTTTGTTTGAACCATAGTTCAATTTTTAATTAGTGCTGGAGTTCAGAATGGCATTGTAACCTACATTTAGTAAGCTGTCTCCCCAAAAAGCTGCAATCACCTTGATTTCTACACCACTTTTGCTACATATTGGCAGATAGAGGAAATATTTAGCAAATTCATCATATTCAACAAGGTTAGGTTTAATTGACTTGACAAAAATAAGATAATCTTGAGAGACTGGGAAGGCCAAACTAGCAGGAGCAAATTATCCCACCTGGAAAAGTTACAATGTGATCACTAAGACACAAAGTCTACATGAGCACAGCAATGAGGTTTTTTTGCATCTGCAATAGGCTAAAAACATACACTAGTCTGACAGCTCAGCACAGCCAACATCGCTCGTTAGTGCTCATGGTGGCACAAACATTCACTGAGTTAGGGTAGGAATCTCAGGTAATTTTATGCGCTCATTAAAACAAATTACAGTGTCCACAGGCAAATAGGCTCCCCAATATTTTCGAGGTCCATTCCCTGTGCTGCAATTGTAGCTATGACCCTGAGATTAGGTCATTTGTTAAAGCATGGTGCTAATAACGGAAAGGTTGTGGGTTTGATCCCTGAATTCACTTAAGAGTTGGACTTTATGATCTTTGAGGGTCCCTTCCAACTCAGAACATTCTGTGACTCTGTGATCTGCTGGTTGTGTGACATGACAAGAGTAGAAATGTAATTGCACTGTCTTCTGATAGACATTCTCATCCAGCTTGCAGGTCTGCACTGCAGGTGCTTTTGTCTGTCTTTCAAAGTCTTCCAATATCTACCTATACCAAGTTGCATCAGTAATTTTCAGCTTCCAGCTACAACTGGGGCTCTGACTTTTACGTGGTGTGTCCATAACCCCTCCAGCAGTGTGAACCCTCCCAGTTACAAAACATTTTTTGAATTTCTAGAGGTTAGCACTAAATCAGTGCTCTGGTGATTAAAGAGTTTTAAATCACCTTTCTGAAATAAAACATTGTCAATGAGGATTAAGAACACTTTGTGTGGGCATGGGGAGTATTGCCATTACAGTTAGATTTCTGGAGGCAGCACTGCTGTGCTAGGGAGGCAATTGATCCTTATTAAATATAAGGTAGCCTTCTAGACAGCTGTCTTCCTCACCATGTGCAAAGGAGTATTTTCTTTGAAAGAGATGTTTCTTAAATTGAGATGTTTAAAAAAAACCCCAAAGAAGTAAATCTTAACTGACTCAGTGGCCTTCCCAGAGACCTGCCCAAGTCCTAGTTGCCACACTTATGGAGCGTTATTTCCCCTTCCTTTTGTATCAAAGGACACTGAAGAAAAGGAGAAATGTCCACTGAGTTCACTTTCCTGTAGACCAAAACCAGTTGGGGTACCAGTGTCCTGGACTTGGTGTAACATACATGCAAACTTGTAGCCAAATATTCCAGCACATCCAAGGACAGGAGAGTCAACCAAGCACTGCAGAGTATTTTATTGAATCAGAGAAGAAAAGGAAACAATAAAAATAAAATAATATTTGCAAGAGAATTTTATTAATGCTGTAAATTGCATTCACACAAGTACTCAAGAGCTCTCTAAGCAAAATGGAAAGCATTATTTTTTCTTTTATGACAGTTTACTTTTAATTTTTTATGATTGGGCCCTGAGATCAGTATCAGCAAGCTTTATCTCCTTTGCCTTGCATGTGGAAAAAGACAAATCCAGGAGATAAACTGCACCACTGAAATTGCGTTTGTGTTGGCAGTTTATTTTGTGTTTTTGTAATTTTATTAAAACCACTTATACGCATCCTACATGATTCTGCACACAGTCTGTAAAATGAGCTATTTAAGCTGTAGTGGTTTGCTGTGTAAACATATTTATCAGGACTAAATTGCCAGTCAGCATGTCTGTTGTAGAGAAACTTAGAAAAAAAGTACATTTATCTCCTTTCATGTGGCATTTTCCTGTATTTTAATCAAATCAGACTTTTTAAACTGGTATCATTGTTCAGTCAAAAGCTCCACAGTCTTAGTGAAATCCTTGCAACACCACAATTAAGATTAGTAATAAGAGGCTTTTCTTGCACACCAGCTAATACGTATATGAGGTACAGACAACTATTGAAGATATCTTCCAGTGGTTGCATAGTTCAAAGAAGAAGTACATCTATTTTAGAAATTTCATTCCCTCCTTTTAATTTCCTGTGTTTGTGACTCAAAAAAATATAAAAAATTGATCTTTTGCTTTCTGCATCCAAACAGGATCAGCAGACTCCAGCTCCTGCAGAGACTCAATTCTGCTGTGTAGTCTCTTCATCAAAAATGCACATGGTTGTTTCTCCTGTGACCCTGTGTGTACACTTGCACAAGAAGCATAGTGATAGGGTGAGAAACAATGGACACGACTCATGTCATGTGAATTTTAAATAAGATATAAGGAAAAACTTTTTCAGCGTGAGAGTGGCCAAACCCTTAATTAGGTGCTTAGAGGGGCTGTGGAGTCTCAAACCTTAGTGACAGTCAAAAATCAACTAAACAAGGCCCTGAATCATCTCATCTGACTAGACACTCCACGAGCAGCAGGTTGGACTAATAGACCCCCGAAAGGTCCCTTTCCTTGTAAATAATCTCTGATTCTGTGATCCAAATTTGGGAACAACAAAGGAAAGAAAAGGGACAAATGTTCCAACTTTATGTCTATTTATGAAATAAGTAATCTGGAGATCTCATACGGTCATGTAGCAAAAATAAATTATCCCTTAATGTTGAAGCATCATATTGAGCTTCTATTTTACATAATTTATATAATTCTATTTCACTTTACTCTCCTCAGTGGTTGGCTATTCCCAATCCAACTTTAGCTCTTTTTAGTTATCTTGTTCTGATTGCATTTCAGGTTTCCCCACAGATAGTGGTACATCTTTTTCTCCTGATGATTCTGCTTTGATTTCCGCATTCATGTGTTTTGGGACAGTGTAATAATTCATAGCGCTCAAGTAAGCAGACTTTAATCTCTCTCTGAAGAATGCTGCACAGAGCTGACAAATGTAAGCTAAGGACTCTTCTTTCAGTGAACGTGTCTGAATCCAAATATTTTTCTCTACCACTAACAAGACCTGCAAAAGCTAACTAAAGAAGCCTTGTTCCCAGCTTTTCCTTTCTGAGGAATCCTCCAGACCACTCTGTGATATCACCAACCTTTTCTGCAAAGGCAGTTTCTTGCTTTGCCATCTTTTTTATTACAAGACAGCTGTTTAGTTTCTGTCAGGA
>JAWWLV010000100.1:25494953-25512493 GCA_035041135.1 Platyrinchus mystaceus | reverse complement strand
AATTAAAGGCATAATCTTGTAGACACTCCTTTACTTTGACTTTATGTCTTTAAGATCTCCCAGAACTGGTTTGAAGGTTGGCTTTAAACTTTCAGCTCCTTCTCCCTGAGGTTTGCAGGACATGTAGGTAGGGAATTACTGGTCCTGAGACTTTCTAAAACATATATATATATATATATAAATTTATAAATATATGTATAGAAGAGCATGTCTTCTTATTATCACAGAATTGTGGAATAAGCTGAGTTGGAAGGGTTTCACAAGGATTAGTGAATCCAATTCTTAGCCCTGCACAGGATTATTCCCAGGATTCACACCATGTGCCTGAGAGCATTGTCCAAATGCTTCTTGTACTCTTTTGAAAGGAAACCTTAGTTTTCAGAGACATGATAACCTTTGATGAGCAAATATCCTACCAAATTTGCTCTTGATGGATCTTCCTGAAGATATTCCTGATGAGCATATGTTCTCCTTTTTTTTTCCCTTTTCTAAACACAGATAGCAGTATAAATAGTTTTAAATAGTGCTGCAAAGATGGGCCTAAAGTAGGTAGCTTTTAAATTACATTAAGACTTTTTAATTCAGTCTTTCTGTATCACAGAATTATCGTGGACCATGTTGTTCATTTGTTGTTGTTCATATTCTGTCCTTCTGGCAAATTGTTGCCTTTCCTGTATGTAGCCTACATACATCCTGTCTTAAAGCTCCAAATCTCTAAAGGATTAGGTCTGGAAGTACATAATGAAAAACTTCCAAAGGTACTGATTTATTTGTCTCAGGCTCATTGTGAATGGCTACTTTAATGTTATTTCAAATGTCCTAATGTTCTTCCAACACTGAAACATTGATTGGTTGGTTGTTTGAGGGTTTTTTTGGGGGGCGAGGGGGAAACACCAAAAAAAATTTAGTGATGCTTGCATACTTCTAGCACACTCTAAATCTTAGATAACTTCACTCTAAGGCACAAAACTGTGAATTTCAACCAAGTGTAAGCCTGTATGTGATATTGTTACCAGGACTGAATCTACAGATCTACAACATGGGTGTTTGTGTTAGTTTGTGTGTCTGTGTGTATCCATTTTTCACTACGTGTAGGTAGACACACTGATATATCTGGCTTTGGTTCAGTATTATTTCTATTGTATGAGATCTGTGCTATAAATGAAATTATAACAGTATAAAAGATTGCATCAAAGCCAATGAACTCATTAAAACTGAGCAGTGTTCCAGCAGTGCATCTATACTGCAAAGATGTGGGGAGTTTCCCAAGTGGACTTTGAACAAACTCCCTAGTTGTGCACATATAAAAGATTGATTTTTTTTTAATTTTATTTTTATTTTGTAGAAAGTGCCAGGCACAATTTTTCCTTCAGCTTATAAATAGAAAAAAAATGTTTTGTTTGGATTTGCAGAAGTTCTGGCTCTAAGGGATTTTTGACATAGTAACTTACTTTGTGCTGAATCCAAACTGCCATGTTAAATTGCCTTAAGAACCCAAATCTTTGCTTCTACATCTAGTATGAGAATATCTAAATTCTTCTTCAATACACGGGTCCTAGTCATTAAAAAATGTATGAAGACTTTGGCTGAGCAAGATGAAAGTTCATCTTTAGTATCTGTAGTGACTGAGCAAGTTTTTTTCTTCATCTCAATTCTTTCTCTACATTCTGCAGAATAGGACCTCCTCTTTTAAATATCTTATTTAGACAGGTATGACAGTTGGATTATCTGCTGGATTATTAATAAGTTTGTGTTTTGAACAACTGATTCACTAACAGTGTTTATTTCACCCCCATTTCTGGACACTATGAGAGAATGCTTTTCACATTTCCTTCCAGTTCCTTCCTTCTTCCCCTCTGCCATTGTCTGTCTGCTCATATCTCACAGCCATTCACCTCTGATTTGTGTGTATGCTGTCTGAAGGCCAGAGTATTTTAAATACTGATTGACTTTGGAAGGACTGTCAGACATGTAAAAAGTGGAGAATAATAACATTTTGTACAAGTTTATAATTAATCCTGTGGAGAGGGAAGGAAGAAAACACAGTTTGTTTGTGTGTAGGAAACTAACTAGTGTTTAATTCACAGCTGACAATGTCAGAAGAAATATTTTATCTTAGTTAATTGGATTGTGAACTTCACAAACCTCAAGAACACAAAAGGTTATTCCTTACACTGGAGAATAGTTTCAAATTTATTTTCCGCTTTTCTCGTATAAATTGGTTTGGTCAATATAATGTCAATTAAGATACATAAAAGAAAAAATTATGCATAAGCAGATAGCTATCGAAAAATATAACTTTATAATTGAGAAATCCCATGTGAGCATGTGTTAAATATCATCTCCAAATAATCTCTCCCATTTTAACACAGAAAGTCCCTGATAGAAATAAAGAAATAATTTATGAAAAGTAATGAAAATCAATAGAGGAGAAAAATAGGAGCTTTTTTGCTATAATGCCTAATGAAGAATATTTTTATGTTGGACTGAATGGAAAGGTCATAAAACCACGATCTCTTTACAATGAAATATTGGAAGTGAGAAAGCTGCCATGATTTGCTTAATATTTTTGGTAAGCCTTCTGGGGAGACTTCACTTATTTGACTAATATGCTAATATAGGTCATGTTGTCGTCACGGAGAGAATTATCTGATTTCACATGGATGCTTATATTTTCCTTTCTACTTCTTATAGAGAAAGAAATTTCTTCTTTCTGACTTTTCATGCACAACCTGAGCTCAAGGAAAGTGTGAACTACTCGGTCTACCAGACAAAGATTTTCATTGTCAATGAACACAGATTTCCATCTTTAGGTGTTTCATATACTTTGTTGGTGTTGCCCATAGCTTAAAATGTTCTAGTTTTTCTTAGCATAACTGGCATTTATGTACCTTTCTGAAGTAAGAAACTGCTGCTTAAGCTGACATTTATGTACTTTTATAGCTTCTGTATAAGTTTTTATATCTTGAACTGCTTAAGTTGCACTATCAACAGGTGTATTAATTTAATTTCTTTCCTGGATTGTCAAAATATCTCCTTGTATTTCTCTGGCAAAGAATACCTTGGTGCTAAGTTCCTAATCTTAGCTGATTTTTCCAAGACTTCCTCTATTGGAAATTCTAATATCTTAGAATTAAGATCTTCAATAAGCTAAGTAGTACTTTAGGAGAAAAAAATTGATTGACTGCATCCAGAAACTCATTAGTCATCTTAAAACAAGTACTTTACATTTTCTGAAAAATAAGATTCTTTGTAGGTATCCAACATTCAAAAATTAATTTTTGCTAAGGAGAACCCTGAGCTTCAAATAGTTTTTTTAATTAGTTTTGATATCTGGGAAACAATCTCTGATGGCTTTGAATGGACAAATGATTGAACACTTATTTATTAAAAGTGATTGGCAAACTTCAGTTATGTTTCTACATAGTGCTTGTACTCATGTGGGTGGCCAAAAACAGATGTACATGTGTGCAGGTTTACACATGGGCACCCTCGAAAAACAGGTATTGATATGGTTTTGAGTGAAAGGTTTGATGTGTGTGTATGCATTCAGCATAGCCCTTGGCCTTGGAGGCAGTTAAGCCTCTGTTCTTCTGCAAAGGAATGAAGCTCAAAATAGATGAGGTTTGAAATCCTGCCATCGAAAATCATCTTGAAGTCTTTACAGAGATTTCCCACAGGAATTTTGGAACTTCCAGGAATTTTACAGGGGAGAAATCCTTCCTGTTCTGCTTCACCCTGGACTTTAACTGAGTCTGGCAACAACTGTGTACCATCCACAATGCCATCATCAGGAAAAAACCTAGATTAACTATGGCATTTCCAATTTTCTTTTAGTATGAAAGCCCCTCTCAGTCAAAGCACCTTTCATTTTACTACTTGTAGTTAGATTTATAGGTTCACTGTAATAAAGCACTTCAAATCTTTTGTGATTTGAGGGAAGAAAAAGTAACCAGCACTAGCCTTATTTGAGTAATTACTGATCTGAAATGAAACTTTAATAAAAATAAATAACAATATCATGTCCACTCACTTTGTTTTTAGTGTGCTACTGTCCACCGTCTATGTAATTTTATCATGGCTGATCATAATAAATGCCCATGAAAGCACTATATTTGAGAAATGACTTCTGTGGGGATGCAGATATTTTATATATTTCTTTTTAATGGGGTTTTACTTCCAAGCATATTTTCAAGAAAATCACAAATCACAGAAATGAAGGTTCAGGCAGCTAAGGCCTTGAAGTAGATGGATCACCTGAGCGATGACAGGTATGCTAAAACATCTGTGCTATTAGACTGAGGTAAATGAGTTATCCCCTCAATGAACAAACCATGTCCCTGATGAGTTATCCTTTCTCCTGACAGTAGCTCACTGATGAGCAGTACTGTTGCATTGATTTCAATTTGGGTCCTTATTTGCATGGATCTTGAATGAATAAATGAATCTATGAAAATGGAAGAGACAACCCAAGAGCTTTTAGGAATTCTCCCAGTTGGAGGGTGTACTTCAGACATTTGATTAAATCCTTATTCCAGTGAAAAAATCAAGTTAACTGCTCATCAGCTTCAGCTCAGAATGCCACCTTCTTGAAAAACTTGGCACTAATGACTTTGATGTGGCTTAGTGTTTTGGCTTTAGTTTTTTAGTTGCTTGGACATCAACTAACTGAACTCTAAGATTGAGACTATTATTTCCATGCTGGAGAACTGATCAATGTATTAAGTGAGGAATCTCAGACAGAACTGTTTGACAAATGAAAGCTTATGTCTTGCTCCTTCATTACCTCATGTTGCTGAAAGCTTGCTTGTGTAATAAAGAGTTCAAGTACATACCCGGGCACCTAACCTAATTTAGGAAAGTTTTCAGGCTCAGATTTACATCCTGCCCTGCAAAGATATGCTTTTCCTAGTCCTTTACCGGGGCCATGCAGGGGCCAGAGGCTGCTGAGGTGTGGAAGCATGGGGGGGTCACCTAGGGATGGCAGACCCCAGGGACCTGGCAGCCAGGACTGTCCCAGTGCTCCACAAGGTAGCAGAGCAGATGAGGGGCAGCTGAGGCAGCCCCAGACCCAGGCGGTGGGCAGCCTCTTGGAGACAGGGAGAGACTGAGATCATGCTGAGATGAGCCTGTGGGTGGGATCAGGATCAGGTGTGGTGAGGGGACCCAGGGTCAGATACAGCCCCAGGATGACTGGACAGGGTCGAGGAGACACCTCTGTTATCAGAGATCTGAAATAAAGAAATCACTAATAAAAGAGTGAGAGGGAAGGAAGAAGGGAGGGAGGGAAGGAGGTAGGGAGGGAGGAAGGAAGGAACCCCCAGTAGCACTGCACTGCAGTTAGGCCTCTACTGAAGCAGCCATGCCCAGAGGGGTCCCCAGGGCAGCAGCTGGTTACACAAGGTTAACTTGCACTGGAATTGGAGGGTGGAAGAAAATGTTGGGGCTTAGGAAGAAAAGGGCAGGACTGATCTGTTCTCTCTAGGTCCTGGGTTGCATCTAAATGCCCAGGATTGAATTTTGTGACAAAGCTGCAGTTTGGCATTATTCCCACATCATCATCCTCAAAGTGTCCACGGTTAAGAGGTGTACAGAAGAACACTGCTATAGAGGATTCTTTTATGAGCTCTGCCTGTGGAAGTGCTCTGAACAGTGCCTGTTTCCTACATAAACTGCAGGTCAGAGGGCTCTCTGTTCTCACTCTTCCAATACCCTCCCCAAATCATCACCATGGGATCACTCCAACGCAAAAGCTGACTGCCCTGGTGCAGCCCCATGGAAAAAAGGGCCATGACAGAGCTGTCCACTACCACCTAGAGGTACTTTTTACTTACCTTTGATATTGCAAGAAACACAGCTGTCGATTTCTACTTAATGTCTATTTTTAAGAGCTGGAGTTATGCTGGTGTCATTGGCAGCAAAATGGTTTGAAATGGAATTTTCTGGGGTGGGCATTACCTGGCTCTGTCACCTGCAAGGTTGTGCATGCACAAACCTTCCTTGCAGACTGTATTTAGGCCTAGAAGGATTTTAATTGATGTTTATGGACCTGGATTTCTGGTTTCTTTAGGGGGCAATAGAAAGTCACCCATGCAGAAGCAGCTGAGACTCAGTGCATGCCCACAGACAGAGACCCAAGGAAACCATAGGTTGAGAGGGATGAATTGGTCCAAAGCCAAGATCAAGCACTTCAAATTGCCTACGAACCATCCACCGGCTCCCATCTCACAGCTTGCAGTGCTACTACTGTTAATCCCCAGGGAATTAACAGTTCCCTAGTAGAACTGAATCTAATGGATGCTCTGGGTCCGAGTGCAATGGTAGTGGCCAGAGGGAAGTAGGGTGTGATACAGCCCTGATGTTTCTATCAAGAGAGAATTTCTTTCACTGTTCTCTCTACAGGGCAAAGAGTTCCCACTTTTGCACCTTCTACTTTGCTCTCGCTTGTTTTCTGCTGAAAGGTTATGTTGATGAGGCCCCAGTGCTGGATCACTCTTTCTGTTTTGATTTTTAAACTTGCTATTGTAATGAAATCAGGAGCTCATCTTTCTAACTATTACTAAAAATGCATTCTCCCTTACAAATAAGTTATTTATGTTCGTATGTGACTCTTTTTCACATCAGATCAGGTAAGTACCAGTGCAGCTTTCCTGTACAGCATCTTTAATCGTACGTGCAAATCAAAACTGACCTGCCTGCTTTGGATTCTTCTCTAATGGAGTTTGGACTTGTCATTAGTTAGGATTTCTGAGTAGATGCAGTGTTGTGTACTCATTGTTACAAAAAAAAAATGGAAATTGTCATATAACATATATAAGTATAGCACTTACACAATTTCTAATGAAGTTATCCAGGAAATACATGATTAAATAAAAGTGGAAAAAATCCCAAACTCAAAATCTTGTAATTTACCATTTCTGTCTAGAATAATAAAACCAAACAATTAAATAGAACTTCAAGTCAGCCTTTGGTTGATGATCTACAGCCATTCTCTTTCTTAGATATGTCTCTTGCAAATAAGTATCCTTTCAGTAAAAAGTAATGCTTCAAACTGACATACCACATTCCACTAAAGAATTTGAAACATTTGCAATTCTCATGAGTCACATCTCAATTTTCTTTTATTGATTTATTTTCACATAGACAAAATTAGACAAAAAAGATGAATTTTTCTAAAGTCACGGTGGGAGTCACACGTGGTACCAAGCCCCAAGAGAGTAAGAGGGATTCCCTTTTTTCTTTTTGGTAAGTTTGCAGATCAATCGGCTTGTAACTGGAAAATCAAAGCTCCTCTCTTCTTACTGTTTACTGATCTACTGTCCCATAGGGATCTAGTGACCCTAGACAGTGACTGCAGTTAAAGCAGATGGTAAGCCTTGGGGTAAGATGATGTTGGTCCAAAATTGTCCAAATGTTTCTGCATTCTTATTCTTCTATCCCATACCATATGTATAAGGTTGATGAATGGGGAATAAAAAAGAGCGGTCCATTCTTCTTACTATTCATGCGTACCGTGAATAAAGTGCATTAAATATTTGGAAATCTTGAGAGGTGTACATGTATACTCAGAAATTCCTGTTCTAAAAGACAGAAGAATGCCTTTTGTGCTTGGAAAAAACACGATGATTTATTTAAGAAATGTTGCACAAAAAACAGCTCAGTTACCTTATTAATGGGTGTTTCATGACATCAGGTAGAAAAGCAAAAATGCTTTCAGGTTTGTTCCCTTGAGCAAACACACAGGGAGTTGTGGCCAAACACAGAGGGAGAAAGGCACCTGCCCTGAGGCAGGGCATAGTGAACGACTGGAGATTTCAGCATGAAGGCACTGGGCTGCTCTGAGGGATGTAAAATTCTGCAGGGCCTTCTTAGCCTTATCAAACCGTTTCAGGTCTTGTCCTCTAGTGCTGGAAATGTTCGTATCTTTTTCCTGGCAAGCAATAATGCATGCCTATTTTGCTCTCATACCTCCTCCTCCCTTTCAAATCAGAATTGCCACCCATGGTTTTCCTTTTACCTTGCCTCAGTAATTCTGCATGAGGCAGTTCCTCATCTGCCTGCAGGTGGGTTAGCTCTTCTGTTTCCATGACTTCTAGAAGAGCTTCAGTGTTTCTGTGATCACTACTTCAAACATCAGTTTGTCCTACATTTTAAAGTCCAGGATTTGAGACTGGCAGTCAGGAAAGCAGAGGTAAGTGAACCTTGATCACAGTCTACCTTAACAGCCTAGCAAGGAGACTGGAGGATGAAAAAAAGCACTTGTGCCAAAGGCGGGGCTGTGAAGTAAAGCTGCTGGCCCTTGTCATCTGTGCCAGAAATTATTAGTGCAGCATGGAACAAAAGGAAAAGTGTGTCAGAATGGGCTGTAGCCAGTCTGAAGGACTCATTCATATCACAGTCCCATCAGAGTTGCACTAGTTCTACCAAAAAGAGGCAGACAAGTGATGTGGGATCCATCTCTGTTTATGTTATGACCTCTGCATTAATGTTTTGAACACTCAGAAGCTGTCTGCATTTTCATAGATTCAGGCCAGTAGCAAATTAAAGAATACAAACCACCAGCCCTGCTTTGTAAAAACCCTCAGTACATCCTCCCTCCTCTGAAGCTGTTATGTGTGTTGTTGCTTCTTTAGCTGATAGACTGAAAAGTCTGTAACTCAGGCCCCACCAAGGCAGCAAACCTCCCTAAGGGGAGGGTCTGTTACCCATCTTTTCTTCCTTGTGGTGGTGGTTGTGATACAGGGGGCAGGTCTTTCTGACCGTGGCAATACCTCTGGTGTAGATAGATCATTATCCTTATCTGCTGACTGGCAATCCAACAACCCTCATACTTATTGTACAGAGGCTGCTTGGAGGGTAAGGACCTTCATGTGACTGAGAAGGCTAAACTAATTATGCAGCTGTGTGATGCAAAGAATTTGGTTGAGCCAGAAAAGGGCATAGTAACGGTAAAGAAAAAGTAGCAAGTCCATGAAACTCTGGAAAAGAAGAAGGAGGAGATGGCCCAGTTGCACGGTTGGATCAAACAAATAACTGCAAAAGGCGAGGAATTTAAACATCAGAAAGAAAATGCTCAAAGAGTTGCTTTTGAAGAGTTTGAGAGGGTTCTGAGTGTTGCCCAAAACTAAGAGGAAGTCAGGAAAAAATTACAGGCTGAAATAGATGAGAAAATAAAAGCAGTGGAAAAGAAACTCCAGATGGATCACAAGCTGAGACACATCTCCAAGAGAAATCTGATCATTCATTAGAAGAAAAAGAGGAACTTATTAGTGATCTGCAGACTCAGGTATCATTGCCAAACAGAGGTTACAAAATGGTCAGATAACAGCCTGATCCAAATACTTGAACCACAAGTTCAAAGTCCAACAAAAGAAATAAATTTTCACAGAAAATACGGTGAATCCAGGAAGCAATGAAGATAATGAGGGTTTCGTTAAAACACTGGAAACAGTAAATCTTTTCACATGAAACTCCACCACAAAGGTTCAATAGAGGAGGCAGCAAGGTACCTCTCAACAGGAATGCTCTGATCAACCTGGAAGGATGAAGTAATTGGTAAATTCATTGAGTCTTGTCATTTGTGTTCATCAGCACTTCGAGTGGAAGATATCCTTGACTGAGCTCAGTGTATTTGGCCCACTACTAATGGCAAGATTAACAGAATTAATCCTGCTGGTTAAAGAGTTTTGTCTGGTATGGTGAAGCAGAGAAGGCAACTGTTTGAGGAGGAAGAGATTTGCTCTAGACAACTGTCAGCCAAGTTAAGGGAACACAAATGTAATATGTCACCAGTGCAGAAATTCATCTCTTCTATGTTTTTAGAGAAGTGCATTTCCATTACACTCATGGAAATAATACCACTGTCAAAAAAGAAAGCCATGTGCTTTTCTCAGTGACCTAGCAGAAAGTGTCATTCAAAAATCCCTACAAGCAGCTCGGCAGGAGGTTAATTTTAAGATCTGGACCAACATGTCAGCATTGCAGAATCCCTTGTAATGGAGTAGATCAACAGCACTAATAAATTTTATGACGTTTCACTGGAGGGTTTCCTAAGACACTTGAAAACTTGTGGTTTTATTGAGTAGCTTCCAAGGTACTCTAAGCCAGCTTTTAAGTCTCCATCTTTTCAATTTTGAAGCCTGCTGTTGTTTCTCATTTCCATGACTGATCTACAGCAGAGTGACTACCTTCACTAAGATACTGTAACCTCTCTCCCCTTCTTATGAGAGTCTTTTTATGAAGCTGTCTTAAAGGCCCTAGAGAAGTCTTTTGACCAGTTTTACCATGTCACTTTCCCTCCAAATCAAAGTGCACATCAGCAAGAACTAATAGAAACAAGGGGTTTTAAATGAGGATGTCAACTTGTGGGAAAATCCAGTGCCCTACCAGTCATTCCATAATAGTGCGAAATATTGCAAAGCTTATTCCTTCAGTCCTTCTAATTCACTCTGCTTGCTTGGCTTCTCCAAAACTAGTATCCTTTTCTTATAGAGGACAGCTAAGAGAATTTTCGAGGTGATGTTTCAGAGTATGGTCTTTCTAAAAATGGGTGTTATATTTCTTCTGGAATTTCATCTGTCTGTCACAGCTTTTCAAATATAAGAGATAGTGTCTTTTCAGTTTCATCTGCCATTTCCCTTGGGACTTAGATCTCAACAGCTTTTGAGAGGCCCATTTACAGGTAAGTGTTGTTGTGAACTGGTTCTCTAGGCTTTGTTTGGTACTCCTAGCAGTTCCAAAACTGATCTTGTCTGCTGTTTAGGATGACTGAACTGGTAGTAGGAAAGGCCTGACTGATGCCTAACTGGTTGTCAGGTTTGCCAGTTGAAAGCAGGTCTGAAGCTTTTGATGACCAAAAGCCAAGCCTTTTATCCAGGGAATGGAGGACACAAAAATACATCCCTGTACACTGGTCCATCTTGTTCCAGGTGTCTACTCCCAGCCAAACCTCCACCTGTAAACCTGACATCACTTATGCCATGCTGTACGCTCACTGCTCAGGCTCTTTACAGGGGGGAGAGGCAATTACAAAGGCAATGTGAGCATGTTTTAAAAACTCTCACATCCCACCCTCTGATAGCCACAGCCATACACCAGAGAGTAAGGAGGGGGACCACTCTGAGCTTGCAAGGCCTGGTGGATCCCTGCCATGTCAGAGTATCTTGCCCTGTGCTTGGAGAGAGATGAGGAGCCTGGGGGCATTGCCTTATGTTGGAGCAACCTGCCTTCTGCTCATATAAAGCCCTCATGGCCCAACATATTTGCTAGCCTTCTTGGTTTGTTAAATATATGAGCTTTACTGTGGTGTTTGGATGGTTTGCATGGAAAAATGTGCAGGATTTGTGAAGAGACTTCTTCAGGCCTCCACTCTTACCCTGCATGTGCAGGCTGTGATAGCACTTACATAGCAGGAAGCTCCAGTCAGGGGAGAATTTGGCAAGAGAAGCAAACCAGGCAGGGGATCATGTTGTGGGGTCTTAGCCCCAACAGCTGCCTTGTTCTCAGCTCATCTCCACGACATCCCTGCCTGGATGTGGGGGTAGAAGACAGAAATGGTACAGAGCCTAGTCATGGCCTGTGCCCCAGCAGTGGCAGGTCAGAGGAGCAGTGATCTCAACCCAGCCATAGTAGCAGTGAGGTAGGGATTGGCCAGGGGCCCCAGGACCATCCCCTCAGCATTCCCAGGGCAGTGGGCTGGGGTGGGTAGATGGGGGAAAAGGGCAGGGCTGCAGCAGGGCTGTGATCTGCAGGGACCTGACAGCCAGAATAGAAACAGTCAGTGGAAAAGCATTGTCTATTCCAAACTGGAGATGGAAAAGAGCTATCAAAATTCATGAGGGATATTAATTTTAATATATACGAGAAAGAGAGTGACAATATGCAAGCAGTCATGCTCTGTATGATGAATTGCTGTCCACTCACATGCGGTGCTTGCAGTAATATCCATTTGCAGTGATATATCATTTTCTTTATTATTTAATCTCATAGCTCTTAATTAGCACATTGAATTTTATGGTTGTTTCAGGGCTTGTGGGGACATGACTAGAAATTGTGTGTAAAATCCCTTCCCATGTGACATAACAAAGCCTCAGTTCAGCAAGTTCACAAATGAAATGCTCTCTGGCTTTACCTTGCTTGAATACCGACACTACAACTCAGTTTTTTAATGTGTTTTTAAAAGACTTCCATTGAGGAAGACTTTTCCTTTTTTCATGTCAAATTGGCAATGTTCTGTCTCCCTGAATGCAGAACAGGTTCCTTCTGACTTGCGTTGGTGAGAGCCACAGCCAGCCTTTGACGAAATCCTCAAGAGGTTTTTGCCTGTGAGTCTTCCTGAAAGAGGAAGATATTGGAACATGTCATAGGTAAGAGCATTTTTGACTCAAGTCTTGCTTCTTCATTAAATGAGTGTTATAACCCAAAATTTCAATTATGAGGTGGGATCTCTAAATTAATCTCAGAGAATATGACAACAGATCAGCTGATATGTTGGATGGCATATCCTTTAATCAGTTCCACTGAGCACAATGGTATTTTTCAAGTTCTTTAATAATATTAAGTAAAATCCCTTGTAAAATCAGGTCAAAACAGATGAGATAATAATATTGGCCGAAGGAGGGAGTTCATGATGTGATTAAAGAGAAAGGCAGTGGATGTTCCAGATCACATGCTAGGATGATGAAAAGGTATACAAGAGCGAGTGAAAAAATATTAAAGATTATGAAAGTATTCAAAGAAATAAAAATATCAGAAAAAATATTATAGTTATGAAAATGTTCCTTATTAAGAAAAGAATGCAGTTTCAACAGTCAGATGGAAAGCATTACTATCTCAACTATAAAGCAGCTATAAAATGCAGGAATATTGACTAAGTTTCTTGAAAAAAAATTATGAAGATAAAGAAACTGCAATCCAGTTTCTTCCAGGTGGGAAAAGGTGTTGAACTGTGAAAGCTGTAGGTCTGTTACAATAAAGATTGGCAGCAAGCTGCTTCAGTTGAATAGCCTAAAATGTGAAGAATAGCCAAGAAGACAGGAATTGCTTCAACAAAGATTTCAGATTCTCTAAGGGCTGAGAGAGTGCTTGCAGGATGAAGTGTGGCTGAGAAATTTGATTCTTCAAGGCATCCTTTAATAGCCCCATAGGAAAAAAGGCCTGTAAGCCCTGCCCTAGTTTTAAGGTAATATGTAATTCTTCAGTTTTCTTCATACAGCTGGAAACGCTGATGCCAAATGAACACGAAGGGCTCTCAGAGGAGGATTTTGTACAAGTACTTGTGACAGTGACTGTGACTGTGAATGTTGAGCAAGTGTGTTATGAGCACTCAAGGAGTTAATGAAAACACTGAAACTGTATTTAATCAAATCAAGGAGAGGGGAAGAAAATATTGCATCAGCAGTGAACAGGTTTTGTATCCCTTGTAGTACCTGACAATTTACAAACACAGCATCCTTATTTTCAGCTACCTTACAGACTGGAGTAGCTAATCCCTTGTATCTTGTGTATCATGTTAATGAGTTATTGGACTTGAGTTTACAGTACTTGAGTTTCAGAAAGAACTGAAGCAGTGAGTTTGAGATCAACCATCTATAAGAAAAATGAGCTAGTTTAAGTTCAGTGTCATGCTATTAGTAGAGAAAGCAATATAGATGTTACAAATAATTTTTGTATATGCAGGGTTATTTTTAGAAATGTTGGAGCTTTTTTTCAGACTGGAAAGCTGATTCCTAAGTGAAGGAATGGAACCATGGATTTGACAGACATGTAAGGTTTGGTGCTCTTGTCACACCTAAAGGAAGGAATGCCATCCAGAGGGACCCAGACAGGCTTGAGAAGTGAGTGCATGGGAATCCCACGTGGTTTAACAAGACCAAGTTCAAGGTGCTGCACTTGGGTCAGGGCAACTTCTCTGGTATAAGCATAGGCTAGGGGATGGAGGGATTGAGAGCAGCCTTGCTGAGAAGGACTTGGGGATGCTGGTGGACGAGAGGCTGGAGAAGATGCAGCAATGTGCACTCACAATGCAAAAAGTCAAGTGTGTCCTGGGCTGCAACAAAAGCAACATGGGCAGCAGGGCAAGGGAGGCGATTCTGTCCCTCTACTCTGCTCTTGTGAGAGCCCTCCAAGAGCACTCTGGGGTCCAGCTCTGGGGTCCTCAGCACAGGAAGGATATTGACCTATTGGAGTGAGTCCAGAGGAGGGCCACCAACATGATCAAAGGGATGGAGCACCTCTCCTATGAGGAAAGGCTGAGAGAATTAGTATTGTTCAGCCTGGAACAGAGAAAGCTTAGGGGTTTCCTGACTGTGGCCTTCCAATACCTGAAGGAGAGCATGTGGTGACAGAACAAGGGGCAGTGGGTTCAAATTGAAAGAGAGGAGGTTTAGATTAGATATTAAGAAAAAATTCTTTACTATGATGGTGGCAAGGCACTGCACAGGTTCCCCAGAGAGGCTGTCGGTGACCCATCCCTGAAAGTGTTCAAGGCCAGGTTGGCTGGGGCTCTGAGCAACGTTGTCTGGTGGAGGGTGTCCCTGTCCATGGCAGGAGTGTTGAAACTACATGACCTTCAAGGTCTTCCAACTCAAACTGTTCTATGGTTATATGTTTCTATGATAATTCTATGGTTAGGAAGTAACTTAAAAAAATTATATTTAAGTGACAAAAAGGAGAAAAATATCTGAATAAAGTCAGTAAAATTGCAGTATGGGGTCAGCCACAATGGAGTTTGTTCTTTACTGTAATTTGTTTAGGTGACTAATTACAGCTATTCTACAGCTCTGTGAATGTTAATGTGATCCATTAGTCAAAAAAAGTTCTTCGTGGTTTGGGAAAAGCTGTGAAACACATTTTCCAGTCAGCCTTCCAGGTGTTAGAGAAAGGTAAAGGCAGTGTCTTTTTGAGTTAGCTAATGTGTGGTATTTACTATACAGCTAAATCACATTGCAGCTAACATACAGCAAATGACTGACAGTTCATAACATGACGTAAGAACACACTTTCAGTGCTGAGCATCAGATAAAGGCATTGCAGCTGATAATCAAAATATGTGTCCTAATGTATCTCAAAATGTGACTTTAAGATTTATTATTTTTAAGTGCATTAATGAAAACATGTGATTTTGAAAACAAAGTGAAATCCTTTAACCAACCTTTTGTGTTTCCAGGTATAAAAAAGCTGCATCAAGCTGATGCTTTTCATTTTCTTAATATATCAGGATTGTTTAAATAATAGAGATGAATGGAAAAGATTATTTTGACAACTTCAGTTACAATGTCTTCCTGATCAAATATGGAAATCTAGAAAAGGACTCTTTAAACCTTTATTAATTTTCTGCTACATGGACACTGCATCTCATGTTTATACATTTGAATGAAATGGGGTTTTCAGTTTGCTTCTGGATTTAGAATTAAAAACTATATGCTTGTATGAAAATAATCCAGATTTGTTGACTCTTGAGAACTTGCTTAGGTAGTAAGTTAGGCTGCAATAGCCTTTCTGCAGTTTTTTTTTTCCTGTGATTTCCAACATTACAAATTCCTCATATCTTTCAAGCCTCACATTGTTGTGTAACTTTGGCGTTTTAAATTCCTGCTTTGTTGCAGTTTTTGTGCGGAATCTAATCTGAGAAAGAGGAATTGGTCCAGGCACTGGAGCAGATAATCCCTCACAGCCCCTGGAGAAGACCATGATGAGGCAGGCTGTGGCCCCTCAATCCATGGAGGTCCATGGGAGAGCAATTATTCACCTGCAGCCCCTGGAGTACTCCACGCTGGAGCAGGTGATTGCATGAAGGAGACTGTGACCCCATGGACACCCTACATTGAAGCAGGGTAGTGGCAACACCTGTCAAACCATGGAGGCAGGAACACATGATGGAGCAGTTTGCCTGGCAGGATTTGTGACCTTGTGCAGGACCCAGGCTGGAGCAGTCTGTTCCTGAACCATGTGGAAGGCATCCATGCTGGAGCAGACAGTGAAGAACTGCAGCCTGTGGGAAGGAGCCATTTTGGAGTTCATGAAGGACTGTCTCTTGTGGGAGGGACCCCACACTGCAGCAGGGGAAGAGTGTGAGGAGTCCTGCTCTTGAGAAGGAAGGAGCATTAGTGATAATGTGTGATGAACTGACCAAGCTCCCATTCCCTATCCTCCTGCACTACTATAGATAAAGGAGGGAGAGAATTTGGCGATGAAGCTTTGCTCGGGAAGAAGGGAAAAGTGGGAGAAGGGTGTTTTAAGATTGTTTTTATTTCTTATTATTCTGTTGCAGGAGACATGCAGTTTCAAAAATGAAAAAATCCTGTAAGAAATGAATTGAAAAGAAAATGTGCCCTAAAATCAAAAGCCTTTGTGTAATATAGGTTACAAGATAGATTCCTTGTTGTTTTCTCCCTGAGTCAGAGTCAGTTTCCCCTTCCCAGAGTCTCCTTTTCCCCTTCCCAGAGTCCCCTAAAAACCCCCAGTATACCTGAAACTGTCCCACAAAGTTTGTATAAGTTTTCTCATTGGTTTCCTTTATATACTCTGTTTCTATTGGTTGTTATCTCTGGATTCTCATTGGGTGTAGCTAACAACCCACAAAGACCTATAAATTTCTTGACCCAAAATAATAAAGTCTCCTTCTTGCCCTGCCCCTGGTGGTCTCTGTTTGTCTCCTTCAGGCATCTTGAGGCCCTGGGGGGAGGAGCAAAGGGGGAGCATTCCCCTCAATCACTGCATTATTCCTCTTTGACATGTAATAAACTAAACTAATTTCCTTGAGTTAAGTCTGTTTTACCTGTGACAGTAATTGATAAGGGATCTATTCCCGTCCTTAATTTGACTCATGAGCCTTTCCTTGTATTTTCTCTCTCCTGTCCAGTTGAAGAAGAGAGTGATAAAGGAAGTTTGGTGGGGTGTGGTGGGCATCTAGCCAGTCGGCACACTACATCTTTCTGTACTGTCATTGATGAGGGAAGATAAAATTTGTCTGATCAAAATATTAGTTTATTTAAAAAAAAAGTGGGTAGGAAGAAGAATTAGAAACTGTCAAAGTTGTGTAATGGCTTGAGCTCTGTCTGATTTCCTAGTCACTTCATAAAAGAAACAGTGATTTTTTTTTTCTGCTATAAACCTGACATAACTGATTTATTTGCTTTAAACACTGCCACTAAGATTGTCACCTCTGATGTGACCTATATATTACCTAGAGAAATGAAAATACATTTTTTTTTGCTCTTTCCAAGACATCATTTTCATCCTTTAATAAATACTTTAATGCATGAAGAAAATGGTATCTACATCTGATATCATACCGATGGAAGCCTATTTAACCTAAGGCGACTGAAGGCCCACAACAAGACCTTAAATCATCTTGTCCATGAGCTGCTTTACACTGACGCCACCGTCCTCATCTCTCTCACAGAAGTAGCTCTGCAGCATTTAACATCCTGCTTTGCAGGGGCTACTGAGCTTTTTGGGCTAGAAGTCAGCTTGAAGAAGACAGAAGTTCTCTATCAGCCTGCACCTCAGGAACTATTCCATCATCCCCATATCACCAT
>JAWWLV010000100.1:25465010-25475392 GCA_035041135.1 Platyrinchus mystaceus | reverse complement strand
CACAGCCTTCCCCTCATCCACCAGGTGGGTCACCTGATCATAAAAGGAGATCAGGTTGGTCAGACAGGACCTGCCTTCCTAAATCCGTGCTGGCTGGCTCTGATCCCTTGTCCATCCTGTAGGTGCTATGTGATTGCACTTAGGATGATCTGCTCCATAACCTTGCCAGGCACTGAGGTCAGTCTGACAGGTCTGTAGTTTCCCAGGTCTTTCCTGCAGCCCTTTTTATGGATTGACGTGACATTTGCCAACTTCCAATCATTTGGGACCTCCCCAGTGAGCCAGGACTGTGGGTAAATGATGTGGAGAGTGGCTTGGCGAGCTCTTCTGCCAGCTTCCTCATCACCCTTGGGTGAATCCTATCCGGTCCCACAGACTTGTGAGGATCTGAGTGGCTCAGCAGGTCACTAACTGTTTCCTCCTGGATTACCGAGGGGCTATTCAGCTTCTTATCTCTGTCTACAAGCTCCAGAAGCCAGCTGTCCTCAGGACAACCTGTCTTATTTTTGAAGACTGAGGAAAGAAGGTGTTAAATACTTCAGCCTTGTCCTCATCTTTGATAACTATGTTCCCACTCATGTCCTGTAAAGAATGGAGGTTTTCCTTGTCCCTCCTTTTGCTGTTGATATATCTGTAGAAAGACTTTTTATTACCCCCAACAGAAGTGGCAAGATTGAGTTCAAGTTTTGCCTTTGTCTCTCTGATTTTCTTTCAGCAACACCTAATTATATTCCTAAATTCTTCCTGAGTAGCCATCCTCTTTTCCATAATCGGTAGGCTCTCTTTTTTACCCTAATTTCCTTTAAAATCTCCCTGTTCCACCAGACCAGTCATCTTCCCCACCGGCTTGCCTTTCAGCAGACTGGGACAGCCTGCTCCTGTGTGTTCAGGACTTCCTTCTTGAAGCATGTCCATCCCTCCTGGACCCCTTTGTTTTCAAGGGTAGTTTCCCAGGGTACACTCTGAACTAGTCCTCTGAAAAGGCTGAAATCTGCCCTCCAGAAATCCAGCGTAGAGGTTTTATTGATGGCCCTCCTTGCATTCCTGAATATTGAAAACTCTATTATTTCGTGGTCACTGTGCCCCAGATGGCATCCGACCACCACATCTCCCACCAGGCCCTCTCGGTTTGTGAACAGAAGATCTAGCGGAGCTGGTAAATCGTAGGCTCATTTACCAGCTGGAGCAGGAAATTATTCTCTATACACTCTGGGAACTGTCTAGGGACTGTCTCTTCTCCACCGTATGGAGTTCCCAGCAGACATCCGGCAGGTTAAAATCACCCACAAGAACAAGGAGATTTTGAAACATCTGCCAGCTACCTGTAGAATAATTCGTCACCCTCATCATCCTGGTTGAGTGGTTTGTAACAGACTCCCACCAGGATATCTGCCTTGTTGGCCTTCCCCCTGATTCTGATCCACAGGCACTCAACCTTATCGCTACTGACTTCAAGTTCTACAGAGTCAAGAGACTCTCTAACATACAGAGCCACCCCTCCATCTCTCCTACCTTGCCTGTCCCTTCTGAAGGCTTGTAGCCATCCATGGCAGCACTCCAGTCATGCAAGTCATCCCATAACATTTCCGTGATGGCGACTACATCATAGCTTTCCTGCTGCACGATGGCTTCCAGCTCCTCCTGTTTGTTACCCGTACTGCGTGCATTGGTGCACATGCACTTCAACTGGGCTGCTGGTTTCACTCTTGACCCAGGCTTTCCACCCTTAGGCTCATCTCTGGAGAGCCCAGTTTCAATCCCTTCACCCTTCAAACCTAGTTTAAAGCCCTCTTGATCAGCCCTGCCAACTTACGGGCTATAGTCCTTTTGCCCTTGCTAGATAGGTGAAGCCCATCTGATTTGAGGAGACTATGTACCATGGAACTCTCCCCATGGTCAAAAAACCCCAAAATTCTGCTGGTAGCACCAATCTTTTAGCCACCTATTGATGCGATGGGTTTTCCTACTCCTCTCCTCATTCATCGCTGCTACTGCAGGAATAGAGGTGAACACCACTTATGCTCCTGCCCCATTAACTAATCTACCCAGCGCCTTGAAATCCTTTTTAATCACCCTGGTACTTCTTCCATTAATGTCATCGCTGCCAGCCTGAACTACCAACAGTGGGTAATAATCTGAGGGCCGAATTAGCTCAGGTAATCTCCTACTAATACTCCTCACCTGGGCCCCAGGAAGGCAGCAGACCTCCTTGTGGGATGAGTCTGGTCGACATAAGGGCCCTCAGTTCCCCTCAGAAGGGAGTCACCCACTACAACTACCCTTCTCCTTCTTTATAGCTGTGGTTGTAATCTGTCTGGTAGACAGGATGGAACCAGGAGAGCCTCCATACAGATCTTCCTCCTGACTGTCCTCTACCTGATTCTCTGGGTCCAGGGCCTCAAATCTGTTCTTTAAGGGCACTCGGGGAGGTGGTGGGGGTCGAGAGGGGATTCTTTTACCTCTCTGATCAGGACCTGTTTCCATTCCCCCCCATCTACTTGGTTTGCTTCATCTGCCTGATGGCAGGAGGGGCAGGCCCTCACTGTCTCCTGATGGACTTCTTCTGCGGTCAAAAGGGAACAACTCCACCAATCAATTTCCCTTTTGCTTTCCCTAACGCTTCTTAGCCTCTCTACCTCTTCCTTGAGCTCTGCCACCAGGCACAGCAAATCATTCACCTGCTCACATCATACACAGGCGCCACTCGCACTGTCCTCAGGTACTGACGCCAGGCTCAAACACTCTGTGCAGCAGTGACCTGAACAGCTGTGTCCATCCTGGTCTCCTTCCTGATAATGGCAGCAACGGCTTTCACTGTTTTGGGAATCATTGCTTCCAAAACAAGGGGGGGAAAAAAAAAAAAAAAACAACCAAGCCTCACCCAAGAGAGCTGGGAGGCGGCTGTGCCCCTCCTGCTTGCCCTGCCTGTGCGAACCGCTGTGCCATGTCTCTTTTTGCCCCCTCCTCTTTGCCGCACTCCGGGTCACTGGTGCTCCTGGCAGCTGTTTAAATCCAACGCCGGTGAGTAGGCTGTACCTCTAGTCAGCTGATTTGCCTCCCAGGAGAACTGCAGACAACTCACAGGCTTCGGCTTCAGGATATGATCTAGGTTTGTTTGATTTCTATGTTTTTTGTTAACTTTTATAGTAGGATTGCGGGGGTTAAAAGAATGGGTTATCAACTCTCATTTTCTGGTAGAAAGAACATGGAAAATACAGTGCTATACAGGAAGTTTTGAACACATGGGAAGAGTTAGGGATCTGAAGGGCAAGGACATGACTCCGTTTGAAGGGGGTAAGAAGGCCCTGAATTAGAAGAAAAAAGAGAAAGCTGGAGGAAGGCAGGATGGAGACACTAATAAAATGAGGTGTGATTGACAAAACAGCACCAGTCATCACAGATAATCTTGTGTCTGCGCCCAGTCAGGTTGTGAGGAATGTTTTGTGGCACCTTCTGTGTCACAAACATGGATGAGTTTCTTTCTATAGGACTGGAATGTATACAATATTTAATTAGGTATGCAATAGTAAAATATGCAATATATTTGTTTTCAAAGGGGAACAGTAAGTAGAGAATAACATAAGACACAGAATTAGAAAAGGGATTTGGATATGAAGTTTTTGGTTAGCAAGAACCTCACATACCTATTGATGAGATAGTAAATTGTTATAGCTAATATCAGACAAACATCTCCACAAATTGGTTAGCATATTATTTTACTCCAGAATCTCCCAAACCTCTGACTGCCTTTATAGCATGTTATGCAATCTCAAAAATTTAGATCCATTTTTTCCAGCAAGACTTCTTTCAAAGCAGAAAATAAGAAAAGTATAGTTTAAAAATAATTTCTTTTTTGAAGTATTTTCATTTGATTAGCACAAATTGGATGGATGCATTAGAAGAATTGATTTGTTCAATTGCACAGCTAGGCTGTACTGGAACTGAAAAATTCAGTCCAGGGCTTTTGGATCCCAAAACAGTGAGTCAATTCTATCTTTTAACCTTCAAGAAAATTTTGTCTTTCAAAATTATCTCAATGTCGAAAAGTTAAGAAAAAGTTACATTTTATTAGAAATGTCCCCAAAAGTAAGATCTGTAGGCTACATCTCACACTAGAAATTTTTCTTAACTATATTCAGTTTAGGAAGCTATTTTTAATGAATTTCCTGTATTTTCCTCCTTTTGGCAGAAGCCTCTCTTTCATCCCCAGCATGTCATTACAGGACTCTACATTAGGAAGTTTGCCCTTTCTTCCACCATTTTGTTCAATGAAGGATAATGTGTCTGGCTGACACTAGGTGGTATTGGAGTTCTTTTATTCTCATGAGTGCTTTGAATCATACTGCTATCACTGCATTTCATTCATGTATATCTAATTTAAGAATAGACATATGACCTATAATTATTTATCATCTTTCCTTGAAGAACACGGTTCGCTCAGCCTAATGTAGTTTGCCAACTCTTTTTCCATGCAGCAGCCTTGAACCCTCAACAAACGGATCTATGACCTTGACAGTCATTTTAGCCATATGAGCATTGTTAGGATAACAATGAAGATGGAGAAGAAAAAGATGGAAGATTAGATGGTGAGAATATAGCCCTTGAAGATGGCTGTACTTTGAAGTTAATGAAGTGGGAGAGCTACTGAAGCATAAAAGAATAGTTCAAAAGTTATTGCTCTTTGATAGGTGTATTCTCTACATGTTTCCTACACGTGCCTTCAGAAATATTTCCCCTGATGGTTGTTTGAGGGATAAAATACAGGACCAGGCAGGGGAATTATAGCCTGAATATTCAGAGAGTTGCCTTGGTTTGCTGTTGGTTTTGTTTGTCAGGATATATGGTAAAATGAGATTTTTGTGAGAGGCAATCATGACCTATATGAAGAATTGAACATTGTGGGATACTTCAGTAGGCTACCATGACAAACTTCAACATGACAGACATTCACATTGTGCTTGGGAGTTGTAGGTTGGTAGCATCCTAAAACAACTGTTCTTGGTGCTGTTAACATGATTCCATCTAATTGATATATCCCTTCTTTTTGCTAAGAACAATCCAAATGATGTATGACATTAATAAAAACCTGTTCAGAAGTAACTGTTATTTTAGAAAACTCTGATTTCCTCCATATAATGGGATCAAAATAACATATTCCAACCTAATGACTCTTCATTCTTCGAGCATCGAATATATCTGAAAAGCAGAAAAAAAGTGTTCAAGCATCTTTAAGTTACAGGTTCAGTTTCATGTTTATAAAGATGTGAGAGAAAATAAAGAGAATGAAAAGGTGTTTTATATTTCTGAACATCATTCTTAAAGCCTGAGATATTTCCCATTATCATCTCAGTGACTAGATTTTCTTTGTTTAAAATTTCTTTTATTGATTTGTAGCATAATGATTTACATTACAAAGTGTGGTGATGAAACCAGAGAAGTAATACTGAAGTGTCCAGCCTTCTGTATAAAAGCACAGTGAAAAAATGTCTGAAATTTGCTAAACAAACACTGCTGGCTATGTCATTGTCTCTGTTTATCATATCATTTTGTCAATGAAGCCATATTCCCTGAACATATATTGTCATGCTTGTCATGAACAATTTTCATGCTTGCAGAGATACTTATGAATTTTTTTTTTTCCTTTTCAACTTTTTTCAGTTTTTTTCCAATCTAAAGTGTGTGAGAATTCAATTTAATCTCTTTCCTCCTTTGGCTTTTTGAAAAATCTCAAAATCGCACCATGAAGGAAGAAGACACACTGGTCTCCTGCTAATGTTCTTGAGAATAATCCTTTTCTTAAAAAATGTTGCTTAATCATGACATTTTACTAAGATTTGACATAAGAAATCAGAGAACAAAGTGACCATGGACCCAAGTCATGTGCACAGATGAATAAAGAATATGTCTCATCTCCAAAACACTCAAAGCTAATTCTGTATTTATTCTCCTCTCTGGCTTAAAGGTTTTTATTTTTATTATTGTTTTTTCCAAATGATCCTGGCCTCCCTGTTTTTCAGTATGCATTCTATTTCACTGAAGTCGTACACCCTCTCTGGTTTCTTTGTCTAATCCCTGTTGTAACATGGAAAATCTCTAATATCTCTCTGTGAAAAGCATGCAACTATCCTTTCACTCTCAGTTCTGTAACATCAATTAGTCTGTAAGGAAAAACATACTGGTTTACTTCTCTGCATTTGGCTTGCGAGTTTCTTGAAATATGGATTTTCCTTTCTTGTCTGTCCCTAAAAATGGCTGCTTTCTTTCAGTATGAGAATAATGATAATAATCTAGAGTTCTTCTGCAATGGCATAGTGAAACTGCACTTGATTTGTAGATTGAAACTTCCCCTTTTTCAGAGAAAATGATTAAGCTTGTCCTATTGTAGCATTTGATCATCATCAAATGTAACATCATCATTTAAAGTCAGTTGCAAAAAGAGAGTTATTGCATCTCCAAAACATGAAACAGCAATGTTGATCTTGTTGGGACTGTGACTGGTTACCGACAAGGTTTATCAGCTCTCTGAGATTTGTCCCTAATGTTATAATCAAGCAAAGCTTTTAAAAAGCAAATATGCTGGTATTTATAGAAAACAAAAATTTTTCTCTCATCAGATCTCAGAATCTGAGCACACTTGTAGCTGCAAACATGCCTTCAGAACAGCTCTCAGCACAAGCTGTTTTCCAGTCTCAATGAAGGAAGCAGAATTTGGATCCCCACACTTTGATACTTAGACACTCTTGTTTTTTTTGCCATTGATAACAGATGAGTACTCGTTTTGAATCAAGAGCTATCTTTCTGAATATAGTCTGCCAAACAGTTTATTGAAAGGGGTTTTATTTTTGTCTGTGGACACATACGAGTGTTTTTTGTTTTCATGGTTGTATCATTCTAACACATACCAATGGCAGGCTGAATGTGAGTCAGCAGTGCCCTGGCAGCCAGGAGGGACAACCGTGTCCTGGAGGGCATCAGGCAAAGCATTGACAGCCAGTTGAGGGAGAGCATTGTCCCACTCTGCTCTGACCTGGGGCAGCCTCACCTTGAATATTGTGTCAGTTTTAGGCACTACAGTATAAGAAAGATATTAAGCTGTTAGAGAGCATCCAGAGGAGGGCAATGAAAATGGTGAAGGGCCTTGAGGGGAAGCTGTATGAGGAGCAGCTGAGGTCACTTGGTCTTTTCAACCTGGAGAAGAGGAGATTGAGGGGAGACCTCATTGCAGTTGCAACTTCCTTGTGAGGGGAAAAGGAGGGGCAGACAGTGATTTCTCCCCTGTGGTGACCAGTGACAGGACCCGAGGGAATGGCCTGAAGTTGAGTGAGGGGAGGTTTAGGCTGGATATTAGAAAAATATTCTTCACTCAGGGGGTGGTTGGGCACTGGAACAGAATCCCCAGGGAAGTGGTACAACACCAAGCCTGACATAGATCAAGAAGTGTCTTGATGATACTTTTACCATGGTGTGACTCTGGGTGATGGTCCTGTGCAGCTCTAAGGGCTGGACTAAATGATCCTTATGGATCCCTTCCTACTCAACATATTCCATGATTCTGTACAGTATATTTCTCTGGATTACCATTTTCTCTTGTGAAAGACATCTATGCTATGTCTTATTGCATATTTAAAATTCAGTTAGGTTTCAGTAGCAGTAGGCAAAAAAGCCCACAAACTAAATCAAAACTGTTGTGGATCCTGCAATGAATCTTACTATTATAACTAAAATATAAAATAGTAAGCCATTTTTCCTTAGTGTCTTTTTTTTTCCTTCTACAGAAAGATCTAATGTCAGAACAAGAGAATTTAACATTTTAAATAGATGTTAGAGGAGAAGGTTTATTTCTGTGTCTTTTCTCTGGTAAGTTCTTATAAAAATTGTAATATTTATTTCATGGAAACACTTAAGCATTTAATTACTATCCTGTGTCTGTACTTTGCCCTGATGAAAGTGCTTTAAATGAATGAGAAACGTGTGTGCTTTGAGTGTTGTTATTAAAATCTAAGAGTCTAAGACATTAAAGTTTCTTTAGGAAAATTAGGAACAAACATTTGTTAACCTTTTTTTCCTCCTTTATTTTGTAATAAGGCATAACATTTTGCAACTTTAGAACTTTTTCATCCTAATGCATTTTTATGTCAGACTCCATCAAAGGCAGTAAGAATACCTTATTTTTCTGTTGGTAGTACCCATGCTTTGAAGAATGTCTGTAAAGCCCAAGCATAGGAAATATTGCCTGAGGCAGCATATTCCAATGTGCATTTCCCAGAGCCTGAAAAATCCATCATAGGATTTTTATTTGGTATTAACTTGTTTTGCCAGAAACATACAATTTATGTATCTGCAAGAGCCTGTGGAGTGCCTAAAATTTTTTTAAAGAATCTGGATCTAAAATGGAATATGGAAACCTTTTGGTCATTCTCACTTGTTAGTAATTCAGTTTTAGTTGGGATTTTCATTCACTAGAAGTTGTAAATTTGCAGTAAGAAAAGTTTAATGTTGACACCTATAGACACTTCTTAGTTATTTTCCCAGTACTCGTACTCATCATGCAGAAGCACAATGCATGATCAGACTTCTAATGGCTGATTCTGTACTGTGTCTCTTTCATTGACTGAAGTGTCCAGGATATGCCATTTCTCTTTAGTCCTGATGTTAGAATTTAAAACCCACCCGTCCTGGCTGAAGCTAGCACACAGAGAATCTTGCTGGAGAATTCAGAAGCTCAGTTTCAGTTCCAGACATTCCTCTTTGCCCCCTCTCCCATTTACCCACCACCTATTCATGCTCAATTTACACAGGTTTTTTTCATGGCTGATGTTGCACCCCTTGCTCTTTAATTTGGGCTGTTTGGGTAGGGCTTTTGTAACATTATAATGACTTAAAAACCACAGGTATCACTGAGACCTGTACACACTATGTTAAGATTGGATTATTGATTTTGGTTACAATGGAAGAATGGAAGAATGTAGAGGTATTTCGGTATCTCTTTTATGGGGTAATATTTGACATATGAATCTTGTAGTCAAATTTATAATTTCTTAATTTATAAATTATTTGCTATAATTTATTACTTAGTACTTCAGGTATATAGTTAAAGGTCGTACCTCACAAGCTCAGCCATTCTGGCTTTTTAATCTGTATTGTGCATGTGGTTGAATTTCTGTCCATAGTTTTCCACCCCCTGGATTGTGTGCTCTGGTATATGGAGTCAGTGAAGTTAATATTGCTGTCAGTCCAGGGACATATCAAACCTTGACTGAGCGCAGCAGTGAGTCCTGCAGATTACCATCTCCCAACTCATTCATAGCAACCAGATGGAGCCGTGTTGCACACCACAAGTAACCATACAGAAATCCACATAGTTAATATGAAACACACTACCATTAGATGTCTTCTCCCAGGTAGTGGCCCTTGCAGCCTTGAGGCACCAGTCTAAGGAAAATATTTATTTTTTCAGATGTGCAGTGGGTTCATGACTGGACAAAACTTGAGTGTTCATACCCTACTGATAGTCCTTCTGTGATATCTTATGTACTTATTTGTTGACTCATAAAAATCCCTTATTTGTAATGGTGACATGTTGTAGAAGGCAACAGACAGATTGAAGACCCTATGACTAATACGTGATCTTTTAGGTGGATTTATGCAAGTTGGTCAGGAAATCTCTACCAGCATCATGCTGCATTTTTTGCAAATGCAAATGTGTGAAGTGATAAAAATACATATGCACAACTGTTCATACATAAAAGTGTTTGAAGGACTGGAATGGGATACTCAGTTTTCTGTGTTATCTACTGAAGACAAGAATAACTGTGGATTATTATTAATTGCTGTCTTTGTTCCCCAAGCTGGAAGATACCCCTTTGTAGGAGCATCCACTATATTCACTGACTGTCTTTTCCCATTTTTCCACTTGTCAGTTAACTTTCCCCTCCCTGCTTTCCTTTTTTTCCTTCCTCCCTTCCCCCCTTCCTTCCTTTTAAATGAATTGTATTAACATATTACTCAGATACACCATTATGTAATGTAAATTATCAAAAATGCTAGAATACGTCTGTTAAACTTATTTAATCAGACAGATATGAATATCCTCTGATACATATCCCTGCCCTTTTTCTTCCATGTTATCTCAGTTCTGTTTCAATTATTATATCTCAGTATTCATCATCCTCTCTGAAATCTTCATATTCACATGCTTAGTCAATAGTTAAGCTTAACCTTTGACTTCTTAGGTACAGACAACCCTGACTTACTCTCCTCTCTGTTACAAACATTCTACCTTCCTGATATCTCCTCCTGTATTAAAATAAATAAGTGGCCAGTCTTCGCGAACGAAGATCTGGGAAAGGTGTTTTTATCTTTCAAGCCTGCGCAATGGATTT
>JAWWLV010000100.1:25415963-25441142 GCA_035041135.1 Platyrinchus mystaceus | reverse complement strand
ATACCACCAGTGGCTGTGACCAGCTCGTCTCAGCCTGCAAGGACCCGCGGTCTCGGCTTGGTCCCCTATCCCAAGCCGTGATACATTTTGTTGTGTTGATGTCTTATCTGTCGCATGTATCAGGTATAGACATAAGATCCAGTTCTTTGATTTCTTCCCATGAAAAGACCAAGGTCTTGGACATGCCAGTACAGCTCTGGTTTACAAAGGGCAGAAGATGAAACTTACAACAGACTCTGCAAGTTTACACTAGTTTTGTACATGGTTTTCATGCCTGGTTTTACAAAGAGGAACCTTGCTTATAATGATTTGCATTTGAATTACACTTGTAAATAATAATTTTTGGAAAAGAAAAAGGTAGTTATATCAGTGATATCTAATTTTGCTTGTATCTAATATAACTTTTCTTATCCGATAAGGGGAGGGGACTAGGTAATACAATATAAAAGTAAAATTAAAAGGAAAACTCATCTCATTTAACCCAAAAAACAGTGAAAATACTGGGGATTGAATGAAATTAAACTGTGTTTGCTACTGATACTCCAACTGAATACCTCCGCTTCTCCTTTTATGTTTCCATCTAGTGATAAAAGGTCTGCTTTTCCTTAAGAAACAGCTGATCCTATAAAAATTTTCACAAGTTATTAGAATGTTTTTGCCTAATCCAAGAGTCAAGGGTGAAGAAGAACCAAAGGCAATCAACTTCTTTTTCCTCCTCCCCCCCCCTCAATTTTTGGTTGTTTGTTTAATAGCTTGGTTTGGCTTTGTTGTGGGGTTGCTCCCTCTCCAGTTTATCTCTGGGTACCTTTAGTAGAACTGCCCACATTGTGGGTAATTTTACTTCAAGCACATGAGATGATCTTACTTTCAGATGCTTGTACTTTCTCTTCAGCTACTAAGGAATATAGGTTTTCATTTATTTGATGACAGTCACTAATTTGTTTCTTTATTCCTCCTCATAAGTATTTTGTGTGGCTTCTTTATGGAACATGCTTCACTGAGGCATTGCTAGTTTGATCTGATGAGTGTCACAGGAAAGTGGAAGGCTTAGACAAAATTTTAAAAACAAAGCCTTGCCAGTAAGTCTCAAGGTGCAGAAACGATTGCCTTGCTTTCTAAACTCCTTCTCAAGGAAGGGTTTAGGTGTGGCTGAATCTTATCTTAGCCTCAGACTGTGCTAATGGTTTAAATTTAAAGGAATTATAGAGGTGTGATAAAACCACTTTGTCCTGCAGGTTTTAATGATGGCAAAACAGACATATTTATATAAATGAATTATTTATTATGACAAATTAACAAACAGGTGAACAGATGAAAGATGTTAAAATTATTTACTACACAGTGTAAAAGATAAAAAATTTCACTAGTAGAGTATTATATAACAAAGTAAGATAGTGCACTGTAACAAAGCAATTATATTAAAGCGACTGTATGGAAGCTAGCAGAAGAAATAACTAATAAGTAGAGATTGATGCAACTCACCATATGAGATAGAGGGCAGATCTCTCTCTTTCTCTTAACCCCTGGGAGTAACCATGACGAGGCAGCCCTGCTTCTCAGGAGAAGCTCCACACTTCAAGGAACTGTGTGAAGGAATCTGCCATTTGGAAAATGGACTGGTCTTTTATAGTTATAAAGTGAAGGACTGGTATTTATAGATTTACAGGCTCACAGACTAGCTTCTTTGTCACATCTTCTTTCAAAAAAAGGATGTATATTTGCAGTCTGGTGAACCAGGGTGGCCTTAGCATAATTTAACACCAAGACAGCACCGTGGTGCCAGCAGCTGAACTTGCAGGATAGCTTGCATGATGGTCTGCATGATGGCTTGCATGGTATGCATTACTGGATTTTAGGTCTGTACAGGGTGGACTTTCCTGACACAATGAGGCTACTGCAGAGTACATTGCATGCCTCAAATTTCAAATAGTAGTGGGTTGTGTTTTTTTTTTTTTTTAATCAAGTACAACTGAGAATATACACATTTAAAAATGTCATATTTTTTACTTTATTGATATTAGAAAGGGGGTTGGAGTGAAAGGACCAAATAAGGAACAGAAGTATTTTCTCAAGGTACTACTTAAAATGACAATACTATTTAAAATGGTAAATGTGAACAACTAAAACAAACAAAAACACAAAAGAAAATTAAAACAAAAAAACAACAAAAAACAAAAAAAAACCCAAACAAAACAAACAAAAACTAAAAAAAATTACAAATACTGCATTAACTGTGACTTTTCACTTCTATTTTAAGACGATAGATATTTTGAAGACTTTAAACACCAACAGCTCTGTTTCTTCTTTAAATAGTACAATTGCAGTATCTACATTGTTAAGTCGACATTTCAGTCCTTTTTTAACAAACAATGCTCAAAATTACTTTAGAAAGCATTCCTTGCTTCTATTAAAAATATTTTAGCAATCAATCCTGACAAATTACAGCAGAAAGACTAATTTGTGCAGAAAGGAAAATCGTTTTATACATGCTTTTACGTGCTGAGTTTCTTCTTAATATTTCTCCAGTTAAACAAAAGAGCGAAAGCATTTCTGCTATGATGTGTGGAGTTCCCGAAGCAGTTTTATGGTTGAATTTGGTGAATGAAGTGTGTAGTTGTGATACAGAGCCACTATTTGCAGCAAAATCAGAATTTATGATCTGTTCCATATAACTCTAAGGATTCTGGAAGAGTAAGTAAGGTAGTCTGATTCATACAAAGGATTTAAACATGTACAAGAAAACTTTTCAAGTTACTTTTTTTTTTTTCATTTATCACAGTGCAGGAATTAAATATTATTTAGGCTGTTCATTTCATACTAGGCTTTTGACATTAATCTTCTGTAAATGAAGACAAGTCTTGAACCTATGTAATTTGTAGATCAACCAAGCAGGTAGAGATTTGTAGATGTGGTGATTCTTCAACAAAAGGCGAAACTGAAGCAAAGTATGCAGAGTTATAGATAGATTCAAAGATAGAAAACATTTCAAACAAGACTTTGGCCACAGTGGTCTGAACAACTTGGGAGACAGTCTTAACTTTCAAGCATAGAGGGAATGCACTTAAATGTTGGTACGATGTTGTCCTTCAATGGGCACAGAGTGTACTACAAGTTTTTGTAAAATATATATTCATGTCAAGTCCAATTTACAGTTGTAGTTAATATAAAACATGCTTGAGAGACAGGAGAGAAAGAATGGCCCCTGAAGATATCTCAGGCTCTATGCCCAGATTTTTGATACAAGTCTTTTACACCATGAACAAATACTTTTAAGATATTTCAGAAATAGAATGAAGACTTGCCAGAACAGAATGAGGCAGAAAGCATAAACATATTCTGAAACTGTAGCCATATGTAAACACTGAAGTATAGAGTGTCTGAGAAAATACTGGGAAAAACAAAGAATAAGATCACTCTTTGTTGCTTTTTGTCCTATTCAAGAAACTGGAGAAAATTAATTTCACTGTTCTTAGCTCTAAATAGCTATTGCACTGAACAGAAGAGATTGCACTACTGAGTGCAGAAACAGAGTCCCTGGAGGTCCTCTTGTCCAAAATTCCCTGTACTGCAAAGCAATCTAGAGCCAGTTGCACAGAGCTGTGTACAGGTAGCTTTTGAATACCTCCAAGGATGGAGACTCCACCACGTCCTTTGGCAATGTGTTCCAGTGTTCAGGAACCTGTTTGTTTGGTTTAGTACTGGTGAAATAAAAATCAGTTTAAACTAATGAGCACCATAACACTTTCAAATTATTATTGTTACCTATTTTCCTTTTGAAGTTTGATGGTGTGTCAACCACAAGCAATGTTCCTTAAACTTTTCACTGCTCTGAAACACACATGTGAAAGAAGGATCTTAATTTTTCTTAGGATTAATCTTAATTGCCTTTCTTAAAGCTCTGTAGAATTTTCTGAAACATTTTTCCCTTGTTCAAGTTTCATTATGTTCAGTGATATGTTCTTGAAATATTTTCTTTTAACTATCTGTCATCACTTCTATCAAAACCTTCCTTCATACTACTAGAACGGGAAATTCCTATTTCAGGTACTGTGCAGAGCTAAGGGTTGGAACTCAGTGATCCTTATGGGTCCCTTCCAACTCATCATAATCTGTGATTCTGTGAAGTTGGCATTTTTTCAGTCTCTCCTAATTTGAGTTTCATTTTGGAACACAATATTTATATCTTTTTTTGATCAGGTAGCTTGCTAGTGGATGAGGGGAAGGCTGTGTATGTAGTCTACCTGGAATACAGCACAACCTTGGATACTCTCTCCCATGAGGGTAAAAAACTGGCCGGGTGGCCGGGCCCAGGGAGTGGTCGTGGTGCCACATCCAGTTGGTGGCTGGTCACCAGTGGCTTTTCCCAAGGCTCAGTATTGGAGCCAGTCCTGTTTAATATATTTATTGATGATCTGGATGAGGGGATTGTGTCCACCCTTAGTAAGTTTAAGGGTGACACCAGATTTGGAGGGAGTGTTGGTCTACAGGTTAGGAAGGCTCTGCAGAGGGATATGAACAGGCTGGATCAATGGATCAACAATGAGGTTCAACAAGGCCAAGTGCTGGGTCCTGCACTTGGGTCACAACAGACCCATGCAGTGCTGTGAAGTGGTTGTTGCTAGTGAGGCCTCACCTCGGGTACTGTGCCCATTTCTGGACCCCTCGCTTCAAAAAGGACCTTGGGGTGCTGAGGAGTGTTCATAGGAGAGCAACAAAGCTGATGAAGGGTCCAGAGAGTAAGTCCTATGAGGAGAGGTTGAGGGAACTGAGGTATTTTAGGCTGGAGAAAAGGAGGCTCCGGTGAAACCTTATCACTCTCTACAATTACCAGAAAGGAGATTGTAATAAGGTGGGGGTTGGCCTTTTCTCCCAGGCAAACAGTGACAGGACAAGAGCAAATTGCTTCAACCTGTACTAGGGGAGGTTCAGGTTGAACATCAGGAATAATTTCTTCATGGAAAGGGTTATTAAGCATTGGAATGGGATGCCCAGGGAGGTGGTGGAGTCAGCATCCTTGGAGGTGTATAAGAAATTATTGGATGTGGCACTTAGTGCTATGGTCTTGTTGACAGGTGGTGGTTGGTCAAAGATTGAACTCAATCATCTCAGAGGTCTTTTCCAGCCTAAGTGATTCTGTAAGAGGCTTTGTGTATAAAGCACTGAAATACGAGTTGCACTTGAGATACAATATTTTTTGTATTCTGCCTTCTTTTTCATTTGTGTGAGGAAAATGTGAAAATTTGTAAGTCTGGATAAGTAGATGGCTTTTCAAAACTTTTTCTGAAAGGTGTACAATGGCATTTGCAATTAAACACTGCCATTGGCTTCAGTGGAAGCAGAGTTGAGCTAATGCAGCACACTTTACACGCTTCAGCTGCTTCCTTGTCATGTATTCTTTGACACTGCTCTATAATGTATGCTGTTATACCATATCATAAAATCTTTCTACTGGTAGCATAGGAAAAAACAATTCTGGAACTTCATAAGCTTTGTTCTGGGAAAAAAAAATCTTGGTTGCATTATGGGAGGTACACCCCAAACAAGTGAATCAAGTAACACCTAACCAGTACCTCTAGGGACAGGTGTCTAGGATGCCACACAAACATTTCCATTTCTTTCATGGGGTAAAGGAGATTTTTTTGCCTTTTTTTTATTCTTAAAAAAAAAAAAAAAAAAAAAAATTTTTTTGAGGGAGAATTCCTTGCCCCTGCATCTTCTCTCTTAAGCAGCAGCTGTGAACATAATGAAAGTACAGTGTAATTCCAGTGTGATGCACTGAAAACTCAGCATTCTTATGGTATTGTGATGGCATTGTAAAATTAGTGGGGGGGAGCTGAGTCAGCTCCTTTTCATTTGTATTAAAATATGCTTCCAATGGCAGCTGAAAAAATCGTGCAGGAAGCATGCAGTTTTTGGAAAAAAACCTATCCAACAAGTGCTTAATGATTCATAACTTGTCTTTCATGCAAATAAGCAAGAGACCGCATAGAAAAAATATTCCCTGCTGTGCTGGTTTGAGCTGTGATACAGGTAATTTTCTCCCTAGTAGCTAGTATGGGGCCGTGTTTTGAACTTGTGCCAGAAACAGCGTTTGTAACGCAGGGATGTTTTCATTGTTGGTGAGCAGGGCTTTCACAGAGCCAAGGCCTTTCCTCCTCCTCACTCCACCCCATCAGCAAGGAGCCTGGGGGTGCACAATGAGTTGGGAGGGGACGCAACTGGGACAGCTGACCCTGTACCATATGGCATCACACTCGGCATATAAAGCTGGAGGAAGAAGAAGGAAGGTGGGAACGTTTGGAATGATGGTGTTTGTCTGCCCAAGCAAGACTTAGCATGATGAAGCCCTGCTCTCCTGGAGATGGCTGAAAACCTGCCTCCCCGCAGGAAGGAGTAAATGAATCCCTTGTTTTGCTTTGCTAGTGTGAGAGACCTATTAAACTGTCCTCTTTTCAATTCATGAGATTACTCACTTTTAGCATTCTGACTTGCTTCCCCATGCCACCAGGAGAGAGTACGCAAGTGGCTGTGGGGTGCTTAGCCAGTGGATGGAGTTAAACCCCAACACTTGCCTATTAACAGAATAGAATATTTCCTTTCATTGCTGATGCTCATAGTATATGTCATATAACAGGTGTTCACTTAGAAAAGCTTTTCCTGTACTATGCAGTTACTTCTCTCGCTCTCCTATTGCAGAATAGACCCAAAGCTTGTGGTAGCACTGTATTGTCACAGGCTAGTATTTTGACAAAAATCTTACTTTCAATCAATATACCTTTGGACTCATTGTATCTGCTTCTTTCCCATTTCTTACTTTCTTTAGTGCTCCTTTCAGCTTCTAATTAGTGTCTATTATTTAGATATTTTCATTACGTTTTTTTTTGTTTTATTCCTGTTGATAGTGCTTAATCTCCCCATCCCATCTTGTAGTTTCTATTTTTAATGTCTGTGTTTACGGTTTTTCCTGTGCAATGCTTACAATCATGGTTGCAGGAGGAAGCCAACCTTAGTTGGAATATCCAGATATTAGTTCATTATAAATATCTATGAAATGTAGTTGAACATTCCTCTTGCAGTTGACATCACTTTTACGAATTTGAGAAGAGAGAACTGATGTCCTGAATTGTATTACCAAACTTTCCTTTAATTTTTTTCTTTTGTATATATCTCATTTAAATGAGCAAGTAAGAAGGTTATGTACACTGGTAGTCATATTTGTATATTCTACTCTGGACAGTTTGAGGTGGCCTGGTGACCTAGTGCATGTGGTTTCCAAATTACAGAATACAGAGAAGTAATCTGTGAAGATTTTTGAAGCTTGAGTAACACTGAGGGGTTTCGTACTTACGTAGGTAATAATGTAGGGGTCAACAAACACAAAAAACCTCTCAGCTGAACCATGGTGATTTGTATGACCTTCGGACAAAGTGTTGGTGATAACATCCAACATACTTGTAAATCAACTAAAGTCTCTTGGGATGTGCTATCCTGGTGTTGTGAAGCAAATAAGTAAAGCACAGTAAGTTTTCTTCTGTTATGCATCTTGCATTGGGGCAGCTCATTAACATTTTCTTTCAAAGAGAAAATACAAAATGATGGTAACTGGGTTTAGAGTTCAGAAAGTACAGAGGCACAACAATGAGGATGAGAAAATGATTAAATTAAAAAGAGATTTTAGGATCCTTCTTAGGGAAATGTTTTATGAGTGCTGTGAAGGTAATGTGAAAGTAGTGTGAAGATTCATTCAAGTAGAGTGTGTGTGTTATAGTTTGCTGTAGAAGGACTAGTAGATCTCAAGCCCCTTTTTTAGCATTATATTCTGCCTTAGTGAAACAAAGAACTGTTTTCCTGCTCAGCTTGAAATTTCCACCCATCCTCAATGGGAACAACTAACCCAGTATTGTGTGTCTCTTAGCTTCACCAGAAAGATGTTTGTTCTATTTAAGCCTACAGCCTGAAGACCGTATGTTGTTGAGCCAGAATTTATATCCATCCTGCTCACCATGGGCTCCTTTTCCATCTCTGCTCTGTTGCAGCAAATCATGTTGCTGCCTCCTTCTTTAGCATCTTAGCTACATATGGCTACACCTCAGGATTGCTCGAACTGTAGTCATAATAAAACCAGATTCCTATTTACTTATGACTACTCCAATTACCAATATAGTGGTCAGCTTCCTAAAATGGAAGACCATTTTCCAGCCATCTGATCACATTCACTCTGTTGCCATGACTTAAATAGCGGTGTGATGGGAAGATCTCACCATAAGTTGTTCAGAATAAGTGAATTGCACTCTGTGATGGGTTGACCCTGGCTGGAGACCAGGTGTCCACCAAAGCTGCTCTGTCACTCCCCTTCTCAACTGGACAGGGGAGAGAAAATATAACAAAGTGGTTGTGGCTCAAGACAGGGAGAGATCATTCAGCAGTTACTGTCACAAACAAAACAGATTTGACTTGGAGAAATGAACTGAATTTATTACCAATCAAATCAGAGTAGAATAATGAGAAGAAAACCCAAATCTTACAACCCCTTTCCTCCACTCCTCCCTTCTTCATGGGCTAAATTTCACTCTTCATTTTTTTCTACTTCCTCCCCAGCAGCAGCACAGGGGGACTAAGAATGTGGACTGTGGTCAGTTCATCATATGTTGTCTCTGCTGCTCTTTCTGCCTCTGGGGGAGGACTTCAGTGTAAGTTTTTTCCATTGGGTGCAGTCCTTTAGGAAACAGACCATTCCAGCATTGATCCCCTGGGGGATCACAAGTTCTTCCAATAAACCTGCTCCATTGTGGGCTCCTCTCCTTACAGTGCCACAAGTCCTGCCAGGAGCCTGCTCCAGCACAGGACCTCCACATGGTCACATTCTTCTCTGGGCATCCACCTGCTCCATCCTCCATGGACTGCACAGACACAGCCTACCTGACCATGGTGTTCTCCATGGGCTGTAGGGGAATCTCTGCTCTGGCACCTGGAGTGCTTCCTCCCCATCTGCCTTCACTGGCTTTGGTGTCTGCAGAGCTGTTCCTCTCACATATTCTCACTTCTCTGTTCTCTGTCTGCAATTACTGTTGTGCAGTAACTTTTTCTCTTTCTTAAATGTTACCCCAGAGTTGCTGCCACTGTTGCTGATTGGCTTGGCCTTGGCCAGCAGCGCGTCTGGCTGTCACTGGCTCCATCAGACATGGCAGAAACTTCTAGCAGCTTCTTATAGTAACCACCCCTGTAATGTGTGTGTGTCTGCGCCACTACCCCTTTTTTTAGTCTTTAGAAGTGTAAGTTCTTCACCTTGTTTATTGCACTGACAGTTATACAAGGATAAGTCAAATGTATTCTCATTTAGAATATTTGCTTTTCACTCCTAATAGATCTAATTAGCAACTTCTCTAGAGTATATATATATATTAATTAATCAGGCATTGGAATGGGCTGCCCAGGGAGGTGGTAGATTCTCTGTTCCTGGAGGTGTTTAAGAAGAGACTGGATGTGGCACTTAGTGCAGCGGTCTAGTAACTGTGGTGGTAGTGGATCAAGGATTGGACTTGATGATCTCAGATCCCATCTGATTCTATGATTCTATGATATAAGACAGTACAGTTATAGATTAAACTACATTACCTACTGTGTTAAATTACATTAAAACCTACATTATCTTGTTGGGTTTCTAATGCCTTACAAAAACTAGAGGACCCTTTAATGCTTAATAGTAAGTCTTTGAATGTTATGGGAAACTGAGAAACTCTTTTTTAATTAGCTGACATATTTAGCATAAGTGTTTACACTGTTTAGGTATAGATACTATGGTGACAGAGCTTTTTTAGGTGCAGGACAACCTATTGGGGAATGCAAACCAACTCTTGTTCACTGCAGACTTCAGGCAGGTGTAACTTGGGGAGGCAAGAACAGTATGGAAAACGAAAAGAAAACCAGCGAAAGAACCCAACAATGACAAAAACAAAAAAAACCCCAAATCAAAAACAGTGACGACAACAACAACAAAAAAACCCACAAATCCCTAAACCAACCAATTAAACAAACAAAAAAATCCCACCAAAAATAAAACAAAACCACAAACCACCATCAAGAACACCTTGCAAGATTCCTGCTTCCCTTTTTCAGTAGAAAAATCAAGCTTATCAAAGATTTGGATGCTGCAATAAACTTCACTAAAGACAAGTTAGACAGCAGATAACTGGCAACAAGATAAAGGATATAAGTTCGGTTAATAAATCACATCTCTGAACTCCTAAGCATAACGCCTCCATATATGTGTAATATATTAAATTAATGTATCTGTAAAACACACACACACACTATCCCACTGTATACTCAGTCTATTACCATTTCCAAAGCACTTGTCATATCCCTGTCTAATATTTCACAGAATTAAAACACCACCATTAACATTTCAAAAGTTGCAATTAATCATCTTTCTTATACCAGATAAAACGATAGACTTCAGTTTCTGAAGAAAAATTATTTTTGCACTCCTGATCTCCTTTTAGTGAAAGACTGTTGTTTTATAATCTTACTTTATTGCTTTCACTCAGGCCCTTTGGGAAAGCTTGAGTGATGAAGCAGGTCTTACAAAATAATCCAAAGAATGTAAGGTGATGGCTTTTCTTGGATCTAATTCTGGAAGATATTTCAGAGCCTTGGACCTATGCTTAGCTGTTAAGTGTAGTGCACTTGTTAATCACAACAATAGCAGATACAGACAAAAGCCTTGAATCTGTGCCAAAGCACAGACTCACTGCACTGCAGCAACTGCAGATCTTCAGTCTGTGAGAAATAAAGGAAAATACAAATTTCTGGAAAGCCCTTCATATGTCCCCCAAATTATTCCTTTTCCAGTGTGTAAGTAGACCACTTCTGAAAGCAGTTTATCATATTATGTTACTCCAAATCCTGGTTCTAGATCAGTTTTGGCCCATGGGTCCTACTGGCTTTCACAAGTCACTCAGCTTAAAGAAGAACACACCCATGTGCTTCTCTTCCTCCAAGGACCAACCGGTAGTTATGTTTTAATATACATAGGTAGTTAATGTCTTCCAGCAGGAAAACCACTAATTTTTTTTCTCTTACATTTTTGTCAGTATGGCAGTATTCAAATGGCATTGAAAGTGTCTTTAATATCAGGTGCACTGCACTAAATAGGGAGGCTTAGAAGAACTGACACTGTTAGTTACCTGAGAATTGATTTATGCATTGCTTATTTCTCAGGGACAAAACCTGTTATCTTTCTTTTGGATGAGACTCTCCACAGACGATAAAGGCTTTTTCATGCAGAATTGCGGTCATATGGATGCCTGCTTTTACACACATGAAATCTTTCTGCTAATTCCTGTCTGCTTCAGTGGATTCTAATTACTAATTTCTCAGAAAATCAAAAACATCTTCAGTTGTTTTGGTTTGTAGAGCAGGAATCCTGAATCCAAACTGCTCCATTAGGGTTATAAAAGAATGTGACAGTCTAGAAAGTCTGAGTCTGGAGACTATGTTAAGGACAGATGGTGAACACAGAACATGAAGGGGAAAAAGTAGGTATTGTCTTGAATCTTATGATGAGCAAGTTCTTTTTTGTTTGCTTGCTTGCTTGGGGCTTGTTTTGTTATGTTTTGGTTTTATGTTTTACAGTTTAGTCAGTTGATTCAAACCATCAAAATGAATTCTCTTTCTGGTGTGAAATCTTTATCTTAATTTGCTCTGTGAAGTCTGTGTTGTAACACAAATAAGTACTATCACCTGATTGCCCCATCTAAGTGGTGGGACTGGGGAAGAGCAGGCTCAGGAGCCATCTTACCAATATTTAGAAATACCTGAAGGGGTAAAGTGAATAGGGCAGAGCCAGGTTTCTTCTAGCAGTGCCCAGCTACAGAACAAGAGGCTGGAAACATCAGGAAACACTTCTGAAGTGTGAGCATGACTGAGCACCTGGCACTGGTTGCCCAGAGAAGTGTTGGAATCTCTATCTTTTAAGGTATTCAAAAACTGTCTGGGCAGTTGGTTTGAGGGCATGAGAGTATTGGACAAGGTAACCTGCAGTGGTTGTTCCCAACCTCAGCTATTCAAGGATCCTTTCTAAGGGAAAGAGAATCAACCCTAGGGCCACTGGGGACCGAGCAGAGTATGCTGCAAGGCAGAGGGTCATATCAGAAAGAAAGCATACTGACAAATCTTTCATTTTCTTCCCCCACTCTTCCTACCCCACTTCCCTTCCCCTTCCACCCCCCTTCTCCAATTTGGCTGTCTTTTGGTGGTCTGTATAGAGTTCACAAAAGTAGGAGAGTTCAGTGCCCTTCCATGTCATAGCTCTGGTCAGCTTTGTGTTTAGTCACCCCCCAAGTTGTAACAATGCTTGTGTGTGCATCAAGTCTATTATTTGCACCCCTCACTTATGTTCAGAGAATGGGACACTCAGTTCCAAATCTCAGGTGAGGAAAGTCTTGAAATGACCAGTTTTTGTTTATTACATATAAGGTAAGAATGGCAAATCTTTCCTTTGATTTACAAGTGAGAATGTTTATTATATACTTAACATGCCTTAGTGATTTCTACGGCCTTATCTCATGTCAATAAAAGAAAAATAGTTTTTCTGTAGTATTCCTGAAGCTCTGAATGTTGCCAGTCTTGCCAGTACCTCACAAATACTTCCAGAAGCTGATAATACATTTTTTTTTTTTTATTTCCTCACACTGACAAGATGCTGCAGTGAATGTAAAGTGATAAGCATAAGAAGCCTGGGTAAAATTAAATATTGCTTGGAGCCTTACTGGACAAAGCTTGTTTTGAAAGCTTCAACTGGTTTCATTGGGTTTAGTTTAATTTCTGATGGCTAAGTATTCTTTGTCTACTCCAATAACTCATTGACTGGTTTCATTACAATTTGACAGAGATTTGGACATCACAAAGACAAGCAAGTTTTTATGTGAGACTAGGAAACAAAACTGTGGGGAGAGAACTCAGGCACTCCAACAGCAGGAAAAGCAGTAGAGTGACTTCACACAGTTTAAACACAAGAAAAATCTCAAAACACGGATAAAGCTTTGGACAGAGCCAGCAACTGATTAAGAGACATGAGAGTGCAGAAGAAATGTTTATATGTGTTTTGGTCCTCATAGAATTATTTGTAGAGAACAAGGCTAGGTCAATTAATTTTTTCCATGTTAAAAAATGGCCCCAAAAAACCAACCAAACCCAAAAGACAAAAAGACACCCCCCCCCCAAAAAAAAAAAAACAACAAAACAACAAACCATACAAACCCAAAATAGAAAACCAAACCTACCAACAATCTGACTTTTTTTAATTTGGAAAACTTTGAATGCTTTTGGTATTTGGAACAGAAATATGGATTTTGGCAGTCAGAGCAAATTAGCAGAAATTATTACAGAACATTTACTGAAGGAATGCATGAAATAGCAGGATGAGAGAGCAAAAGAGGGGCTCATGGGGCAGGGGACGTGGGACAGTGAGTTAGGCAGGAAGCCTGTCACTTGTGAGTGGGGGGAAATCAACAAGAGAGAGAAGGTTAAAGGAAACCCAGATCAAAGAGAACTTGAGTATGGGTGAAGATACTGTAAAGCTGAGCCACTGTTTCTTTCTATTCTGACTTTTCAGGTATTTGATTTTTCCCCTTTCCTAGTGTTGTCAGTGTTAGGTTTGGTGTTTCAAGAGATAGGTTTGAGGCAAAGACTAAAGGAGAGCTAATTGAATGTATGTGTATAAAGTGTTATAGTTCATTCTGTATATAGAAATAGTGGGTTCATAAACCAAGATTTTAACTAACACCTGGTTAGTAGAAAAATTAAAATAAATATTGTCACATGGTGTTGTTTCAGGTACAAAAGAATTCAGGGACACTCTGACACATTATATGTTTGTCTACTGAACTAAAACATATTCTTCTTTTCTCTCCTTATCTTTCTTTTTTAAAAACAATAATATTAAATTAATTTTTTAATTTAAAACAGGCCTCCCTTTGAAATATTCCTTAAAAAAAAAAGGTGCAAAACTGAAGGTGTACATGTCAAAATTTAAAAATTTGTGTGTGCAAAACAAAATTTTTGATTGTTTCCTAAAGCTAGAGACTTTTTTTTTCAGAAGCAGAGAAGTTATTGTTGAAATTTTCATAATATCCTAAAATTAAAAAAATAACATTTTTTATCAGAGTTTGCTCATGGGATAACTCAAAGAAGCTAGAGAACAGCTGCATACAAACCTTGCGAAGTAACATGGTTAAACCTGAGGGAAAAAAAAAAGTATTCTCACTGACTGCATTATTGATAGGTTTCATGTTCTTCAAAACATATTAGGATGTAAATTAGGTGGCCAGTTTGCCTTGGAACAAATCTGTGCTAACAAAGACATTTAAGCCTTTTTCTTATGCTTAAAATGCAAATAATTTTTATTTTTTTTCCTGAGATGTATTTATAGAAGACTTGTGTTTCAGAAGCCACAATTAAAATCAGAGACTCTCGGAACTAACAAAACTAAGTAGGGAGGAGAAGAGGTGACAAGGCTTACTAGTGAGACTTAGAGGTTTCTGAGTGTGTGAGCATGGACTGCAGCTGACATTGTGTTACTAGATTCAAACTGAATTATTTATTCAAATTTTGATGTTTTGGAGTGAATTCTGTGTAACGTACATGGATTGCATTGCTCTTACTTTTGGAGTTGGAGATAAGATTGTGTTAAAACATTTGTTTCATTTCTGGAAAATCACTCAATGACTTGGGCTTCAGTTTACTCATCCCACACAGCATAGGCAGGACAATCTCATCTGAACTCCTCTGACGTCATGTCTAGTGGATGCCTTGATGCAGAAGGCCCAAGTGCAAGTCAGCCATGATGTCAGTTTATTGGGGTTTTTCTGCCCATAAAACAATACTTTGTATACACATTGAATAAACAGTACAAACATCAATGAAGGACAGTGATATTTTTGCCCCTTGTCAGTCCCAGTGAACTGAAGGAGACTTTTGTAGTAGCTTTAGGTTGCTGAGCTGCTGTGGAAAAATGATATAGGCAAAATCATGAGAGATTTCTTTTTAAATTTTATTACTACTTTGTCAGCTCTGTCCTTCCGTTATTTTTAATGCAATCTTCCTCAGGCAACAAATCCTAATGTTTTAAACCATGATAAGAAAATCAATCCATGAGGTGTTTTTTTCATATGTTGTCTCGCAGTACCTATTCAAGATGTTAAAAGCTTGTCCTAGGACTTTTTTTTGGTGTGATTGACTAGAGGGATTAACAATTAAACAGACAGTTCAAGGTAAAACTCTGCGAGTGATATGTTATTTATATATATCTGGAAATATCTGATATACCATTTGTCCACAAGCATGTTACATTAAAGACATTATGAAAGATTTAATCCCAAACTTCACTTATATATAAAATTAAATTATGCCACTAATTACTTACAACTCTTTTTCTTTCCTGAAGAGCTTGCTGATGTTATTCCTGAAAACAGATTTGATGAGGCTTTGGGCAACCTGGTCTAATGTGAGGTGCCCCCGCCCAGGGCAGGGGAGTTTCAACAAGATGATCTTTGAGGTCCCTTCCAAACCAAACCATCCTATAATTCTGATTCTATATTTCTGTCCTACTAAATGGGATTTATCATTTATACAACTAGTTTCGAAAATGCACTTACTGCATTCTACAAATATGTGAACTCTGACCCTTGAAAACTTACCAGTGTATGTTCTACTCATGGTGCTGATGGTCATGCTGTGCTGGCCTGAACAATTCTCTGGTGTTCTGACTGACTGGTAATCCTTGTCATCTCTGAGCCTTTTTCTAAAATGAGAAAGTTTGTATGCTGCCATGATAAAGAATTTGTGTGAATGCTTTTTTATCAGACAGTATGTTCTTTGAGAGTACTTGGAGAACTTGTCTAGATTTGGCAAGATTTACCCTTTACCCCACATTACTCTTTCTGCAGAGGCAGAAAATGTAATTGCCAATATTATTCTCCTAAAAAATAACATTAAGAAGAACTTTGCATGAATTTCCTCTGACATTTTCCTGTCCATATTTGTAAATCCCATAATTTTACAAAGGGCAGAATGATCCCTGAGAACAAAGTAAAGTTTATAATAATCCTAAAGTCCATGAAAAATACAGTGAGAATATTTTATTGTGACATTTATGTGCCACATTGTAACAAAGAGAAAATAGCAGGTAGGTGTTCATTTGTGGGGAACATATCTCCTTATGGAAATATTGCTATTACCAGATGAGGAAATTATCTGTACTTTAAGAGATATACATCTCCTTTAGGTTCATGTGGAAGTATACTTTAGAATGTGGAATATAACAGAAATTGAATTCCTTCTCAGTGGTGCCAAGATAAAAACCTCAATGTCTTTGGAGTATAAGAATTTATGTCTTTTCCCTAAGTATTGCAGTGCTGATGGCTTGGAACTGGTCTTGGTGGTATGACTTCATATTAATCAAGCCTGTGATTCCTGTCTTGTTTAATCAAGAACTTCATGTACAGTTTTTTGAGCTCTGCTACCTTTCCACATCTTGAATCAATCAAATGCTGACTGGCTCTTATGTTAAGCAAATTAAATTCCAGATTCACACAGCCTTTGCTAGATTATTCTGCCATGGAAAAGATTTTATCATTTACTGAACTTGATGGAAAACATGCAGTTGTGTAGGTCTAATAGCTAAAACTTATACAATGCATATAGTGATCTCTAGGTAATGTTTCATACATTAAAATCACCCTTCCTTTTATAGAATCACATGAAGGTTTTTCAACAATTTAGAGTAGCTTTTTCCTATTATTGAAAAGTATGTTTTAAAATCTATGTGTACATTTTAGTCACTGCTAAATGGCAGTTGATATGGACAAATGAAGAGTTTGACCTTTAATTTTTTCTCTTAATTTCATAGTAATTATTCTTTCTTCCTTTTGCTCTGTAGGCAAAAATCTGAATAGTCTGGAAAAAGAAATTATGGGAAGTATTATGATTTTAAGTAATTCAGGCTGTTTTCTAATATATATTATGAAATCCTTTCAAATATGTTTTTTCTATATCTATAAATCTACTCTAATTGCTTGCTTGCAGAGTTTTTATAACATCACTGCTACTGGTATAGTAGCTAAAATAAAATCCCTGAGACAGTCCTTCTAGAAATAAAATGAATATTTATATAAATCTTTTGGTAGTTTGGAAATATTTTTCAGAGAAAAAAAGCTCAAAATGCAAACTTAGCAGCAGGAGTCATGGGAAAAACATGGTTTAACTCTTCACTCTATGCAAAATTCACAGAGGATTATTAGAAAGATGTTTTTAATTCACCTGTAGCAGTTCTGTTCTACCAAATGGTTCTCATACTTTAAGGAGCTCCTGAAAAAGAAATTTTTCAAGGTGGCTTTGAGCCCAAAATAATGTGTCTTGAGCATTCATGAAGCCAAAGGGACTACTGTATGTGTAAGGACATTATCATCTTGTTAGTCTAATTTAAATACATTATTTATGTAGCATGAGTTTAATTAATTAAGTTACTCTCTTTGAGTCAACATATGTTTAAACTTCTGCTCACTCCCTAAAGATCTATGAATTGTCTAAGAATTTCATCTTTCAGAGGGGTAAGCAGATAAACAAGCTTTCTCATCCTTCTGTTCCCTGACTGGTCCTTTCCATCTGCCTAAAATGATTTAATCAGTATGTGAAATTTGTTGGGGTTTTATTTTTTTTTTCAGTTGGAGTGATAGTACATACTGAAAAGTATCCATTAGAAGGCCAGCTCCGATTTAACAGAGAAGCTCTGTTTTCTTCCCTCCCCATCCCTTGCTTTTACTAAGGGCATTTTAAAATTCACTTTTCTGATCATTATTCACACAGAAAATTTTCTACAGCTTTTCTTAGAGTCTGGTGGTGCTTTTGTGTAGAAGGCTGTTAACAAAGGTGTTTGAAACAGAATTTTACTACTTGAAACGGACTGTGAACCAGTATTTAATCCTGGCAGGCATATGAGGGTTTCTTTTGGAATAGTCCTTCATCTGGGTTTTAATAGCTTACTTTTAAACCTGTGGGTAGGATTAGTGGAATAACAGCTACCAAAATACATTGTGCACTTACTTTTTCCCTTTTCACTCCACCAGATGGACTGAGGAAGTGACAGTGTAATTCCTTCTCTACCTTCACCATCTCCATAGATGTTCAACACTGTTACAACTTGGCCTTGAATTTTTTGCAACACTGTTGATATATTTGGACATGGAAGATAGAGCAGTTCAGCACAATAAAGATGATTCCAGCCATGATGTTTCAAGTCCAGAGTCTAATTTTAATCTCTGTTGTGGGAACTTACCTTGAATCTCTCTGTTTCTTGCCCTCATAGGGCTATATTGCCCTTGTCTTCCAGCTGCTGAGCAGGATTCTTTACTGACTTTGGAAAAGCTTTAAAAAAAAAAGTTCTGAAAAAGTGCTTGAAGACAGGTACTTGATTATGCTTCTGCACTAAGATCCAAAGAGCTGCATTTAAGATGAAAGTCTCAAACACAACACAAAATAATTTGTAATATATTTTGGGGGAAAAATCAAATAATTGCTTTTTTTATATATATATAATTTTGGTAACACACACACTGTCTCTTTTAGTGTCCCTCTCGCTCACCCAGTTCTCCATGGGCTGTATAGTGGCTCTCACTGAAAAGATGCTGTATTCCTACCAGGAAAGGGAGCATGGGCCTACTAAGGTACATGGCAGAACTCTAGAACATCTCTGTGTAAAGATAACTACACCAGGGCAATTCTTTAGATTGTAGACTACATTTCCTGAGCGTCTTCTCCACCAGCTGTATTCTACATGAAACTGAGCAGTGTGCCTTGTTCTATTCAGATACAGCACATTGAAACACGTAGAATGGAGATAGAAAATGTCTAGATTCAAATGCACAACTACATGTTTGCCTAATTTTTTCTACTGCAAATGTGGGCTGTAAAATGCCAATGATTGTGCAAATTCACACTTCTTCAAATTTCATTATGAGATCGCAGTTTTGAGCCCACAAATCAGTAGAACTGTAAATATGCATATGTGACTCATCAGTAGTGACTATAGTATTGAAACAAAGAACTGCAACCTTGAAATAAAAATAGTAATAAACAAGTCAAAGTGTTTTATTGCTTGTTCTTTCAGCTTTATTTTAATAGTACTTGCATATTTTTTTTTCAACTTGTATCCGAAAATATATTAGATTAATCACAGTTCAGCTCTGAAATCTTAAGGAAGTTATCACATGTTAATAAATGAAAATAGATAGGTTTTCTATTATTTTTGAGTTAATTTCATTATTTATTTATGTCTTAGTTTTGTGAGACACGAGTCTTTTGCTAAGGATGAGTTATGGGAAAAGACCCAAACTCCTCCCTCTAAGCAATTGTAAATTCTAAATTAAGAGGTTCCAATTGAAGAAAAATATGGAAAAAAGGAAAAATAACAGCCCTTTAAATATACATATGTGTTGGCAGAACAACAAAAAAACCCCACAAATAAAACAACCAAGCAATAATCCTATACCAAAAAATAATCTGCTTCAAAACAAACAGATAAACAAACAAAACAAAAAAATAAACAGTTCAGTTTGCACCCTTTGGTGGAATTCTAACCACCGTCAGCAGGAGGCACTGTTGGATTACTGGAGATGCAGAGCCTGCAGTGCCTGGTTCCAGTCAGCAGGGGGCGGTGTTGGATCACTGGTTGTTGCCACATGGGGAGACACTCTCCTGGGTGTACTGGAGAAACCGAAAAAAATGGAGGTCTTTCTTCCGCCCCACCCCCACTGGGAAAGAGGAGCGAGAGAAGGGAAAGGAAAAAAAGTCCTTCCCAGAGGGAACTCACTCAGTCCTTCTGGTTGAATTGTGTGGCACAGCTTCACTTCTCCTTTGATGTGCACAAGAACTGCTGCCAAGGAAGAAAAAGAACGGGAACGGAGGAGGGGAAAAAAACTCTCCCGAAACAGTTCCTCTCCGATGGAAAATCCAAGCAGAAATTCTCATCTGGCAGCCAGGCTGAGAGCAAAGCTGTCTCTGAGCTACCTACCGCCCATGCCCCATCCCCACTCTGGCAGCCGCCAAACTCCCGTCCCAGCTCTGCAGCCTAAACTCCTCCCCCCCTGTTTCCCAGGAGACGAGGGGGGAAAAAAAAATAAAGTAAGGAGGACTTTTTACCCCTCCCCAAAGATAAAATCTTGAAGGCCATCAGCTAGGAATGTGGTTTTACCAGCCAGATCTTTTGTGTCATTTAACTGCCTAAGCCAGAGTCAATATGCCCATTCAACATCCCATTCACACAGTGGGCAGGGGGGTAAGGGAAAAATTCCTGCTTAGTTTCTAAGAGCTAGCAAACCCATTTTCAACAGTCCTTTTTAATCTTTCCTTGACAGATGAATGAGATGGACACAGGCCAATGAGATGGACACCAGGAGTTCAGAAGACCAACTTTTCATTTGAATATTTTGAACTGTACAGAAATTACATGATATACCTGTTTGATGTGACCTTTTAGGTTTTGGTGATTGAGATTACAATATCACTACAATGATGCTAAAGTAGTCACTTTAATTTTTATATTCTCCTTGAAGCCACAGCTCAGCAAAATACTTTGACTTTATCTTAATTTTAAGTGCTAGTTTAATTACGTTACTGGATCAGAGATTAACTGTATTTTATTCTGGACTAGATATGACATTTTAGAAATGGTTATTTGAAGTTCCATACTCTGCATTGTCAAAATGTTCTTATTTTATTAAAGCAGTTTATTGTGTCCTTAAATCTCAGCAAGATGGCTGTTCTTATTTAGAGCTGTGGACACCCTTTACTGTTTGTATTTACTCAAATATCAGAAATAACATTCAGGCTCTTCCTGGTGATACTGTCTCCTCTTTAGAGTTTCATTCTTGTTTGATCCAACAGAAAGTTTTTGGCTGATGTCTAAGGTAGTGCCTTAGAAAAACAACTGAAATGCCCTAACAGGTACTGTGCATTTGGTTAAGCATCCCCTAGTGCACTTGGTACTAACAACATGGTTTAAATAACAGCTCATTTATGTCACTTTCATGTTAGCAGCACCATTAAGGCTCCAATTATCCAACATACAAACTACTCTTAAAATTGTCAGTGGTTAAACTACTCAACTTTATAAGTATCACTCTATTTTTATCCCAACTGGAAAATGTTTCAATCCAATTAATTATGCAATCTAGGACTACATTGTTTTACTAACTAAAACTAATTTAATTTTTAAAATTTATTTATTTTTTAATTTAAAACTTAATTAACAAAAAGTGCTCTTCTATGTCAAAATCTTGGACATAATCTTTTCCTGTTTCCCTGATGTTACTTGGGAACATTATGAGCCAACTTTGCTTTTTTGGAAGCCAAATTCCTTTGTATTTGTGGTGTGTCCTTTTCCAGAAATTGTGAAATGGTCAGAGGTCCCCCCCAACTGTCCTGATATGAATATGAAACATTCTGAGCACATTCTTATACTGCCTGAAATATTGTGCAGTCATTGACATTTGTGTAAATGAGCACAAAGTATTCCCAAATTGGAAAGACCATTTCACATAAATTTTTAATAAATATAAAACACTTTCCAGTGGGCAAGACTTTGGCTGCTGAAAGCTAGCTTATGTTTGCTTTCAAGGCTGTGTTTAACTCCACTGTTTACTGTAAAACATGCTTTTCATTGTCTTTAATGCTGATGTGGAAGTGCTTGCATTACTAATGACCTGGTGCTTTGGAGTTTCAAATAATTAGTAAGGGCAAACTGCTCGTCCATGGCAAGCAAAATCTCACCTTGACAAGAACAGAGGGATTCTTTTTGTCTGTTCTGATTGTTTGACACCACAGATCAGACTGACCCCCATTATCACATCTCTGTTTGCTGATATTTAGCCATTAAATCAGTGCAAAGCCAATTGACCCATCCCAGCTTGGAGGAAGGCATTATGGACAGCTGCAATTTGCAGCACAGTGAGCATGTCTGTTGGTGCTTAGTTCTCAGAGGTTATAGCTCTGAGTTAGACCAGAATATGACATATGTCCTCTGTAGGACCATGGCTGTGCCTACCGGAGTGTTTCTGATATGTGTTCCTTTGGTTGGCTCCTCTCTGGGAGCCATTACTGGGATTTTCCTTTGAGAAATGTCAACCCCTTTGTCGGTGTGAGCATTCACTTACCTCTATCTATCAATATATGTAGGCAAACTTTTTTATTTTGCTATGGTCAGTTTTTCAGTCTGACCCAAGTGAATTACATCATGCTGAGTTTAAAAGGCCAGATAAAGCTTATCTTAGTGGCAGAAGCAGAGAGTTCTTGGGTGGTTTGCTCCAAAGAGTTGCCAACAATAACTTTAAACTTGCGCTGATGAAATCAGAAACTTGCACATCTGAAATCAAAGAAGAAAGTACACCTGTAATTTAACAAAAATGAAACTTTGAACAAGCATAACTTATTCCAGGGTAAATGTAGCTGAAGATCCTTGAACCTGCCTGAGTGAGTGAGAGTATGAGGATCATTGCTTTAAGAGAATAACTACCTGCAATTTATGCTTGTTTTTCACACAACACACAATGACATGCCTAATCTGAAGTACTTGAGCAATCCTGCTGAAAATAATAGAGATATTCACATTTTAAGCAATTTCGAAGCTTACATTTACTGTAATTTTTCAAAAAATAGCATAAAATTAGTAGCATAAACATAGATGTAAGACATGCTTCACTTTATATAATCTTAAATCTCATAATGCTATAGCCAAGAGATTTATTAAGTCCTACAAGAATATTATTTAGAAAAGTATCAGCAACCAACAAATACATATAATGACTAATATATTGCAGAGGTTTATTTGTACAGCTACAAGTTTCTGAATTATGTAAAGAAGGAAAAATAATATAACCCACTTTCATAAACTTTAACTATGTGTACTGAAATAAGACTTTTATTAATTGATTTTAGATGCAAAATATCTCCATACTTTGTTTTCTCAAAGCTTTTATGTAAAATGTTGCCTCTCTTCCTGTCACTGTGTACTTCTACAGGAAGTGAGGCACTGAAATAAATCTTTAGGAAACTAGTTCCATAGCACCATTGTGGTTTTAAGCTTTCTTTTCCAGAATTCATCTGTGGAATATTCAGAGTGATGTTGAAGTTTGGGGTTTGTTTTTTTTGCTGTTGTTGTTGTTTGTTTGGGGGTTTTTTGTGTTCTGTTTTCCTTTTTTTTTTTTTTTTTTAATGCCATTGGTAGTTGGAGAGAAATGTCCTTTTCTTAGTGTAAGCAAACAAATGTAACAATACAGTTCTTTTTAGAACAATTTCTGAAGAAAAAGTCAGTGTTCACCATATTGTGTTATGGTTACCAGGAATAAAATTTCTCTTTGATATGCTGAGACCCATGTGCAGTGGAAGGATTGCATAAGTATGTAAACCCTTAAATTCCAACAAGTGTTGTGTGTGACTTTCTTTGCAAGAAAAAGCCAAAATTTTATGGACAGTGTTTGACTCCTGTTTCATAGAATCACAGAATAGTTTGGGTTGGAAGGGACTTCAAAGATCATCTAAATCCAACCCCCCTATTACTTTATTGGCTACAGCTGGTTCTGAATTAAGCTGAAATGACATATAAACTTCACATGTTATTTATCAGGTAACTATGTCCTGATCTTCCACAGAAAAGAAGTTCCAGTGATCTACAGTCTAATAGACCTTTTTTGTTTCAACAGCTCCCATTCCCCAAAGATGGATAGATAGTGTCTGAACATTCTAATTAAAAGGAAAAACTACAAAAAAAGCAAACATGACCATACCTTTCTGCTGCAGTCTATCACCATTAAAGAAGAACTCAGAAACCAAGGCTTCATTGATGATTTGGTACTGCAAAGCTAATTAGTTAGATACAGATCTGTAAAAACAAGCACATTACTAGACACTCTGAGAACTATGACACCAGCTATGAGATTAAAAAGCTCTGGATTTAAAAAAAGACTGTGAGTTACACCTTAACCTGGCTGTGACAGGAGAAAAAGAAATCCAAACAAAATCCAAACTCTTATTAATGAAAGACACTGTAGTAGTTTGACAATGTACCCACAATTTCTGTGGGTCTCTATCTCCGTAGTACTCAGATGAATTCCTTTTTCGGAAAATGCTGATATTTTCTGGAATAATTAATTCCAGGTCTCTGCTTGAATAAACAGCTGATATCCTTCTCTCATTGTGGTATGCACTTAAAATGAATTTTATGAGTCCTGAGATGGGATTCATTGCAGATGAAAGGTGACAGGTGTAACAATGGCAAATAGTTTTCTTTGTTAAATATGTCTTTCTTGAGTAAGGCAGGCTTTACCTGAAGACTGAAAATGTCATCTTTGCCATTAAGCAACGTAAAGGTTCTCATTTCACTCCTTTGAGTCTCCTGTGATGCATTTCAAAAGAGAAAATGTTCATATTCCAATTTTGAGAGCTATGTTTTTTAAATGTCTTTGTTGTTTTCTTTTTTTCTTTTATTTTTCTTTTTTTTTTTTTAACCAGAGAAAGTTCATTAATTGCAGAAGTCTCTCTGGAACAACTTCAACAAGAATCGCTTCTTTTAAAGAGACAATTTTTTTTTCTACTAGATTCAATGGAGCATAGCCTAACTGTAATTTAAAACATGCAGAATATAAACCGGATAATTTCTTTACAAATATTAGAGCTTTCTATGAAAAACTACATGTTCATATGTGCAAATTTGTGTTTGGGTTTTTTTTGAGGTTTTTTTTTTTTTTTTTTCCTCAGATTTTACCGTTATGTTCTGTGATTGATACTTATTTCTCATGTTCCATTTTTCAGGAAAGGCATGCAGTGCTCCTGTCTTTCTGGTACATATACACTCTGTAATATGTATTGAAAATAAGAAAGACATGGCAGATAAATCTTCTACCTTGACTTTTTAAGATTCTTTAGTCTACTAGCAAGAAATTTCTCAGCTGAGGTACCACATGTGATTAGTTAAGAAAACATTCTTCAGTTTTTGTGCCAGAGATTGCATCCATTTCCTTTTTGTAGTAAACTGGTGTTGTGGGTTTGCTATGGGTTAATTTTTTTCACTCCTCTCCCCCCCCCCCCCCCCAATTGCTATGAGTTGAAAGAAGGTTTATGCAGAAAAAA
>JAWWLV010000100.1:25399163-25411689 GCA_035041135.1 Platyrinchus mystaceus | reverse complement strand
CTAGGACGACAGCTCCAATTCATGGCAGCTGTAACTGTCTTTCTCTTTTTCTCTCTTCTTTGTCGACCTCAGGGCTGGGCCTACTCCCTCCCGGGCTAAGACCGGAGGCTGGGGGTTACCCAGGCCCTGTGGGGTCCTCCATGGACTGCAAGGGACACGCTTGCTTTGCCATGATCTTCCCACAGTGTCACAGGAGATAATGGCTTTTGAATCCATCCCTGTTTTCTGTGGGGTCCCTTCATCGGGCAATAGTCCTTCCATTCTCTGCTGTCCCTTAGGGTCACAAATTCAGCTGCACCAGAATGGATCTCTCAGTCAGATCCCAAGATCCTACCCGAGCCGACTTGCTCCATCGTAGGTTCTCTTTCTTCATAGACCACAGGTCTTTGGCAAGACTGTTTCATTTTAGGCCTTTCACAAAGTTGCAACTTCTTTGTGCATCTAGCTCCTTTATGAGCTGCAGGAGAGTCTCTTTACTTTATAATTTTCCATAGATGGCAGGGATTTTAATTTTCTGTCTTTCTCCCTGCTGGAGAGAGCCGGGGGGGAGGAAGAAAGAACTCACCCCCCTTCGGCTTCTCTCTCTTCTCTGGCTAGCAGCTTTGACCTTGGAAGGTTCTGTTATCTCTTTGCCTGGAATTTCTTCTGCAGTAATCTTGTACAGGCAGTTTTTTATTAAAGCTTTTCCCCCACTCTGTTACATGTCTCAGCCAGAAGGGCTTCAATGCTACAATCTGCCCCCCGGCCCATGGCCGGAGGGAGGGAGGCCTGGCCCCACTTGGGGCCTTGCTGCCTACTCCTACATGGCTCCTTCTTCTCTTGCCACCTTGTGACTCTTATTCCTTCTGCGTCACAGCCTTCTCTTCCATTTTCTTAAAAATGTAATTGGCAGAGTTGTTATGAAAACTTTCGATTGGGGGTTTTGCTCCAGAAATCTACTCGGCAAAACTATTTGCAGCCCTGGCAGGGGGGTGAGGGGGGGAAGCTGGCTGTCAAACCCACGACAACTGGAATGCTGGCTATAAAACATTTTCCATATATGAAAAAAATATATTGAAGAAAGACAACTGAGGCATTTAAAAATACCTGTATTTCCTCAGATCAAAATCAAAGATATTATCATAAATTTGAAAGAGGATTTGAAAAATTTGAAAAAGGAAAATAAATGGGAAAAAGCTGTGGTCTAAATGTCTACTTACACTTATACAGGGAGCACAAGCTCTTTCAAAAAACTCTCACGACTCACCAGTAGCCAGCTCACATGGCCGTATTTTCATATGGGCTAGAGTCTTGAGAGGAGTTCTTACCAATAACTACGTAGTTGTTTATGACTTAAATTATGGGAAGAGGATTGTATCTGTAAATATTGTAAGGTTGTTGGGATACAAGCTGGAAAAAAAATGATCTATGAAGATCCAGGCTAAAATAGACTTTGCATATGTATTGATTTTACCTGCATCAGAAATTTCTTTTCCACTTCTCAGTGTTCCTGCACATTAATAAATAACTCCTCTACAGTCCTAGACAGATGAGAAAAACATGTTTCAGAGTACTTTATCTCTAAAAAACGTGGCTTACATTTAATGAAAAAAAAATTAGAAGCATTTTAGAAACTTCTTTTTCCATAAAAGTACCCGCCCCCCAAAACAAAACCAAACCAAACCCCTAAACCAATAAAACTCAAGCAAGTAAAAAAGCCACATGTACTAATTTGCCACTTCACCTTTTTCAAGATGTCAAGAAAATTCAGTTGAGGAATCATACAGAACTGTATTTTATGTTGATATAAAAAAAAAAATGAAAACTCCATCTAGCTTTGTGTTTAGTGTTTTACTTCTGCCTTTTGCTCATGGGAAATTAGGAGTTTCCACTGTAATTCAGGGTGAGCCAGGCAGCTACTGCCCTTAGCTAATTCCATGAAACAACATGATAAGATCCAGCCTACCTTACCCTGACACAAAACACCTTCCCCCAACCTAATTTACATGTTTTCCTTTCATTCACTGTGGCATCTCTAATTCCTAAGTAACCAAGACATACATATGTCATGGTTTAACCCCATGCAGTTTAAGCCCCACACAACCACTTGCTCACTTCCCCACCAGCAGGACTGAGGAGACAATCAGAAGGATAAAAGGTAGAAAACTTGTGGGTTGAAATAAAGGCAGATTAATAGGGAAATCAAAAGCTGCATGTGCAAGCAAAGCAAAACAAGGAATTAATTCACTGCTTCCCATGGGCGAGGAGGTGTTAAGCCATCTCCAGGAGAGCTGGGCCCCTGAGAGACTTGGGAAGACAAACACCATCACTCCAAATGCCCTCTCCTTCTTTTCTTTTCCCCCCACTCAATACACTGAGCATGACACCCTATAGTCTGGAATATCACCTTGGTCATTTCAGGTTACCTGTCCTGGCTGTGTCTCTTCCCAACTGCTCATTCACCCCTGGCCTCCTCACCAGCGTGGCAGTATGAAAAGTGGGAAAGATCTTGACACTGTACAAGTGATGGTCAGCAATAAAAAAACCCACATCTCTATATTGTCATCACTGTGTTCAGCACAAATCCAAACACAGCCCCATATGAGCCCCTGTGAAGAAAATTACCTCTATGCAATCAAAAACAGCACAGCCTGAAAGGGAGTAGAAGTATTACTATAGCCCTAACTGTGAATAAGCAGACGAGCTAGTAGGTGAGGATAGTAAAGAAGTTTTATGGCTACAAGGGACAGTAACACAAATCATGGATTCATTTGCTGCAGGGATCATAAAGGTCAGTCTACGTCTGGGTCAGTTCTGTGGATGTACATTATTGAGTTCAAGTGTACCTTGCTCCTGCTGAATTTAACAGATTTAGTTAAATGGGTACAAAGTGTGATACTACTATTCTTCTTGAACAGAAGAGACCAAACATGTAGAACATCTTCAATTAAATAACTATACTAATTTTGCATTTTCAAACTCACTCCAGTGTATTACCCGAATTAGATCAAGGCATGCAGCTTGATACCCAAATACTTCCTTCTCAAATGTCTGACAGATCACACTTGGCCAACTCAATCCTGTGCTGCCTATTTCTCCTAGTTTAAACAGGGAAGGAGTATATCTGTATACTCAGTGAACGTCTTTGTGATTATTTTTACTGACACTCATTTCAAATGAAGAGAGCTGCAAAAAAAACCCAACCAAAACAACAACTTGTAGAAGGATGAATTAACAATGAATCTGAAAACAGAACCAAAAAGACAGTAGCTCTCATAACTTCCCAGCCACGAACTCACAGAGGCTGTGCATCTTTTCCTTGGCACCAGGATGGCACATGGATATCAATCACAAATCTGTTGTATAATTATTCTTGAGAGGTGGCTGAGCAGCACAGGTATGCCTAAAATAAGCCCATCTGCAACTTATATTGCAAGACATTCTAAAGCCAGTGATGGGCTCTTTTTGCTGGTTCTTCGATGATGCTGTTTAATAGGAGTAAGACTATATTGCTACATTACCACCAATTGCTACATTAAGAAGACTGAAAAAAATTGTCAGTTTTTTCAAATGGAAAATGTCAGAGCTTGAAGAATAAATTAATTTAATTTCACCTAAAGTATCTAAACCATCTATTTGGATCAGGATAGAGAGAAAGATAACAAACTAAATATTAAATACAGTATAACAAAAAGGTGATTCAAATTTTGTGAGAATGTATATTGAATATATCATAAAATCATATATTCTTCAAGATTGGAAGATCATCCAGTCCAACCATCCACTCAGCATTATCACATCACCTAGTGCCAGATCCAAATGACTCTTAAACAGCTCCAGGGATGGTGGCTCCACTACCTCCCTTGGTAACCTGTTCCAATGCCTTTTTCACCCTAACAGTAAAAAAAAAATAAATTCTAACTTGAATCTCCCCTGTCTCATCTGAAGGCCATTTCCTCTAATCCTCTCACTGTAGGCATATTTGATACTCCAGGTGACAGACTAAAGGTTGTGAGTGTATGGATCAGATATTAATAAAAATTGGATGCCTTTGGGTCTCTTTGTTCCTGATTATCCCTCCTGAGAAATATCAGGAAATCAAAACTTTCTCTATTATAACATTTGTAGGTTTTCTTTTTTGTGTTTATAATACATGAAAGTCCATCCAGGCTCTTGGAGGAAGTTGATCGTTTTCTCTATGAAATAATTTTCTATGTTGTCATTTCTATCTAGCCTCTTAAGGTAAAGTAGGGATACCTGCCTCATTTAGCACCCATCTCCTCTTAAGGAGTTTCTGAAATCTACAAGAAAAAGGTCTATGACCTGTACCAGATTTCTTATCTTCCTTTATACAGAGTTAAGTTTCTTTAGAAAGTGTATAGAGAGCAATATGAAAAGCTAATAAGAGCATGAGTTCATAGTAGAATAAGCTAAATAAATTATGAATTTGTCATCTAGACACAATTGACTAATTAATTTGCTTTGTTTATAGTTAAATGTTCCTTTTGGTTTTGCATTGATTGTTCTTGGGGTACTTTCATTACACTTTTCAACTGGCTCAAACATCTCTCAGCTTATGTGTTTCCATGAAATTTGCATTATATTTTAAAAACAAATGGAATTTAAACCTCTACTTTTATTTTATTTTCAAGAAACACTCTGAAGCTAATGAAAACAACAACAAAAAAATGGTCATGACAGAAATGTGCAACAGCGGAGGAGAGATTAACTGGGATTTTGTTGTCTGTGAATTGAAAAATTCATTGAGCAAATACTGTTTTTTGAGTCCTAATGAAAGTAAATGTAGTGAAATAAATTTGCAAAGAAAATCCATATATCATGATTTTTTTTTTCCTGGAATATTTTAAAGAGTTTATACAGTGACAAAGATCAGAATTTCACCGGAGTGAGTTCATTTAAGTTTAAGGTAATGATTGGATTTGTAGCTGCTAGCATTTGTGGATGTAAAGCTACAACATCAAATGAGAGAGACTTAGGTTTCCATCTGTATTATTTACGTGTTACTGTACATCAGGGGAATTACCTAGAGGAGAATTGCATAGAGAGATTTGGACTTATCAACGCTGAGGTGAACTATTTTCTTGATCTTGCTATAAAAATTATATTCCATTAAATAAAATAAATGAACCTTAATTTTTCTGACTCTCTGTGTAATATTAACTCTTTCCTATAGACGGACCCTTCAATTATATGCTATACCCTGGGGTCATTTAAATTGTTGCAGCTCATCAGAGTGCTACACAGTGTATAAATAGACCTGTGGTCATTTCTGTTAGCTGAGGCTCTGCTGCTGTAGAGGAGCAAAAGGATACAGGATTTGTTCAAAATTATTGTAATCTCAGTAAAAACATCATCTTTGCTTGCAGATATAAAAAGCATCAGCAGTGTATCAATAATTTAATATTATTACTGTTGACAGCCCTCAGCAAAAGATCTTTTACAGGTGCTAATAAAAAGGAATGCCATGCTGTATAGGAAGAGACATGTATATGTAGTTCATGAGTTTTAAGGTGTCAGAATGAAATTTCCAGGGTAACATGTGGTGAGAGAAAGGTCATGAGCCTTGTTTGTCATGGCAGCAGATTTTACTGTAAATCTCCATGCGCAGTGGTATAAATGTATTCCCATACCATGGTCTGTTATATGAAACAGTATCTTCCTCTGGTGTTCAGCAGGAAAGGGGGAGCTGGGTCTCTGAGGGCTCAGCAGTTGCAGTCAAAGGCATTGGTTAGACCAGGGGTCCTCAAACTACGGCCTCTGGGCTGGATCCGGCCCGCCAGGCTCCCCAATACGGCCCGCGACCCCCCCCTCCCCCACACCCCCGAACCCTGGCGAGCTGGTGGTCCCGCAGCCGCTGGGACCAGTCTTTGCAGGTCCTGCCGGGCCGGCGTGGATTGGCGGAGAGCGCGGGGAGGTTCCGCTCCCTCACGGCCCCGCCCGCACGCTCGCCCTGCGCAGACGCGCACACGCACGCACGTACGCACGGGACTGCGGCTGCGCGCCCTCCCCCGCCTGGCTGTGCCGCTGCTGCCGCGCCCCGCCCACCCCGCGCCGCCCCCGTGCCGGGACACGCCCTCGCCGTGCCCAGCACCGAGCAACTCCCGGCAGAGTGCAGGGAAAACGTGACGCGCCCCGGCCCCGCGCTTCAGGTCGGTTTTGTTTTTTTTTTTTTAGTCGCACGGCCCGCGACAGCATCTGACGATAGGAAACCGGCCCCCTGTTTAAAAAGTTTGAGGACCCTTGGGTTAGACTATAAAGGGTTCATCTTCCACTAATAAGTCATGTGTTACATCTATTTGGAAGAGGGGTTCCTGAGTCAGCTAACTTTCTTTGGATTACAGTGATCCATGGGAGCTGGGGCTTGGGCTTTGGGGTTGTGTGAATCGCAGCCCTCTCTCCCAAGCCCTCCCTTACCCCCATGCTAAGTGCTCTCCTTCACCTTTCCATCTTTTTAAATGCAATGAGAAAGCTCCATCCCTCAGCAGGATTCTGTCCTTTCCACCCCTGAGATTGGGAGTCTGGGCACACTACACACTTCTGCTGGGCAGTTTGCAAAACCAAATATCTAATTTCTTCCTAAAGCATAATAATTTTTTATTTCACCTCTTTAGGGATTTGCATTAGGCTGACTTCCAGCTTCAGCAGAAACCTCTGCTATATCTCTGTCACCCTGCAGATATTAATTTAGCACCTTGGAAGTGCAATAGCACTAATGCTTACCAAAGCTGATAGAGTGATTTTTGAATGCTCTGTGAAACCTCTATATCCTGCTATGACTCAGAATAACCAAAGTTGAAACTGCTCCTGGAAAAGGTCCAAGCAGAATAATGAAGCACGGACAATATTAATGTTTTTGAGCCCCTTTCTGGATCCTCACTACGCAAGCCAAATTGCTTGATATCTGCAATTCTTTAGCAATGGACAGCTCTGTTTCTCTACTATGCCTATGTTGAATGAGGATGAGATGACTTTCGTTCACACTCTGTTTACCAGAAAGCACCATAAATGCATTATAAATCTCAGTGTTAAGAATGCCATCCTGTAGATGCTGTGATTTAGCTGCTCCATCTGAAGTCATAATAGTTTGCATGCTGAGAGCAAACTTGGACACAGTAGCATTTAAAAACAGTCAGACTCATCTGTGGTTTCTCAAAACGGGCAGGACTAACACTAGTAATTACAAGAGTTAATACATATTCCCTGAAATTAATTGTTAATAGCTCTTCTATTCCTTATCACGTGTGTCAAGTTATCTGATGGGTTGGGTTTTTTTCCCTAAATCCTGGACTTTTCTGAATCATGCAAATAAAAATGACTCTTTCTTTAAAGAAAAATATTAGTGAAATTCTAGAAGATTTACCACCCTGTGCTTTAAAAGGCACTGTGTTGTGAAAGATCAGCCTTGAAATCTTAATTTTTAAAGTCCTTTTAATGCATTTCAAATTCAGTTGCAAATAATACTGCATAAGAATATGTTGTAAGAGACTGATGTTGTGATTCAGTCCTTAAAATGGGTAAAATTAACATCAATATTAAATATTATGTGTATATATATATAAAGAATTGGAATGCTGATACTTACTGTAGTCAGACCTGTCTTGTGCATACAGTCACTCAGCACTCAGTAGCCCAAGATGAGTTTGGAAATAGTTAAGTGAATTGGCTAGTTGACTGGTTGATTGAGTCCTTGGTGTTTTTAGCTGGGACTTTTCATTTCTGACTTATAGTTTCCTACCCGTAACACTTTAAGTATTATTTCATTTATATGTATCTCTGCAGAATTTCCAAGAGCATCAGGAGAACACACAAAGGCAGACATAATAAATGTAATGGAAAAAAAAAAAATTCTTGTTTGAGTACAGAGAAAGGAAAAAAAGGTGGAAAAAATGATTTCTTACCATATGCACCTTCAAGAATTTTGGGATGTTCTCGGTATCTGTGATTTGAACATCATCAGTTTTAGACAAGACCTAGAATGGTGTAAGAAAATTAAAAAACTGACAGCAGTAAATGTGACATTTATTAGAATGAATTTCAAGCCCAGATAACTGTAAGGTTCAGTCATGTTGTTAAACATTTTTATTCCCAGTGCTCTGTGAACAGTGATGTCTCTGCACAACCTTTCACCCCACTCATAGAAATGACTGAAAAGCGTGTGATCACTTGCAATTATGCAAATAAAATGAAAAATCTAACAAACACACAACTTCTCATGCAAAAAAAAAAAAAAACCACGGGAATTTCCTTTCTCATTAGTTTCTAATTCAATACAAAGATTTTTATGAGATTTATGGTAAAGGTGGACAGAAAATTACCAGATTATTACAGTGACAAAGCATAAACCTTCATATTATGAACAGTTTAGGAAAACTGCCTGCAATCTTTGTCCTGAAAATTATTTTTCTGATGTGGGATCACAGTTGATCCAAAAAGTGATATCTTTTATGTGGTTTGTCACAGAGCTGGTAGAACCAGCTATGTATACCTGAGGTAGTCCAAAAAACAAAGATATAATTCTTAAGGGAAATAAATACTTTATGGAATTAATGCCACATTCAAAGGATGTTGTAATTGAGAGATATGAAACATTATTTTGTAAACAGAACTCTGAGTTGTACCAGGTGAGATGGAAGCAAATGCAAATACAACTTACAACGTTGAGCAAAGATCCAGAGAAATTGTGTTGAGGAAGATGTAGTTGGGGGATGCTCTTAGAACAATGATTTTTAAGAGAATCTGGCAGCAGATGTAGCAGTTTGTTCATTCAAAAAGGAGCCAGAAGATCTGGCAGTGTGTGTACGCTCAGTGATTGTGATGCACCACAAATCACGGTTCCCAACATCTACTGGAGAAACTACCTTGGCACATCAGAGACATCAGCCTGGTTGGGGTCTCAAGGGAGAAAGCAGTTCTCCAGGCATGGTGCTGTAGGCATTTAAGGTTTCTAGGGCCTATCTGTGGCCAGGATGAGGTGGTGGTGCCATTGTTCACAGGGAGCATGTGCTGGTAGAGCATCTCTGTTGCAAAGTTGCTGCAGTGCTCCAGGGGTAAGGTCAGCAGGCTGTGTTGTGGGGAGTGCACCAAGAGACACATATGCATGGTGGAGGAAAATCTCTGAAGAAAAAAAGAATTGAAGAGAAAGACAGCTTTGAAATGCACCTGGACTCCTGACATCAGACAAGCCTACCTCAGAGACTGCTTTTTATGTTATAAAAGTGTTATGTTTATTCAAGTTATTAACAATGTTGTTAGAAAAAAATCTTACTTTTTATGTAATCTGCAGTTTGATTAGTGTTAACCCCTTCTTCTATTGGTTAGTTGTAACACCTTTGTTCATTGGTTAGTGATAGTTAAAATTTATAGCTTTTCCCTGTATCTGTATCTCCCTTACCCATATTTGGATGTGCTTTAACCCAGTTAAACCATTTATAGGCATGTATCTCCTTGAATCCTCCCAAATTCCCTGCATTCCATGCCTACCGGATAAAAGCTAGGGACTGGCTGGAATGAAAGTCCTTTTCCTTTCCTCTACATTTTGTCTTCACCTCTGTGTGATTATTGCAAAGTCTGATATTAGAAAGCTTACAGCTCGCTTTCAACACTGTGTAGTCAGATCCAAAAAGAAGGAGTTCAGCTGGGTCATCTCAAAAAAAAAAGCTGAACCATTCAGCTGTCTGAAAGGAGGGCCAAAGCAGAACCTCTGACTGTTAGGCAGGAAAATGGAGAATCTTTCAATAGGAAAGGCTAGGTGGGTGTCACCTTCTTGTACCAGGAGGCCCACTCCTGCCCTGCCTGTAGGTCGGCAGCAACAGATCAAACAGACTGTTCTCACAAGAGTGGAGGGGCTAGAAGCCATGACCAACACAGCAAACATGCCAGCAGAGCCTAACCTAAGCAGCAGCACCAGAAGGGGAAGTGAGGAGTATTTGTAGGTGGAGACTACAATTAGGGATATGTAAAAGAAAACCAAAGGAAATTAAGTTTAGAATCACAAAAGACACTAGACTAAATCAGTCATATCTTACTGGGTTTTTTTATATGAGTCAGTTCAGAAATGTCTCTCCAAACTTAAATCTCTCACCACAAAATCGTTATAATTATGCTTCCTTTTACATTTATTTACAAAACTCCCTTTTAAAGGTAGCATTTATACATTGAATTTCAATCTGCATGAAACCGGGATAACTAAAAATTATACACTGGGTTTTTTTGTGTCTGGCTTTCATCTATGAAAATGTTGTGTATGGCTTCCTTACAAGAATTATAGGCATATGTCCTAGTTTCATCTGTCTTTGTGGGTTAAAACCAGTTTTTCTCTGTATCACTGTATTTATTTACTACTTTATCTACTAAAAAGATTATTGTAATCTTTTTAGTAAATTGTAATTCTGACTTGTAATCTCTCTTGAGTTGGGTTCATTTCTCCCATCGCTTTACTTTCAAACTGGCACAGCATACACAACCAAACAAAATTGTGGGATGTAAAACTGTGTCTTGCAACATTCTTCTTAATCTTGTAGAACAAGGCAAGTTTATGTAGCTCTGCAAGGAAAACCACTGGGGGATTAAACAGAAGCTCTGCTTTTTCACAGTTTGTTTCCATTCTCTATCTCTTAGATCCTTGCATACCCACCAACTCTCTAGGCACACTCCTCATATGGTTTTCCTTCAGCTGAAAATCTGACTTTTACAGAAAAAAATAGTTTTGAGAATTTAGAGTTTTGTATTTTTCTGAACAAACGGGCTTTAGGAACAGAGCTTATGTTTTAGAAGCTTGTTCTGCATTTTGAAAGTGAGTAGGCTTTGTGATTTAGAAGAATTTATATGTGTATGCATATCTATACATGTGTACATATGTGTGTATAGGCAAAAGCCTCCTTCTTTCTCCTTTCCTCCAATTTTGTGAACCAAAAAGAAAGAAATAAAAAGAGGGTGAATTGATAAAGTTAAAAAATTCTGTAGTAACTGACATATAAGTATTAATTTAAAATAATAATGTTCAAACAATAGGTCACTTACCATTTCTAGGACAATCTTAAGTAAAATCAATGTAACTAGTCATGCATAGCAAAGACCTTGACACCTTACACTGCAAAAAACATAAGTAAGATGTCAGAGTTAATGATTATCAGAAATGGGAGCTAAAGAAAGATGCTTGCTCCTAAATCTACTAGCACCTGAGAAAATGACATAAGAATTTCACTAGATGCAGGCAGCCTTTACTGGCTTATAATATGTGACTGCAACAGGAAAAGGGCTCTGCTAAGAAGCATTTATCATGTTTTACCCAGTGCCAGACAATAATTTTATAAAAACGAAAGTGAACAAAGGAATGAAGGAAACTAGCAGTCACATCATATGTCTCTCATGGTTTCAAATAGTTATTTGCCTTCTGGAGACTGCATGTTGGACTAGTAATCTCTATGTATGCCTGTCCTGCAAGAACAAAAACAACAGTGAGTTACAGAATTCCTTTGGCACAGACAGTTAGAGGTCAGAGGATGTTGCAAACTGCTCATTAATGGCAGCTCAGGCAGGACAAAATCAGAACAGATCGATTCCTTCACTGAATAGCAGGATAGTTTTTGCATGGTGGCTGGTTTTGGGCTTCCTGAGATGAGTTCACCATTTGGACATTGCTGCTAGCTGTCCATGTGCTTAGAGAAAATAGTAGAAAAAAGTGTAGATGGAAGTCAGTTCAGGGACACGTTAACGCTCTCTACAACTACCTGAAAGGATACTGTAACAGCATGGGGATTGGTCTGTTCTCCAGGTAACAAGTAATAGGACAAGAGAAAATGGCCTCAAGATGCACCAAGGAAGGTTTAGGTGGAACATTAGGAAAAATTTCTTCACTGAAAGGGTGATCAGGCACTGGAACAGGCTGCCTGGGGAAGCAATGGATTACTCCATCCCTGAAGTGTTCAAAAGACACGTGGATGTGGCACTTGTGAACAAGGTTTAATGGTGAACATAGTGGTGCTAGGTTAACGTTTGGATTTGATGATCTTAGAGGTTTTTTCTAATGTTACTGATTTTATGATTTTAAATAGCCAGTCCATCCAATGAATGGGATCCGTTAGAGATGCCAAGAATGTAACACAGTAATTTGTATTTTACATTGCCACCTGGTGATCAGACAGTAGGAAACATAGTAGTATTATGTACAGAATAATTCATGTTTGTCTCCGCTATCTGAGCATACACAGTTCCAGAGGAAATACACAATGTTGATATTAAACTTTTTAATGTTCATTTTCAATGATAGTGTTATTACTGAATATGTGGTTCTCAGCTCTGTTTTTCAGACTCCTTTTAGTACAGTGGTAGTGTTAAACCTTGGTTTAATTAACTTCTGGAAATCGTCAAAGTAGGAGGAAAAATGTGAGTAATGCAGACAGTGGAGGCTGATCTCAATGGATTATAAAAAGTACTAGAGATGATGATGATGATGATGTGGCCAGTCTTCGCGAACGAAGATCTGGGAAAGGTCTTTTTACCTTTCAAGCCTGCGCAATGGATTTTT
>JAWWLV010000100.1:25387303-25399063 GCA_035041135.1 Platyrinchus mystaceus | reverse complement strand
AGCAGGACCGGGATTCGAACCTGCGACCTTGGCGCTGAGAGCGCAGCGTCTTAACCGCTAGGCCACCAGGGGTCCCCCCTACTAGAGATAGGAAGCTGTGTAAAAAGACAGCCATGACTGGGGGATGCACACAGCTTCTCAACCTGCTCATTTCTCACCAAGTTCACCTACAGGAGGATCATGATAGTAGTGGAGCTGAAAGACCTCTTAGATTTAAACAGTCTCGTGTGGAGCTGATCTTAAGGTCTCTACACAGTACTGTGTCATGCTGTGCACACCTTTCCATTGGCAATCCATGACCATGTTAGCATTGAAATAAAATTCCTTCTGCCACAGAGAATGTAAAGAGAAAGATATTCTAATCTATTAAATCTACTAATCTGTCTAATTAGTTGAAGAGACTTTAATCTACTGTTTTCTTTCCTTGTCTATTGGACAAGGATTTTAGCTATGTATACCCAGAAATAGTCCTAAAATTAAGAATAAAGTTTAAAGATAGGGTAAGGGTTTTTTTCAGGTTAAAAGTTTTGTTCAGGTGCCAAGAAATATGTTTTAAAGTTCTGAAGCACAGAGGAATTATTTGGAAGAAATTCAGAAAGCTTCTGAATGAATAATTCAATACACAAAGCAAAGGAAAAATGTTCTGCTTTCCTTTGCAGTGCTTTTTTTATGTTTACTGTACCTATGGAAGTGAAGCAACTATCACATTGAAAGCAGAGGAGAATATATGTATGCTGTGTATGTTTTATATATGCTTACATTGACAGTAAGCTGTTTGTACTGCAGCATAAGTAGTTTTAGAAATGCTGTATCTAAAGAGAGAAACCAGGAGAGCTCTTGCCAAAGGAATATTGGCAGACTGGGTGTACTCCGGGTTGTCAGGAAGTTCTGATGATTTTCAGAGTTTTGTGAGCTGGCCATTTGAACTGGTGTGGTGGTTTGAACTCCAGCTAGATGCCAGGTGCCCACTGAGGTCCTCTCTTACTCCTCTTGCCAACACCACAGGCAGGAGAAAATATGACAAAAAGCTCATGGATCAAAATATGGACAAGGTGATCACTCAGCAATTACTGCCATGGGTAAAATAGGCTTGACTTCGACAAACTAATTTAATTTCTTGCTGATTAAATCCAGAGTGAAATAATGAGAAGTATGAACAAATCCGAAAACACTTATTCCTTTATGGTCTTCTCTCCATGGGCTGCAGCTTCTGACGGGAACTTAATTCTGTGTGAGCTGTCCATGGGCCATGGCTTCTTTCAGGACACATCTACTTGCTCTGGGATATCTACTCCACATTGCTGCTTCATCGGTGGTAAGGGGACAACCTATGGCATGATGGTCTTCACCATGTGCTGCAAGGGAACCTTTGCTCCAGCACCTGAAGCACCTCCTCCCCATCCTTCTTCTCTGACCTTGGTGACTACAAGGCTGTTTCTCTCCATTTTAAGACTTTTCTCAGTGGTGCTGTGCAGCAGTTTTTTACCTTTTCTTAGATCCTATCACAGAGGTACTACCAATGTTACTAACTGTCTCAGTTTTGGCTAGCATAAGGCCTATCTTGGAGCTGACAGGTACAGGCTATATTGGTCAGGGGGCAGCTTCTGCTATGATCTCAGAGAAACCACTCCTGCAGTCCCCTCTCTACCAAAACATTGCCATGGAAACCCAATATGACTTGAATAGAAAATAATGGGAAAACTTTCATCATGAAAGTATGGTGTACAAAGGTAATAGTAAAATTATATAATGGGTTGGAATGGAAAGGATATTAAATGTTATCTAGTTCTAACTTCTCTTCCTAGGGCAGGGACACCTTCCACTAGAACATTTTGCTCAGAACTCTATCCGGCTCAGCCTTGACTACTAACAGGGATAAGGCACCCATCGCTTCTCTGGGCAAGCTGTTTTAGTAGTAGGTTTGATTTAAAGCCATATCTAGTACAACTCTCAGAAGTCAAGTTCTTACAACAATCTTTTTTAGTGAGGAAGTTAACATTGTAGTAAATATTACTAAAATATGAATTTAGCTCTTTGAAAAATTACTGTCTTCAAAGGGTAGCTTTGTTAATAAAGGATGATTTATATTAAGAAAAAGTGGAAGATTGTGTTAATGTCATTCAGGAGTAGACCCAGTGTCAATTTATAAAGTGAAAAGATTGAAAAATCATAAGAAATAGAAGAGAAAAAAAAGGTAATCCCTTAAATGCATGATGGCATCATATTTTCACGATGTAAAGATTTTGTGATAATAACATAAAATTCTACTTCTATCTGTATATGGTAATTTTACTAACCTGATATTTTTTCCTATCAGAATAAAAGCTTCTGTTTTTTAATTAATTATTATTTTAATAAAGATAGAAAAATGGGATAATTAGATGAATACTGATAAACAAAATAAAAAGTGCTCTGTCCCTGGATTTCAAGCTTTCAACAAAACTGGAAAGTTTTGATGTTATCACAGTAATCATAAAACCATAATCATAATAAATATAACATGATATTTCAACATTTATGTCTCATAAAAAAGTCTCTGGTGAGGTTTTTACTGACACTCTTGAAGAAGTCATGTAGAATCTCCCTTTAGTTACTGTATTGCTTTCTCTTCTCCTCCAGCAAAATGCGGCTGTCTTATAGATCTGTTTTATTCTGAACTCCCTTATTTTTTCAGTGAATCACCAAAGCAGTTTCTCATTGTCAGAAAAATATGTTTGACATCCCATAAGTCAAACTGCTCCAAATAGAAAAGACCTCTCTCACAGAGGAGTAATATGGAAGCAGTCATCCTAGTTCAGTATTTCCAGACGTTAGCTCAGATAATGGGAAAAAGTACAAATTCAAACACTGCCATTGCCTCTTTAATTGGTCTCTTTGGAAGTGGAAGATGCAGTTGTTATAGGAGTGTTACCTAACGAAGAAAGCTGTCATCTTCCATCTAGACTACTTCAGTTTTTGTGGAGGGGGGGAAAATTGATGGAGAAGGTTTGATTGGTGATTTCTTTTTTTAATTATCTTTTTTTTTTTTCCGAAAATTCTGCAGGCTATCTCATGCTTTTCATGAGAACTAATCTATCACAACAACATAATTGCAAGCAATGCTATAAAGCAGTAGGTAGGGTGCAGTTGCATGTTCTTATGAAGTAATGTTCTCATTCAGAGTATATATGGTGTACATGGACTAGCATGTGTGAGGGTCTCTTATTGGTATTCTCCAAGAAAAGATTGGACTTCTTTTGTGAGAGGGATTCTTTCTGTGAAAGAAATTTGCAGTATGCCAGTGGAGTATCAGAATTTATGGCACCTCAGAAGGCAACATCTCGATTTCCAGTAGTCCCTGAGAAACGATCAAGCCAAGAAATATTTCTCCTTGTGTTTCCAGACTAATTAGACTTGTGCCTTGATCACTTTCTAGTTGCTTCATTCTTCACATCTGTGACACATGCATCATGGAGAGCAAACAGGACAAATTACTGGTCTACAGGTGTCTGCAGAGCCACAATCTCATTGGGATCATGGAGACATGGTGGGACAGCTCATGCAACTGGAGTGCTGCAGCAGGTGGATACAGTTTCTACAATATGGGCAGGACATGAATATGAGGAGGAAGAGGAGGAATTTTATGTGATAGCAGCAGGTATGTATGGAGCTCTTCTTAGGGATGGATGATGAGACAACTGAGTGCTTATGCATCAGGATTACTAGGCAGATAAACATAGATGACTCTGTAGTGGGAATCTGCAAATCACAAATGAAAAGCAAATGATACCTTCTTTAGGCAACAGGAAGAATCATCACATTCACAGTCATGGGGAACTTGAACTACGCTGATGTCTGCTGGAGGGATAATATAACAAGGTACAAGCAAACTAGGAGATTTCTAGGGTGAATAAATGGAAATTTGCTAACCTGCTGTTAGAGGTGCCCATGCTGACAGCAGGAGTCCCCTCTGGGAGGCAGAGGATCTGGGTTTATGCATGGGGATGCCCTCCTGCTCCCTGGCAGTGCAGATGTCCCATTGGCCCAAATGGCTCTGGTCCTCTTCACTGCACTGGGGCACAATGCCCAGTGCAGGAATGTTGCTATGTGGTCTTGCAGGCTGGACTGCAGCTCCTGGAACACAGCCACCATGTTGAGTTCCAGAAAGCACAGATTGGTCATTAAAATCGTATCCCCTTCAACCACTAGCCATGACCAGACCCCATAGATCCCCTGCAGCAATTATTACAGCCAGGGCATCATAAGCTCAAGGGTTTGTGGATAGCCTGGGAAAATGCTTGCCCAGATGTCAGGTGGGAGGCCACCCACAGCATCCTTGGGAATACCCCTGCAGCCTTGAAGAACAGCATTTGTTGGGAAAAAGATGGTGGGAATGCCATGGAGTGATGGGGCCTGTGACTATTTGGGTGTCCAAAGCTCTTCCTGTGTAGCTGCTGGTGTCTGATGGCTCTGTGACAGGCTTGTTTGCTTAGTCTAAAAAGTTATCTTCCACCTACATCAAGAACTTGATGGGCTGGACAGGGCCCACACAGAGGGATCAGTCTGTTTTTCTACTGGTCCACCATACTACACACCAAAGCAGACCTGATGTGGACACAATATCACACAGGCCAGGTCAGACTGAGAATTACAGAAGATGGAATATGTCCAGCCTGATGCCGTGGCCATGGTCTCAAAGCATTGTGGCAGGCTGGAGAGAGCTGAGGGCAGCAGCTGCTTTCCCATGGCAACGAGGCAAGCACAGCCAACAGCTGCAGCAACAGGCATCAAGAGCTGCTGCCAAGGGCCCCCAACGCTCCACCCACCACCAGCCAGAGCCTTGCTTGACCCTCCAGGCATTGCAGACACATGCAGCAGAAATCCAGGCATTAGCCAAGCTGGTCCAAGCTCTGTCAGCTCCTGTGCATGAGTAGTGAAAGTCTGTGCCTGCCAAGAGTGCTGAGTGTGATTTGGGAAGAGGGTGGAGCCCACCTGCTTTTCTGTCCTGGGAGCTCATGGGCAGCAGGCAGTGTCAGTGACTTCCTGAGACAGGAGAAAATATGCACCTCAGTGCCTGTCCTCCACTAGTGGTTGTTAGTGGGCAGACAGACAGAATAAGGGAAGATTCAGACTTGAGTGCTAATAAAGAAAGAGATGGGGGAGTGCATTCATCCTTTTTAAACTGCTATGGTTCATTAGACCTGAGTGGACATCTGTCCCCATTTCCTCCACACCTAGTGAATCAGGATGTTTGGATCAGAATCAAAAGTCAGTTTGGTTCTCTTTCTTTGCTTGGTTGGTTGGTTTGGTTTGTTCTGTTTTGCTTTGTTTTCTTTTGCTTTCTCTGCTTGAAATAATTTTTCTGAATTAGATAAAGAAGTAGTCATAAGCCTGAATTAGATGCTGGCTACCCAGACAGTTGAAATGTGTATTGAAGAACTATGAAGGAAGAAGAAGGAGCTACACACAGGAATAGCATAAGCAAATCTACTGTTTAAAGAATAATGAGTTAGGCAAGGGCTTGGGAGACTCTGCTTAATTGTTGTTTTTGTGCATGGATTCAGAAAATTCAGATTTACTTCTTTGTAAACCTTAATTTCCTGAGCATAATTTTCATTATAACTAGTTACACTCTTTGTAAAAGGGTTTTGTATCCATAAGCAAATTATGGAGGTTGAAAGTTTTTTGAAAGACCTTACTACTGATGTTTGAGTACGTAAATTTGTATAAAGTGATCTTATGCTTAGTAATGTAAAACTGTTGAAATATTTCCATAGGTATATTTCTGTGTGGCTACTTTTTCAGTCAACAGAAAAATGTACTACCCTCCCTTCTGCCCCTCAGAAAAACATTTTTTGCCAAAACCTTAGGTACAGTATGGACTTGCCTAAACACCTTCTTCTCATTGGTGACACCAGTCAGAAACCCATTTAGCTGAACAGACACAGCACTTTACACAAGGTAATTATCCTAGTTTTAAGTTTTTAGAGCTATATGACTTCCAGACCAGAAATTGACTACTTTAGATTTAGACACCCTAATGCTGGTGCATGGTGTTGAAGACTCAGACTGACTAAGATTACCTGAAAATCCCAACAGTGGCTTAATTCTGTTGTTTTGCAAACTAAAATGTTATATTATAGCAGGAATGAACAATTTCACCGAAATATCAGAAGATCTGACATAAAGCTGAAAATTAAACCCAGAATTCTTGCTTCCCAGAACATGGCAAACGCACAAGCCAGTGATTTTTCATATTTCTAATTACAAGCTTTTTGACTGCTCCAAAGTTTGTGATTTCAAGCTCCATAATTCCACACCATTATTGAACTGAAACTGATTGAAACAGTCATGTCTAATCTTTTGTGTAAGTACTTTCTTTTTTAAGAGTCTCATCCATAGGCGTTTTGACATGCAGGCAGGCAGTTCCAGCTATCCATTTGAGCACTATGAAAGTAAGGCACTACAGAAGAATGATACTAATTCCTCATTGACATGAACCACTGACGTGATTCTGAAGCACGGTCCTGATTTCTGTGCTTAGACTTGACCAAGGATTAATGATGTAGATGTGCAATTCTTTCACATGTCATCATAATTGTCCAGCCTTGCTGGCATATGTGGACAACAGTGACAAAGCCATGGGTAGGCTAAAGCAGCAGTTCAGAAGTTATATGGAAATTATGGCCTGGTAATTGCTGTCACCAGTTACCTTGTTTTTTACTCTTTGATTTTTTGTCTATTTAAGTTGACTCTCGTCTTCTGAAATCCTCTTGCTGCTATCTTATCTCTGTGTCTTTCTGTTCTCTATCTTGTGAGAGTCTATTCTATGCACATTCTCGTCGTCCTGCTCACAATGCAGGTATTTCCTCAGAAGTCTGAACTTGTCTCTGGGCTGTAACAGATCTGGACTTCATGTTTCAACTAGTGTACTCCAAGGAAGACTGGGTGAGAAAGTAGGAAAATGGGACATAATAAAATAGAACAGGACGTCTGAGTTAATAGACTGGCTGCTTTAGAAAAGTGGAAGCTGCAGATTGTGATCTACTTATTTGATACATTCTTCACATCTGGAAAACAAAATGAGAGCAGAGCAAGATGAAAAATTGCAACTGGCATTTGTAGGAAGATAGTTGGCCCCTGATAGCATTGTCTATAATGAAAATTCACTCTTCTTGCTGAGATAGTTACAGAATTTCCTGGAGTGCTCAGGTGAAATCACTATTATACATCAGTGAAATCTGATAGGTGGAACCCAACTCCAGAAAAAAGGACTAAATCAGAGAGTCTATTAAGAGTAAACCCTTATCTTAAAGAAACTTTTCCAATTATTTTTATATTACTTAAATAAATATTTATCATATCCCATTGTCAAATACGACTTTTGGTTGTTTCTAATACCAGTGGTGTTAGAATGAATATTTTTGAAATTATACCACTAACAATAACTCCTAGTGTAGCCATTCTTTGCTCTATCATCAAAGCCATAAGCATGGAGGAATATGTTGGAAACTAATAGTGTTTTTCTTAAGCAGTGACTATAGCAGTAGAAAACTGTAATTTGCCTGCTCTTCTGAAAGAATGTGAGACCATTACACAAAAGTATAGGAAGAAAAAAACCAGAGTTGTACAGATTTCAGTCTTTCAATAGCATGCCTGGATGATTCCTTCCTGTTTCAGGATTACTGCTGGTATAAGTTTGCAGTGTCAGCTGGCTTGCAGATAATAGAAAAGGGAAAAAATTGGACTTTTACACTGCTGCCCGCTCCACTTTGCCTGTTTCTGGGATAAAAAGAAGAGATAAACCCTTCAACTGTTACAGAACTTTTCCGCTATGCAGCACACAGTAAGAACTGTAAGCCCTAAGAGTTTAGAGCTTCAGGAGTAGTTTTAAGCCTTGGTAAAATGAGAGAGAAAGAGGAGACAGAAATGGTCAGGTAAGCCCTAGAGCTGAGCTGTTACACATGAGGGCATCTGCTCCAGGCACTTTGGGGGCTTCACTCCTGGATTTGTATCAATCATTATAAGGACTGTAACTTACCATTATCTTCACTTAGCCTTATTAGTGATCCCTACCTGAAACAGGCATACAATTATATCCAACGTGCCAATGCTGCAATAGTTAAAGAACCCAGTAATTCTTTTCTTCCTATAAAATCATTTTTCAGGAGAAAACACAGAAAGTCAGAAAAATCCACATATTTTCAAAAGATTAATGAATCACCTTTTCTTTTTATAGGCTGTTTAAAAAAAAAAAAAAATAAAAACATAGGAGGCTAAAGAAGAAAGTGTTTTGTTTTGTTTTGTTTTGTTTTTTTCCTATAAAAAGTTATATTCCTCTCAAGATGTAACTTTATTGTACTAAAGAAATTTAAAGTTCAAAATCTTGGTAACCTATCATTTTTGTTAAAGTATATTTGACCAATGTGAAACAGACTTCATTTACACCTAAATTCTCATTTTCAACTGCAATAATTTTTGGTATGTCCCATGTTCCTGAATTTGTAAAAAATAATGAAAAATGTGTTCATTTCTAAGCTTAACATGAATTTTTGGAAAAAAAAATGTACTTATTCTCACATTATCTTATTTTGCCTAGAAATATAGTTGTTAAATACTTGTTTCTTCTCCCTTTTTTTTTTCACAGCACAGAATCTCTTTGGGGTGGGGTAGTGGGTTGACTCTAGCTGGATGCTGGGCACCCACTAACGCCACTCTCTCACTACCCTCTGCAAAATAGTGAGAATAAAATAATCTTAAAAACACCTTTCTGTCACTCCTCCTTCCTTCCAAGTTCTACCTCCTTCCCCCAGCAGTGCAGAGAGACAGGGAATAGAGGTTATGGTCAGTTGTTGTTTCTGCTACTGCCCAGAGAGAGGAGTCCTTCCCCTGCTCCTGTGGGGCCCCTCCCCTGGGAGACAGTCCTTGATGAACCTCTACAGTGTGAGTCCATCCCTGAGGCAACAGTTCTTCTGTAAATAACTGCTGTTCCGTGGGTCACTCCTCCATGGGGTGCAGTCCTTCACAAATGAGCTGTACTGGCGTGGGTCCCCCACAGGCGCCTCAAGTCCTACACAGGAAAAGCTGCTCCAGCGTGGGCTTCCCTCTGCATGGGCTGCAGGTCTCTGGCAGGACCCTGCTCCATCTTGGGACTCCCATGGGGTCACAGCCTCCTTCCTGCACCCACCTGCCCCACCATGGGCTGCACCACAGGCTGCAGAGCCTCGGCTCCGGTGCCTGGAGCACCTCCTGCCCCTCCTTCTGCACTGACCTTGGTGTCTGCCTTGTTCCCATGTTCTCATTCTGCTCCTCCCTGGCTGAAATTCTTTCTATGCAGTACCTTTCTGTTCTTAAATATGTTATTACAGATATCACAGAGGTCATACTATCACTCCTGATTGGCTTGGCCTTGCCCAGTGGCATGAAGTCTGTCCTGGAGCTGGCTGGCATTGGCTCTACCAGGCAGGGGAAGCTTCTAGTAGCTTCTAACAGAAGGCACCCCTGTAGCCTCCCTGCTACCAAAACCCAGCCACAGAAACCCCCTACAGGTGGAAAAAGCAATAAGGAAACCACACTCAAGCTATATCATGCATTAGCAAGTAAGTGCTGTACATTTTTAAAAATACTGTATCAGATGGTCATAAGTCTAGTTCGTAGATGAGTTGATGGTAGATCTCTGTTTGCGGAGCTTTAATGCTTTTCCTTTTCATTGATTTCCCTCATTACATTGAGCAGATATTCTTTGTACTACTGGTACTTTGTCTCTGACATGGACACTGAGAATGATGTCTGTAATAATGTCACTGACCTGAAATGAAAATGTGAAACTGGGAAGAAAGGTTACGTAAAGAAACCTTATGTTCATTCAAGTGCCCTTGATCTCAATGTAATTGCTGAGGACTAAAATTCAAATGCAAGGAATTATGTATGCATTAAGTAGGTATTTGCATTGATCTCTCCAACCACTGTAGCTTTCTCAAGCAAAGGTGAAAAATCTTTTTAAGATCATCTCCTGTAGCTGTTTTCAAAGAATTTGATATAGATAACAACTTACCTTTCATAAGAATGTATTTCTGGCAGCCTGTAAAATTCCTCATCTTAACCAACTAGTAGCATATCTTATTGAAGCAGGAAAACTTTTTTACATAACATAATTAACACATGATATAATTAACACATAATATTTTTGTTGGAGTGGAGATGCCTGACCCGTTTAAAGAACAACTTGTCATGCCATTATCTATTGCAATAACAGTTTGCAGAACCTGTCTTCAAAAACAAAATACTGCTGTAATTTTCAAAATGAAGAAAGATATCTGACGTTTCTGCTTTCTCACAGTTTTTTCTCCCTTCCTTTTTTTCCCTGTCCGTGTCTGTCCTCCAAATTGCTATCGTGGAACAAAGCAGCTCAGCAGCATTCTGTTCGCATTACTGTTTTATGAAATCCAAGTAGCACCCTGGTGAACATTTTTTGCCTGTAATTTGTGTGATGACATCAGATATTTTGGAGATCAATGCTCTGTGGCCTGCAAACAGCAGAATTGCTGTTCTCTATGTGTCACAACCCATTTCCATATTTCATTCTTCTTTCAAGACTTGGTTTGTGTACCTCCTTTGTATAACTAAAAATTTAATAATCTTTACATGTAGTTAGCATTTATCTTGGGGTATAACACACAAATCTGGAGGAATAGGGAATCTATTCCTATACTTAGAAACTGTAATCTACCTTAATCTTTGTGTTGTTCTCTAAATGTCCTCTTTCTTGATATCGCTTTAATATATTCTTCAAGTTACCTTTGCCATGTAAAATAATAAGGTTCTTTAGTAGTGTTCTTTACTAAAGGCTGTGCAACACAACTCTTGTAACTATATGGCTATTTATTTTGAAGCTTAAGAAGTTGAATTCACTAGGCAGGTCATCAAAGGAGACCAGGTTGTTCAAGAAGAACCTACCTTTCCTAAACCTATGTTGGCTGGACCTGATCCCCTGGTTTTCCTGCATGTGCTGTGTGATCAAGATGCTCTGTTCCATAACCTTGCTGGGCACCTAGATCAGGATGACAGGCCTGTAGCTTCTCAGATCCTCATTCCAGCTCTACTTGTGGATAGGCATCACATTGGCCAACCTCCAGTTGTCTGGGATCTCCCCAGTGGACCAGGACTGATGTTAAATGATCAAGAGTGGCTTAACAAGCTCTTCCACAAGCTCCCTCATCACCACAGGATCAATCCCATCCGGTCCCACAGATTTGTGTCACTAACTACCTCGTCCTGGATTGCAGAAGGTCTATTCTGCTGCCTGTCTCTATATACCAGTTGCTCTTCCTGCTTAATTTATTTATTTAAAAAAATGACTTAGTTACTTTAATCTGCTTTTGAATCATATAGGATAGAAAATGTGAGAAATTAAAAATCAAGCCTCTCCTACGAGCAGTGAATGTAAAATGACTAGGTATTTTCTAAGACCTGTTTAGGTTTGTTGTTCAGCTCTGCTTAAAATTTTCACGATGAAATGATAAAAACCACTTATATAGAACTCTTGAGTTTTGCTTATATTGTTATTGCTCATGTGCTATGAGAGTAGCTGAGTGTCTGCTTTTGCTGTCCAGGGTAATGAGACATTTTTTCCTGTGTTAAATTTCTTAATTTATTATTTAGATTTTTATTTTAAAGCATAGAGATTAAAACAGTAATACTTTTATCTGACTCTGTTGTTTGAAGCTAATTTCTTAATATTAGTAATGAAGTTCCTAAAGCAGATCTTTGCACTTCTCACTG
>JAWWLV010000100.1:25346277-25384816 GCA_035041135.1 Platyrinchus mystaceus | reverse complement strand
AGGAAGGAATGTTACAGTGCTGATGCTGTGCTCAGCAGTAGCCAAAACACCAGTGTGTTATCAACACCCTTCTAGCTGCCAATGCTAGCACTGTAAGGGCTACTGTGGGGAAAGGAGCTCCAGCTCAGCCAGACCCAATACAAAAAGACAAACCTTAACTGTAGGGATCAAAATCAACAGATTTTTCCCAGCTTCATCCTGTACCACAGAAGTTTTCCATTTCTGCTTGCAAGGAATTTCCCAAAGCTTACCTCGTGTTCCCAGTGTGCTATTGCTTTCACTTCAGCTGCCATGAAGGATGTCTTTGCCATATTTTTTTCTACTTCTGTTCCATCAACAAAAGGAAGGAAAACAGACTTTTAATCTGAGGGTTCAAGTAGGAGTCATAGATTACCAAAAACAGCTTAGCACAGTGACATTTATAATTTTTATGTCATGGGCTTTGCTTATTCTGCATCTGTTACCTTCAGGAGGAGCAAAGAGAGTAGACATCCCATATTAAACCAGAAAAGTTACATTTGCTATTGCTGAGAAGAAGGATGAGAATGATTTGAGATCCATGAATAGAATCTGTACTTTGTGCTTGATATTCTGGATCGGACATAAAATTTTTTGCATTTTTTTTCTAGCTTTTAGTAATAACTGTACAAAGAAATATAACCACTACCTAAGGATATAAACGCTGTGTTGTAAACAACTGGTACAGGATTTTGAAGCTACGTGTTATCCTTGTTATGTTTGTCTTTTCTTAGTCATTATTTTTACTCATAATATTAAATTTGATTTTTTTTAAATTATTAAGGTTTCTGTATTTGTTGAATTTTACTTTACAAATAAATTGTAGATTCTAGTAAATTCTTTACACAACTCTGTGGAGTTATGTAAAGCACATACACTGGAAGTGCTTGATGAAAACTAAGGAAACACTAAAATAAACTGGATTTTAGAGTAATTTCAGGAGCTAAGGCCCTTTCTCTCCCATTCATAATTATTTATTTTATTATTCAATACAATCAATATAGAATAACCATGAAGATGTAATCTGCATTTCATATTCCTCTGAGTTAAGAGGGTTTTTTATTTACTTTTTTTTTTTTTTTTTTAACTGGAAAGACTTATTTCATGGTCATGGAATAGACAAAGCAGAAGTGTAGGAGAAGGTGAATTTGGGGGTCCCGCAAGTACCACAAGTATTATCCCGGTGCTATATTATTAAAAAACACTTGGAGTCTTTGTGTGTGCAAAAGCAGTGCAATCTAACAGTGAAAAGAAGCATCAGTGTAGTATATCATAAAAAGATCTTCACAGTGCTCTGTAGTATGAGTCAGTGCACCCACGGAACCTGGACTTTTGAGTGTAGCCCTGCTGGTACCATCTGAACAGTTCTTACTGGGACATCCATCACTTTCCCGTGACCTTTATCATGGTTTAATAGACTTTAGTTTCTCATTTATATGAGAAAGGGTATTAGTCTACTGGCAGGCAGAATACCAAATTAGTTTAGGCTTTTGCTCTATAAATATTATTTGAATTAGAAGATGGATAAAGCTTGCTTAAGAAGTCCTGATGATTTTTCTCACTAGCCATGTGATAGAAGTTCCTCACAGACTATATTTACCTTTTAAATTAAATTCATTCTTTATTTAGTCAAATATATTACTACCTAAATCTATTTCATTCTTTTAAAATAGGGTCATCATTTGCAGTATGAATTTGGTTTATTTTTTGTGGGAAAGCTATATCAGAGAATTTGAAAATATTTTTTCCTCCTTTTGCCAAGCTCTGTTCTGCAGTTTCTATTCAACCTTTCTGGCACGTATGTATTTGTAGGGATAAGTACAATTTCAGAAGAATTTGTAACAAAAAACTAGAACTGCTGTCTCTTAGGAAAATGGTGAAATGCCTTCTCAAATGGGCTAAATGTTGCATTTTTTCCTCACTTCTCTATTTCACAGAAAGTCGCAGGTAGAAGCTGTGAGCAAACTGTCTCTGTCCCTGCTGTGCCCAGAGATAACATGTTTGCAGACATGCACAAGGCCTCCTTGGGCTGCAAAGGGTGAGGAAGAAGAGATAGAAGATATAAAAAGCCTTAGAGAAGGCAGGGCATGACCTTTTTCCCCTGGAGGCCCTGTGTGCACCATGACAATGGTCCTTGCATCTGAAATAAACTTATTCGTTTTAATCCATTCACTGCCTTGGCATTCTTGAGAAGAATCCCTGCTCATGTTTTACCTTACAGTGTTGTAAGGTGCTACAGGCCAGTGTGTTTTGTAATTTATTGCTCCTATAGGGGATCATAGAAAAATAGTTAGTATCAGAACTTCATTTTGCTAAAAGTTTTACACATGCATGGTGGAAGTTACTGAAGCTCCGTAAAATCATGAAGCCAAAATGCAGATGTATAGAACCAGTGAGTATCCTTATTTCAGTGTCAGTATCTATAGTGTTGAAAATACAATGGGAGAAAGACTTTGATTTTGGCAAAGCTGATACAAATTTAGTCTTAGGTATTAGTTTAAGTATCATTGTAGACTCTTTAATTTATTGGTGTTCTGGTTTTGGCAGGGGTAAAGTTAATTTTCTCCATAATATCTAGTATGGGGCTGTGCTTTGGATTTGTGCTGAAAACAAGGACACTTTTATTACTGCTGAACAGTGAGTGAGTGAGTGTCTGTGGGGTGCTTAGTTACTGGTTGGTATTAAACCACAACAGTTGGTAAAAGGAATAATTCTCTTTTCCATCCTTTCTTCCTCAGGAACAAAGGGTTTGACAAAAGTAGAAATCTGGAGCTTATGAGTACTGGGTCGGTTTATTTAGTGTATTGTTGTGTATTATGATGTGCAGCTTAAACATGGGATGGACAAGAAAATGAAGCATGAAAGACATAAAAAAGGAAGAAACTTTTTTTCAGAACACAGATTTTCTGCAAGCAGAAATTAATCTCACCTCTAGTTTTGATTTTGGTTTTGTTTGTTTGTTTTTTCACTTGGAGAAATCAGTTATGTTTGCTCAAAGTATTAGTTCTGTTGCCAGTTGAAGGTTCTCTCTGGGAGATACAGCTTGCTTGTCCACCACATAATTTGCTGAATGAGGGTCAAAAAGCTTTTCTGCAATTATTTTCTCTCAGGTGACTGTATGCCCAGATATATAGCAAGGTATAATTATATATAGTACTACACTTTTCATGGTGATGATATACATAGAAATGGACATAATAAAACATACTCAATAAATTTTTTAGTTCAATTAATGAACAATTCTTCATAAGACCAGAGAGATTATGAAGATGACATTATCTACTTACTCTGACACACTAGTGACAGCGTATTCTAATATTTCAATATACAGGTTCGCTTTCAATTAAATTCTTTGTTCTGAGTGAATTTCATACCTGTGCCAGGATAATACAAAGATTGACTGAGTCATAATTAAACTGTTGCTACAAGTGGTCTTTAGAGGCTATGTAGATGATATGTTTGACCGTGTGCTCAGAATAAATATGAAAGGAATTGTAAAAGGTTTTAGAAGTTATTCAGGTTCCATTTCTAGCATGTGCTCAGAGCATAGACCTATTTCTACAATGGTACTGGAAGTGGGAAGAGAGAGCTTACTGGTAACGATTTTTTCACAGTTCAGCATAGGACTGAGAAATAGCTGACAAAACACACAGCTTTTATTTTTCCGTCTTTCATCTGATCTACAGTCATTCTCTTGAATACAGTGTACAGGTTAATTTAATGAAATTCTTCAATATGTCATAATAAAGTAAATAAATATTGTTCTTCAGAAAACATTTGGAGTTGTCATATTAGGCTGTAGAGCTACTAAATGTAATATAAGCCATTTATCTTGAACTGACTGCAAGATCACTATTCCTAGTGAGAAACACTTTAATTTATTAAGAGTGATGAAGGGATAATTATTATATTTCTATGGCTTGCACAGTATTGAATAAACTCATCTTAACCTCTTAAAATACTAAATTGGGGTAATTTGGGGTGACTTTCATTCTCTCAAAGGTGGACGGGCAGTGCAGAAAGACCTTGACAAATTAGGGGGCTGGGCAATCACCAACTGGTGATCACTTAACAAGGCCAAATGCCGGATTCTGCACCTGGGATGGGACAACCCCGGATGTAGGTACAGACTGGCGGATGAGAGCCTAGAGAGCAGTACTGTGGAAAGGAACCTGGTGGTCCTGGTCAATGAGAAACTGAATGTGAGTCAGCAGTGCCCTGGCAACCAGGAGGGCCAACCATGTCCTGAGGGGCATCAGGCATAGCGTTGCCAGCCAGTTGAGAGAGGGAATTGTTCTGCTCTGCTCTGACCTGGGGCGGCCTCACCTTGGATATTATGTGCAGTTTGGGGCACCACAATATAAGAAAGATACAGAGCTATTGCAGAGCGTCCAAAGAAGGGCTGCAAAGGTGGAGAAGGGTCTAAAGGTGAAGCCTTATGAGGAGCAGCTGGTGTCACTTGTTCAGCCTGGAGATGAGGAGACCTCATTGCAGTTACAACTTCCTCACAAGGGGAGGAGGAGGGGCAGGCACCGATCTCTTCTCTCTCTGATGTTCTGTGGGAATGGCCTGAGGCTGTGTCACACAAGAGTTAGGTTGTGTGTCCCTTCCAACTCATGTATTCTATGATTATATGTAAACAGAAAAGTAACCTCATTTCATAGCAGAATAAAATAGTTCAGCTGAAAAGGACTTAGAACGATCATTTAGTCCAAGTTCCTGACCATTTCAAGGCTGACCGAAAGTTATTAAAGGCATTCTTCAAATGCCTCTTGAGCACGGATAGGCTTGAGGACTGATCCATGGTCCAATTTTTTTCCTCTTGAGTTCCATGAGGAGTTCCCTCTTCAACCAAGATGGTCTTCTCTCCCATTTTCTTAACTTATGACATGCTGGAATTGCCTGCTCTTGACCTTTTAAAAATCTCATGTGCTTAAGTGACAATTACAACATTTTCAAGAATAGTATAAGTTAGGGAAATAGTTAAAGAATTTCCTTAAAGTATTCCTTTGTAAAAGCTTAGAAACTATGGAAATTTGCAAGAGAATAAACAAATATAGTAAATAAAGTTTTTAGTTTCCCTCTTCTTAAGGCATTGTCTGTGGGGTTTATGAATCTAAATTCTTACTAAATTGTCAGCTGGTGTAAACTGCATTGCTCATGTACTTTGGCGTACACATTGAGCATATCTGAGTTATGGATGAGAGCTGGCTTGATAAATTCAGACTTATGTAGTCTGAATTGTTTAAAGTTGTATTGGAAAAATCAGGTGCCATAAATATTGAAGAATATCTTTTGTTGTCCAGGAACACATTTAAGTGGTTGTGTGAAGCAGACATATGAATATATTTCTATAGTGAGCAAGAATACTTCTCTCTGTTTACTTCTAACATGGAGAATGCAACCATACCTCCAGCTTCTGTATTTTGCAGTGAAAGTGCAGGTAGTGATCTCATGCCTGGATTTTTTTGGTACATTTTATGCTGACCCACCTCAAATGTCATATATCTTTTACCTCTTTAATCATAGGTAAACTTGTGATGGTATTAAAAATGACCCTCCCATTTTTGTACCTCATGAGTCATTCCTGAACTGTTATCTTTAATGTGTCTTGGTGGTAGAATGACAACTCTTTTCTATTTAAAACCTTGTCTGCTTCCATGGATATGTGTCACAAGCATTCAGACAACTGATGTCTCCTCTTCATGTGAAGATTTTAAGAACACCTGAATTAGTTTTTTTTGAAGTACAGCAACAAGAGTAGCAAAAATACTGTTACAACTCTTGTTTTTCTATGTAATATATAAGAACCAAAATATCCAAGCATGGGAAAACTGGTCCACTGGTCACTGAGTGATCCTGATTCCTCATTGTTTTTCTTTCTCATTCCTCACACTACAGAGTAAAAAGTGCACTGGAAGGGAAGATGTCTTGCTGGTTGTTTGTGCTACATCTGAACGTGATGTGTAATAGACTTCCAGTTCAGAGAGCTGAGGTTAAAGAAATTTATTTGTTTATGTACTTCAAAATATCCCTAAAATAAGCTGTGATTCTGTATGCCTGTTTCAAATAATGACTGTATAGTGAAAGCAAAATTATTTCCAAAATAAAGCCTTTATGATTACTTTTAAGATGTCATTCTGTAGATTTTCAGTACAGGAAATATTTTATTGCAAATATTTATGAAGTTTTAATTTAATTTTACAGTATCAGTATGGATAACTCTATATCATTCACTTTCATAGGGAATGACAGCATTTTGCATAATAAAAATAGACACATTTCTATTTCATTGTCAAATAAGCTGAAAGGGAAAAAAGAGTAGGTGTTGCTACAGAAATGAGTAGTACATGTTTAAACAAACTCAGTTGTTCCCAGGAGAAAATTACAACAAAAACCACTGGCATTAGCTTGTTAATTTTGCTTCATACATGACTCCCTTTTTATGTATTCACCTGGAGCTTGATTTTTGCATCTTACTTTCAGCTGTGTAAGATGACAAATCTGTTACTTTTTTCAACCACATACAATGCAGAAGGAAAAAATGGGTTGCCCTTCTGAAATGTTCTATGTGTAACAGAGGGGAATAAATGGCAAAAGAATGAAAAGTTCTATGCCTCCTATTTCCAGAGTCCAACTGGCCATTATATTTTGCTAGCTATACATATATGAGCAAGTTAAAATCCAAATGGGATAAAGAATCATCAAATGATAGAACTTTATAGATTATTTTTATTGGTAACCTTTTTCAGTCCACAAAGATACTTTTTAATTTCATGTTGGACAAGTCAACAGTCCTTTTATGCAACTATTTTTGCAAATGCTTGGGAAAAAAGTGTACAATCAGGAGACTCCCACCTGATGTGAAGTGCAACAGCTCAGTACAAGCCAGGTAATGTTGCCTCCTGTTTTGCATTAGTAGGAACACTGTCAGAAGGTCAAGGAAGGTCATTTTTCCTTCTATTCAGTGCTCATAAGGCACATCTGGGACACTGTGTCCAGCTCTGGGCTGCCCAGTACAAACATATGGACTTACTGGAAGGAAGCCCGTGCAAGGACCACAAATGTGATGAAAGGACTAGTGCATTTCTTTCTTGAAGAGAAGCCGAGTGACTTGGGACTGTTCAGCCTGGAGAAGAGAAGGCTTAGATGAGATATTATCAATTTTTGCAAACAGCTGAAGGAAGAGTGCAAAGAAAATGAAACAAGGCTCTTTCCAGTGGTGCTCAGTGACAACGGCCACAAAATAAAAGACTCTAAATTCCATCTGAATACAAGCAAAGAAAACATTTTAACAGAAAGTGTTAAGACAGTGGGACAGTTTGCTTACAGAGATTTTGAAGTCTCCATCCTCATATCCTCAGAGAAATCAAAGGCCCAGCTGAAGATGACCTGGGTAATCCGTGAATATGAGGGTCAGCTGGTATCACTACATGTGAGAAGAGAGAACAGAAACTTTGTCGTACATTATCTGAACATGGTGTGCAGTCAGACTGCTTTCTGGTACAAAAAGCCACAGAGTTAGACTGAAGTTTACCATATAGAGAGGAGAATAATAATTTAAAAAAAACTTATGAAGAAGAAACAAAAACTTTGAGAGATTCCTGGAGTAGCATATCCTCTGTTAAAACCTTTGCACTACAGTGATTGCACACCTGAAGCTTTTGTTTAGTTTTCTTTTATTTATTTACATGATTTAATTATGGTGACAGCATGAAGTACACCTAAAAGAGGAAACAAAACAAACCAAACAAAAAGTCAGGAAGTACAGTCATGAAAATTTGTTTGTTTGTTTGTTTGTTTGTTTTCCTTATTCATGGTCTGTGATAGTTAAACAGTTAAATAATACATAACAAATACTCTGGGACAGTTATTTTACAGCTACTAGATTCTTTTTATTTAGTTCTCATGTTTTCATTACAAAGTCAGTGACAGTCAAATGAAATACATGCCTACTGTAAAAGTAATGAGTTTTATAATGTGCTGTATAATATTGAAAATATCTGTGTAAGTGCCTTAATGATTGGAATTGAGATGTTCCTGAGAAATCAGTAAACACCTTGATTTTTTTAGAATTGCTTCAGCAAAAGGAATATCCATGGACTCAAGGAGTTTTTCCTGAGTTTTGGGGAAAGCAAATATTACATATTTAAGTAATTACAAAATTAATTTATTAAATAAATTTCAAAACTGTTTTCTTTCACTTTTTTTTTCACATTTATCCTGAGTAACCTTAGCGGTTTTTTCAGTCAGTTAAAAAATCTCTTGCGTGTGTTTTTATCTTCTTTCCCTATGAACAATGGACTCATTTATCCAAAAATAGCTATTTTCTTGCATGCAGATCTAGGATCAAACTCTTTCCTTGCACAGGTTCAGTACAACTGTCACTACTGAAGTGGTACACCATTTTACATCAGCAAAATGGTAATTGACAAGAAACTTAGGCCAAAATTTGTATTCAGTCTGTGCATAGCTTTCCCATGTGTCAAGTGAAAATGTCTCTCACTTTTCTCAACACATCTATGGTGGTTTTAAATTACACGTTCTAATGGGCAAGACTGTTTCTTCATGTGGCTTGGAATAGGTCTCCACAAAATATGTAACTGATGTGGTGTTTGGAGGCTGTCTGGGGCACAGTGACCATGAAAAAATAATAGAGTTTTGAATACTCAGGGATGCAAGGGGGGCTGTCAATAAAAACTGTACCCTGGACTTCCGTAGGGCAGATTTCAGCCTATGCAGAGTGTACCCCGGGAAATTACCCTTGAAAACAAAGGGGTCCAAGAGGGATGGACATGCTTCAAGAAGCAAGTCTTGAATGCACAGGAGCAGGCTGTCCCAAGGTACTGAAAGGCAAACCAGTGGGGAAGACAGCCAGCCTGACTGAACATGGAGATTTTGAAGGAAATTAGGGGAAAAAGAGCTTACCAACTATGGAAAATAAGGCTGGCTACTCATGAAGAGTTTAGGAATATAGTTAGGTCATATAGAAAGAAAATTAGAGAGACAGAGGCACAGTTTGAACTCAATCTAGCCACTTCTGTTAGGGACAATAAGAAGTGCTTCTACAAATACATTAAGAGCAAAGGGAGGGGCAAGAAAAACCTCCATTCTTTATTGGACATGGGGGGGAACAGAGTCATCAAAAATGAGGAAAAGGCTGAGGTACTTAACACCTTCTTTGCCTCAGTTTTCAACAAGAAGACAGGTTGTCCTCAGGACAACTGGCCTCTCGAATTGGTAGACAGAGATAGGAAGCTGAACGGCCCCCCTGTAATCAAGGAGGAAAAGAGTTAGTGACCTTCTGAGGCACTTGATCCTCACAAGTCTATGGAACCAGATGGGATCCACCCAAGAGTGATGAGGAAGCTGGTGGAGGAGCTTGCCAAGCCGCCCTCCATCATTTACCAACAGTCCTGGCTCACTGAGGAGGTCCCAAATGACTGGAAGTTGGAGAATGTCACGCCAATCCACAAAAAGGGCTACAAAGAGGACCTGAAAACTACAGGCCTGTCAGCCTGACCTCAGTACCTGGCAAGGTTATGGAGCAGATCATCCTAGGTGCAATCACACAGCACCTACAGGACGGACAAGGGATCAGACCCAGCCAGCACGGGTTTAGGAAGAGCAGGTCCTGTCTGACCAACCTGATCTCCTTTTATGATCAGGTGACATGGCTGGTGGATGAGGGGAAGGCTGTGGATGTGTCTGTCTGGACTTCAGCATACTCCTGAAAAAACTGGCACCCCATGGCTTGGACAGGGGCACTCTGTGCTGGGTTAGGAACTGGCTGGAGGGCCGGGCCCAGAGAGTGGTGGTGAACGGGGCTGCATCCAGTTGGCAGCCGGTCACCAGTGGTGTTCCCCAGGGGTCAGTACTGGGCCCAGTCCTGTTTAACATCTTTATCGATGATTTAGATGAGGGAATTGAGTCCACCATTAGTAAATTTGCAGATGACACCAAGTTGGGGGGAGTGTCGATCAGCTGGAAGGCAGGAGGGCTCTGCAGAGTGACCTGGACAGACTGGAGAGTTGGACTGATTCCAGCGGGATGAAGTTCAACAAGACCAAGTGCCGGGTCCTGCACTTTGGCCACAACAACCCCCTACAGTGCTACAGGCTGGGGACAGAGTGGCTGGAGAGCAGCCAGGCAGAAAGGGGCCCTTCAGTTCAGGAAGGATATTGAGGGGCTGGAGCAGGTCCAGAGAAGAGCAACCAGGCTGGTGAAGGGACTCAAACACAAGTCCTATGAGGAGAGGCTGAGGGAGCTGGGGTTGTTTAGCCTGGAGAAGAGAAGGCTCAGGGGAGACCTCATCACCCTCTACAACTCCCTGGCAGGAGGTTGTAGCCAGGTGGGCATTGATCTCTTCTCCCAGGCAACCAGCAGTAGGACAAGAGGGCATGGTCTTAAGCTGTACCAGGGGAGGTTTAGGTTGGATATTAGGAAAAGCTTTTTTCCAGAGAGAGTGGTCAGCAATTGGAATGGGCTGCCCAGGGAGGTGGTGGATTCTCTGTCCCTGGAGGTTTTTGAGACTGGATGTGGCACTTAGTGCCGTGGTCTAGTAACCAGGGTGGTGTTTGATCAGCGACAGGACTTGATGATCTCGGAGGTCTTTTCCAACCTGGTTGATTTTATGATTTTATGTCTTTTTGTGATTCTATGATTCTATGAATCTATGATTCTATGTTTCTATGATGCATGTTACAAATTGATATCTGGTACACTTGCTATATACTGTTTGGTTTGTATTTGATTTGCACAACTTTCTTTTCTTAGAGTTGCACTGTGATAAAATCAGATCAAAAGGTCAGAAGCATGTGATGCTCTTGTTGAAAACTTTCATGGCATTCAGAGAACTAAAGATGTAGAGTAGCACTTCTGAAGGCATTTATTGATGCCTAAATTATTATTTCCCCCATTTGTCATAAGAATTAATTTTTTTTTAAGTCTGGACTGCTGCTCAGACCCCATTTTCACAAGGGATGGTAGAAAGTAGGAAGTAATTGGTATAGGTATATGTTATTATGATGGCAAATACCCATGAAACAGCATCAATCTCTGAAACTCAAAAAAGGGGTCAATTGTTGTGTCAGAAATAAGAAGCACTCTTTGCCCCAAGGTGGTGGTGAAGTGCTAAATCTGTTCCAATACTTTTCTGTAAATGTCAAATATTAACAAACTAAATATATTGGCTTGCATTTACTTTGTTCTGTTTCGCACCCTTTAGGTAGTGCTTTTAGTGACACTTCTGAGCAAGTTAATTTCAGGCCCACTCCAGAAAACATATGTGATTTAGTGGTCCTTGAATGATAGAAGGTAGAAATAAAGAATTGATTCTACAGAGGGGTATGAAGTATAAAGGGAAAATAATCCTTTCTTCTTAAAGAGACAGAGTTGTCTGATCCCAAGGGTATGAATAACCAGAATAACCCAACTGGTTTTGAGTGACAATAAGAAGCTGTTGCAGGCAGTTGTAGTCCCGTAACACATCTCCACATGCCAGCATGTGTGCAGTCTTAGGCAGTGGTTAAGAAGAGTTGTCCGAAGAGGTAATTAATGTTAGCAACTGTAAGGACAGAAGGACTGATGAAATGAATAAAATTTTCTTTTGCATATCATTGGATGTGGCTATTGTTCCCTCAAAACTGAATAACTGTTAGCTTATACGGTCTGTAAGTCACAGGTTATTACTCAGCAGTGAAGTCATTACCTCTTTTCAAGGTGAATAAAAACTAATCTAAAGCAGGGAACTAGAATATCACATTTTGTGAAGGCCCAGTGCTGTGTCCTTTGCACACCCAGTTGGGAGTATATGAGGTAATTTAACTAGGTAGAGTCACCGAAGCTAAAAAGATTAACACATCTAGCAGATTTAGTTTCAAAAATGCAAATATTTTTTCAAAAAAATACTTGCATCAGCACAGATTGATTAGGATCTGGTGATATTTCTACAGGGTATGATTAATTCTAGTGTGTTTTTCTTAAGGAAGGATTATACTATATTTTCTAGCATGTTTTTTCAGATTGTTCATTGAAATGTATCCCAGTGACCCATGAATTTCTGGTCGACTTATTTCTCTTACTGCTAGAAATCAAAAATTTATTAAGAACTCAGTAAAGTGAAGTGCTGTGTATTACAGAAATATATGTACACTTGGGAGAAATAGAAAACAGAATCAGAAGTTTTGGGCCACTCTAAAGCTTTAACTAACAGTGAAAAGGTATTGTGTACTAAAGTTGTCTCTATCTATGAGTCATACTCCATAGGGGCTACATGAGATTGACACAAGACTCTGCAAATGGCATGAAATCAGTTTTGACCTTAAACTTGCTGTACAGTGGGATGTTTGCATCCTAAAATCTCCAAAGGAGAACTAGCAATGAGTAAACATTGGCTTTGATTCTTGAGTACAAAGCTGCTTATTTTCTGAGCAGCTAAATAGCACGTACCCATAGCTGCCTAAGTACAAAAAAACCCAAAACCTACCAACTAAACAAGAAAACCCCAAAGATTCTTGAAGCTGCTGGAAAAAGCTGGAATCAAATCATCTCTTTTTAATCATTACCGTCATTATCTATACTGAGCACCTGAATCTTACATGTTAGCCTTCTTTAAGCCTATTGTTTCATTCAGTAAACAAATTAATTTCTACCTAGTGTAGCAACACTTTTTTTAAAACAAACTTCAATTACTTTTTATAGAAATGAGCTACCTCCTTCACTGGCGCAGGTAAGAGTAGTACTGACAGAAGTAGTGCAACAGGTTTGTTTAATATATGATGAGCAGCTTGCCCACTTCTTTCTTCCATGCCACACAGCCCTAGTCAAACTGAGCCAGAACTCTGCTGATTTTATCCAAAGACCACCTTTAAAACAGCAATATAAAAACTTCTTCAGCAATTCAAGGGCTATTCTTGTTGATTTCTAACTCATCTTTGTAGTGTGTCTGTCAGATCCACAGCTGTCATTATTCAGCATAGCTGCACTGACTTAAAAGTACAGTTTAGTTATGCCAGTTAAAGAGACACACCTACTGATAGTACTACTTGTGCAGGAACTGGCTTGGCATTAGCAATTCATCTTTTACTCTCAGGTGATAATAACTTCTGATGATACCTTTTTAACCTTTAAATTAAGTTCAGAGCTTTAAAATTGAAATAGCAAAACAGGTACCCCCACTATGTTTCCTGAGATTTATTATGTCTTTTCTTGATTAAGAATAACAAATTAAAATGAATTGCATTTCATAGAGTTCTAGTTTTAAAAAAACCTCATTATATCATACATCATAGGAAAAAAGCTGGGCTTACAATCTACCTAGCCTCCAAAGGAACTTGCATACCTCCTCTCTGTGTCCCTTCATGTCCAAAGGATGGGGTTTGGATGTCATTCTAGAATGTTGATTTGGATAGATTTACTGCTTCTGGAATGTCAGCTTGGTTCTTCAGAAGTGAAGCGTAATTAAGAATTTAGATACTTTTAACCATATAATTAGTAGAAATATGAATCAGCAATAACAGCCTCTGAAATTCACCTCTTTCAAGGATTACTTGCACATACCAGTATTGCATCTGCTGTAACTTGTAAAATAAACTCCTTGCTTCACACACTGCTCAAAGACACTGTGAGTTTCTCTGATGACAGTACTGTACACATGCAGTGCAATTCCTTGAAAGGCTGTTCTTTACAAACTTTGGGGAAAAGCCACCCCTGGAAAAAAACCAGAGAGGTAATGAGAAGTCAGATCATATGTTTACATATGATGATGTATATTTTCAATAGCTGGGTACTTGGAACAGTGTGTTTAAGAGTTTAGATACTATCCTAGCATCCAGCTTTAATATTTTTTTAACTTAGTGTAAGCCATGAGCCACACAAAAATGGAAGACAATATATGTAAATAGATTTGCACCAAGTTGCTTTTTTCTCACCTTTCCTTTCCAAGTTTTCTTTTATATTTTTTCTCGCCATACAAATATAATAGAGTAATTAATCATATGATATTTTGCATTTGACAGCTTTAGCTTCTTGAATACATTTATATATCAGCCAGAACTTCCTTATGCCACATCCTTTGGCTTGCTATATCTTGCCCAGTAATTTTTATACCATCTACTATTCACCTCAGACAGCAGTCTACAGCCACTCAGGAATGATTATCTATCTGGGAAATCAATAAACTGAAGGTCTATTAATAACACACATTAAGGGACATGCCAACATGAGTGTCATATTCTCTTGTGTGAGAGCTGTCTTAACATAGAGGAAGCTGTCAGAAACCCATTAGAAATAAATCATTCTGACACCATCATTCTGTTTTTTTTAATAGTGGGGTGTCAGCACCTCAATATTTGCTTGTGATGATAGATGGGTGGTGTGTGGAACAAAGTTCTCTGTCACTAACAAAAGACTTTCAAAGACTTGAGTTTTGGTGTGACACAAAATGAAAGAAACAGACCAACTTACTATCTCTTGCCTCACAGTCACTGTTACATACTACTGCTGCAAACACACTGATCTGAGGAGCATTTGAGAGTGTGATTACTTAGTTACAGTGAGGGACTCTTGAAAAGATTTACATCAGAATAAAACTAAAAACTACTTCCAGAAGTCACTTCAATTTAACTTAATCCCTATCCCTGGATGCTGTAGGCACAGGACCTTATTCACCCACTTCATGGGATGATACATCTGAAGAGTTATGATTTCTTGGTCTGTTCTGAATATTACCTGATTCTCATGATTCTACATAATTGCAGTGGTCAGCTGCAATCAAGGGTGTGCAATTATTGAGCATAGTACTTGACAAGTGATCCTGTTTACCCTTTACAATAGGTGGCATTGGTATAGAAAAATCTAAAGAAAATAATTGTAACATTTTAAATCATCATTGGGGTTATATTTCACAGCAGATGGCTGTCACTTTTCAGATTTGTAGCACTCTTTTTCCACTTTTTGCATCGCTTTTCAAGACTGAATGATGTCCTGTAATCCTTGTGGAAGAAGCCTGTCAATCAGGAAGATTTGTTTGTTTAGCTTATTATCAGACAGGGCATATATAGGAAAGAAATTATTGTAATTCAGATTCTTATTCTTGTGCATTACTGAATATATGCTCTCTGTTCCTGTGTGGGAAGGCTTGGTAGGCCTTTCAAAGGGAGAAAGAAGCAGATACAGCATATCATGTGTAAGATAACACCTACCAACTACATGTAGTGTTCTGTTTTGCTGGGAAGATGTGTTCAAAAATCGCTGGCCACAATGTGAAGAGAGAAGACAAAACAGGTTCCAATTTATAAAAGAAAGTTTTATGTAACTCTTTGTCATGCAACTTGGGCCACGGTGCTCTCCTGTTCCCGTATTTGCAAAAATTATATGTGGAGTTTTCAAGGACTCAGATCTTTTTATTTGAAGATTTGAGTGAAACTGAGGTTTCAAACACTGTTGGGGATTTGGAGAGTCCAATAAGTTCTGAACAGAATAAATTAAGTAATTTGTTTTTACTAGTAGACTTTTATGCAGAATTAAATCCTTTTAAACTTTTACAAGTAGACAAATGACATTTTAAATGTTACTAGCTATGAAATTCAAGACTCACTGAGACGCAAGACAATTGAAACAAAGAGGAAAATGATGCACGTGTCTATGTGTAGAAAATATGACAATTTACATAATAAATTGCAATCACAGATATTAGTGATATAATAACTGCTATGGTGGAAATAAATCAAGAAAAGGGTTTTGATAGATCATTTGGTGAAACACAGACTTTCAGGGAGTTTAAACTCCCAGATTCTTGCCCTTCTGCTGACCAGATGTTTTCCTCTGTCTCTCTGTTGTGGTATGGATGAGACACACTTTCTCACTGGAGTGCTGTGACTTCTCTCTGGTTTCTGAAGCTGATGTTAGACATGTGTTAGACATGGCCTATTGGCTTGGAAGTTAGACGTGCATATTTTCTCAGATCCTGAAGTAAAGAATATCCCATAATATTGCACAAAGGTAGGCCCAATGTATCTCTTGCTGAAATGAAGCAGGATGAGTTAATGCTGTGCAAGCTTAGTTTTTAATTCATGTTCAGCTTTGTCTAACTTGTATATTTATGTGTTTTCTCACAGAAGCAATAAACAATGTATTCTGGGATGCCACATAAGAGCTGATGTTAACCTTGGCTAATTACCTGTTTGTACTGTATAAACGCTAGTGTAAACAAAACCTTGACTATACATACTTGACATGAATTTTGGGACCGTAGAACTTCTTTCAGGAGTAAGTTAATAATTAGTTAATATTTGTAACTTTATGGGGACTTTATGAAACTTTAAGTTTGTGGAATTCCTTCTTGCTTTCTTTCTTTCTTTGCTTCTTTTTTTCCTTCTTTCTTCTTTCTTCTCTTTCTTTCCTTTTTTCTTTCCTTCTTTCTTTCTTCTCTTTCTTTCTTTCCTCTGCTGCATCTCATTAGTACTGTTGGTATAAGACTTAATGGCATGAATGATACGGGAGATTAGGATCTATGAACTCCTTTCCCCCTCCATTGGTTAGAACTGAATAATGAAACATTGTGGAAGCCTGACTAGTTCAGAACCCTCTCAAGGTTATTATTTACTTTGGCTGCAGTTAATAATGTCTTTATTATTTTTGTTTGTTTATTTCTTTGTTTTACAGAGCAGAAAGTGTACATGCAGGAAAGGAACTCTGTTTCTGTCAATGAGGACTTCCCCACAGCAAACACCTTTGGCCATAGCTAGGAAAGGTAGAAGAAGGGCCGATCTGATGTATTGTAAATGCAATAAAGACGTAGCCTTGGATTTACAATTTAAAGAATTTCTGAAAAATCATGTCAGCAATTACATAACAGTTTTTTCCATTAGCAAATAGATTTTGGTTTTGTGCTGTGATGCATATCTTACTTTGTACTGAACTCCTCCAAGCAGGAATGGGACTGCTCAAAGTAAAACTCTGGGTAGTTGAAATGGGACAGCAATATAGAACTTTTAGAAAATCTGGTTTTGTTTGTTGCCTTGTTACTTCTGATACTTAAAAAGGTAGAATTATCATGAGACATCTGCTCCTCAGAGCTATATTATAGGGAATAAAGCAAGTATATAAGCATCATTTGTGAATGCTAACCCTGCTCTTTTCCTAGGAGACAGGTGCTGCAGACAATTAGGCTGCAGACTCTAAAGGAAAGGTGCAAAGGTAGAAAGCAAAGATGAGAAAATGGAGCAAAGCAAAATGAAAGAATACTAGCATTCTCAGAGGAAAACACATTAGAAAGGGAAAATAGACATGATGAATGTGAGGCAAGCTGTGACTGCACAGTAATAGGTAGCTTGGCAAGTGAGCTGGATTTAGATGGGTAGAAGCACATATATATGTGTGTGTGTGTCTGTATGTGTGTGTATGAACATGCCTGTGATGACTTGTTTGTCTGAAGCCTTAACTGCCACGATTTCAGAGAAAGAAAACAAAGGAAGAAGCAGTAGTCCTTTAGTCTTGTCAGTATTCAGCTCCTGCAGTTTGTTACTACATCTTCAATATGAAACCAACATCTTAGTAGTGTCTCACAGTTTGTAGGGGATTGAAGAATCACAGGGTCATAGGATGAGTTGGTGTAATGCTGGGTTCCTGAAGAATTGGCCCTGAGCCAAAGTTGTCCTGTAAGATGAACTCTCCAACCTAGTCTCGTATTCAACCATATACCTTCTTATTAATCAAGATGCTATGTTATCCTTAGTAATGCTTTATAAATATGCCTTTTTCTTTTCAGTCAGGGCCATGAAAACAACAGTAAGACTCACATGGTAACAGCTGGTTCATATTTGAGATATCAGTCAATATGTTCTGTATTTAGTGACTAGTCAAGGCCCTGGAGCATTTGATAGTAGATGCTCCCTTGGTCTCCATCTGGACCTTGGCCAGTCCTCAGGGGAATACCAACAGAGGAAGAAAGCCGGATTGTTTTCTGCACCAATTAAGTGATGTAAGCTGGTTTGTTTAACACTACGTAAGCTGGACCCTCCCAGAGTGAAGATGGATGCCTCACCTGCGAGTGGATGCACTGCGTAAGATTTTCCAGTTACCAGGAAGGGGTTCTCCAGACCTTTGCTATGATCAGGGGCTCCCCAGATGAAATGTGGTCTGGATGACTACTATGTATTTAGGGTAACAGGTGATGTATATCTCTCTCTTAATCCCTATAAGGCTTTCTCTGTAGTAATGATTCGATGTATTGCTAAGTGTATCGTTTCATAAGCCACTGCTTCTTTTGTAATTCTTTACTGTTTTGCACTACAGTAAATTTATACACTTATTCTTTAAAATTGGTGTCTGTGTTCCTTAAATCCATCCTCGTTACTGTGAGAGGGAGGGGGAAAAACAGACTGACAAAACAGTTGTCTTGGAAGGGACCTTTAAAGATCATCTAGTCCAACCCCTCAACAATAGGTAGTAAGTTTTGGTAGCCCACCTGATGGAACTGGAAAATAAGCAAGCCTTCAGGCACACTGGTCTATTAAGTCTTTCGTCATCAGTATGTCTACAATGTCCTATTTCATTTAATCCTAGAAAACCAGCAGATGTGACTTATCATCCATTATTTAAAACAAACTTCTAAAATGTGCATTTGCATTTGAAACAAACACACTGAGTCAGCATGCTGTTTGTTGCTTAAAATGGATTAAACAAATTTTCTGAAAGAAAGACATTTAAAAGAAAAATTTATTGTAAAATTGCTATACAAAGTGTGGTAACTCTCGAAGGTGGTTGTTCAGGTTCAGGTGTGTGTGAAATTAAATCTACAATTTTTCTTCTGATGCCATAGAATTATAGAATCATAGAATTAACTGGGTTGGAAGAGACCTCTGAGATCATCAAGTCCAACCCTTGGTGTCATTAACATAAACATTAAAAGCTCTTCTAGAATTCGTTGTTTTAACTAGGAAGAAAGCAGAAAAAGTATATATGTGTAAATATATTTAATTTATATATATATATATTTTAATGATAATGACTGTCAAGGACTTCGCACTAGTTGATACAAAATAGTTTTATACTACTCTCTGAAGAGCCTATGTCAAAAGTTCCTGTACAGACCAGATCACCCAATAAAGCTGTTTTCATTCTCTATCTTTGTGATAGAGCAAGAGAAAAATCTTGTTGGGATCTCCTCTGCACACAGTCCAGTTATACCATCAAGGCGATCATCAGGGAAACGACTTTGGTCTTATGCAATAAAATTTTGCCTGTGGATCTCAGATGTTACTAAAAACGCTAAGGATTGTTGAATGTATTGAACAGATTGAAAAACTGAAGTACTTGGAGAGTGACTTACCAAAGGTCAGCACAAGCACTTAAAAAGTTCACTCAATTCCTACCAGGATTTGTAGATCTGTTCTGTCTCCAAAGAGAAGTTTCAAGTCTCATATCACGTAACTGAGATCCTGACATTTAGTCATGCAAAGTACATTATTAATATTGAACAAAACCCCTGCATGACTTATGCAAAGTGACTGAATTAAAGGAGAAGGTGCACTGAGAACTAATTAGAAAACATCCCAAGGAGAGCTATGAAGATGGAGAATGGTCCAAAGGGTAAGCTGTATGAGGAGTGACTGAGGTCACTTGGCTTGTTCAGCCTGGAGAAGAGGAGACTGAGGGGAGACGTCATTACAGTCTACAATGTCCCTGAGAGAGGAGGAGGGACAAGCACTGAGCTGCTCTCTGATGACCAGTGACAGCACTTGTGAAAATGGCCTGAAGTGTCAGGGGCAGCTTAGACTGAATGTAAGAAAAAGGTTCTTCACCTAGAGGTGAAGCATGGTTGAGCATGGACTGGCACCCCAGGGAAGTGGTCACAGCACCAAGCCTGACAGAGTTAAAGAAGTATTTGGACAATGCATTCAGACACATGGTGTGATTCTTGGGGCTGTCCTGTGCTGGGCCAGGAGGTGGATTTCAATGATGCTTATAGATCCTTCCAAGTCAGGGTATTCTATGACTCTATGATTCTATGATTTGAGATAATTCTGATTAAACCTGACATTCTTTTTCTCCTGTAAATTGATATATTTTCATCCAAGTCCAATCAGATCTGAGTTTTTAGGGTAACATCCTTCACAGATGCAAATTGCTGCAGCTGCCATGGACCTGAGAGAGATAAGCTCATTCTGTATTGCCTTGGGATCTGAAGCAATCAAGACTGTTATGGAAGTAAACTGTGATTCAGAGCTTGAAAATTGACAGGAAGTAGTCTTTAATATCAGTACACTTCAAAAAGCAACGAGAACCTCAGCATGTACATGTAATGAAATGGAAATCAGGAAGCAAAATTAAACCTCTGAAACCTATGGAAAGTCTAAATTAAGTCTTTCCGAAGAACTTTATTGTGGTTTCTTTCACACCTGCATGTGATGCAAACTGATGCATTGTTTCATCCCCAGCCACATGTTCCCTGCTTCAGAACAAAATGTAGTAAAAACCTCTGGGTTACTATGCTGCATTTTGCACTTTGCCACATCAATTGGTGTGTGGTCCAAGTCTTATTTTCCACACATTGTTCAGATGCACCTCTGACAACAAATTTGTTCATTTCTTCCTGAAATCTGGGTGCCTCAGTGATGCACCATCCATCTATATTCACAATGCCACTGGGAGGCTGTTGCATCTCCCTCCTACATGGAAGTGAGCACCTAGGATTCATAGATGCTTGTGGTTGAAAAAGAATGGGAAATAATAACAACTATAATAGTAACAGAATAAAAATAAAGAGAGAAGAAACAGGGACAAAAAGAAAATGGGAGGTGAGGAAGGAGAGAAAAGTGGAATCATCAGTCTGGGTCCACCATCTATCCAGCTAACAGTGTGCCCAGAGTCCTGCAGGCATGCCACATGGGCTTAGTGAGGTTACCTTCCCATAGGTCAGTTTTGCCCACCCTGGGATTAGGTTTCTCACTCTTCATATAAGTGAGTTAGTATGCACTGTCCAATCTTTCTCTATATTTCTGTATCTTTCTGGAAGTGTTTTGAGGGGCTTTTGGTGGTCTCAATCCCCCTCTATTGGTCTTGTCTTCTCCTTGATCCCACTTCTGTTCTTGCATGGTATGTTATACAGTCACCATGGACTTGAACAGGAAAACTGGCTCCATGAAGGGGCTGCCTTACCTTTTGATAGCCCCCTTTCCAGGCACATTCCGTTCTAATTGTCTGCTTGAATAGTCATCAAAAGGAATTTCTTCATGGAAAGGATCCATAAACTTTGGAATGAACAGCCCAAGGAGGTGGTGGAGTCACCGTCCCTGGGGGTGTTCAAGAAACAGTGCCATGGTCTGGTTGAAAAGGTGATGATCAGTCAAAGGTTGGACTAGATGATCTCAGAGGTCTTCTCTAATCTAAAAGACTCTGTGTGATTCTATGATTCTGTTCTTAGTACTTAGGGAATAGTAATGCATTAACTCTTTACTGCTCAGTCTCCTAGAGAGGTGAGATGGTGTTACAGCCATTTCAGAATCTCCATCTGAGAGTAGTGACCTCTTTTCTCTTTTCACAATGCTTTTGCTTCATTTAACATCTTTATCTCTATTTAACTTCAGGTCAGAGGTTAGTACCTTGCTCGACCTCAAAATAGGACCCTGCTAATTTATACTGTGCATTAGAAAACTGGGAAGGCAGCACAATGGTTGCTGTGAACCATCAGTCAAAATAATTCTTTCAGTGTTGTTGAAGAAATCTCAAGAGGAGGGACTGGGAAAGCCAGTTGTGCGCAGCAGCATCCTGCTGTCTTCACCATGAAAAAGACTATATTCCCCTTTACTGTCTGGTAACCATGGTGCCACTTTCCAAAAATAAAAATACTCTATGAAAGCTTAACTCTATCCAGAGGACAGATTAATATTTTATACAAGAGAGATCAAAAGCCTGTTCTGGTGCCACTGACTGTTTTATTACAGGAAGTATTTAAAATGGGTATTGGACAAAAACCTAGACTTAGTCACACCCTGGGTTTGGTTTCAGCTACCTTTCTTATTATGAGAAATAGCTGTATTGCATTCCTTTTGAAAAAACATGTGGAATGGTTTGGCCAAGTGTGGTGTCCGTCACTCTGCTTGGTCCCCATAAGTATATGTGCTGTCACCAGAAATACTTATGAAGGGATGTGACTAAACTAGCATTGGTTCTGGAATCAAGGTTAGATGGAACTTTCTGAAGCTGCCTTTAACTTTTGATTAAGAGCTCCCACTCTTTTTGGATCACACTCTCCTCCTAGACATAGACTGTCACATTTTGTCATATAGTTTGTCACATTTAAATCAACAAGAATACATCAGGAAACATGTGTGAGGGGAGGGGATATGTAGTCCATCAATTATAAACTCCTTATTATCTTACAACAGAGGTTTTTCAATAAGCAAACATAAAGCAGGAAGGAGCAAGAACTATTGTTACAGATAAGATTACTCTAATTAAGTTTAATTAATATACTCTTGCACTACAGTATTTGAATTCAAACTAATTTAATAAATACATTAGTCATGCTGATTAAATGGAAATGAATAGGTAATTCAGTACGCCCTTCAGTTTCAAGAAAAGTATTAAGTCTTTTATTAAATTATATACCCAGGATAGAGGAGACTGGGAAAAAATATAACATTTGTCAAAATTTCTGTCCTCTCAAAAGTTCTTATGGTTAATAGTTCCTTTTCTAGAGTTGTGTTTCTCAACCTTTTATTCCTGAAGGACCACTCCAGTTTTAAAAGCAGTCCATAGATCTCCTCATTACTGCTTCGTAGTGGCAGTGAAAGTAATTAAAATATGATTTATTATTTAGGTATTAGAAAATTCTGGTTTGCACAAAAATATAATGTGCTGTTATGATTAAGAATGACACTGTTAAGTTTTCTCGTGGTTAAAAAAGCAAAAACAAAGTGACTACATATCCATCTTCAGGACCTGTTATATATTGTCAACTTCCCACAGGTGTATACTTTCTTCTTTTTGCATTTCTCTCTACTATATTCATGAGTAATTTGGGAGAAGAAAAACTGATTCATGAGGGCCTGTGTGTGACCACTAAAGGACAGAGTATTATTGTTTTAGAGAGCTGTTCTCCAGTCACAAAATTTTTATTTGGGTATGAATCTGAATATTGAATTTGTGTAGATTATTGATCTAATAGTCCACTGGAAAGAATTTGTGCTAATGTTTCTTAATCCTGTATTTGAACCAACCTAGATATTTGGGTGCAGTGCTTCAGTCAATACATGACTAAATACTGTTGTTTTAGTGATATTTGTGAAGTAGATCTGGTCTACCAGCTAATATCTTCTGTTGAAAGGTGGCAAATCTGGTTAATCTGTGTACTGTATGTGTTACATACAATGTGTGTTCTGTTTTGTAACTTTCAATCCTGGCCTTTGCACTGTCCAAAAGGGTTGACATTTTGATGGACTCAGTGCTTCTGCACTTAAGATTCCTTGCATGGAAAGCAGGGTGTGCACAACGGTCTTATCCAGCTGTACAACCAACATGTGGCCATGGTATCTATACTGGAAATAGATCTCTAGGGCACAACAAACCTACATAGCAGTGTGAATGCACCAACTGGAGCCTTGGTCACTGAGTCAACGATTTTTGAAATGCCAGCTTTGACATATGCACTTTAAATTACTTAAGCCATACTGTACTTCCTACTGAGGGGACGTGTTCTAGTCTCCTGAAAAGTGAATGCGTGTTTCATCAGGTGATCACAGGGAGAGAGAGGAGCAAACGGCACATAGGATTTGTACTTTTCTTGGTTATCTCGTTGTAAGAATCAATACACACTTCCCTGTGCTTTTTATGGACTCCCTCTCTCCCTCTCTCATGTGACACAAAGGGGCCTCACTTTGTGTCCGTGAGAAAGTATTATCTCTCCACACAGATACTCTACTTCTCAAAACAGGCAGAGAATAAACATCAGTATCTTTAATAAATGATATTTTCCCATACTGATCTTTTCTAGGCCTAGTTTTCCTAGCAGCGAAAACTTTCTTGAGTGAAAATGCTTTTTCTTCCTCAAGTATATCTTCCTCACTTAATTTCTCTGTCACTACACTCATGCCTTACAGTGAAATGGAAAATACAAAAACTCACTTCTGTACTGTATTATCAACTATTCTGGGGGCCAGAAGACTGTTATAAGTTGAACTAAGCAATCACAAAGATATGGGGACCTCCAAAGAATCAAAAAGTCTTCTCTTCTTGAATAGCCTCTCTAGGTCTTGGGCAAGTATTGTCACTATGCTGTGACAGTGCCTGTGGTTAAGACTCACAAGTCAGAGGTACTTGATAGTGTGTGACATATCACAGCAGAACTTCTTGTAGCAGGAAAGCCAACAGCAGAGCTCTGCAAGATGAGGACCTACAGTGTGCTCCCAGCTCCAGGGATCAGAGTCAGGAAAGAACATTCTTCTCATGTTTAATGTTTGTAGTGAATCTAAAGGCTCTGGGATTTTGTTCCCTGTTGTGTTAGAATTCACTCAGAGAACAAAGAATGTCGTTCGTGAATGAATAACAGGAAAATGTGAAAAATGGGAAAAAATCCTTCTGATTGTTACAGAAACAACTGTTTGACTGTGGTTTTATAGAAACACATATGTATATATATGTTTACATATATACATATACCCACTAATGGCATACTGATTATGTATCAAATATAATATTTTTCTTGAGTTTTGTCCTGATGTCAAAGTTTTTTTTGAATATATACTTACCATTCTACTTTAAAAATTAGATCATAATAAAAAAGTTTTAGAGCATATTTTAAGATTAAAGAAATCCCACATACCATTTTTTACAAGCACATTACAGTTTTTTTTCCTCTACTACCTGTGTTTTAACCGTATCCATCAGAAAAGCCATACTTTTAAACTTAGCCTCCTAGATTTAGCCTCCTAATGCTGAGGATTTTAGAATCCATTCAGTGAAGCTGGATGAATCGCATTTGACTTTATGGTTGCAAGTTGTCTTAATACCTTGTGAAGTCAGGCTAGCTACATTATAAAGGACACTTAAGTGAATTGAAGTATTTTTAACAAGACTAATTTTCCAATAAAGTTTTCATTCTTATGCTCCCCAGCAACCAACAAACTGGTATTTTTAAATTGTCTTTTCTACGTGTTTTTTTCTCTCTTGGTGCAGTCCAAATTTACAATACAACATACAAAATCCCAAAGCAAGGGTTCACAAACATGTCTGTGATGATCACATTATGGTAAACAACTTTGCTGTCACACCTACTTCCTCATCCTGCCTTCTGGGGGATAGTAAGTTACCACAGGTCACTTTGAGACTAAGAAATAAGGTTTTGTTCTACAGCATTGGCTAAGCTTTGGACCTATAATTTCAGGTCGATTTACCTTATTTCTTTTAATGTTTGTCAAGATTTGTATCATGGAAATGAACTTTGTGACAGTGACAGGAAGCACAAAGCCACCCTGCTATGTGACAGTGCAGGGTCCCTCTGATGGTCAGGTTGGAACATGGGGTGCACAGTGGGAGGTGGTGGGTGCTAGACTGGTTCAGCCTGGAAGGGGAGACCTTAGTGCTGTTTGCAACTGCCTGGTGAGAGGCTACAAGGAGGGAAACACACTCTTGCTGGGGGTGCATGATGAACGTACGAAGGAATTCTCAATAGATACAAGTAAAAAAACCCTTTTATCGGGAGAGTTGTTCTCTGACTGCAGAGAAATGCTTGGATCTCCATCCATAGAGATACTCAAAATATGATAGGACAAAGCAATAAGTAACCTATTAAGTGGCACTGCCTGGACCAGGCATTTGGACTATATGAACTAGAGGGATCCTTTGAGCTACATAAACTGCCAAGATCCCTTTTAGTCTATGCTGATATTTGATCTATGATATATTCATTTTACTCTAACTTATATTCCAAGCTTCCTAGGAACACCCATGGCCATATTTCCATATTTGTCATTTCTAACTTGCATAATTTCTTTTTATAAAGAGCTGTTTTATATTAATGATTCTAAACCAATATGTATTGGGGTTTTTTTTTCAATTTGCCGGTGCTTTTTTTTAGCCTTGTTCATACAATTCTTTTCTATGACTTTATGAATGCTACTACAGCTGAAATTAGCTCATAAACAAGCTTGATTTCCATGAAAAATTGAGACCCAGATTTTCAGATTTTTAACTTGAATTTAGAGATAAAATCTTTATGTGTGTGTATGTGTCTGTGTGTTTGTTTGGCTATCATTTTCCATTTACTTTCAAGGGAACATATAATTGTTCAAAATGTCACCCTTCAAAATTGGTGTGTGTATTTGCTTTGTGTTGAAAGGTTTTTCAGGTGGGTGCTAGAGGGGTAGCTTCTGTGAGAAGCTGCTAGAAGTTTCCTCCCATATCTAATGGAGCCAATGCCAGCTGTCTCCAAGACAGACCCACCGCTGGACCATTGTAGCAACTTTTGCATAAAATATTTAAGAAGATGGGGGGAAATCTGCAATGGTAACTGCAGTAGAGACTAAGAAATGCAAGAGAAACAGTCCTGCAGACACCAAGGGCAGTGGAGAAGGTCGGGGAAGAGGTGTTCCAAGCACCAGAGCAGAGGTTTCCCATCATGAAGACCGTGGTGACATAGGCTGTCATCCTGCAGCCCAGGCACCCCTGCAGCCCACAGAGGACTTGTGACCCTGTGGGGAACAAAGCTGGAAAAGTATGTTCCTGAAGGATTGCATCCTGTGCAAGGGACCCACATTGGGGCAGTTCAGGAAGAATTACATCTTGCAGGAAGGAATCACATGGTAGAGGTTCATGGAGGACTGTCTCCTGTGGAAGAGTCCCCACATCACAGTATTGTTTTCTTTTGAGGTACATGTCAGCTGTCATGAAAAGTGTTATAAGATTGCACAGCATTTTTTTCTGCAAATCATTGATGAATCTCCTAGATATTACAGTAGGGTCCATTAGCAGTAGGAAATGTTATACTTCTTGATAATCTCCTTTTTCAGAGGCCGTGCTGTACTGAAAATCCTCTTTACTCAAACTGCTAGATTCAGGCAGTAAAACTCTCTTTCCAGTCCTTTTGTTTCGAACAACTGGCTCAGGGAGACCAGAACGTAGGACTGGTCCTTTCCAAATCACTGAGTCATACTTCTGTTGGTCTTTTTCTCCCTGTTAAAACTAATATTCTTTGCTGTAACAGTGACACTACTTCAATAGGAGGGATTTTTTTTTTTTTTTTTTTTTTTTTTTTTTTGACTAAGCAGAGAAGTAAATAACTTCTTTTCAGGGGTGAAGAGAGAGTATATTATCTGCCAGTCAAGAAAAGACCATGGAAGGTGAACAAAGAAGATCAATAAAACGAGAATGTGTCATCTCTCTCAACAAAATGTGAAAATCTCAGAAAGAGGCAATTTTTCTTTTTCTTTCACTTGCAAATCTGTGACTGGGATGCTTCCATCAACGTCTTCCTGTTCTACTATGGTAACAACCCTGGCTACCACTTTAAACATTCTTCATGAAAAATGACAGCCTTTCATTTAAACAACCTTTTCTTTACTTTAAAACAATCTATTTTCTATGTGACAATAACCAATCTTCTTTCTTATTAGTTACAGAAAGTATGAGGGATAAAGGCTGGATCATGACTTCCCTACAGGCAAAGGTAAATTCAAGCTTTTTTAAAGGCACTGCTCAGGACCCTCCAGATAATTTCAAAAGTAATATTAGAATACTTTAAAAAATAAGTTCTCTCAGGTTCTTAGTGATTCATCAGATTTTATCTAAAAGCACTTATCTTACATCACACAGCATTTAAGCTCCAACAAGTTACCATATCCAATAGTACATGAAATGCAGATGGGACCCTGAAATGATCTCTAAGCATTAAGAAAGAAGTACAGATTCAAGTCTGAAGCTAGAGGACAAAGCATAACTCAAATTTTTGTCATGAGGGAACAATAGCTTCTTTTCCACTCATTACAAGAATACATTGCTTCTGTGGTTTTTAGGCTTCTAATTCCAAATTTTTGACTCATTGTAGTGGTTTCTATAATTTTGCCAAATACTGATTCTATGTCAGAAATAAATGGTTGAGAGAAGACAATTTGGCCTAGAGGTACCCAACTATAAAAAAGTGACATCAGAATAAACAAAACAGCACATCTGCTCCAATTTTTTTCCCCCTGAAGACCTGTCAAGCCGTATTTTTAGTTTTGAAGATTGATAATTATTAATAGACATGTGCTTGTCTGGTTCATTCTTTTGCAGATATATGTTTCTTCAGATTACTGACAGTTAGGGATAAATCTGCCCAGGAGTGCACATGGCAAATTGAACATGATATTTATGGGATGGTGACCCACTGGTGAAAGAATTTTTCCTGTTGTGAATTTTCTCAGTTTTCTGCTTCTCTTCTGGCACCAATTTAAAATATTCAGTTGCCTTATTTCTTTTCTGTCTCTGATTGAGGAATTTTTATTATGTGCAACACTAATAGGAAGAAGGCCATCCTCTCAGACACAAACATATGACGTTTTGTAGTCAAACTTGAGACTAAACAATTTTTGCTTGGTTACTGCATTCAGAAAAATGTCATGCTAATATCTCTACTCTGATTGTACTTTAGAACTTGAGGAAGAATGTGTGCTCTATGGTGCATTAGTATGTGTGTGAGTGTGTGAGTGCGTGTAAAGGGAGAATTCAGTATTAAAAGGAATGCAACATGAATGATCTACATGTAAAATACATGATATAGAAAGAGAAGACATCTCTGTTTTAACTATTTTACCTAAAAAGACTTTACTTTAAGCAAGGAGACAGTTATGCAATGAATGATGGTGTATTGCATTCCTGGTAAAAAGAAATCCTTCCATTTACGCCCTTTCATGGCTATTTGCCGGGGACGGAAATAGGGAGGTGGAGTTGTATATGAAGTACATAGGGGTCAGCAGTCCACAGGAATGAGAAATAGCTTGGGGTTTTGCTGAAAGCCCCATTAAAACCAATTTATTTTCCAGAGATATATGCTCTAAAAAATAATAATTAAATTTGTTATTTATTGAAGAAATAATTTCTCAGTATTATGGGAACTAGATAGAAAACTATTATCTAAATTAATACAAGAAACAAAATTAAGTTCTTCTGGTGCCTTTAGGGTGCATTTTAGTAGCTGTCTGACACTTTAAATGAAACAGTGCTTTATATACAACAAAGCTTGCCATTTGATGAACTCACTAGTAAACAGAAAAAAAAAATGATTAAAATCTACAAACATGCCAGTATTTCTCTCTTTATGTTACATCATGAGGACAGGGCTATAGTCTTTTGAAGACTGGTATTTTATACAGCTTGAGATTTCTGATCCAGCAGGTCCCAAGTCTTTATTGCAGTATTCTTTGTGAAGTTTTTTTATACTTATGGACAGCATGGACCACCTGCGGTCATGTAGCACTGGTGTGCACAACTTCCCAAGGGATTGCTTCAGACTATGCTGGCAGAAACCACTAGTTAATGACAGCATGGGACTGTCTGCTGTAATTAAACTCTGTTGCCCATGACATACTCCCTTTCCTAGTCCCTCATATGTGAGTGAAACACATGTGATAGAAAAAGTCACAATATATGGAGCCTGAGACTTTGAGTTGCAGAAATGTCAAAACAAAATAACAGGAATATCCAGCTATTTCATGGAGATAACATGCTAATCTTTTGTACATTTTTAGAGCCATTAGGTTTCTTTAGCATCTCTTACTGGAGCTTTTTGAAGTACTCTAGGATGTAAAGCTCACAAGCAAATGAACTGCTTGGATACACACAGGTTATCATGAGCAGTTGTGTGGAGAATTCCTGCACTGTGCAATCAATGCTACGTGGAGAGGAAAAGCAGTACAACGCTCTGTGATTTCTGCAGCCACTCCAGATAAAAAGATAGCTTAATATGAGTCATCTTTCATCAGTAGTTACAAATTTCAGATATTCTGAAGCTTTGATCCTGACTCAGATGCCAGCTATTCTTTCACCTCTCTATTAAAACCTGTCAAATTCCATTCGTGCAACTGTTTAAACAAACCAAAACCCCTTGCTCGATTGGAAGACAAATTAGCTGGTATTTTTTGAAATATTTGCCATAGCATTATGCTTTCAGAAGAGATATCTTTTGTGAGTGCTAAATAGCCAGCACATGTCCACATTGTTACAGCAACAGGATTATAGGTATTTACTCAAAGGAAGCTTGGGATAGTAATAATTTGACAAGTTTGTCCAGGAGAAAATTAGCCAAGTCCCAATAAATTGTGCAATAACAGAAGTGCTAGTAGTCATCAATTTTGCCCTGTAAAACACATCATGCTGCTTATTGAAAGTAAATAGAGCTGCATGTTTCCATAAGCATTGGTGTATCTCTCTAGCAGAAGATATACCAGTGCACTGAGTAGTCCCTAAAGAAAAAGGTTATTTTGGTATAGTTCTTCTTTTTTATTAAGCACAATAATTAATAAAGTATCCAGGCTGACATAACACCTCACAACATCTGTTCTCTAACCCCTACAGAGCAGTAAAACATGCATTACACTAAAGTTAGGTATTATCATCTACACCTGCAGTTCCCTACTGTTTTAATATAAAAAGACATCAGCCAGAAAGTAATTAGAAGTGCAAATAAAAAGGTTTGAGTGGTACAGTTTTGGTAGGTGAATAACACAGGACAAATCACCAATGAGACTCTGCTTAGGACAAATTTAGATCAAGTGATGGGAGGGTAAGAGAAAAGAGAGTGAGAGAAAGTGGAGGAGGAGAATTGAAAAAAAAAATTTAGGTCCTGAAGTCGCTTTTCTTTTTAACAAAGTTCAGTGTTTGCTTTAAACTACTCAATGGCTTATCTCCAAAATTCAAAAATTAATTTCCTTCTTTATAGTGATGCAAATGCTCTTTTTCCAAAAATATTATTTCTTAAATTTTTACTTAAATTGGTATCTGAAAAACAATTAAAAATCCAGCAGAAGTTAGTATAGCTGTTCCTTTTTGGTTTGATTTGGCTTTTTGTTTGCTGGTTTTGTTTTATTTCTTTTTTCTTTGGGAAAAAGCTGAGTTCTTAAATGTATACCTACGTAAAAGACACTAACTGTATGGCTTTAAGTGTACAAATCTTTAGTTGAAACATACAACTGAATCATGGTAACTGTATTAAATGAGAGACACAAGCATTGTTTGTACTTTGAGTTTGATGTGTCCCTGTACTTAATTGGGTCTTGTATTATCTGGGTTCTTGGGCATTACATTTGTTCATGTGTTTACTGTCAAAGGCATGACCGGAGCCAGGAGGACATTTGGGATTGTTAGAGATTTTGTTTACTTTGTTTGCTCTTCTGTTTGCTTTTTGTAGTTTTCTGCAGTATGATAGCTTTTTCTACAACAACTAATCACCATAGCTTCCATACATATCTTATATATTAGTAACCTACCTTGTATAACTGACACTTTGGCTGTAGTGAAAAAACAGAGCATCTGAAAATAAAGGTTTAGAATAATTTACTTTTTTAAGGTGATCTATATTTGGAGGCAGATGGGGATAACATGCTCACAGACAAAGTACATTTTCATTGGGAGATAGGGAGATAGGTAATAAATAGACCAATGTACAGCTGGAATTTCAGGTTCCTGAGTGGAGATATGTATGACAAAAGCTCTATCTTCTTTGCTGATAGCCAGAAATTATTTTTCTTTTAGATTTTGTAACGGATTTTTTTAGACTAATTTCTTGAATACATAAGAATACTTTTTAAAAGCACTGGTCTTCCCTCAGAAGGAAACAGACCAAAATATTTAGAAAAAACCTGCAGAAATAATGGGATTGTAATCAGAATGAAAACAGGACCTGGTATGAGAGTTTTGTCAGGATATACTTTTGAGCTAGTTCTTTTCTATGTGAGTAACCCACATTTCATAAATACAGAAAACACTCAAAGACAGAGTTAAAAGTAATCAAAGTTGCTGTACTGTTTTAAAGAATAGCGACGTACAAGTCACTTCACAGTCATAAAAGATCTAACATTTTTACCTCTGCAGTGAATAACAGAAAAAAAAATCCATCAGATTAAAGTTGTCCAAGGTATCTTGGATTTGTTCACATCAATCATACAGCAACTAGATCTTATACTGTATTTAGATTATTATATAATGACTTAATTGTGTGTTGGCAGCACGTGGAAAGTTTGTGCATGTGTATTGGGGTTTGTTGCATAGTGTCTTGCATGCAGGTTGATTTTGTTTGATTGAGTCAGATTTTCAAACAGAGTCTCTGAAAGATTATTTTGGTTGCACCGTATTTTGAACTTCACTGACAAGTGTATATCAAGAAACAGCTATTCTTGTTATTAGACTAGTTAACTTTCATGAGCACAAACACCAATATGAAGAGAAAAAAACCCCTAAAATCCAACATCTGAAATGTCTCTTTTTTAGATGTTAAAAGAATATGTTACCCACAAACAAACCTAAGTATTTCATACATATTGTAGCAACAACCTATATAAATATACTTGAAAGAAGTATATTCCCTTCAAAGAAGACAATCCCATACATCTCTAAGATTTCTCATGTATTATTAATACTCAGGTCTGGGTATTATTTAATCATACTTTGAATCTGAAGTACAAAAAATGTTTTTGATTTTGATATTATGAAGGCTTACAAAGGCATTGTACTGTTCAAAACAAGCTTTTCATTTGTCAGCTCCTTGACACAGTTCTGTTCAGGGTTTTGCTGCTAGTTTGAAACTTATGAAAATTATAGGTTTTTACCAATGAAAGTACCACTGGATTGATTTGGATAAAGATTGTGATCCCTTTCATCTGAAATTTTATATAAAAACTCTTTTGTATACAATTATGCAATAGTTTAGAAATGAATACTGAGAAGCAGACCTCAATTTGGAATTTCGATTTTCTGAATGGACTTTTCTGCCTCTAATTATTTCTGTGTGAGTTTAATCATGTTCCTATATCTGACAAAGTCATTCCATGGAGCAACTTGTTAAGTTCACATGGGTCTAAGTGTTTGCCAAACAGACACTCTAAGACTGACAAAATATGTGATAGCTAAACAAGAGTACCTGGAATAAAAGTATGCTCTATACTCTGTTTATTTTTATTTTTTTTCTATGAGATTTTTCTTGGTTCTGTCAAGAATCTTAGCTTTTCAAAGATACTTCATGTCTTTATGATAGTGACCTCTTTATTAACTGGGAAAAAAAAAAAAAAAGAAGAAGAAAAAGGCAGCACCTGATATTTTAAATTCCATCTTAGAGCTAATGCCACAAAACATGTATCCTAATTTGACTAACACCCACTGAAAGCACTAAGGATGTTGTTAGCTCACCAGAAAAAAATCTGCACAACACAAGAGATGTAGACTAGTTATCATTGGAGTTTAAAAGATGAGAACTACATTATCAATTTTCAGCTAGTAAGTTTTTCCCACAATTTTAATGATAAAAATATTTAGGGCTGTAATCTTTGTGGTGTCACTTTTTGTATTTGTTTTAACATTTAAAAGCAGCACACAAACAGTATAGTAGAAAGACAGTAATTGCAAGTGTAAAACTTGCAAAGTGTAAAAAGTGCAAAACAAAGTGATGGTTTTCCCTCTTAGTGAAAATGTGGCTTTCTAACACCAATTTTTTTCTTTCTATGTACTGCACTGTTGAGATGAAGACCTATAAGACACATGGTTGCTAGGAGCAACTCATTGCTGTAATGTTTATAGCAGAAATAGCAACATTAATCCCTATTTGAGAGTAATGCCTTTAAATGTCAAGGGCACTTTGATATGGTTGTGGAGTCTTAAGTATATAATAGTATCATAAAATCATGTGGACTTTTCCTACTAAGCTTTTTATTTTTCCTTTGGTATTCTACTGGGCCTGGCTGGGATAGAGCTAATTTTCTTTGTAGAGCCTTGTGGTGCTGTAGTTTGTATTTGTGACTGAAAGAGTGTTCATAACAGTGAAGTATTGGTTATAGCTGAACTGTGCACGAACACTGTTGAGAGTTTCTTTTTCCATGCTCTGCACCCACAGTGAGCAGGCTGGAAGGACACTGGAGGCTGGGAGGGGACACAACTGGGACAGCTGACTCCGACTAACCAAAGGGATTCTCCCTACCATATGATGTCATTAAATGTATCTTAAACTACTAGGTAAAAAAGAGACTGTATGTTTTATTCAGTAAAGTCTTGTGGGTTTTTTTCCACAGTATATTTTTTATTGAGTATGTGTTTTCTTTAAGCCTGTAAAATTTAACAATGTTAACATTAGTTCTGCTCCAGAAAAATCCTTTCTCCATCATGTAAGATGAGGTAGAGGAATTAATATCTTAATATTTAATTATCACAATGTAGTGGACCTGCCTAGCATAGAACTAATTTTCTTCATAACATGTTACTTTGTTTTATACTGACTTTTTCTTCCTTTCCTCTCCCCCAGCTTCCTGGGAACGGAGACAGACATGACTAGTAGTTTCAGGATACTTAGCTACCACTGGGATTTAGCCACAACAAACAGTGATTCTTAGAAATTGAAATACAATATGGAAGAGCCTTGACTTAAACACAAAACTGAAAGTTATGGAAAGGAGTGACTGTGTGTTCGCATACAGTTTTGGAAAAAAAAAAAAATCACAACAAACAATCAGAGAGAAATATAAGAAAATAATTTCTTTAATTCTACACCTGATTAGAGTCACACTGGCATGAGTGACCCATTTTAATAACTTCATGAATTAATCTTTTTATGGGAGCATAAAAAGAAATTTAAACTAGAGAAAGAAATAGACAGTACAGATAAAATATTTAATTTGTCCCCCACTGTAGAAAGGATGATTAATAAATGTTCTTTTCAAATTGTGAAAACTGGCCACTAGCTCAGGTTTGCAAAGTTTATATAATTTTTTTCCCTTTTTGCTTACAATTTGAGAATTCTAGATTCATAAATATCTTGAAACATTCAAAAAATGTAGAGTTTGCTCAATATCATACTGTTCTGCATCATTCATCTGTGTCACCCTGCTTTCTTCCTCTAGCAGCATAATTGCTGTACATTTTAGAAATTTGTGGAAGGAACTAAAACACCCTTAGATTTACAAGATAACTGGTTGCTATCAGGAGATGCACTACCACATGGCAGAATGATAAATAGGCAATGTTTTTAGGAAAACTGTTGGGGCTTGGGAGATTTTTTAGGTTTTTTTTTTTCAGGAAATGCCATTTAAGTTGATGTTTTTAGGAAAACTGGCTTGATCTTTAATAATGTCAGGTTGTCATTGATGATAATGTGGATGAAGAGAAAAACTTGAGTATGAAATTTAGTCACCTATTAAAAGTACCTCAACATAGGCTGATAGAGCTGATTTACAGGCTTATGATAGGCAAAGATGGTTGTTTATAGACACAGATTACAAATGTTAAATGGATTTTATAATGCAATATATACAGATATATTCAGGTCAGACAGCTACTTTTTTCTCAGACTTTTTGTGAAACAAACACTTGGGCTACAGATTCAAGATTGTTAAAAAGCAGCTGTTTCAAATCCTTCTTATCTAAGATAGCATGTTGACTGAAAAAGTAAATGGAAGTGTAGGAATAAAAGATTCTGGATCAAAGTCCCTCAAAGATCTGAAGAAACACAGAAATGGCTAGGAATATCAGTATTTTTTTTCAGTGTTGTTTCTTTAGGACTTTCCTGCCCTTTCTTCACCTAGAATTAGGAGTTTCTTCTGGGAGAAAAACAACAGTGTAAGGTTCAGAGACTCACCAGAAACGGATTTGTTCTGTGACCAAGTGAAAAGCTGGATTCTTCCCATATGGAGAGCAATTTCAGAACCTTATTTGCCAGTATTTTCCGCATCATTATTACCTTTTCCTTTCAGTAAGTTTTTGTTGTATTTTCTACTCCATATTCCCATAGGCTTTGGCCTAACTTTGGTTTCAAGGCTTAGTTCTTCCTTAGCATGCTGTTTCTTGGCCCCATAGATACAAAATGACTTTCGTGATTTTTTGGTTCTTTTTTTTTTTGTCTTGCTATGTTGAGTGCAATTCTAATTTCAGCTGCTGCATTTTACGTGTTTAGGCGTATTTGTTAGGCGGGGGCTTAAAATTTGCTGTTATTATCTTCCTCTTCTTTTGCTTGTGCAATATGTTTGGCTTTTCTCCTTTGAAGGAATGGCTCCCACTGGTTACCTCTCAAAGCTGGTTACTTTTGTGCCCAAGTCCATTTGCTGACAGACTCAAGAGTAACAGAATGCAGAAAGCATTAAAATTCCAGAATAATTCCTTTCAAAACCGGGTTGATAAAAGAAAAAAGTATTTTTGAAAATGTTTTTAAACCCCACCCAAATCCCTCAACAAAACCAAACCCAATACACTCACCATCTTCATTACTGCTAGATTAATCACTTGCATTAAATCAAATGTTCTCTATTCTTAGGCTTAATTATGAAAGCTGTGCACTTGGGATTTTGCACGTGTTGCCCAGTCTTATATGTGAAGAAAAGGACAAAGTGGGTGAATTTTTTTCACCTCAAATTTTGTAGATTACGTTAAGTGTTTTTCCAGATTTCCCACTACTTGATCTCCTGGCATGTACTTAGACTTCCCTTTGTGACAAGATAATAATTCAAGTATTCAGATGTGTACTTTTAGCTGCCAAAACACAGCATTGCTGTTGTAGAGCTTGAAGCAAACAGCAGAGTTTTTTTGCTGACTCATTTACACCATTAAAATCTCAAAAAGCATCTTGCTTTGAATTAAAAATGCATATTATATATCCTCAGAAATGTGTTCCAAATAATCTGACTGATGAATAACTGTTACCAGGGGAGAAAACAAAGGTGAGGTTATTTCAATAGATCTGAGAAAAACTATCCATGTGAGAATGCAAGCAAAAGCACAAAAGTTGAAAATTGCTACAAGATATCAGACTGGATTTGATAAAATATTGCTTTCTCCCTGGGACACAGTCACAATGACTTTAGATTTGATTCCTTATTATTCAACAAAAAACAGTACTCAAAACATTTATCTTGCCTTATAGTTTGAGTGCATTGAATAGAAAGGGAACACATACAATTATCTTCTTTTAATAAAAGATTATTTGGTCTTTGGAACAACTTTTTATATCCTCCCTGTTCCTTACTTTCTCTGTTCAACCAGAGTTATAGTTGCTGTTATTCTAATTGTGTTGCAGTGGTTTTCTATAGCCTACTGACTCATACATATGCATTGTTTTGAAACAAAGCTACTAATATTGCATACTTTTGAGAACCAAGGGCTTTACTTGCAAACTGGAGCATGTATGACTAAAGATCATATTAAACAAATCTAAGTTGCTAACAGAAAGTAAGATAAACATGCAAAGAACAGAAATTTTAGCTCTTCTCTAAAAAAAAAAAGAAAAATAAAAGAAGTCTTATTCTGTAAGCAGTAAGATTTTGGGTTTAGAAGTCTTATATCATTGACAAAAATCAGATGGAAAAGTGATAAAACAAAGATGTGAAACATAAAATATTAGAGTATTAGAAAAACAGGCTATCTTAGAGTATTTGCATGTTTCCAAAGCCTACAGTGCTAACAGTTCTGGCTGATGGGGTATTTGAGCTCCTGAATAGTACCAGTGTTAACTAGGAACATGAGAGATTACATCCTTTGGGCCTATTTATTAGTAAATATTAGATATTAGGAAAAATTCTTCACTGAAGTGGTGGCCAGGCATTGGAACAGGCTGCCCAGGAAAGTGGTGGAATCACCATCCCTAAAAGTGCTCAAAAAAATGTGTGGATGTGGGACCTGGAGATATGCTTTACTAACATGGATGTGCTAGGTAACAGTTGGACTCAATGGGCTTAGAGTCTTTTCCAACCCTAGTGATTCTATGATTCAAATTGTGGGTTGCAACAATTTAAAGGTATATCCATTTCAATCTCCATCCCTGGTCCCTTTGGACCAGACCATCAGGTTTAACATGGCAATGAACTCCTCCCCTTGCTTCTAGCCTGGATACTAACAAGAGATTCCTGTTAAAGCAACTCCCATAACGTACAACTCCAGTCCCAGGTTACAACAATTTAAAGGTATTTCCATTAAATCATCGCTGGTCCCTTTGGACCAGATTACTGGGTTTAACATTGTAATGAACTCTTTTCCTTGCCCCTGTTCTGGCTTGGAGTTATTCACAGACTACAGTCCCTCAGGGGTATACTTGCTCCAAGTAGAGCCTTATGTATGAGCCACAATCTCTTCAGGCATAGATTTATCACATCCACAGTCACTCTGAAGTGCATTGTTCCAGCATGGTCTTCTCCATAGGCCATAATCTGTAAGAGACATACCTGCTCCAGCATAGCCTTAACTACAGCCAAACAAGTTGGCAAAACAAACACCTGAAGAAAAGTACCAAGATCAGTGTTTACAGAGCCATTGTACTGTCTACTCTTTTATATGGGTCTGAATCATGGGTCATTTACCA
>JAWWLV010000100.1:25327438-25340586 GCA_035041135.1 Platyrinchus mystaceus | reverse complement strand
GGAAATACAGCAGCCACAGAAAGCTTTTGGAATAATATAGTTACGAAGATTTCCTTCCTTTTCTAAGTGCCTTGTTCCTTCCTGCCATCTCAAGCTTTTATTTCTGTTTGTGCCTTTCATCTGAAAAGACCTTCAGTCTATTTAAATATTGCTTTCTTATAGATCTGGTACATCATAACTTAAAGTTTGCAAAGTCATTTTTACTAACAGAAAGTCATTACAGCGTACAAGACAACTTATAAAGCAGACCAATGGAAAGATATTTTGCTGTCTCTTGCTGTCTTTTCAGATATTTATTGCTCAGCTACAAAATTGTAGCAATTTTACATCAGCCTTCAGAGCCTGGCTGATGAAGTCAGATCATTTCAGTTTCATTTGCTCCTGTTGATGAAGGCACTGGACTTCAGTACTCTCTCTGTCTCAGTGTGTTATAGCACTGAATCAGCATCCTATGTTTTTAACACTAACTTCTCAAGGAACAGGGCTTTAAGAAGATATAAAAAGATGAATAGACAAAGAAAACACTGACTTTATTGTGTTTAAGGTAAGCAGTATTGTCTGTCTTTGGAGATCACGTGGTTTTGGTCTGGAATCACGGTGCCAAGTTTTCAGTCTTCAGATGTTAGATAGTACTAGTAAATGTCTCCTTATCTTCCAGCAGATAAAATATTTGGGAAATTCCCTCAGTGTGGAAAATTATCCCAATATGTAAAACAAACTTTGCTTGTCTCTCTTCTTCTATACTTTCCAGCTCCTACTTGTATCTTTCAGATCCATTGCTTCTGATATATTTAACTGTCATGTTCAGTTGTGAACTATTCAGCAAACATCACTTGCTGAAGATGAATTTCCCTCACACAGGGAATACTACTTGAACACAGATACGTATTTTTCTTTTGAAAGAAACTGATTTTTAAACCATAAAATACCTGAGTAGGTTGTTGTTTGGTTATTTTGTTTCCTTTTTTTTTTTTCTTACTTTTTTCTTTTTAAGCAATCAGTACAGTTCCAGCCTGTACTGGTGCCTGAGATTGGTTCTTTACAGGTGCAAGATCCTGCATTGGCCCTTGTTGAATTTCAGACAGTTCTTTGCCCAACTGTCCACCTGTCAAGTTCCTTCTGAATGGCTGAACATCCTTCTGGGGTTTTGGTCACTCCTTCCAACTTCATGTCATTAGCAAACTTGCTGGAGGAGGCATCTGCTGTTTCATCCAACTAATTGATGATTAATGAAGTTTGACTAAATGGACCCTAACTCAATCTGCCTCATTAAGGGAAAGTCTTCCTTTCACCAGACCTTCTTTCTGGTCTCCTGGGTCAGGTGGAAGCTCTAGCTGCTCTGCTCCAGCCTCACCTAGTGCCTGGAAACATTCCTTTCCAAGTGCAGGATTTTGCACTTCCCTCCGTTAAACCTTGAAGTGTTAATGACAGTTCATTTCTCCAGCCTGTTGAGGTCCTTCTGAATGACAATACACACAACACCTCTATCAGCTACTCCTCCCAGTTTGTATCATCAGTGAACTTGCTGACAGTACACCCTGACCTGTCTTCCACATGATTTATGGAGAGGTTAGGCAATATTGGCCTCAGTGTCCTCCTCTAGTCTACCCCACTAATGACTAATCTCCAGCTAGATTTTGTGACAGTGATCACTATCCTCTGAGCCCAACAGTTCATCCAGTTTCCAAGCCACCTCCATGTCCAGGTATATATCCCATACTTCATCAGCTTTTACCAAAGCTAAAGTAAAAAAAAAAATACTAAGAGTAAATTTCTTACGGTAATGGATCAACTTTAGGAGTCTTTCTTACTGAAATCTATTTTTTCAAGAGTTTAGAAACTGGAATAAGGATTAACATGTTAATAGCTACAAAATATGTAAATCTGTTTTTTAGAACCTTATTTTTTTCTGGCATTCTGAGGATTCATGGTTCTTAGCTAGAGTTGTTCTATGTGATGAACGATTGTTAAAGCCGTGTGTCTGAGTCTTGACATTTGTCTGTTTTGCAGAATGCATGATGTATTTCCAGTGCAACCAACAGACGCTGAGTAAAGTGTACTCCAGCAAACACTGCAGTTTCCTGAGCCAGTTGTATTACATTAATTTATATGATTAACCTCAAAGAGTTCTTACAATGGAGCTTGGAATATGAGCTTTACATTGACAGGCATTTTATGGGAGTCCTGTATATAATTTAACAGGGACTACATAGTCTAATGCACTTAAATCCTTTGTATGTTTTGAGGGATGCAATAATAATGTATTTAGATAGTAATGAAAATTCCCCTCATTACTGTGCATCTCATGGGGACTATTATTATTTTTTCCCCTAAGAATAGAATGATAATTTTTCTGTGTGGTGTTATTTAGTCTATTGTACTAAAGGTGGACAAGTCTTTGTATTCTAACACTTAAACGTACAATTATTTTTCTCTCCAGTATTTACTGGATTGAAACTGATTTGCCCATATTAATTTTCTCTTGCTGAAGCACTTATTTCTGAACAGAGCAATATGACCTTGTCAGTGGAGAAGAAGAGTGTTCAGCTTAGAATCTTTAGAGGTTGTTGGCTCTGAAATTAAATTACATATTTTACATGAGAGTGTTGTTCTCACATACATTAGAGGGGAAAATTTGAGAACATCAGAGATGCTTTTTATTTAAACACTGAACTTGCAAATGCATTTCTGTCATTGTTATGATCAGTAGCACTTCCACCTGGAGCTTTACTGCAAGTCTAAAGTTATGTGCAGGAATTACTTAGGGTTATAGATTAAAAAAAAACAAAACCAAAACCATACCCACTTGCCCCCATAAGATGTTAATAAAGAAAGAAAATACCAAAAAGTGTTAGCAGGAATGCTCAAGTGGAAAGGCAAGTTTAAAAGACAGAAAAAATAATATGGATCTTAAATATATTGATAAATTCTAATACAGATATATGGTACAGTCATTTGATTGTATTTTTTGTGTTATTGAAATAGACAATACTGATTTTTTAAAAACATTTTAAAAGCTTCACTTCTATTGTTCTGTTCTTTCACTTAACAAACTGCATGCTTATTTGGGTTAAGAAAAAAAGAGAAAGGGTAGCTTATGTAACTGTGTCCTTAGGTCTGACACAAATGTTTGGAATAGCTTTGTGGAGAAAGGAATAGATTTGCTGGATTTCTTTCATGTTAAAACTAGATTATAAGGAAATATTTTTCAAAATGTTCTATGATAAAGCAATGTAGCAAATAGCTTTTAACCTACTGTACACTTTTTTCAGTTTGTTTTATCAGCAACTGTGACAAATTCCATCAATTTGTGTCTGTAAAACTGGTTATGAATTATTTTATGTTGTAAGTTTGATTGTCGTTTTTTCTAATCACATACAAAATTGTATGCCAAAAATTAGGTTTTTTGTTTTGTTGCATATACTGAAAATGTCAATTTTTTTGCCTGGCATTGACAACTTAAATCTGGATAGTAGAGTGATTGAAAGTAATTTACAAATATATCTATATTTATATCTATATCTATATCTTTGCTTCTTTTTTTTTTTTTTTCCAAAATCTTCATCCTCAGTATTTTTAAGAATGCCTAGCACTTCAGGAAATAGATGAAAAGATTTCCACTACCATGGATTTTGGATTGACCACTCATTTGAAAGGCAGCAAGTATCCAGGGACATCTGGAGTCATGATAATCTGGAATGTATATATCTGCTGCTAGTTTTGTTGCAGAAATAAATCAATGTTCATTTAGTGCTTGCTCCAGATTCTACCAAGGTTAATATAACAATGATATTGTCTTCATTATTTTTTGATTGGGAGCCTGGAGCACCAAATTAACCACAGAATCACACACTATGACTATGAATCTATCTTAGACTGGGGTCTCTTTTTAGAGGCTAAAAACATCAGACCACGGTTTGGAGTGAAGCAGTAATTTCAGGCTTTAAGTGGCCAAGCACGAAGAGCAGCTAAGTAATTGTTAACATTTCTTTTGAAGTAACTCACTAAAATGAATATTTTACCTTTTCAAAGTCAGTGCCTTAAGTCTCAAGTAAAAATCCTCTTAAGTGATCATACCTCCATTTACTGCTTTTCTTGATATCGTTTTTTAGAAGATTTCATGTAACTTTTGAGGCTGAACCAAGGTCTATTGGATCAGTAATTATCTCATACAGGGGGAATCAGTTTCATTTTCAGTGCAATTAGAGAATTAGTTTCCTCTTAAAGCAAGACAGATCAGGCCACACACTTGATCAGTTTTAGCCTTGCTTTGCCTCTGGCTCTATGGAGCTGAGAGAACTAACGGACCATGAAAAGAAGGATGTGACACACCAGAAAATGACAAGATTTACACTATTCCCTGTGTTCTGCCTCTTGGCAAATGTCTATCAGGATAAGTAAATATGTGCAGCTCCTGCTAGCCTGTAAAATATTCACTTGCTAGGGTTAAAAGCCCCTAAATCAGCATAGAATGTCTTAGCTATCTTGAAGGTAAGAAAAGATTTAAACAAGATCGGCAGCTAGAAGTGAGGGTGACTGTCCTGTGCCAAGACTTCAGATTTCATCCAGAAGTTCAGCATCATCTGTCTGCCCAGCTCAAGATGACACATGAGCATTTAACTGATGAATACACAAATAAAAAGGTGTATCTAAAACGCCAAAAATTGAGTTCATGGGTAAGTAGAACTACAATTCTCTCCTTAACATGAGTGTAGGTAGATTGACAGTACTGTGAAATGAAATTCCCTCTTTGAAGCATAAGAGGTGATGACACATGATTTTGTTATGTTGTTTTGTCACAGTAATTTAAATAAACTCATGAAAGCTTGTTTGGAAGGAAATGTTCATTAGTATAGTATAGATTTGCACTGAATCTGTATGATTAAAACTGATAATCTAGCTCTTATTAAACATAAAAAACCTAAAACTGCCTCTGCTATGAAAGTTATATTTCTACAAATGTCTCTCTAAAATCAGTTCCCTATTCTTGAAGACAAGTATCTATAATAAACAGAATTATATTTCTCAGAAAGTCCCTTTATCATTTCCCCTAAACTCATATGTTACACGTGGATTTTATACAGGTTTGAGTATTCGCATTTTCACATTTATTCTGTCCTTTTCACTCTTTGCACATTGTAGGCACACACTTTAAAGCACATTTCTCTTTATCTCCTTCTGATACTGTGACGATTCATCTCAAAAACATCAACGTTTCTTGAGAAAAATGTGAATAAGGGGAAAATCAAGAAAGCCTAAGAAATTCTGATGTCAATATGGTACAAGTCAGTCTGTACTATCTTCATAGAATTCTTTTACTGTTCTTATCTTGACAGCTGGGTGTACGATTTCCTTGCAATGTGTATGTTAAAGGTGATAGTAAAAAGGTGGACTAGGGAGGCATGTTCCATGTCCGCTTGATTAAACAAAGAAAATAACTAGCATGAATAAATCCAGGTCTGAAGGCAGGGATGCTATGGGTGAAGGGGAAAGCAAAGTATGAAGATTTCTGTTTATTATAATTCAAAAGTTGATTAATTTAATTTAAAATTAAGTACAATTTATTTTGGGTGTGTGAGGGGGTATACTGTTATTCTTTGGGGTTCTTACTGTATAGAGAAAATGTAACCACTGACTGCATCAATATGTGACCAACTCATTATCTGTCATGCAACAGCTGTCCTCAGTGTTACACAGGAAAAGTCTGAATCCCGAAACACGGATGCTGCCACAAATAGTCATTTTTGCAGAAGTAGGATGAAGGGTAGAAAAAGTAAAGAAAGGCAAAACTTATTCCCACAGTGCTTCTAAAAGCTGTAAAAAATGCTCAGTATCAATGTCTCTTTCACTGATTCTCCAGAGGAGAAGTCCTGTAGAGAGAGGCTCAATTCTAAAAATATGAATTTTTTATTTCAACGATGGAGGATTTTTTCTTTTAGGCAGATGGCGTAACAAAAGAAAATGAAGGATTATTCAATCTCAAAGAAGCCAACGTGAAAGAAAACTGACATTTTGTTACTTTCCTTAAGGGCTTTTTTACCATATTCACTCAACTGTATCAGTCACATCAAATCAAAACCAGAAGTTTTGGCCAATGGAGTGGCCACATTAGGCTCAGATTTAAAGAATCCCCCTGTTACACTTAGAGCCTGGAGACTCAGGTCAGATCCCTGGCTTCTTATGGTGCGTTTTCTGGTGGCATCCATGGAAGAGGGAGCAAGCAGAAATTTACACAAGGGCACTTTATGGTTCACAGGTCAAAGATGTCTCCACTAGCACAGCAAAGGATGTCCCAGATGGATTCATAAATACTTATCTCCTGTGCCTAGTTCTTAAGATCTGCAGTGGTCTTCCCATGTACAAATTCCCATTATGCCTTCACTCAAGAAGCATTTCCTTCATGACTGGAGGAAAGAACTTGAGAATTTTCCAAAGAGCAATAGTTAATGTTATTATGTGGTAGTGCTCTGAGTTTGGAGTGATGGAAATTTTCAGCCTAGGAAACTGACACCAAATCCTGATATGTTCCTCAAGGTCCTGCTCTGTTCTTTCCACATACAGGAAAAATCTTTGTGTGAAGATATTAGATTTTCTTAGTTTTGGTTTGTCTTTTTTTCCCCCAAAGTTTGACACGTAACAGCTTCCTCAAACATGAAGTCTGTTGATACAGGCTAGGCTTTGTTGTCTCTCTTTGTCAGTGTTATACATATGTGTGACAAACCCAAGGGTATGTGAACATAATGGTCATGCTTTTTGATTTAGTCAGGATCAAAGTGTTCTGTATACTCTTTTGATCCATAAACTTGTCCTGCACGCATTTAAAGTATGGAACATAGGGATGGGTAAAACATAAGGCCATACTATTTGCATGCTTAGAAGTCTAAAAATGGTGCAAACTGTTGTTGAAAATGACTCATTGTTTAAAGCAATAAGGATGCTAAGTGTAACACTTATTTTTTATGTTAATCACTGTGGGGGAAATAAACCCTAAGACAATGGAAATACAGTGGAAATGTACATGAAAGGTGCACAAATCTTGCATAAGGCAGACAACATGCAATGATATGTCAAACTGTTTATTTATACACCCCTAAATTTCTTAATGTTCTGAAATTCTGTGACAGAAATGTTAGTGATGCTAGGAAAACCCCATACTCTGGTGTTGAGTACGACTGGAATAGGTGAAATAATTGGGTTACAATCAAAAAAAATAACATAAGTCTATATCACAATGATGTCTTCCCCATACTTCAATTGATCATGCCAATGTTTATGAAGACCTTTCCACTTGTTCTCCAAATGTTTTGTTCTCAATCAAAACTGGTTTGCATGCTGAAGGAGTGAAAGTCTTTTAAGAGCACAAATATGAAGTTAGGTCTCTAATTTTGGTTTGAGTGAGATATAAGCATTGCAAGGATACACAACAGTAAACTGATGATGATTTGCAACTGAAATTGTTCAGTTTTTTCAATCAATGTTATATCATTCCAGGGGGACTGCTACATTGACCAGCAGGACCCTTTTATCAGGACTTTTTTTCTGACAAAGGGAGTAGCTTCTACCTGCTCAATAAAATATGCTTCTATTGTTTTTGTAATTCTGCCAGTGTTAGTAATCTGGTTTTATTCTAGCTTCTCAGAAAAAGCAATAAATGTTCTCATCTGAATACAAGAGATATGTACCTCACCACAGGTTAGGATTTCACTGTCAGCAGGGAATACCTGATACACTGTCTTTCTTATGACATCAAGGAAACAATTCCTGTCTCTCATGGTACTCATAGCACATTCTAGCACATTCTTGGCAAGAAAGTACTTTTGAGGCTCAAAACTAGAGAATCTATAAGAAAATTAATGTCAGGTTCAAGAGTTGTTTTTTATTTGCAGATAATAAAATTTACTGGGGGGTTATGTGTTTTTTGGTTTTGATTTTTTTTGTTTTGGTTTGGTTTGGGGTTTTTCTTGTGTGAATGAATCCGTTTTTCTAGGCAATTCTGAATATGGAGGTTTTAAGATGGAATTTGAAGTGAATTTATTAGTTCCCTTGATAATCTTGATTTCAGTAATTTTTAACTTTCCTAGCTTTCACCATTTTTTGGTGACTTTCTGGACCTGATTTATTAAGAGGGAGGTGCTACATGGAATTCATGTAGAAAGATATATAAATACATTGTAACCAGGACAGGTTCATGCAGAATTCGCTGGACCTGCTTTATTTTGAAGTGGACCTACTTAATTTTGAAGTAGAAAAGACAAGAGTAAATACTCTTAAGGTCTTAGTCTGAAAGGAGATATTCTTGTAGGATAAGTGCAAATGGAGATACTAACATGTTCTACACAGCCATTTTCAACTGTCAACCTTAAAGACTTTAAAAACTGCAAGTTTTAAAGGAAATATCAGATACTATATGAAACCTTTGGGCAATTCTTATTTCTTGTATGTCACCAAAATTACCTTTCCTTTCTAGTGCCAAAACCCAGCACCTGTAATCTTTTCCTGAATGCCACTATGCAAAAAGGAGAAACATTCATTCATACCTGTCTGATTGAGACGAGTTCATATTTGCTACCTAAACTATCTGGGCCTAAATAATTTTTGAAAAGCCTGGGGGTAAGGAAGCAAAAGGACTATCGTAACAAACTTGATAGTAGTGCATATGATACAGAGTCCAGCTGAGATCCTACCAAAGTAAAATGTAAAACTATGAGAGCTGAGAGAGTTGGGTTCGTTCAACCTGGAAAACAGTAGACTTTAGGGTGACCTGATTTTGACCTTCCAGTACCTGAAGGGAGCCTGCAAGAAAGATGGAGATATTATTTACAAGAGCATGTAGTGACAGAATAAGGGGGAATGGCTTCAAACTGAAAGACAGTAGGTTTGGGTATTAGGATATTAGATTTTACTGTGAGGGTTGAGAGACATTGTAACAGATTTGCCCAGAGAAGTCATGAAAGCCCCATCCCTGGAATTGTCAAAGCCAGGCTGGATGGAACTTTGAGCAACCTGCTCTAGTGCAAGGTATCCCTGTCCATGGCAGGGGTATTGGAACTACATGATCTTTAAGGTTTCTTTCAACCCAGACCGTTCTATGATTCTATGATATGAGTAGAATGACTTACTTTCAGGGTGGTCACTTTCATTTGCTGTTCAAATATCAAAAAACTTTAGAAATAGGAACGGTCATATCCTTTTGGAAAATTGAGCTTGAATATTGTTGACATGAACTTGAAATTTACATTGTACAAATATATAAATATTGCATAATTTAAGATGAACGTGCTATTTGTAAATGACACTGATAGGCATTGCAACAAAAATTAACAGGATATATGCTATCATTTATTCTCCACAAAACGTCCTCTAATTAATTTGCATGCTAGTTATCTTGTTAACAAGCTTCTGTTTTATGGGTGTATGTTGAAATACAAGTGGTTAGTTTTCAGTATTTCAATTTATTTAAAATGTTTTAAGGTGCCTATATAATGTCAATTAATCTTTATTAAATGAGTGGATTCTTCTCTTCACATTCCTTCACTTTTCCTTTGTAATTTTGAAATTAGACTGTTGATGAGGTTAACAGAAATCTTTTCAGTAGTTTTAGGGATTTTTTTTTGTTTTGTTTGTGTGTGTGTATGTGTGGGTTTTTTATTTTTTTTATTTTTAGCCAGCTTTCTTGTAGCTTTTTTACAGTTCAGTATAATTTTAATATAGATATATCTCATAGTTACATTTAAAGCCAGTACATTTTCTGTTCCTAAATATGCTGATATTGAGAATACAGTTACTCTGCTCACTACAGCTACAGGAGTACAAGAAGCATCTGGAAGAAATATTCTGAAAGGGACATAATATATACTAAGTCATTAGGCTGACAATGATATCTGAATAGAAAAAGAATGTATTAAAATTTTATACTGGATAAAAAAAATCACTTTCTGAAAATTTAATAAAGATCAGATATTGTGATAGCAGAGCTTCACATGACAAAGGGTCAAGAAACAGAGAAGAAATTGAATTGTCAGTGCTGCAACAAGAAAGCAAATGAGGCACTAATGTCAAATTCCTACCTGTGAATTTTTGACATCTAGCTGATTCTCTTAACTTCTGCAAACTCAGACTCTTCTTCCAGTTTTGTAAGTTATGGTGGTGTATCTGCCACATTTATCCTCCATTTTCTCAATCTGGTTACTGCCCAAAATGACAATACACATGTGAAATACTTCAAATCTCTTATCTCAGCAGGTTTCTCTGTGCTACAGTTTGCATAAGCTACCGTTTCTTTTTAGCATATACCTAAAAGGATACTTATTAATAAGCACATAGGCAGCACCTTCCCTGAAGTATTCTGAATAGCATTGAACAATTTTGGTCTTGATTATACTTTTGTGACAGTTATTATTATTATGTGTGTGTATGATGTCATATCACTTTGAATTGTCAAACTTTTTGGAAGTAATCAATTGATTTTCAGTTATCTGGCTGAAAGGTTTACTAATTGAAAAAAAAAATAATTTTCTATTTCTTCATCTCATTGTGGTGGTCTGATAAATGGCATTTCCAGCAGTGCTCTTCTGGTTGCCATAAAAGCCTGGTTTGATTTATGATAAATGTTAATTGCCTTCATATAGCTTCCATCCTGTCCAAGTAAGTGTTCTAGGACAATAAATGCCACGCTTATTCAAGCACACTGTGTTCAGAATATTATCTATTAAAGCCACTGTGGATTAAATGAGGCAGATAATATGTGATGAAATGTTTATTTTCTTCTTTGGGCTCACAAGACAAGTATGCATTACTACATTGCTAGATGTCTTGCCTGAAGGAAGAGAGTTCCTCTGCAACTGTGTGGCTCTCATGCACTGCTTTTTTTCTTTACACTGCATTTACATTATTATTTTGCTCATGAAGCAGGAAAACACACACTTAGCTGGAGAAGAAATAAATTTTCTTGGGGCAAAATATTATTGCGACCTGAGGTGAAGCAAACTGGGAAAGCAATAAATTCAAATGAAGAATGCCCTTCTAAAATCAATAGCAGTGCCCTAAAACAGAGATATTATATTGTCAGTGTATTTTCTTACCCAGAACAGAGGAATGAGTAGCTTAACTGCATTTGAGTAAGCACATCCAATATCCTCTTAAAATTGTGAAAACTCATATTATGTTCTTTTTGTGTCTATTTTTTAAAATTTTTTTTAGACATTTTGCCTTAAGGGACTTGGATTCATGTAAATCCATCACAGGAAAGCATCAGCAGTGTCACTTATGTGGCTGTGTTACATGATGAAAGGTCACAAGTTGTGATCATTGCAGCTTCCTCACAGTGCCATTACCAGCCTCCCTCAACCTCAAACAAACTCCGAGACCCAACTCCCTATAAAGTTTACTTAGAACATGTTAATTATCTTTTTCTAAGGAAGGCACAGGCTTTCTGTATCTGCATCTGTAGTTATGTCCCTTTCTTTCTTTCTGTGTCTGTCTGTCTGTCTGCCTATCTCTCTTTCCCCTCTCATCTAATCTCATCCCCTTTTATATCTATCCATATCTACCTATATCTATATCTAATCTACATCTAAATCTATCTAATCTACAAAATCTCTATTGCATCTATATATAATAATAGAATCATTAAATTTGGGAAAGACCTCTAAGATCACTTGGTCCAACCATTAACCTAACACTGCTATGTTTATGACCAAACAATGTCCCTAAGTCCCTTATCTACATGATTTTTGCACACTTCCAGGGGTGGTGTTTCCCCCACTTCTCTGAGCAGCTTGTTCCAATGATCAGGATCCTGATGCTTTTTGAATATTTCCCACGAAGGAGAATCCACAGCCTCTCAGGGCAATGTGTTCTAGTGCTCAGTCACCTTCACAGTAAGGTTGTTCCTCATGTTCAGTTGGAACATCCTGTGTTCCAGCTTCTGCCCATTTCCTGTTGTTCTATTGCTTGGCACCACAAAGAAGAGTATGAATCCATCTTCTTGACACCCTGTCTTCAGATTCCTGTATACACTGATGAGGTCCCCTCTCAGTTGTATCTACTCAAGTCTGAACAGGCCCAGCTCCCTCAGCCTTTCCTTGTAAGAGAGATGCTCCAGTTCCCTAATCATCTTTGCAGCCCTCCACTGTACCCTCTCCTGTAGTTGCTAGTCTATCTTGAACTAGGGAGTCCAGAATGACACACAGGACTCCAGATGTGGCATTTTGCCAGGGCTAGGTAGAGGGGCAGGATCACCTCCCTCAACCTGCTAGACCTCCTCCCAGTGCAGCCCAGGATCCCTCACCTGCTTCTCAAAAGGCTTTTGTTCCAGATCCTTTTCCAACTTTGTTTCCCTTCTCTGGATACACTCCAGGACTGAAAAGAGAAAAATGAGAATAGGGGATCAAAAGACTACAGGAGTCACCAGTGCCAAGTACAGGGGGATGACTGCTGTCCTGGTCCTGCTGGTCACACCATTTCTTACACGGGCCAGGATGCCATTGCCTTTCTTCACTGCCTGGACACACTCTTGGCTCCCGTTTAGCTGGCTGTTGACCAGAATCCCCCCTCTTCTACCAGGCTGCATTCCAGACATTCTGCCCCATATCTGTAGGACTTGCATGGGGTTATTCTGACCCAAATGCAGAACCCTGCACTTGGCCTTTTTGAATGTCATACTGTTGGCCTTGGCCCACTGATCCAACCTGTCTGGATCCCACTGCAGAGCCTTTGCAACCTCCAGCAGATCAGCACTCCCACTTAACTATGTTATCTGTGAGCATACTGAGGGTGCACTTGATCTCCTCATCCAGATCACTGATAAAGGGATTAAACAGGACTGGTTCTAATACTGAGCTTTGGGGAACTCCATTGGTGACTGGCCACCAAGTGGAGGTGTCACAACTCACGTCCACTCTCTGGGCCCAGTAGTTCAGTTTTTCACTCAGCAAAGAGTGCACCTGTCCGAGCCATGGGCTGCCAGGTTGTCCAGGAAAATCTGTGGATGACAGTGTCAAAGGATTTATGAATACCTAAGTTTAAAGGTACATGTACACATATACTTTAATTCAACCTCTACCACTATCTCTATCTCTATCTCTATCTCTATCTCTATCTCTATCTCTATCTCTATCTCTATCTCTATCTCTATCTCTATCTCTATC
>JAWWLV010000100.1:25306096-25320740 GCA_035041135.1 Platyrinchus mystaceus | reverse complement strand
TCTGTTATTGTGAAAATCAGCCTTTTAAATAGGTATTACTAATGAGGGAAGAAGACCACAAAACATAAATAAACTATTTTTGTTCCTTTTATTTTCTAGTCTTTCTCATATTACTGTCAATATCGGGCCATTTGTGAGTGCTGCAACTGTCACTGACTTCTCCAGCAATCACTTTGAAGTATCACTGGTTTTTGATCACCTACTTCAATCATAATTAGAGGATAAATCAACTGACCACAGCAGTGGACCACTATTTAAGTGCATTGCCCAAATAGCACTGTTGGAGAAGAGATATTGAAAATGTAAATTCCTGGTCAAAATACTTGTTTTGTTTTGTTTTGTTTTAATTAAGATTCTCTTTGATACATGATTATCAGGATATGCTAGTGATATGCTAGAGAGAAATAACTTTCCAGGATTAGAAAACTTTCCCAAAATTTTCATACACTAAAGGGAGGAACAGTCTGTATCAAGCCTGCCATGTACATACATTGTGCTAATTATTATTAATGTGAAGAAACATGGAGAATAACTTGCTAGGATATTATTAGATTGTCATTCTTTGAAAATGGATTAAAGTTGTAAGTTATTTAAACAGAGCGTTGCTGATTTACTGTAAAATATTATTATTGATTTAAGACATTTGTTAGCTGCTTGGTATAGAAATTGTAGTAGACTTGCTAGATTTCAGAAGACAGATGAATAAAACTATAAAAAAATTTGGATGATCTCATCTGACGATGAGACCAGGAAAAATCTGATGATCTCATCTGAGAGATACCCACATTGTGTAAGAGATCAGTCACTGATAGATAAATGGTAACTTTGTTGTCTAACCCCAGCCTGGGAAGTGCCTGGATATGCTTTTATCAGGTTGGACTTCAAGCATGACACTGTCTGAGCCTTATTTCCACTTTGCTTTTAGTTGATATTACAGAAACACAGAATATGCTGAGTTGGAAGGGACCCACAAGGATGATTGAGTCCAGCTCCTGGCCCTGCACAGGTCCATCCCCAAGAGTCACACCATGTGCCCAAGGGATTTTTCCAAATGCTTCTTGAACTCTCTCAGGCTTGGTGCTGTGACCATTTCCCTGGGAAGCCTATTCCAGTGCTCAACCACCCTCTGGGTGAAGGACAGCTTTCTGGTATTGAACCTAATCTTCCCCTGACACAACTTCAGGCCATTCCCTTGAGTTCTGTCACTAGTCACCACAGAGAAGAGATCAGTGTCTGTGCCTCTTCTTCGCCTTATGAAGAAATTGTAGACTGTGATGAGGTCTCCCCTCAGTCTCCTCTTCTTCAGGCTGAACAGACCAAGTGACCTCAGCCCCTTCTCACACAGCTTTACCTCAAGGCCCTTCACCATCTCTGTTGCCCTCCTTTGGACACTCTCTAATATCTATCTTATATTGTGTTGCCCAAAACTGTACAGATTCAACTTGCCATCGAGCAGTATTCCAAGGCCCCTTTCCTCTGCACTGCTTTCCAGCATCTCGTTCCCTTGCCTGTACTGTTTTGAAAGAGAAAGGAAAAAGGTCAGGATAATCTTCATTCGTCTTCCTCTTCTATTTGTAATTCCTATGTTCTAGTCCAAAAGCAAGTAACCTAATTACATTCTTATTCTAGATGAGAGTACAGAGGTCATATTGGATTCAAGGAACAAAGCCAGTGTGCAAAAAAACACATAAAGAATGTTGTCCTTAATTTCAATTATTGTCTTCTGGACACTACCTGTCCACCTTCCAACTGCAATATTCTGTCTCCTACAACATTTACAACTTTCAAACCAAGTGGTAAATTCTTATCCATGCAGATCACTTAATGATGTTTTTTTTTATTTTGGTGGGGGTTTTTTTCATTGTCATGGAGGTGACTACGGTCGGATCTGATTTTATAGCTGTGTAGTCTGACAAAACTGAATAGTCTTTTTTTGGATATGTATCACTTTACAGTGATGAATTTCACAACCTGTGTTATTGTAACTTACTTTATTTTGCAACTTGCGAGTTTATCAAAGTTCAAAGAGAGACCTAATCTGCCAAAAGACCCTAAAATTGTCTGGCACTCTGCTGATCCATTCTTGTAAACACTGATCACATTTATACATGTGATTTCTGCACTCTCAAATAGAGCATGCTGGAAGGACAAGATTTAATTTCTTCATTTACTAGAATTCAGCTGGACTGAAAATATTAATATAAACAGATCATATAACCTACTCATTATGTCTGTGAACTGCTAAGGTCTTTATAATGCTGCAGCACTTCATATTCACTTTGACCCTGAGCAAATAAAAGCAGCAGGTATAATTTAAAAGAAAATCAGAATCTGATGTTTCTTATTGTTTTTATAATAGGTCACTGTGTCTGTTCCTATAAAATTCCATATCTAATGAATTTCAGTTTCAAGAGCTGGTTGTTCTGTCTTGCAATCTAAGCAAATGAGTATGTATCATGCAGTCAAAAACAAAACAAAACAAAACAAAACACCAAACTCAGAAGCACACAATTTTCTAGTATGTAAAGAAAAAAAGAAAGAGGGGGAAAATTAATCATCATTGGTGTTCCTGGCACCAACAAGGTGAGAAACTTTATGTCAAGCTTGAAATTCCATTTATTCTTGTGTGCCATTAACCATACATCCAATCAGGCAGGATGTTTTTCTCAAAGTCTGCAAAATTTGCCTTGCAAAATAGTGGATATGAATTAGACGTGCATTAAGATATTTTCCTGGTGTATAATGTGTAATGCGGTATTTCTCACTCTAAAGGCTGACTGGTACCTTCAGGCTTTTTCAACAGTCAGAGCAGTCCTGACAGTGGTACCTCTGCTGTAGAAAGTAGCACTGCCAGCAGGCAAGAGACCAATAATGTTTCCTCTCCTGTAGCTACAGCTCCTGCTTCAGACGGTAGTGAAAGAGGAAGGTGGCTGCAGGAAAAAAAAACACCTACAGCTCTGGGAGAGTGAAGGCGGAGTCTTCACTTCAGTCTCAAATATCAAACAATGTTTCCAAAGGAATGGCATAGCTTCTAAATGCTGAAAGGTAAAACAAACAAACAAACAAAAAATTAAACCCAAAACCAAAGAAAAACCCAAACAAAACCCCAAACCCACAAAAAAACAAAAAAAATCCCAACCAACCAAACAAAAACCAAAAAACAAACAAGTAAACAGAAGAAAAAAAAAACAAAAACAAAACAAAAACAAAAAAACCCCAAACCAAAACAAAACAAAAAAAACCCCCCAAAACAAAAGGGAAACTGACTTTTCCTCCTCACCCTTTATCTTCCCTGTTTTCTTGGAACTCCACTGCCCAAAAGCTTAAGTAGTATTGTAACAAACTATGATATCATATACACTTTAGGGTTTTCTGGCACAGTCACCACTGAACAGTTACTCAACCTTGATAAACTTTCCTTTTATGGCTACATTATGACTATGTAATTCCACTGTGATTGAAGTAGTGTGTTGTTCAAGGTTGCATGCAGAAGTTCAGTGAGATGTCTATTCCATACTTTAGTAGCTGCTGCTTCCTTTTACCCATCTTTCTGTTGTGTTTAGAGATTAGGAGGTTTTAATGTTTCCTATTACTGATGTTATAGCTCATATAAGAAGGTATAACCCAAATTAAACCAAATTCCTCCCCGTCAGAAAGTTCTCTGAAATTACTTAAAAGATGCATGTGATTTTACTTTTTGAAATTCCTTTTCCTTCATATTTTAATACTTTATATGAGGCTTCAAGATGCCTTATTTTAGCTAATGACTTTTGCAGGCAGCATTCAGCATTGCAGATTTACATAAATTGTACTTCTTTGTCTATATTTGGATAAATATTGAAGGTAACTATTTTATCTATGTTTATATCATTATTTATAGCATTATTAAAAGACATAAACCAAAAAAGTATAACCTACCTTACTGTTGTTCATTTAAGTATTCACTAATTACTATTAATTTGATTAGTACAGTAAATTAAAGCAGAAAAGACACAGAGTTTATTCATGGTTAAATTACAGAAATCAGTGGGTTATGCAGTATTTGCATTTTAATTAAGTCATGAACATTTAATGTTATGTGCTGGAAATACAAATGGATTCTCTGGCTTCATTGAAATTTAACAGTCATCTCTTTTTTTTTTTTTTTTTGTAGAATTTGGTATCTGTGTGTCTACAGACATCCACAGGTAGAAGTTCTGTTACTAATACATGTTCATAACATGGCAAAATTAGTTGACAATTCTTTCCTAAAGAGCATCAAAACAACCCTAAATCTACTCCACAGGTAAATCACTAACTTGGTTTTATTATGATGAAATAAACTTCTTGGCTCTTAAGCTTACAGACTATATGTTGAGAGAACCTTAGATTTGTAATACCACAGTGCATGAAGTTCTCTTAAACTGTAGACCAGAAAATTTTCCTCATGAGGGTCTGTGCAATGTAAAATTTAGGTGTAATCATGTTTAGGCATCTGCTATCCTGAATTCTGATATTAAGTATAAAATTCTTTATAGGCTGTCTTTATATAATACATAGGGAGAATTAAGAATCTCATGGGTTAATTGACAGTAATCAGATAACAGCGCATCTTCTGTCTATATGGGCAGCCCTCTCTGAGCCTGATACTGCCAACCAAAGACATTTGAATCCCAAACAGAATGTAGGGACTTGCAGTTTTTCTTCAAAATAACTTTTTACTTTTGGCTTGTTTGATTTTGAGGGATATAAAGAGCATGTAACATCACTCTCTTCTGTAGAAAAAACAGGACTATTCTCCAAAAGGAAGAGGGATATGGAGATTATCTCTTCAATTTGAGGGAAATCTGACCTGTAGTCTTCCATTTTTAAAACACACTCAGTCATTAGTGATATTTCAGGTGAGAAGAGGACTCTTACTCATTAAATTCTGTTAAAATCAAAGGTAGTACAAGTAAGCAAGAGATTGTTCTGGGTTCATTTCGTCAGGCAATTATTCTAAAGTCTGATTTGTTGTACTGTTCAAGGAGTACGCTATTCCATGAAGACTGGAAAAGAAGGACTGGGGGAGTTATATCATTCTTTAGGCAAATACTTGTTAGTCTCTTCTGATGGAAGGGAAGATCTAGAGCTAAGCTGCAGCTATAAATTGGCTACCAAGAGGACAGTGTTTTGTTTTTCACACAGATTGAAGCTGAGACAATGGCCCCTAGAGAGATATGAACCTTTCATTCACACTACTGAGATGAGGTGTGCTGAACACGTATCACTTTCAGCTTGGCTTCTTGTAGCTTCTTGTGAATCTGAGAGTTCTGGACCTGTAAGCAGGCCCCAGGACATTCAGAGTGCTTCTCCAAAATTTAAAATTTATCATCAAATTACACTAACATTAAAAAAAAAGAAAAAGACAATATCAGGTGGTTTTGTTGTACAGCTCCTATTCATGTTAATGGAAGCTGTGTGACTAAATCCCTGTGCTCAAGGATTAAATTCTATTTTTTAAAAGAATATATTAGGAGAAATAAGGAACTAATTCAGTGGCTGGGTGGAACTTCTGAAAGCTTATGATGCAGTGATTTACCTCTCCACTCTGTTAGAAAAATACTTGAAACATATAGAAAATTGTAAATTGGAGGAAGTACTGAATGTTATACAGCTTCAGTCCAAACTGTCTTCCATCTGCTGTTCTCATTGGTATGTAACATGTGCACTATACAGAGAGCTGGCTTTAAAAGGGTTGAATAGAGTAAATGTCAACATTAAATAAATGCTACTGCCAACAAGCTGCCATGAAACATTTATCACACTTCTGTTAATGTGTAAAACAGTTACTGCACAATGATGAATCATACCTTATATTACACACATGTTGATCATAAATGTTTATCAGGCTTTGGGCAGTTTCCAGAATGTTGAAGAGACACTATAGATTGTTGATGAGAACGTCTCTCTTCTCAGTAAGCAGATTTCTTCACTTTAGTACAAGCAAAACATGTAACTAGTGTTAGATGGTTTTGCCAGAGATGGAACTCTTTTTGATATAGTGTATAAACATATACATATATATCAAGATATAATAATTTTACTGTGATCTTATAATCTTATTTAATTTTCTGCTTATTATTAAAAAAATATTGAAATATTTTCTGATAAGTCAAGTAAAAGCACTTTTGTGATATCAGAGACACAGTAGACATTAAGTGGATTCCTGCAGGTCTTAATTATGAAACTTGGTAGTTAACAAAGGCTTCATTATGGTTTATTTGGGTACAGACACAGGGTGCATTTTGTACTTTTGTAGCAGATATATGCTTCAGTCATAAATTTTAAAACATGCATACTGATCCTGCCACATAGAGGCACATAAAATTATGCTGCTGATGGGAATTGAGAGAGCAACTTAGTGGCCTATTATAGAAGAAAATAAACTTTTATCCATTTTTATATCCAGATTCATGCCCTAAATGTCAGATCATTCGTCCATTTAGACCTCGCCATCAGATCGAATGCTTACTGCAATATTGCTATGATCGATCAGGAACAGGGAGAATTCAAACTTTGAGGGCAAAGTGAGACTCATAGTCTGAATTTTCCTCTTTGTTTTGTTCAGTAATGACTTCAAGATGATTTTTCCTTTAAGCATCCAGCATACTCTGATTTTTTACAGAAATCAGAGAATTTTTAAATATTTCACATTATGACACTTTTGTTGTGTCATAATTCATTTCATTATTATCCAAGAATTATTACCTGGCAATAAGGGACAGCTTTAAGGCATCAGAAATGAAAATTTCAAACCAGATAAAGGGTTTGGGTTTGTGTTTTTTTAATTATTATTATTTTGGGGTATTTTTTGTTTGCTAACTGCTAGATTTTTTTTGCTTTAGCAATGCCTTGGGCTGTTATAGAGAAGTTAATGAGGTATGTGCTTGAAATAAGATCAAAGGAATTTCAAGAAATAAAATGAAAATGAGGTCTCATAAAGAATCAGTACTGAAAATCAAAAAAAAAGAACCTCAAGAGAGTGTTATCCAGTTACTAACTATCTTTTGAATTATCTCTGAAATCAGAGCATCCTTTATTATACTATTTATAAAAATTAGTCAGTCTGGAACCAAGACTGTGTACTCTGACATAAAGTGATGCAAAGTGTTACACAATGGTATGACCATATTTTAAAAGCCTTTAGGCTCAAAATAACTTCACCTTCTGCAAAAAAGAGCTTCTTGTAGCAGTGAGGTAAAACTACCATGTTCCCTTACTATTCTTCTATTCCAGTAACTAGAGAAAGGTATGATGTAGTAATGGCTCTGGTAATGAGCCAAAATGCATTTTAGAAAGGTACAAAAATACATACTAGAATTTGCCTGCCACAGCTAAAAAGTGTAAGCTAATGGAATCTAAAGTGATTCACTGTGGAAAGAGCTCTCATTCTTCCTTTTCAGTGGGATGAAAGAGGGAAGGCAGAAAGCCATATTTCAGGAGGGAGATTGTATGTGTCTTCAAGGATTTCATTTTCCATATGACGGGTTTTTCTATATTGTACTGGGTTTGCATAGCAAGGACTTGGTAGCAGGGGCAGTGGTTACAGGGGTGGCTTCTGTAAGAAGCTGCTAGAAACTTTCCTTATGTTCAGTGCAGCCAATGCCAGATAGCTCCAAGACAGATCCTCCTCTGTCCAAGGCTGAGCCCATCAGACACAGGGGTAGCACCTTTGGGATAAAGTCAGAGAACACTGGAGAAGTTAATGAAGGATTGTCTCCAATGTGAGAGATCCCACACTGAAGCATGGGAAGAATGTGAGGAATCCCTGCTTGAGGAGGAAAGAGTAGCAGAGACAATGTGTAATGAACTGACTGTAACTCCCACTCTGGATCCACCTGCACCCCTGGAAGGAAAGAGATAGAGGAATACTGAGTGAATTTGTGCTCAGGAAGAAGGAGGAGCTAGGCAGAAGGAGTACTATTATTGATTCTCTTTCTCATTACTAATTTTATTGTTAATAAACTAATTTCTCTGAGTTGACTCCATTTTGTCTGTGATAGTAACTGGTGAGTGATCTTTCCCTGTCCTTATCTCAACCCACGGGTTTATCATTACATGTTCTCTCCACCACCCAGCTAAGGAGGGGAGTGATAGAAAAGCTTTCATGGGCATCTGGTGTCCAGCCAGTGCCTACCTACCACACATACCTTTGTAGATTTTAAGTAATTTTATTTATTACAGCAGCCAGACTGAATATACATAGTATAGAATAAGTCATGCTGCAGAGAGCTTACAAGTTGAAAAGCACAAGATGAAAGGCAAAGAGAAATATATGATGTCTGTTTTCACAGAGAAAATAAGGCCTAGAGAAATTAGGAACAAACCTTACAAATTACTTAGAATAAATCATCACATGTGAGAGTTAAATTGACTTGAGCAGAAAATACCTGCTACATGCTTTCCTGCACCTGAAGGATCCTGGATTCTATCAGAATTGCAGTGGCAGGACTATAAACAGGAAGTACACATGTCAGTATAGAGAACTATCAAAAAAGAAATTATTTGAGATACGTGCCCCAAAAGTCACATGCAAAATTACACGAAGACTAGGATGATTGCTAATCATGTTCAATTCAATCCCTAGTGCATAAGGAATGCAGGCTAGAAGTCTTTACAAGGACATTTATAGACATTATGAAATAGTAGTACAGAATATAAGAACTAGCTTTGCAAATAACTTCTAAAGTGGAATTTCAGCCATCATCAAGACTGTGTTAGATAAATGATCTTGTACAGCATGAAAAAGATCAGCATTCTGAATTTCACCTTTATTCAGGGTATTAAGCAACGCTTGAAACTTCAGTTTTCTTTGTTTCTTTATTCTTGATTTGCTTAGTCATATCTGTGTTTATGGAGTATAACCTAGCTGTGATCACTCTCTATCACTAAGGATTGCTTTATAAATGTTTCTTTTTTGCTTTAATTTACTAAACAGTCTTGGCTTCTACATCAAAAAGTAGTTCATGAGTGTGTTGCCATGGTGATTTCAGGTGGCTGGAAAATGTCAAGACACAAAATGTTGTGCATATAAAGCTACAAATATGAAAACAGAAACAAAAGTAAATTTTTTTTAGCTCAATGGGAGGGAGAACAAAGTAACAACATGAAAATCTAGGTGAAACTGAAAATGCTAACTAATTACTGTGTACCCCATAAAATGGGTATGTTTCCTTTCAGACATAGGATACTGAACACCCACAAAAAGATTAGTCAAAAAAATCATATATGTATATTAATTTTGACACTTGACACTGTCAAGTGTTCTGAAGGCTGTCTGTTGCCTTTGACCTTAACATTTCAGCCTCTGGATATAATTTCTTTTTTTTTGTAGGACACTGCAGATATGTACAAAATCTTAGTTAAAAAATTAGATGTTCCAAGTGCCAGCGAAGTCTTTAAATTAAACTAAAATATACATAGATTCAACAGATACTTTTGTTATGCCTAATTTATCATAAAGTGAAGTAGAAGAAAAAAACAGGGAGATTGGAAAACAAATGAAAATTCAGCCTTAAAACTGGAGTTCAACAGAGTTTATGGAGGTGCATTTAGGTCTTTGATAATGAATTGAGGCAATTTTGAATATGAGGAAGACTGAAAAGTTAATTATTTATAGAGAAGACAAATTTTCAATTGTTTTTCTGAATGTCTTATATAATTTGTATCTAACTGGGTAAACCTAAAGTATAAAGTAAGCTTGTTTCTATGAGAAGGTGATTTTCAGAACAACCTTTCAAATAAAAAAAAGCCAACATAAAATTAACATAATTTAAAGCACAATTTAGTTGTCCAGGGAACATAAACAGTATATTTGGGTTGAATTTCAATTTTTATTGTTATATCAAAAATATTTTTAAATTTGATATTTACTTCATGAATCTATTAAACTTATGAGAATATACTGCTTTGTCTCAGTTGTGCAAGTTAAAAAGTGAACCCAAGTCCACTAGACAGTAACTTCATGTTGCTGTGTCAATACTGAAAAGGGAATAGCTCAGTGGGTAATATCTTCATCTAATATTCCTTTCCTCCCATCCTTCTCTGTATATTAGGGGGAAATACCAAGAAGCAAATCACCAACCTTGCACTTTTAGTATGTGCACCACTTCTGCAATTGTTCCCCATCTCCCAGGCTCATCCCCATTTCTGGAGCTCTTCATGCTCTGTAATAGCAACAGGACCAGAACTTTACAGAACTTTAAGTTATACTGATCATGTTCATAGATATTTCCCAGGCTTGGGAATGGGTTGGGAGGACAAGATATTTTTATTTTCTCATGTCTGTGATTTTCAAAACATATAAACATACCTGAAAGAGTGAATGTGACAGTGTTGGAGAGCTATTTTGGGCAGTAGGAACTAAATCTGCAGTAGTAAAAGCTTGTATTGTCTGCATGGAAGACACACAAGAAAAACCTGTTCTTTAGCATTCACAAATCTCTTTAAGGAAACTGCTTGTATTGGATATCAGTAACAAGATACATTGTATGAGTCAGAGTCAAGTTCTCTCTGGCAAAGTTCTTTCAAAAATTCCTCACGTCACACATAGAGATGTAAGATTTAATATAAAATTTACTTAGCTGAAGGTATTTGATGTTACACAGAATTTCTCATTTACTTTTGTTTTACAAGTTATGCTGAAAACACAATATAAAAGTTACATTTGACAAAAAACCCAGCTATTGTAATACACAGTTCAGTCACAATACCAATGTGACTCGCATTACTGGCTTCTAAAACATGTTCACTGTCACAACACCTGGTGTCCCCGATTTCCAGGAAAGAATATATGGGTGGAAGCCAGCTCAAGCCCTCTGCTCTCTTTCAAATTCTGTTATTGGTTTTTCAGTTCTTGTATTCTGTGTTGGGTTGGGACACACATTCCCTCCCCCCGCACCACCCCGAGGTGGTCTGACTAACTCAGAGAGACCCTTATATTTTAATGAACTCAGGACAAAACACTTAGATCACTGGTTGATCCACTCAAGTGTTGATAGCTATTTATCTAAAACTTAAGTCCCTCTCAAGTAGTCCTTCATGTGGAGATAAATTCAACTTTTTTGCAACAGCTGTAGCAAGTCATGATCAGCATTATTGAAGGAGCACATTCATAAGCATCTCACCTTTGCTCATTGTAGTAGGTTGACCCTGACCAGATGCCAAATACCCACTAAAGCCACTCTCCCACTCTTCCTCTGCAACTGGACAGGGGAGAGAAAAAAACAGCTGAGGATTCACAAGCTGAGATAACAGATGGGAGAGGTCACTCACTGATTACCTTCACGGGCAAAACAGACTCAAAGTGGGGATATTAATTAAATTTATTACTATCAGGATCAGAGCAAAAGAGTGAGAAATAAAATAATCTTAAAAACACTTCCCCCCCTCTTCCCTCCATGTTCTCCCTCCTCCCCTCCAGCAGTGCAGGGAGACAGGGAATGGGAGTTACAGTCAATTGTTGTTTCTGCAGCTGCTCAGAGAGAGGAGTCCTTCCCCTGCTTCCATGGGGTCCCTCCTGTGGGTCCCTCTCCAACGTGAGTCCATCCCTCGGGCAACAGTTCTTCCCTAACTGCTGTCCCGTGGGTCACTCCTCCGTGGGGTGCAGTCCTTCACAGAGGAGCTGTACCAGCGTGGGTCCTCCATAGGGACCACAAGTCCTACCTGGGAAAAACCTGCTCCAGAGAGGGGTCCTCTCTCCATGGGCTGCAGGTCTGTGGCAGGACCCTGCTCCATCTTGGGCCTCCACAGAGTCACAGCCTCCTTCAGGCATCCACCTGCTCCAGCATGGGCTCCTCCCTGGGCTGCAGGTGGGTCTCTGCACCCTGATGGTCCCCCATGGGCTGTGGGGCAAAGCTGCCTCACCATGGGCTGCACCACAGGCTGCAGGGCCTTGGCTCCCGTGCCTGGAGCAGCTCCTGCCCCTCCTTCTGCACTGACCTTGGTGTCTGCATTGTTTTTCCCATGTTCCTACTCCGCTCTTCCCTGGCTGAAATTCTTTCCGCACAATATCTTTCTGTTCTTAAATATGTTATTGCAGAGGAGTTACTATTACTCCTGATTGTCTCGGCCTTGGCCAGAGGCAGGAAAAACTTTTTGCCTGTTGCAATAGAACAAGGGATATGGGTTTTAAACTAAACATCAATTCAGAATAGATATCAGGAAGAAAATTTTTATGATGATGGTGATGGTGAAATCCTTGCACAGGTAGCCCAGAGAGGTCATGGATGCCCCATCCCTGGAAACATTCAAAGTTGGATGGAGGTCTGAGCAGCCTGACTTAGTTGCAGATGTCCCAGCTCATTGCTAGGGAGTTGGACTCGATGAACTTTAAAGATCCCTTCCAACTCCAATTATTGTACTATTCTCTGGTCAAGTTTTTGGATCATGCTATTAACCTCTAAAGCTTTTATTGTCTCTGTATTGTTATTGCCTCCTACCACCTGTGTGCTGTTACAAGGCATTTTCTTCTTGATAAGCCTGTCTTTTATTGATAGTGTATTTTCTTGATAAATATTGCCAGGTTTTACACTTCAAATCATTATATTTTATGGAAATATATTACAGCATTCACTCTATTCTCCCATCTGGTTCTGTTGAATGAAAAGGCTTGTAACATTCAACAAGGATAACAATAAAAGCAATTACAACATAGCTGATTATATTTTTTCAGTCTGCTTCTTAGAGCTTTTATTTTTATTTTATTTTCATCCTAAACTCCATTTGGTAATAACTTTCAACATAGGAACAAAATAGCTTTAAGATCTCTCCGCAGCAGGAATGAGTGCTAATCAGCTATAGATTAGTTCTAGTCATTCACAAACATTTAGAGTAGGCTCTTGATGTGGAAAATAATAATTAAAAAACTACCCTTTCTGCAGAATTCATTTTCAATAGCAGAAACTAGCATGAATGATAGGCCATAAAAAGCTGCGCTAGTCTACTGTACAAAATGTTTGAATATTTTTGCTCCTATTAATACTGTAATATCTGACTGTCTAAGGTGCCAAACCAGAGATAGCTTAGGAAAAGCAATTTTTCAGAAAGAGACCATCACTAAAAAAACTTCCTGTATATCATGACGTATTTTCAGACTTGAGAGATATTACTATAAGCAACCTAAATACTTTCTTTTGAGTGACTGTATTTTATACTTCAAAGAGTAGTTTGTGAAGTCTTTTAAACTTCCTGCAAAACATTAGATCTAAGTGTTTACACTCAGATCCTCCTTGTCACAGAAAGGAAAACAATGTTGGGTTTCCATGATTTTATTGATACTTTTTGATGGGGCTTTCAATTTCTCTTGGTAAGGAACAAAACAAAGAAGACTGTTTTTGGCCTTAATTAAATACATTTTTTATCTAATCTAATAAGTGGACTATTAACTTTAGAACTTTTGCTACCATTTTAGTGCTTCACATTTTTATGTTAAAACTTTAGCTACTTACGTATCACAAATTGTACCAAATTTTAAGTTAGAAATACTCAGTATCCCTTTTAGATTACAGCACTATGTTTTTATGCTCAGCATGTTGGGAAATTAGGATATTTTATTCAAATATGAATCATATTTTAAAATACTGATTGCTATAAGTATAAAAGTACAATTTTCTGCTATTGACATAATCTTGTGAATGCATCCAGCTATAAATATGAGTGATGTTCATACATAAAAAAAGTCTGATTACATCCAGGTTTGGCCTCTGCAGGACAAGAAAGATACTGACACATTAGACCAACTCACCAAAGGACCTTTAAGATTGCTCAAGACTGGAGAACTGGATGTAAAATTATATGCTGAGAAAGCGTGGCTTATTCAGTCTGGACAAAAAAAGGTGAAAGAGAGGCTTTATAAAGCTATCTAACGGGAAAATGTAGAAAGAGTGGAGATCAGACTTTTCTTGGAGAAGTCAAAGGGCGAAATGCAACAAACACAGGTTGCTAGAATGAATTCAGTTCTCATCTTTTTCTCAGTGAAGATAACAGAACAGGCTCCCAGGAAGGTGATGGAATCTCCTGGAGATGTTGGACAGGACCTGAACAGCACAATCTTATTGGACTTTCACAGTACAGGAGGTTGGCACAGATGCCTTCAAGAGGTTGCTTTCAACTTTCAGTACTGTGACTCTGTGTTTCTACTTCATGAAAGCAGCTAAAGGGTTTTACAAGCATTTATAGACTATTCTGGTGAATTATTGCAGTGATGTATATTCTTTTTTATTTTAATTTTTTTTTAATATGAACTGGAAATGCTTTCCAGGCATTGTTTGCATAAAATCAGTGCTGGGTTAGGAACTGGCTGGAGGGCCAGGGCCCAGCAAGTGGTGGTGAATGGTGCTGCATCCAGTTGGCAGCTGGTCACTAGTGGTGTCCCCCAGGGATCAGTGTTGGGTCCAGTTCTGTTTAATATCTTTATTGATGACTTAGATGAGGGGATTGAGTCCACCATTAGCAAATTTACAGATGACACCAAGTTGGGAGGGAGTGTCGATCAGCTGGGAGGCAGGAGGGCTCTGCAGAGGGACCTGGACAGACTGGAGAGTTGTGCTGATTCCAACAGGATGAGGTTCAACAAGGCCAAGTGCCGGGTCCTGCACTTTGGCCACAACAACCCCCTGCAGCA
>JAWWLV010000100.1:25280566-25293746 GCA_035041135.1 Platyrinchus mystaceus | reverse complement strand
AAAAATCCATTGCACAGGCTTGAAAGGTAAAAGACCTTTCCCAGATCTTCGTTCGCGATGACTGGCCACACACACTTCCATGGTAATGAAAACAGAATTGGTTCCAGGATGTTGCCTATATAATTCTTAGGATTTTGGCAAATAGTTGTTTTTGTCTTTGACAGTAATAATTATTACTAACTCCAAATATAAGCACAAGAACGTGTTTGCACTGTCATCATTCTTCCACTAGGGAAAAAAAAAAAAGGTGCTTTAGACTTCAAAATAAAGACTCAGGAAGAACTAATCACTTTAATCCACCTCAATACAACAGATTACATATAAGAATTAATATTGCTGTTAGAGCTTTCCGAGGCCTACTCATTACACACATCACTCTTAGTGGAAGTATGTTATCTGAGATTTTCCTAGCATAAATACGCTTTTTCAGTTTCTAGTAAAATTAAATTGTTTCACAGTAAATCTGTCAGCAGTTTTATTCTCTGTAGAATAAAAAGGAAGTTAGGTATATTCTGGGTGGGTTTTTTTGGTGGCAGACATAGGGTGCTCTGAGTTTGGGGCGTTTTGTTCCATGTCTATAATTTCATTAGGAGAATTTTCATTTATAAATTCATCAAGCTTGAATTTTCAGCAACTGCATTCATTTACATTCCGATAGATTTTCATCATTACAAAACCCCCAAACACTTAGTCTTCTTCATACCAGAGGATAAATTGCAGAAGGCAATCTTTAATAAAATATAGAAGATGTGCAAAATTATTATCTACCTTCCAAGCTGTCATCACCTGATTTAGAGGAAAACATCTATTTATCTATTCTGATTCAGTAAGGCTTTTTCTATTTTGTACCTGTGCACCTACTACTAAGCATTAACATAAAGAGGATAAATAAATTAAAAAAATCATTCATCCTTCAATGAAAAAAATTTGCAAATTCAAACCAAAACAGAATAGAACTAGAACTTCATTGTTCTTGAAGGAAGTAGTAAGTGAGGATTGGGTCTCAACTCGGTATTATTCACTGAGTTACAGAAAATTACTTCCTGTATCTCCATTTAATCACCAGAACCAAAACAAAGCAGCAGAAGACTTATGCACAGAAAGAATCAATGATTTCTGAAAGCATGCATGTATCTCCTTATGAAAGCCATGAAAGAAAGCCATTACTGAGTCAAAGATTTTAATTGCATGCTTTAGGGGAAAGTTTTTCACATAAAACAGAAACTTCTACTCATGTATTGACTGTAAACACATCTATCAAGGACTGATAAGAGATGATGTATGAGGAAACTGTACACAGGATTTTTAGTTTTATGTAATTTTTATTTCATTCCAGATTAGTATCTCTTTAGGTCTGCAGATTGAATTTAAAATGAGTTAAGGTATGTTTCTAAATTCCCCCACAGAGTGAATTTTAGCAAGCTGTTCAAGCTGATCAAACACAGCAAAACTGAAACAGCTGGTAAAATCTGGTGTTCTTTGCTGTTGATAGTTACTACTTTTGTCCTACTTCTATTAAGAATTTGCTCTGACAATATAATCCAGCATTCTGCAATATTGACTCTGTATATCTGTGTCACAGGTTTACTGGTAGAGAATTCAAACACTGTAAAAAAAATGTCAAGGCACCCTTTTGTTCAGAAAATAGAATAATCAATCCACAAAATGGTTGCAGTACTGTAGATTGCATTCTTTTAGGAAGGGCTTAATTATGATGGGTATGTGATGTCCATCCAACATGCATCTTGGTGGACAATTCTCAAGTCAAAATGGACTTACATTCTTTGGCTGACTATAAAGCTTGTGCAGCAATTTCTAAGTTGTAACAAAAAAAAACCCACAAAAAACCAAACCAAAAACAACACCAAAACCACTAAACGCACCAAAATCAAAGCTGTAACCAGTATGTGGCTTTTTTGTTTCATGGTAGTAAGTACATTTAGTAATTGAAACTTACTTCAAGCACTAAAGTTTCATTGATGGCTTCCTTTAAAAAAAAAAAAAAAAAAAAAAAAAAGATTGACAGCAGCTGTCACTTCTAACAGAAGAATTTAAAAAACAAACAAGGAAGAGTGAGGAAGGATGTTAAGATTATAATCCCTGAGGTAAGAGTTTGGTCATTTATCCTACAGACATAGTAATGTCACAGTTTCACTTTCAGAGTGAGCAGTACTATGATATGAAGAAAGAATTAAGAGGAAACTCATATTAAAGCATTCCAATTGTGTTTGTAAAATCACAGAATTTTAAAATGTCTGCAAACTACTACCACCCCTGTTTTGACTGCCACAACCGCTTTTTCCTGGATGTTCTATTAACATTCATGAGAACATTCCCAGATAATGAGAGATCTGTGTTTATTATTCCAACCTAAATGTAATACATTTTTAATCAGTCATATTTCTTATTAATTTCCATTTTTTGACCTTATGATGAAAAAATTAAGAAATTGTACTTAATACAGAAAACATAGATGCTTAGAAGAGATAAAGCTCCAGTAACTATCCAAATTTATTTTTGGACCATCACCATTTCAATCTGAAATTAATTTGTATATAAAAAGATCATTCAGATCTTCTCTGTTCTGCTCAGAGAATTGGATAGTGTTGTTTAATGCCACTCACATTAAATATTAACTGTTTTCTGGGGCCAAACAAAACTAAGAGTAGCAATAACAAAAACATTCTGTAAATTATTTATGTGTAACTTCATATATTACCCCAAACCCAGACATATGACAGCAGTTTTGAAAAAAAAGTTTTAAATGTTTAAAAGAAAGTTGCTTTGTTTTTTTTTTTCTCTCTGAACTTTCCTTTTTTTGACAGATACCTCTTGAATATAATGGTATTTTTTATCTAATTTACATGCTTACTTTTGTTTTAATGTTTTTCTTTTTTAAAAAAAAAAATTAACAAATTATCAAATTGAGATGTCAAAATCCACCTCATTTAGGGTTCTACTTTAATTGTGCTTTACAAATAACTGTTATTTTGATTTTTCCATCTTAGCCTTGTCTGTAGCTATATTAATTTATTCAAGTTAATATTTCCTGCATTTAATGTCCTCTGGCTCCTAATGAAAGTCACTGATCTTTATTTGGCAATACGCTGGTGTTAAGGATTTAATGATGGTTATGTGCCTAACAACTAAGGTGTTATGTAATTAAAAGAAAAAACTAAAATGTTTAATTATCTACCTATCTTGTATCACCTTTTCTCTTTAAGGTATTTGAATGCCCTAAAAATCTGAACGTTGTGTCAAGTTTTTATTTCATCCACCCATCCAAGGGACATATATTTCTGTAGTGATTCTGAAAGAATTTGTACATGAAGCCTGAAAATTATACAATATATGCCATTTCTGGTTGCTTTAGCTTCCTCGAGTTCTTTTATGACAATAATTCTTAATGCTCTATTTATTTGAATCTGTACAGAACATACGTATCAGAAAATAGCAACACAGAAGGAGTATAAAAATGTGAGTAAAAGCTGCAGTGTTACAAAAGCAAATTATTGACATGTTGTTTACCACTAGCTTTGGTAGTTTATTTTTGCCAACAGAACAATGACAATAATATGGTATGAAGTGGAACCAGGCTTAAAAAGCTTTTTTACAAGTCTCTGAACATTATTTAAATGTATGTGCCAGTAACTTATTCTCAAAATTATACTCTAAAAAACAATCTAGACTATAAAATCTGAAAAAAAAAAAAAGGCAAGCATTCTGTAAAACCAGCAATATAATGTGATAACATTATACTGTTAGAATGTGATAGATAGAATGTGGTAACATCTTTTGGGGGCAGTGACTGGAGAAAATACAGCACTGGCTTGCGACTGTGGGCAGTCTGCTGTGTGCAAGAGGGAACCTACTGCCAAAAACTACACAAGAACAATGAATTTTCAAGTTCAAGGCTGAGCACTTTTTTATTCAAGAATGTTCTTGCTACTCTCAACAAACCAATGGATAGTATAAAAAATCAATCAGCCATAAGCACAAATGTAAAAATGTCTGTCAGGCATAAATGGAATTTTAGCAAGAGATGATTTCATTTAAAATGGCCTAGGAACACAAGTCAGGCTTTTGTGGCAGCCTGCACTTGTCTGTCTCCAGTTAATCCACCACAACATTTTCATAGTGAAGTACTGGTTCTGCTGTGGAAAATGTGGGTTTTGCATTAAACTTTGTCAGGACACAGTTTCAAATCAAGTGAGCAGTGTAATTTATACTAACAGTATAAATCTTTCATTTAACAGTAATAATTTGTCATGTTTCATCCTTATTGTTTTCTTATTGGTCTTGAACACACATCTCAGTGAAAAAAACTTCCAGAGAGAAAGGCCTAATGCAGCTAATTTTATAACCTTGTTTAGAAATTAGAAGTGTGAAATAAGTTCTGAGAAAAGTTACTGGTGAACGCACAATAGTTTTTCTGCTTTCCCAGATGGTAAAACTAATAAAGTCTTACAGAGCACTGAAAATATGTTTTAAGGAAGAGAAGTGTGGGGAGGAGAAAAAAAACCCCAGAATGTTACCAATTATTTGAAAAAAAAAGGAAAATATTTCAGGGAAAAATACAACACTTTTGTATATTAACTTAGATGACTCATTCTCTTTAACAGTGTTCCTATATTGCATTAGAGTTTTTCAAGAGAAGAAACAGTTCCTTAGAGTACTTCTGTTAATATCATGCAAAGACAATTTATTTCAGCCAGACACATTTGTCTCATGATAAGCACTGAAACTTGGAAGAACTAAACTAGTCTGACATGATATCACAGCATAGTTTGAATATGGAGTGTTTGGAGTTTTAATGCTGTAGTGAGGAGACTTGAAGGGTGACCTCATTGCTGCCTACGACTTCCTTATAAGGGGTAGCAGAGAGGGATCTCTTTTCTCTATTGTCTTGTGATTGGATGTCAGCAAATGGCTTAAATATGCATCAGAGGAAGTTCAGATTGGAAATTAGGGAAAAGGTCTTCACTGAGAGGGTGGTCAAGTACTGGAACAAGCTCCCCAGGGAAGTGGTCATGTTGTTCAAGATGCCTTTCAACAATGCACTTAGATGTATGGTTTCTGTTTCAGGTTGCCCTGTGTGGAATTGGGAGTTGGACTCAACTATCATTGTGAGTCCATTCCAAGTCAGGATATTCCACGACTCCATGATCTAATTGTTAAGGAATGACATCCTTGCATAAAATAGTTGCTTTTGAAGAATAAATAGAATTGTATTAATAGCCAATTTAATTTGATTTGCATTTTAAGTAAATGGACATAATAATTAAACTTAAATTTTAGGCTTTGTTTTTTTAACATGTATAAATATAGGGTAAAAGGCAGTTCACCAAAGGAATTATAAATATATTGAATTTCAGAAGAAAGAAATTCCTTTGAGGCTTTCAAAGTTTCAAGGTTTTGGAACACTTTCATTTTCATTTGGGAAACCTGCCTTCTGATTTCTGCAGAATAAAAGTACTTTGTGAAATGCCTGTATACTTGTTATGCTTGTGAGGAATATTTAAATATTTATATGTCAGAAGTTTTTAAGGATAATTAACCTTTCTGTATCATCTCCATGGCTGCACTATACACATGACCAATGTATTATCTGGGGAGAAATTTACTAAGCAGAATAAGTTTTCTAAAGTTTTTTCCTTTTTATCTCCTGCAAAGTAATAGATTATAATGCTTAGTTTATTCTTTTTAGAAAGCATTTGTTTCTGGATTAGAAAATGAAATTTCCCATTAGTTTTAATCAATGTTATTCAAAATAAGAGCTTGTATAATAACGTGTCTAGGAAACAAAGTCTAATAGAAGTGGATAAGTTTAATAGCCCAAAATGTAAGCACTCCTATTCATGTAAAGCTTTTTGTTCTCCTTGCATGAAATGGAGGAATAATTTTTTGTGAGTTTATATTATATTCAGGATTGTACGTTAATTCCTGTGTGGAACACAGTGTGCTACTATGGCTGCTGTGCTATTACATTGCTGTTGGCTTTCAGAAAGCAAATTCAAAGGCATAACAATAATTTCAAATTTTATACCACTACACTTCATTACATAGCCTGATGGGGAGCTTGTTCCACTTTCAGCAGATTAAGAAACTACATTTTTGAAGGTTTTTACACATATTTTTTTTTAGTAAGATTTGCATATCAGGTGAATTTTAAATAATATGATTTAATTATACTTGGTTGTTTGTAATAAGTTTCTTGCAGCTACTTCAGAAATGTATTAATTGCCAAACTGACCAAAATAAACACATTCACATGTAAAAGCCTTCAGTGTGACAAGAGGTTATTCTTAAATGTATCATGATGAAGCAGACAGACTAGATGGTCTGAGACATATGAAAACATACACAATCACAAAAAAGTTTCAGTTATGATCTAAAATTTTGGTGTTTTAGATACCAGCACAAGTCTAATATGAATATTAACTTCACTATGCTTTTTCAGGACAAATGCCCCCATCCCATTTGACTAGGCAATCACCTAGTATTCGAATCTCTAGATTGAACACACCCAGCTAAAATCATATGCTTTATTCATAGATAGCTTTTAAAATATGACTGGCTATTTAATTCATGATATTTCTGCAATACAGTTAAACAAAGTAGTCTAGACAGCTATATCTGCTGTCATAAGTGCAGTTCATGAAATGAGAGTTGTAGCTAAGTTTTGAAAACAAACTGTCTCTTGAAAAATATAGGTCTTGCAGGGGTTTTTTTGAAGCATAAATATCCTAATTAAAATTTTTAACTTCATGAGAAGTCTTCTTAGGACATAGATAAAGGATGTAAGCCCAGTTTGGGTTTGAAGCCCAGTTACAACATTTTCTGTAACATGTTGTCCAAAATAATGTGGGTTCTAAATTTATTTTTCTTACATTTCTCTCTGTCACTTCCTTTCCTCCTTCAGAATGCATTAGTATTTATAAATATGGACATTTTAAAGAACCAAGTAAGTCCTCTTCAGAGATATTGAAATATGGTGAAAATACTATTTATATTAAAATAAAATACTAATATGATTTTTATCGTCAGAGTCTAGAATAGTCTAATTTGCTATGACATAGATGTAATTCTGGTACTCAAACCTTATTTGGGTCTTTAGTTCTATTTTTTTTCAGCTTTCCAGCCCACCCTGCCTCCTATCTCCTCCCCAAGAAAAGGACTGAAGATCTTCCAGTGCTTCAAACTCAAAGAATTAAGAAATACTTGAATTGGCACTTATGACAGGTTGAAAGACACTATCATAACTACTTGTACAACACTTCCTGTTACTGATGAGTTATAGATAATGAAAAAATCACAGAATCACAGAATATGTTGAGTTGGAGGGGACCACAAGAATTATTAAGTCCAGCTCTTAACCCTGCACAGGACCAGCCCTGAGAGTCACATCATGTGCCCAAGAGATTTGTCCAAACACTTCTGAAACTCTCTCAGGCTTGGTGCTGTGACCACTTCCCTGGGGAGCCTGTTCCAGTGTCCAGCCACCCTCTGGATGAGGAACCTTCCTCTAACACCCAACCTAAACCTTCCCTGACTCAATGTCAGGCCATTCCCTTAGGTCCTGTCGCTGGTCACCACAGAGATCAGTGCCTGCCCCTCCTCTTCCCCTCATGAAGAAGTTGTAAGTGCAGTGAGCTCTCCCCTCAGCCTCCTCTTCTCCAGGCTGAACAGACCGAGTGCCCTCAGCTGCTCTTCATATAGCTTCCCCTCAAGGCCCTTCACCATCTTTGCTGCCCTCCTTCGGACACTCTCTAACACCTTAGTATCTTTCTTACATTGTGGTGCCCCAAACTGCACACAATATTCAAGATGAGACCACCCCAGTGCAGAGCAGGGCGGGACAATCCCCTCCCTCAACCGGCTGGTGATAAATGGACTTTGTGGAGTCTTTGGGTGTTTCATTATAAAAGACTGACGTGTCTTTAGAAAAATTTCTTATGACTGTACATTTGGAGAATGAACTATCTCGGAAATTTTTCACCAAAAAAAAAAAAAAAGGCATTAAAGACAGGGATTAAGAAAGCATAATTTTTCTGTGAAGCACTGCATTAACTTAAGAAAAATAAAAAGCAATCCTATTCCATACTAGATGCTTCTTTTTAGCATAAAACCTTGTCAAAGGGAAATCATGGACAAAACTTCCATTAGTGCAGCTTTGGATTTCAGGCTTTGGGTATCACCACAATGCACAAGTTTGAATTTTATATTCACTGAAGCTACTGCTCTAGGTTAAAAGCACAGCTCAGCCCTTATTAGTATTTTGACCTTTTAGTAGGTTGTTTTGGGTGTTTTTATTAATAATCAAAAATCTTCATTTCTAATATTAAAAACAAGCAATTTTTTCTCTTTCTAAATTATCTTTCATTTCCAACATCTGAAAGACCAAACTAAGACAGTTATTCTCAATGAATAGAACATTAAACTGTATATAGTCTCAGTAAAGAAGGTTTTTGAAAAGAAAGAGAAACAAACCTTCCAGAAAGAGAAGTAAATTAATGAGATGAATACTAACATGTATTAAATTAATTTTCATCAAGAGTAGACACCTGATCGGAGCATATAGTAGCTTCTTTTTTGGGTAACTTGCTTATGTAATCCTCCAATGGAAACCACTATGGGACAAGAAGACAACCACGTGTGCCTCTTTTACCACAGCATTGAGCCAAGACACAGGTGTCATCCATGTGTAAAGAGGCCTGGGAAAATGGAATCTGTGCTAGGTTTAACACTTCGCGCATAGTTTAAATTAACCATAACTAAGGTTTTGAAATTCATGTAGAATTTGCAAGGGATACACTTAAGACCAAGTGAGCCAATTATTATTTTATTGTAACTTGTGTTGTTAAAAGAAGAAAGCTGAAGTAGCTTTTGACTGAGAAAAACACAATTAAGTTATTTCATAGCAAAGGTATGACAAAACGTGCATCAACCAAGGAGCTGATGAACAGCCACAGGCTTTTGTAATATGAATAACACCATTATGGTATCAACAAACTTTGTGGTAAGGGTGAAGACAATATAGACTGCAGATTGCTCATGTTTTGTAGTGATAGCAGGCATAGTAACATCTGGAACACAGTGTGCTGCTCCTGATTATTGTGTCACTACCTTGATTATGGCACCACTTAAGTGAACTTTTTCTTCTAAGCAGAAATATTACTTTGTTGCTCCATTTACCAAAAACACATCTACCTAAAAAATGTTTGACTAAAATAGTATGTTGGGGGTGCTCTGTATATTCTGTTTTCTCTTTCTGAAACAAAACATGTGAACTGTACCATGTCCACAGTGGCGGTCTGAAAAACAAACTAACACGATCCCAGTATGGGGTAAACTGGAATGCTTTATTGCACATGAGAATACATTTTTAAGGACCTTGGGGGCTGGACATGTTAATGAAGGGGATGACTTATGTTAATTGGGGAGTTACACAAGTTTTTACTGTAATTTCCAAATAGTTAATTTTTCTTCAAGCAGGATCAAAGGAATTAAGGGGTTTTAGACAGAGTTTAATAACATAATCTCAAGAAGTCCTTTTTTGATTCTGCTGGAGCCATCTTAATCCATAAAGTTGTACATTGATAGATCTTGTGACAGGAGTCCAGCTTCTTAGATCACGGGATGTTTGTCAGTCCTTGTTTTCCAAGGTTTGCCACTCAAACCCTGCAAGCTTCTTTCTGCTGAGAGCTGTTTTTTGTCTCCTTCAGTCCACAGTGAGAGGACCAGAGAAAATGACCTGGAGACAGGTGAGATTCAGATTAGGAATTAGAATTTTTTTTTTTTTTTACTGTCAGAGTGATCAGTCATTGAAATAAGTTGGCCAGGCAACAGCGGAGTCACCATCCCTGGAGATGTTTAAAGGGCATCTGGATCTGGCATGGCTGATGTGATTTAGTGATTTAGGGGCTACAGTGATAGTGCTGGGTGGACAGTTGGGCTTGATGATCTTAAATATCTCTTCTAGTCTTGATAACTCTTTGATTCTATGATTCTATATTTTTTTTAATATAGCAATATTCAAATTTTCTTATACAGTCCATATAGAAAACATTTCACACTTCTGTGGTAGTTTTCTAGTCTCATTTGCCCAGAGACTGAGCAAGGTGAAAAAAACATCTATCAGGCAGGGAAGATACATTATCCACTTCTAATATGATTTAGGCTATGTATCAAGTCCTATATAAACGTTGCTGGACAAATTCAATATGAAAACCTTGAGCTTTACAATATAGCATTTATAACATTTTCAAAGCTAGCTCTCTGAAAATACAGGCATATTGTTTTGCTCTATCAGCTCTCCTCCTTCTCTTTTCTTGTTTTGGGTTTTTCATGAACTGTAGTGATATTCAAGCCCCAAGTGAGTCTAACAGAATCCTGCTAGTCCAGCAGAAGATCCACATTTAGCATGAAGTAATTGTATTTGAACTAGCTCAAATACATTTTATTTGAAGCAGTTCAAAGTATTTGTGTGCTTGCAGTTATTCTTTTACCTTTTAAGTACACATCCTGTACATTGTTAAGCATATTCCATTAAATAATTCTCTGTAAGTGATGGAACTTCACTAGAAACATTTCATTTTGGTCCAGGGAAGATGAGGAATTTATATTTCGCTGACAGCCTATTAAAACAAACAAGTTAAATATTAGTGACGGAGCTGCAGTTCAATTTTACTTAATTTGATATAAGGTTTCCAGCTCTTATTATCACAATTACATGAGGAATGTAGTTGACTTTGCAGCACACAAACAATGATTATAATAAAACAAATATCACATTTTCATTATTATGTTAGTGTAAAGGTTTCTTAAATTAACAGAGAGCTTGTGAAACACTTCAAAGTGTACCCTGGTGAAAGGTTGTTGGAGGGTTTTTTTACATATGTCATGTAAACAAGGAATTGTTTAATACAGACACAAGCAGCCGTAGCTCATTTGGCTACCTTTTGCTGTGGGCAGGTTTAAAAAACTCCTTGATTGAAAGTTGCTTTTCTCCTTCACATATTTTCACTTAACCAACACACTGTGTAAGAGAAACATTCAGTGAAATTAAATAAACTAGTGCTCTCCAGAAATACAAATATATACAATCATGAATGATGGGATGCCCAATAGATCTCATAGCCCAAGGATCAAATTAAGTTACCATGTAACTTGATTAGGCAGCATGTTTGAAGCTCTTTAAGTATGGCAGATTTTTTATAATGAATAATTAATTTTGGGAACACACTGCTACAGGACACTGTGGACGCCAAAAATTTAACACAGTTCAAAAATAGATTAAATAATCTCATGGAATAAAGTCCAGGAAGAGGGAGAATATGAATGAACTCTTCAGCAACTAAACATTTATTTTCAGAATCTGAGAGAATACCTTATGGAAACATGACTGTACTCTCACAGTTACTGTCAGGAACTTGATACTTTTTTGCTGGAGAGCTTTAGTTGTATCAAACATTAACATTTTTCCCCCCCCCTCCATAATGGAAAAACAAATAGCCCATATTCTTTCCTTTAGGTACCTCCTGTATAACTCCAAACTGACCAAAATTTGTATTTCTCATTGAATAGACTAATTTTTCTTTCTTCTTTCTTAAGTGTGAATATCAAGATTACTGTTATATTTTCTAGCCAGATTTCTAGTTAATTGCTTATTCGAATTTCTTTTCCTATTGAAATTTTACAAGGGAGTATTATAAATAGCAATATATTTATTACTTTATATGACAAATGGGTTTCAGATTACATCAGGGTTTGTTTTGCTTTTATTTTAGATGGAAAGAAATATTTTTAAAATAAACTTAAAATTAAAAAAGAATAAAAAGTGAGAGGATTCTCTTTTGGTGTCTACAGATATTTCTGATCCTTTCCACAAATCTCCTTGACAGCTTCTGTCCCACCACATGCCAAACCAGAAAACGTCAGAGAGATAAAACCTTCAAGAAAACTGGTATCAGTGACCCAGAGATTTATTCAGGTTGTTGAAGCTGGTTCACTAAACATCCATGACTGGGTGGTTGTTAATGTACGTCTACCACGGTGTCATCTGTCTGTCCTCTGACCCAGACCTCCAGCTCTCACCTCTGGTCTCTTGTCCCATAGAGAAGTCCTGGATATCTGAGCTGCTCCATCACACTGAGAACCACTCCGTCCTCGTGTTCCTTCCTGCCCACCTATACTGTAGAGTTTTTACACAGCTGCCTCCCTACTTTTGCAAGCTGTCTTATCACTTCTCAATTTTTGCAACATCTTCCCAGTAGCAGTCTATATCAATAGAGTGCTAGTGAGCATCAGAACATGCACCTTTCTAGGTGTTTTGGAAAGAAATGGAAGAATTTGGGAAAGAAGTATCAATGAAACTTGAAGCCCTCTAGTCTAAGAGTAGGTTCGTATTTGCTTTCTAGGTTCGAGCAACAACTGTTTCTATTGTATTTGAGTTGCCTGGCTTATGTGACCATATTTCCAGTGCCTTCAGAGTATGTCAAGTCAATTTCAATGATCCTGGAATTGGAAATGCTATGTGAATGTTCCCAAGTGCCTCCTGCTCAAAGAAAGAGCACAGTTAATAGAATAATAAAAGAATTGTCAAAATAAAGATAAAGTGGATCAAAACAGGAGTTCTGTAGCAGTATCTATCATTCATAAGCATTAGATGCTGCAAAAAATAATTAATAACTAACTTGAAATTAAAGGGAACAACTTTCCCTGCTTATTCATGTGTGTTTCATAAATTTCACCCTCCTCTTTCAGGAATAAAAAAGTTCCTCCCTTAATTTCTCTGTGTTTTTGGACAAAACTTGCTGATTTCAGGATTTGAGAGGATTATAAATCTACAGGCAGGGAAATCTGTCTATGTGTTCATACACCTCTTTAATGTGTGAAATTGCTGCCATTCTGTATGGGACCTCAGCAATTGTAGAACTTCAAAGATTAAGAACAACAGTCCTTTGGTGTTTTAGGCCATTATTTTGTCAAAACCACTACAGTGGTTCTGTGCTGGCTACCATTGTTGCACTCTTGCAATACTTCATCAATATTTGATGTGTGACTAAGAGTTGTAGGATCTTTCACATAGAGGAATTAAAGGTAAAGTAAGGTAAATGGCCAGTCTTCGCGAACGAAGATCTGGGAAAGGTGTTCCCACCTTTCAAGCCTGCGCAATGGA
>JAWWLV010000100.1:25246914-25275119 GCA_035041135.1 Platyrinchus mystaceus | reverse complement strand
GGACCGGGATTAGAACCTGTGGCCTTGGCGCTGAGAGACCAGCATCTTAACCGCTAGGCCACCGGGGGTCCCCATAGAGGAATTATCTAGACACAAAACACACACAAATATCATATAGTATTCCTTTTCAAAAATAATTATGTGAATACACTAGGACTGGTCTGTGCTATGTGGAAATTACTGACTGAAATCACTTGAATAACCTCCTGGACTGCAACAACCTCCACAGGTCCTTTCTGTGTTGGCCTTAAATAAAGAAAACCCAGCTTATTAAATGATAGTTAATAACTCTGGCATTCATTTCCTCATTTTTCTATCTCTTTAGGCACAGTAAATATGTAGCCAGAAACTGTTTAGTTCAAGCAATCTAAAAGTTATATTTGAGAAGTGGACTAAATGTCATAATAGTTATATTTGTCTTGGAAACAAGAATTTATCAGGGTAAACATCTTGACATAAGCCACAGTGATCTTGGATTAAAAAAAAAAAACAAACATGAATTCACTCTTGAGACTAGCATATTAAATCTTCTGAGGGCCTTGACTGAATTTTAAATTAGATCAGGAAGTTAACACTGATTTCTTGGACAGGTTTCAGCTTTTTTTTTTTTTTTTTTTAATCTACTAGTACAACAATAAATAACAGGGAAATAATACAGTTTGGAAGAACACAGGCATGGTCTAGTCAATAGCAATATGTATGTGTGTCTACATAACTGAAGGTTATTTCCTACAAATATTTGCTGCAGGCATGTGGTCTCCTTTTCATTTCTGCTCCCACCTGCAGCACTAACATCCTGATGAGTAAATAAAGAGAGAAGGTTTTTCAGTTCTTGCAAGAATTTTCTGTGGAGACCAGCAGGTTATAAAACAGTAATAGGTAAACAGCCCAAAGCAAATACAGAAGTTTTTAAAGTCTAATGGAATTACATAATATCAGTTGCTTGCAAAGGATGTTCTGGCTTAGCATGGGGCAACCTAGGTAGGAAAAATTCACCCTGATATCTTTGTCAGGATGTATTTTTAAGTCTGTATAACCATATTAAAAAGCTATCATGTAGCTATTTAATGGAATTCAAACTATAGTGTAATCTGCAATAGAGATTTTAGTCTGGAAAAGGTAACATGCAAGGAAGAGTATGAAACAGTTGGCTGTACCATACCTCTCAAGCAATATCATGACTATTTTAATAGTATATAACTATATACTCTGCTGTTTTTCCATTTTCTTAGTAACTTTCTGACTCACTAGTAATATCATGAAGCTACATGAAAACTGAAGGGATTATTTCAGCTTGCAGGAAAAAGGAGGTTTTAAGTACCACATATCTTGCTTGCAGAAATTGGTCTTGAACCTGATATATTAGAGGTCGATTTGTTAAGAATTTAGTTTGTAATATTTATATCATTCTGTGCTACTATTCCTATAAAACTTGAACATCAAAGTTAACCAGCAAAGAGACTTTAGGAATTGATCTACACGTGGGTTTTGACTTGTCAAGTGCATGTTCCCTTCTGATATACCTGGATGCCTGCTTTTACAGTCTATCCCATGGCTTGGCCGTGGCCCTAAAAGTGAGTTGATTTACTGTACTAAAAATGTACAGTACAGGAGTCTAAAAATACAGCCTGAAAAAAGTGCAGAAAACAGATGAGATGTTCACAAGTTTCTGACATTCAGACTCCAGTTTGAAATGTTGATTCGTATACAACATAGTGATACATGTTTCTCTGGCAATACTGTTTCTGTAAGATTATTTATCCTGCATGTTTCAATTATATAAGGCATGTCTGGTAAAAACAAACAAACAAACAGAAAAACTCCACAGAAACCAAGAAAAATAATTTTTGTTTAACAATGAGTGCATATTACGCTAGTGCTAATATTGCAGCATCTTTGCTCAAAGGAAGAAATCAGATGGATTATTCAGAATCCTCCAGGCACAATACTTTAGATCACCCTCCTTGGTATTAGGGAGAAAGTGATGTGCCCAAGAGATTCTGAAGACTCAGGTCGTATTTTTCTAATTTCACATAACAACAAAGGGAGATCCATCCTGGTTCAGGTCAATGGACCCTTTAGACAATGGCCCATCTCATGAGACCCCACTGGGATTATCACATCCAGCTCTGAGGATCCCAGCAGAAGAAGGACGTGGACCTGTTTGACTGATTCCAGTGGAGGGTCACAAAGATGACCAGAGGGCTGCAGCATCTCCTATGTGAGGACAGGCTGAGAGAGCTGGGGCTGTTAGGTTTGGAGATGATGTGGTTCTGGAGAAACTTTACAGCACATTCCAGTACCTAAGGGGGCCTGTAGGAAAGCTCAAGAGAGACTTTTTTCAAGGGCATGCAGTGAAAGGACAAGGGGTGAAGGCTTTAAAGTGAGAGAGAGTAAGTTAACATTAGATATTAGGAAGAAATTCTTTACTGTGAGGGTGGTGAGTCACTGGCAGAGATTGCCCAGAAAAGTGAATTCCCCACCCCTGGAAATGTTCAGGGCCAGGCTGTATGGGGCTTTCAGCAACTTGGTCTAATGGAAGGTGTTCTTGAACAAGGCAGGTAGGCTGGAACTAGATGGTCTATTAAAGTTACTTCTAACCTAAACTGTTCTATAATTCAATATCTTTGACAAAGGTCCTGTAAAAATCTTTAGGAAAAGAAAGCAGAGCAGATGTGTACATCTCTCAAAAATATTTTCCTTGATTTTCTGCTTCTAATATTTAAGTTCTAGCTTCCTGAGTTAGATCTAGTTTCAATTCCAAGTCCTTTCCCCATGTATTTTGCATCTACACCTTCATTTAACAAAGAGTTCTGTAGATCTATTGCTCATTATTTGTTGAATCACCTTATGTGATTGCTGGTTTTTGCTAGACTGCTGGTATTTCCATCAGTGGTTCCTGTTTCCTACAACAGAAAAAAAACATTAACAGCTGACCCATTTTTCTACCATCTTCATAACCGTAGATTTTGTAGAATTACATTTACAGAAGATCAAGCTCACTAAGTTCAATTATTATTTGTTTAATTGTTTCTTAAGTGATTTTTAGAATTTTATAGGATGGGCAGGTGCACATGTAGACACATATTTAAGCATGGAAACTTACTGTTCACAGAGATCATGTTCTGCCTTCCAGTGTTTTGAATAAGCAAAAGACCACCATAAGGAAATGTCCTTTCATACATGCAAACACTGTTTATTAGTTGCTTATTAGCTGTTCTAAAGGCATTAGGAAACATTTGGAAATAGTTTGAGTTAATTTACATATGAGTAAAAGACATTGAACTCTCTGATATCCTCATCATCTTACTTCATTCCCAAGAATAGTTCACAAGCAAGAGAAAAAAACCACAGATCTGGAATTTATTATCTGCTATAAAACCAAAATAAAAATCTGGTTTTGCTCTTAAAAGGTGCCTCCAGGCAGTGGTTCTGCCTTGCCCATGTGCCAAGAAATTTCCTTTGCTACGTGAAAAGACAAAGAGAATAATTTATTATAAAGAATGTAGCTAACGAGAACATTTCTAAGGTTTTGCATGTCTAGTGATATGTTTTTGTATTGTCATATGAAATCACAGAATATTAACTTGGTTGTGATTATGTCATCAATGTGTCCTTCATTAGTATTTTAGTAAGTATTTCAGAGATTAGTGACTTCTTGGATTTGCTAAATCACTGCTAAAGTGGCTACACTGATAATCTATATCAGTGAAAGTGCTACTTTTAAAGGGTGGTGTAGAGTTGGTTGACAGATCAACAGTCTTTACCCAGACAATCTTTACTTGTTTATCTAATATTTGCACACCTTGCTTCTACAGCTGATATCTGTACCTATACCATAAATAAAATTTATGAATGCAGCTTGTGTGCCCAAGACAGTAGTTCCATGTGAGCAAACTCTGACACCGTTGGACTTCCTGAATATCATGCTGATGGTTGCATGATTCAGTATGATTAACTGACCGTCAAAATAAGATTTTGCAATTTCAGTGCACTAGATTTAAATTCTACCACCCTTCTTTTTGTTAAGTAGTCCTTTAATATTGCTGTCATTTTGCTGAATTGTTCTTTTTGTGGTCATCAATTTAGACATTTAGAAAAGGTTTATAGGCCAAGAATTAGTCATTATTATTAGGGCAGACTTTGTTCTAGTCATGCTAAACCCTATAGATACTGTCCACATGTGATAAAGCATGTGATAAAAGCTTTACTCTTAAAAAGCTTCACCTGACAGTATCGGTGGATCTCTGTTATTACAGACCTAACTGCAAGACTGAATCCAAAGTACGGTACTTTGAGGTAATTCCTCCAATTATGGCAGCAGCAGTAGTTCTCTAGTGTGTTTGTAGACTTTTATTTTAAATTAATCCCTTAAAATTCTCCTGTACAAGAGTAAGCTATGTTTCTGTGCATCCAACAACATTACTATGTAAATACATTCCACCGGAGGAATACACGTTCACGCCAGCATTTTCTCATTGATAGCATTTGTCAAATTAGTGATTACCTGCTGAAGATACCAAATTTGATAAACTTACAGAGAGTATAGGAGATTCTTTATTAGAATGGGATGATATATGTACATTTAATGTTTAAAGCTTTACTGATTATGGCATTGAAAACCCATTAAAACATAATTAATTAAATTATTTAGATTCATTAAGAAAAAAAACAAAGGAGAGAAATAAAGCTATTTCAGTGATATTTTTATGGCAGTTTAGTATATGACATTGTAATCAGTCTTGTGCACTAGTTTAAGTACAGAAATTTGGAACTGTAATTGGAAGATAGCTCTAGTAGCCTGAGATTCGGGTAAAAGACGAAAAAAACATTTTTTGATGATAGCATTAACTAAATGGAATTTTCACAGTCTTGAAGTTTCCTCAGATACTTAGAGAGTCTAGTAATATTTCTTCTAACAGACCTTGTACTGAGAATGAAATAGCTATATAAAACAAATCAGCTTTCCTTTTTAACCTTTTTCTAACAGCGTTGCAATGCAAAGCTTGTAAAGATGAATCTTAAGTAATGAAAAGGCCAGGGACAAATAAAAAATAATTCCTCCTCTGATTACTTTTTAAGCCAATGGTATGATTTCTTGATAATTTTAGATGAGTTATTTCTAAGTACTGTGCTCTGACATTTATACTATAAACTTTGTCTCTCTGATAGCATCATCAGATGATCTGCCAGATTTTTTTCTTTGTCAGTGGCATAGACTTATTAGCATCCTTTGGTTAAAGCACTACAGGATTTTCAACACAATATTCTGATAGCAACTATTTATCTGGTTTCTTGGAATTAAGATATTTTATAGATCAGAGAAGTTATCTGTGTACTGGAAAATCCAGATATATACAAATCTTTATGTACATTTCTCCTATGGTTATAGGATGTAGTAACATTCTAATTAATGAATTGATTGTCTGCCTTTATGGCTAACTTAGAAAACAAAATCAGGATGATCATAAAATCATAGAATTGTTGGAAGGCACCTCTAAGATCACCTAGTTCTAACCCCTTCTGGCTCTGCCATGAAGAATGCTGCAAAACACTGGATCAAGTCACTCAGAGCCCCATCCAACCTGGTACTGCCAGGGATGGGACACCAGAACTTTTCTGGGCAACCTGTGTCAGTGCCTCACCACCCTTACAGTAAAGAATTTCTTCCTCGTATCAAATCTAAATATTTACTGTTTTAGTTTAAAGATTTTATCTGTGTAAACAGTTGTTCTTTTTTAATAGGACCCCTTTAGGTAAGGAAGGTTGTAATAAGGTCTCCCTGGAACCTTCCCTTTTACCTGCTGAGCCAACTCCAATTCTGTCAGACTGTCTCTGTAGCAGAGGTGCTCCAGCCCTCTTTGTGGACTTCCTCTGGAGCCACATCAAGAAGTCTACATCTTGTGCTGAGGACCCCAGAGCTGGACACAGCATTATAGGTGGGGTCTCACAGGGACAGAATCTTCTCCCTTGACCTGCTGGTTGTGCTTCTTTTGATGCAGCCCAAGACATGTTTGGCCTTCTGGGCTATGAACACAGACCCTTGTCTCATGTCCAACTTCCTTCTCATCAATAAGAGCTCCCAAGTCCTTCTCAGCAGGGCTGCTCTCAGTGTCTTCTTCTCCCATTCTGTACTCATCTGGCATTCCCTCAACCCATGAGGCAGAGCCTTGCACTTGCCCTTCTTGAACTTCACAAGATGTAGACACAGCTCGCAAGCTTGTCCAGGTCCCCATTTTCTTGTGTCAGCCGCATCACTCAACGTTGTGTCATTTGTAAACTTGATGAATGTGCACTTGATCTCACTGTCTGTGTAATTGATAAGTGTATTAAAGAGCACCAATCCATGACAGAGACCTGATGGACACCACTCATCACCATGAGGGACGTCTCTCATCACCAGCCTCCACTGGGACACGGAGCCATTGACCGCAACCTCTGCTGCTCTGTTCAATACATGCTTCCTGTTTAAATCACCAAGGAAAAGACTGTGTTAAGTACCACGGGTATCATGGGTGATCCAACCATGGCAAGATTTTTCTCCTAAAGGATGTATAAATAAATGCAGAAGCAGGCTGGGGTCAGAAGATGTACAGTCCTTTAAACAAAAACTTTTTAAAATTAAATATTTTAACAGGTCACCAAGGTTCCTTACTAAAGTAATATCTGCTGATCTGATTTTATCTACAGCCTGACTCCACAGGCAGAGCACTTGTATCATAATGCATTGGTACACAGACTTCCCAAAGTAACAGTTCCTTTCACTAAAAGCAAAACAAGCACTATTTGCCTTGAAAAATGTGGCAGTTCACTTTATCCAGGAAAACTAGTACTCAAGACAGTATTTCCAAACCAGGATGTTTTTGCCTTTAAATTTCTGTGAAGAATATCAACAAACTAAATTAGGAAAATTGAAATTTTTTTAAAGTCTTCAAAAGGAAGAGATAGCTGTGATAAATTAAATGTAAATAGCAGAAGCAAGGGCTGCCAACAATATGATCCATGTGCAAGCAATGACTCTGCAAGCAGTGCATGAATGGTTTTTAGCGATTCAGAAAAGAAAAAAGCTAAATCTACTTCCCCAAAGGCTCATTACAATACATCTGTGCTCAGGGCAGTTCAGTAATTATGTGATAGGAATAACTTCTGTGATTATAATACATAATGGCCACCTACAAACTTTTGGCACTAGAGTAGTAGGAAAAGCACAGCCAAGGGGAAGAAACTGGCTCTATTGAAGAAAGGAAAATCTTTAGGTAATAAAATTTTACAGGCCAGTAATCACTAGTATAAGAAAACTAACTAGTGAGTTTGCTTTATTTTATTTTCTAACATAATCAGCAATTAAAGTTCTGTTTTAATCTTATTTTCTCTTCCTTATCCCTACCCCCCCCCATTTTTCATATCAGAATACAGCATCTCAGTCCCAATAATGTTCTGCATTTCTTACAGAATACATGGAAGATTATGTAATTTATTAAAAAACCTGTGCAAATTGTATTCAGTAACTACATTTACAATTGCTTTAAAGAGAACTGCAAAATTAGCTTGAACAGCATAGATGATTTCCATTTTATCTTAGTTTTCTTAGTTTTCTTCCTTGCACTTCTCATTTGGTTTAGTAATTCAAGAGAGGAGGCAAACACAAATTGTTCCTAACCAGTTCATCAATTCTGTCCCTGCTACTAATCACTCAATTACTGCATTTTGCAAGAATTACTTTCTCGTTTCAGGTCCATTGCTACCTCAGATTCTTACAGATTTCAGGGTTAGCAAGAAAGACTTCTGCTAACAAGTGCTCTCTTTGCTGTAACTGTCATGATAGAACGTAGGTACCTTCAGAAGTAATTCAGCTTTTATATTTGTGTACTACCCTATTTATTTCTGTGTAATACCCCAAGGAAAGATTTTTATATCTGAGTATTCTCTGACAACAGAAAGACATACTGTATAGTGACAGCCAAACAAACAGATATCAGACTAACCATCATCTTTTTACTTTTAAAAATCACTGTCAGAGAGATCTGTTTTGCTACTGTATTGTTCAAAACTGTTGAAGGTTGATTTTCTACTCTAGAGAACCTCACTCAACATGTCTTTCAGATTAGACAGAGCCCTCTGACCACCTGGGGGAAAGATGGAGCCTGAACAATATACCCGTCACTGCTGTGCCTCAAAAGGGAAGAGTCCTTCCAGAGAGTACTTTGTTAGTCTTTGCAGAAGACTACAGTTGTCTTCTGCAGGTTTTATGTTCAAGGAATAAAGTAATCTCAGAAGCTGTGATACTGTGTTAATGGTATCATATTTTATACTGCTTCTTACCTAAACTTATTGCTTTGAATTTAGGACAACATAAAGTAAAGCCAATTAAAGATAATGCACTTTTTATTATTATTACTTCAATAGCATTTGAAGACCTTTGCCAAGACTTTGTGATATGCTATACAAATGTAGAAAGTTGGTTTGTGCCCTAAAGAACTCACATTCTATAAAAAAATCCCATGGCTAGTAAGTCTTATTAATCTTACTTTACAGCTGAAGAAGCTCATATTGAAGTAAATAAACTCCCAAAGTCACACGAAAAATTCTGAAACAAGCAGGAATAAGATGTAGATCTGCATCTGAAAAAGCCCCTTAAAGAATTTGTTCTTTAGTCAATCTTCAAGGAAGCCTGTTGACATCATTTGTTTCTACAAAACAAATTGTTTTGTGATTAAATATTTGGATATAAGACTTAAAGTAGAATGGAAACTTACACTGGAATATGGTGACAGCTATTAACTGACAGGACAACTCTTTTACTCTTTTGTTCCTTTCTGGATAGAGTAATTGAATAGTGAAATTGACACTGATGTCTACAACATCCTCCCATACTGTTCATTCTGTTGCAAGTCCAGCTGAGTTCTCCAGCCCTGACCTGACCCACAAATCAACCTCCAAATCGGAGGACATACTTAAACATCAACAGCACATGTTAGTCCTCATCAAGTCTTGTACTATTTACCCTTGTGAAAACCTTAGCTTTTTATTACAACATATTTGAGGCAAAGTGCAACTACAAAGCAAACACAGCAACAAGACAAACTGTGGATTGTGTTCAGAAGCTTGTGGTCTAGCTGATTTTCTCTCTTGAAATATTCAACTCTATGCAAACTAAATATTGAATAAAAGCATGTATTTACATAAATGTACACATCACAGTCTTAAGAAACACAGAGCTTGTATTGCAGTAATTAACAACAAGTACAGTGCACCTCAGTTAAAAGCAGTGGAGTACATGGAAGCTAAGTGTGAGTGCAATTAAGTTTGGGAATATAAAGTTCCATGTCCTCACAGAGTTTCTTCATCTGACTTCCATCAGTTTCATTGGGGTTTAGGTGTAATTGTCTTCTCCTAAAGCAGACTACACGGTGTAGGAGTCTGAAAGACAAACTTGTTTAATCAAAACAGCAAAATGCTGGTTTGCATCAAAGACCGTCTCAGTGAGAAGAGAATGAAGTACACAGTTAAGTAATTTCCTACATAAAATAGTAGTTAATTGTGTCATTCATTTTAAAGGGGTTTGGATGTCTGACTAAAAAATAGTACGTGCTTGAAAAAATAATTTTCTGAGTTACACTAACAGAAAATATCATTGGATGGGTTTCTTTCCAGTAAGCAGATGTAGATCCATTTAACTTTCAGTTTAAGAGATGAAATCAAGTGTGTAATTTTCTTATTAACTGTAGTGATATGCTAATATTGAAATTTTTAGGAGAAAATTTATCTGAATACCTTCAAAAAACCCCCTGAAAGATCAAAATTCACTCTTGCATTTTGTTATTAATTAATCATAAAGCTCTCAAAGTACTAGTAAAGAGTCATAAAATAAATTAATAAAATACTTAACGTAGTATGTGATATATTTGATGATATAGAACACTGTAGCTAATATAGAATCTGTTCTTTGTTTTGAGTCCTCTCAGGAAGAGGGTCAAGAGGAGACAAATCAATACTTTAATAAAATATATTCCATTTTTATTGAACCTATTTATTTTACTGTTCTTCTATAATTGCTACCAAGAATGATGAAGACTTGCTGGTTTTGGCTGGGATACAATTAATTTTCTTCACAGTAGTTCATTTGGGAATGTGTTTTGGATTTGTGCTGGAAACAGGTTTGATACCATAGGGATGTTTTTGATAAAAAGGCCTTTGCTGCTCCTCACCCCACCAGGGAGGGGATGGGGGGTGCACAAGGAGTTGGGAGGGGACACAACCAGGACAGCTGACCCCAAATGGCCCAAAGGGTATCCCCCACCATAAATCGTCATGCTCAGTATATAAAGTTGGGGAAAGGTTGGTGGCTGGCCATCAGTCAGTCGATGGTGAACAGCTCTTCATTTACTTCACTTGTCTTTCTGGGGTTTTATTTCTCTCTGTCATTTTCTTTTAAATTAAATTACTATTATTATTACTACTATTATTATTATCATCATAATAATTGCATTATCATTATTATAATTATTATAATTATCATAATTATATTCTATATCAGTTATTAAGCTGGTCTTGTCTCAAATAACAAATTTTCACCCTTTCATTCTTCTGATACTCTCTGCAGAACCCACTGTGGAGGAGTGAGAGAGTGATCACGTGGGGCTTGTTAGCTGGCTGGGGTTAAACAACGACACAACATCAAGAATTTTAAAAAGAAAATGTATTATATATATAAAAAAAAAAGAATGGTTGCTTTACAAAAAAAGACCCATCTATAACCAGAGTAAACTCATTAAAGTGGTACTAAAGTGGTTCAGGATTATAACCTTTTTTGCTTATAATTCTGGCGGTGTTTCCTTCTATTTATTATTGTAGTTTTAATAGGTAAGATCCTATACATAATGTTGAATACAAAAGAAATGTGGGAATTAAAATCTGTCTTGGTTGATTTTCTCAAAAGTTAAATTTTCTTGAAGTTAAGTTTCCAAGGCTGGTACACCTGAGCCATGCAACCAGTTAAATATTTTATATTGTATAATATGATGCAAATACGGAATGAAAAACAAATCTCCCTAACAAAGGGGCTTTTAGCAACCATGCAAGTGAAAGTAAGGTGGGAATAATAAGTTCAAAATCTTGAGAAAAAAGAAAATGTTGGGTACATTCTTCCTGTAGATGCTTCCAACATGTTTCACCACAACAGAAAGGCTTGAAATTAAAATAAACAAATAAACTAAGCAAACACTAATTTTCAAACAAGGTCACAGTGGGAAAGCAATTACATTAAATAGTGACTGTGCTTTCCAAACAAAGCTATATAGGAATAATCAGTGTTTCCTGTGCCACTGATATGGACCACAGGCAGCAATCAGACCAAGCTAAAGAAGTGAGTTGCTAAAAATGCCTCATAGAGCAGGCTGTACCTCCCGCAGACCAATTGCTAGTAGAGAGTTTTGTCACTTATTAAAGGAGCTCAATCATTCTTTCAATTTAAAGGATTTTTGCCTTGAGTGTCATAGTCCATCCAATGAATTTGTAGGCACAATTTCTTTCTCTATGGTTAGATGTAAAGCAAGTTCCCTGTCGTGATACCATGAAAATAGAGAATGCGAAACAATATTCTTAGAGAGGAACAAAATTATAGAAGAAAACTTGTCTTTAAACATGCATAAACTCTGCAGATTTTATCTAGTAATTTAAAGAAAGTATTAAGAATCTGAGACCTATAATTTAATTTTAAAACACATTGCTTAGAAGCTGATAATGAGCAGTAGAATCTTTTTGACAATGAACTAAATACATATGAAACTGGCAAAACTCCATGATGTTGTTACTCCTTCTGTTATAGCACATTTTCTGATGTTTCTAATGTACTAATTGCGATTACTGACATTAATGGATTGTTTTGTTATAAACACATATAAATAAATGGTCATTGAAAGGGATTTGGGAGTTTATTCTCCCTCTCACACATATTTAATGTGCAGTCCAATCCTGGATAATCAGAGATTCAGAATCTAAGTAGGTATCCAGTAGACATATCCCTCAGATCGACTGACTAATCACTAGTTTAAAATTAACCTAATAACATGTGCATAAAATACACATTGGCTTCTTTTAGAGAAACTTAATTTCTTTGTATCTGCAGCTTTTTTTTTCTCAATTAAACATACAATACAGCAAAAAAAGTTAAAATCATAATCCTTTGTCAAGAACTGGATTTATAAATATGTGCAATTTGTATATACATATTTAACTGTCCCTCTATAAATGCTATGAGATTTCTGTTACCCTATTTGACACTGAAAAAGCATAAACCTTTTTCTAACCTTCTAGAACTTCCCTAATAGCTGAAGATCTACCAAAATTAACCAAACATATGCTCTATAAGCCAACATTTGAGTACAAATTAACAAAGATTGTTTTATATAGAAAGCTAAAAAGTAATATTTTGTGTATTTGTTGCATATTCAGATTTCTTTGGCATTTGTGTCATCATTGTTTAGTACACAGACATGCATCATATGTTTTACAAACTATAATGTAAATTAATTTTTCTGTGAAGTGCAAAAATTTAAAGCAGTAATTTTATGTCAGATATATATCTACATGCGTTTAATATTGAATAACTACAGAAGGTATCCCAGTTTTGGTACAGGAGTCTAAAAAGTTCAATATAATGTAAATGTATGTTTTCAATAAAGACATATAAGTTGAAACTAAACCTTCTTTTTAATAAATTACTTGACCCCTTCCCACATTGTGTTACCAATTTACACTCACCAATATTTTTAAGACTAAATTATTTACCTTAAGGTCTGTTCAAATGTAGACAGTGTTAGAAACAGCAAACATCATTAGATCTCCCTGGAATATAGTCAATCTGTATGATCCAGGTAACAAATATTTATTTCTTTTGTCCTATAAAGCTTTCAATTTTTTTTCAGTGAGAGAGAAGGGAAGCCTTGCAGTCCAGCAACAAATGTAAAGTGCCATATGTGATTCTGAAAGCTGAAAAACATAAATAATTTCCAGCCACAAAAGGTGGTCAAACTTGCAAGGACAGCTGGAAGGATTGTGCTCTGGATCAATGACCTCATGCTGAAATATCATAGTGTGGGCAAATCAAGGGTCTGCACTAAAGGAGTAGTGACTGCTTCATAGTATTTTTTAAACAGAATAGCACTATTCACTGACAATTAGTGCCTACAATCTGCTGCCTACTGCAGAATGTAAGTTGAGCATGCCTTTCACCTTGATTTTTAGTCATATGGAGGCTGACCTTTTCTTCAGCATTTTTAAAAAAAAAAAAAGGAGAACCTGAAGGAGGCCTAAAGAAAGCTGGAGAGGGATTTTTCACATGGACAGGTGGTTTTAGGACAAGGGAGGATGCTTTAAACTGAAAGAGAATAATAGGTTTAGATTAGATATTAGGAAGAAACTCTTTACTATGAGGGTGGTGAAGCACTGGAACAGAATATCCAGAGAGGTTGTGGCTGCTCAGTCCCTGGAATTCAAAGCCAGGTTGGATGGGACTTTGAGCAAATTGGTCTAATGGAAGGTATCCTTGCCCATGACAGGGGGAACTAGATGATGGTTAATATACCTTCCAACCTAAACTATTCTAAGATTATATTATGATTCTATGATTAATTTCTAACTCCATATATCTAAGATGCTTAGTTAGAACTAGCTTGTCTTCATAATATGCGCTAACAATTTAAATGGGTTGTCTTTAGTTTAAAGCATATCAAAATAGCCCACTTATTTTATCAAAACTTCTCAAAAAGTGTAGTAAGGTAATTTGAAACCTGGTTTAAGCATTTATAAATAGCCAGGTAGTTTCTCACTTGCCTTTTTTTTTTTTTACCCTAAAATGTTAATTAGAGTTATACATTCTGACATGTTTTTCATAATTCTGTATGTAGGAATCAACAGGACATTTACTTAAGAACAGAATACAGGAAAAAACCCACTTTTTTTAAAGTGTGTAATTCATAGCAACAACAGCTCTCAAAGATTAATGCAATTAAACCAGAATGTATTATTTATTATCTTTTTTTAAGTCTGTTCAATAGGTAGAAAGAGTTCAAGAGTTATTGAATAAAAAGTAAAAGGGAAGATTCAGCACCGATTTGAAAGCTGTAACATTGCATTTCCCAGTTGAAATATGGGAGGCATTAGGCTACAAACTGACAGCATTAGAATGAATTGTTGATATATTACAGAACTCACAAGAATTATGTGCTTTTCACTTATATTTAGTGTTAGTTGAAAAGGTCACAACTGCTGATGACAGTGTCCATAAGCTATGAATTATAGTCCAAAGTTTACTTGTTCATCCTTTCCTACATCTTCAGGATGGTATTCTCCACACAGTTGCAGGTAGCTTTATATATACATTTGCCATAAAATGTCAGGAGATACATGATCAGTTCAACAAGAGTCATAGATTGATGGCATTTTGCCAATACAAAGCAGACAAATGCTTCTCCTCTTGGCTGGTTTATATCCTAAAGCTTCTCAGTCTACTTGAGAAAAGCCAAGAGTTTTAGTTTCAGCTGTAGAAGTGCTTTCTAGAACAGATGGGCTAAAAGTAAGGATTCTTCAACATATTAAATCAATAATTAGTAAGTGATTTTACTCCTCTAAGAAAGTCATTCTGTACAGTGTCTTATCTTCTGTATACCAGGTGATTTGAAGTGGCTTTTTTGTTCTCACCAATGATTTGCAATTCAAATTCATTGAATCTGAATCCAATAACATTGGAATTTCAGACAAAATTTTGTTAGTCCATTCACACAGATTTTTGCCTTTGGTCCAGATGCTTAGTGAATGTAAATAGATATAGTTCAATCCCACCAAATAAAACTATGCTGATTTACATCAGCTAAATATTTGTCACTTAAGTTTAGCAAGTGACTTACCATGAAGTATTCTAAAACCGCGCAGGGTAGAATATTCAGACGTGATCCCAAAGGAACACTACACTTCAGTGGACCTTCAGAAGCTACTGCCTGGCCAGTGAGAGGCGATAGTAGACCCCCTTCACTTAGAGTCTTCTCATGTTGTAAAGTAAAATGCATTAATTTGATGGAAATTCACTGTGTTCCTTGCAACTGTAGTGCCTAGAAAAGTGGATGTTTTCTGTACTGCATCACAGCTAAGAGATGGCAATTTCTTTCAAGAAAGTAATTCATCATCTCTATTTGCATGAACAAACTTCACAGGTGTAAGCTCACAAATAAAAGGGTTATTGGAGTCAGACCACTGGAGCAATTACTATCCCATGTCCTTCTCACTATTCTCTAAGCAGGGGGTAATTCTCTGAATTAGGGACAGACAGACCATGAAGGAGGTTGATGGCACATTCCCAGAGTCTGGAGCATGGGATGAGTTGAAACCTGAACTGTCATAAAATTTAATGATAAAACATGCTAATTTGCACCATCCAGGTTGAGTACTCCTCCACTTTTAGGTCAACATTCTGCCTCCCCTTTCAGCAGAAAACCCCTCAGAGTCATGGAATCTCATGGATCTCCCTGGGAGTTTCTTTGTACAGAACCTGGGGACCAGGGTGGCAGGTGTCCCTGTTCTGTTAGTTGTTTGGTCTGGCTGCAAGCCAATGGCTTATGTTACCAAGCCACTTAGACAAGCATACTGAGATCATCTGTCAAATACCTCTGTAAAAGACTAGTTTTCACTTGATATATACTTTTCCAAAGAAAAACATTTACCTTGTTAGAAGAATGAGAGAGCTTTCCAAAGATCACTAATGTGAGTCTGAATTCTAAGGGGTCATTTTCATTTACATGGGTTGGCATCAAGCTTTATACTCAATTTCGGAACAAGTTAGCAATACTATTCTTTATCATTTTATAACCATCGGCTTCACAACATTTCATAAAATTGGAGGATTATTATGATCCTTGTTTTCCAGAAAGCTTGATTTAGTTACACAGAATCTACAGTCTTCTGTTCTGTGTCTTTCAAAGAAATGCATTAACCATGGTACTCAAAACTGAAAAAAACAAGAGTCCATTAAGAATTGCAGCACAGTGTAGGATTTCAAAGTAAAACATAATGACACTGCTTCAAGAATTCCTGAACTTGGTGATTTTTACTCAAATACAGTAAGTGCAAAATATTCCTAAAAAAAGAAGACATCTGCCTAGTGGATGAGGGAAAGGTTGTGTATGCAGAGTACCTGGACTTCAGTGAAGCCTTTCATACTGTCTCCCACTGCATTCTCCTGGGAAACATAGAAGCCCACGGCTTGGACAGGTGGATTCGTCACTGGGTTAAAACCTGGCTGGATGACTGGGCCAGAGAGTAGCAATGAATGGTGCCACATCCAGTTGTCAACCAATAACTAGTGGGGTTCCCCAGGGCTCAGTATTGGGGCCAGTTCCTATTAAATGTTTCTATTGATGATTTGGATGAGGGGATTGAGTGTACCTTCAGTAAATACACAAATAACGCCAAGCTGGATAGGACTGTTGATCTCCTAGAGGGCAGAAAGACTCTGCAGTGGACAGACTCCATCTGTGGGCTGCAGCTCAACAAAGACAAGTGCTAGGTCCTGCACTTCATCCACAGCAACTTCATTTAGCACTACAGGATGCAGGAAAAGTGTCTGGAAAATGGCCTAGCAGAAAAGGATCTGGGGGTGCTGTTTGATAGTGGCTGAAATTCAAGTATTGGAGAGTGCCCAGGTGGTCAAGAAGGCCAATGATATCCTGGCTTGTATCAGCAATAGTGTGGCCAGCAGGACCAGGGAAGTGATTGTCCCCCTGTACTCAGGTCTGGTGAGGCCACTCCTCAAGTTCTGTGTCCAGTTCTGGGCCTCTCATGACAAGAAAGACACTGAGGTGCTGAAGTGAGTCCAGAGAAGGGCAACAAAGATGGTGAAATACCCAGAGGGTAAGTCCTGTGCAAAACAGCGGAGGGAGCTAGGCTTATTTAGCTGGGAGAAAAGGACTCTCAGGGGTGCAGTCTAACCAGTCAAACTTTCCTATTCTCTTTCTCCTGTAATTTTTTATCTTCACTTTTCTTAGTAGAGATGCAGAGACATAATGTAGCAGATAATATTTCACTCCCCACTCCCACAATTTCATTTAGTTCAGATAATCCTACAAGTACACCCCTTTTACATATGAAGTACCCCGTGACACAGTTAAAGGGATTTTAAAAACATCCATCTATGCCTCCTTTAAAGGTTGTTGCTGCTCACTGTGAAAGAGTTTCAATGAAAGTGGGTTCTTAATGAATTCCCTCCATTTGAAATTGAATTCTCATGGTCAACATCAGCAATGAGTGTTACCATCTCAGTGAATGCTTAATGACTAAAGAATCATCGCTTGTCTATCACTGGATATACTAACACATTCCCATAAACCCCTCCTTGCTTTTGTGTTCTTCTATGACTGTTTTATTTCTTTTTTCCCTGTGCATTTGCCACTGATGAAACTTACACTGTGCAGTGTTCTGTCTCTGCTCTGTGTGTCTTTACAGTCTGGTTTCTGATGCTTTGAATGGAGCACTGCACAAAGTAATCCTGATGTTCATGTTCACCCTAACATTTTAGGTTTAATTCCTTTTGCAACATGTGAAATTGCGGGGTGAAAAGTGGGATTCTCAGCTTAATTACAAACAACAGCAATACTGACAGTCACAGTACATATATCTGGTAATTTCAATGTAGTCTATCACTGCAGGAAGAAATATGTTCCTCCTACTGTTATGAATGAATATAGTAAGAATAAGGAAAACTTATGTAAGTGAAACTGCTGCTCATACCTGTTATTTTCATATGGACAGTTATCAAAGTTGCATCACCTCTTGTGTCTGGCTGTCATCCTTATTCTCAAATGTAATTTTGTCACCTCAAATGTCTATTTATTAATGGTCAGTCATGTAAGATTTGACTACACCATGTTGCAGGACTCATGCAATGACTGGACCACTAAGTCTTAGTCTGAAGACATGTTATAAATAATAATTATGAGGAAGATAATTTTACAAAATGGGACTACATCTACAAAGTGCAGTGTGGGCTTGGTTAGAATTGAGAAAATAACTGGGATTTCAAGTGTCTGTTTTGTTTCAAATTATCCTTGAAATATTGCATCAACGGAGTTTTGTTGTCAGGATGTAAAGGAGCGCATTCGGGTGGTTTAGAAAAACCTTCAGCAGTCTTATAAACATAAAATTATAGTCCAAATACAAAACAGAACCAAAAAAAAGAGGATTAGAAACAGTATTTCACAGAGGAGAAAATGATAAAGTGGAGAGGGCAAATGTATTATTGCAATGCAAACCAAGTAGGTTGTTGTTCTTTACGTCCAGATGCACAGAAGCACAGGAGCAATAATGTGAAATCTTGCAGAGAGAAAGAAATGAAGGACCAAGTTCAACCACTGCATGAAGTACCCTATGGCCATTGATGGTTAGATGTTTGAGTTCAAGTTTGAGGTTTCTCAAGGACTCAACACAGAAAAAAACTTAGGTGAAAATAATTAAGTGTCTTCAGTCTATTTTATCATTTGCTCATTAGCTTCTCCTTTGATGCAGCTCCTATTCTTCCTTTATGGTAATAATTAAAGGGATGATAAGAGTAAATTAGAAAATAAAAACCAACTCCCTACTTAGGGAGTGAAAGAAAATTATCGAAATTGAAAATTTCGTAGGAGGCTTATTCTTATCCTGAAATAAAAAATGGGTCTGGCTTCACTGATGGTGTCAGCATAATCAATAAATAACATTTTATAGTGACACAACACCTTTCACTCAGGAATAAGAATTATGAGAGTCTAACTGAAGAACCAGGCCTGAAGTATCCTTTATGTCTGCTGACTGTTTACAGAGATGTATATCAGCCAGGAAAAGACTATTTTTGTTTCAGAACCATGATAAGATTTTTAAAAAAATTAAACCCAAATATTCTGTTTCTCTCTCTCTGTCTCTTCTCCCACTCTTCTCTCCTCCCTCCCGTCCTCAGAAGGGTGGAGACCATCCAGTCTAAATTATCATGGAAACAGTGGCACACACAAAAACATTTGGTGATATTTGCAGAAAATGCCTGTGACATTTTCAACTTGTTAAAATCAATGAAACAAGAAAAAACATTGCCAAACTGGGAGAAAATAAGGCTTTGAAGAACTGAACTTCTAAAATGTGATATAATGTCTCTATTTTTCTGTGACAATATGTTAAAAAGATAAAGCAATCTCCTTTGGGCTCTCACAAACAGTATGTAAATTATCAGGAATTTACTGAGCTGAAGAACAGGAAAGAGCTCACCCAATCTTTCATCCCATGATTCCCAAACTTTCAGTTTCCCTCAGTTATGCCTCTGAGTCCATCATGTTTTTGTCCAAAGTGTAATTCTATAAAGGTGCCAGTTTTATTTGAATTTAGCAGCAATGGAAAAAATTCAACATTTCTATTAGTATTTTGTTTCCAGTGTAAATTGTCATTACATTAAAAAAGTTATTCTTCAATTCTAATTTGAACATGTTACCTTTAAACCATTGTTTTTTTGGTTGATCAAAGGCCTTTGCAAGCCCTATGTATTCTTATTATGAGAAGATTTATTCATTCATTTTTATCAGTTACCTACAAGTTTCATTTTAATATAAGCGAACATATAAACGCTCTTCAAGAAATTGAGAGCTATGAAGGCTTTTGCATCCCTCCTCTTTCTCAGTTTCTAGTAATGTGCAGCTACCCAAATAATATCTTATTAGACAGAATGCCTTACTTGAAGGCAAAGTCAGTTCCTCAACCTTAGTGTTCTTTTGCTTGTGGTACTTTTTATCACATCAGTTCAACTGGAGAACATGCCGTGCTGCATATAAAACAGACCCTTGGACTGTTTTCAAAGTCACGATTTTCTGCATGTTGTCTCAGCTTCTATACATATACTACACAAACAATAGAAACTTCGCATGTATGTGAATAACTTTTTATTTTTTTTTCCCTAATTGCCTATTGACCAAACTTTACTTTGTCCTTGCAAGTCAGAAATTTCTTGTTTATAGTTCTGAAAAATCTTTGTGCCATACCATTCTTTTTTTCCTTCTGCAGTTTTGTATTATTGCCTACATAATTAAGGAAAATTATCAGGTATGGTATCAAATCCTATATAACATGTATTTGGTCACCACCAGTCCTTGCTGATTTCCCCCATGACACCCATCTGCCCTTCACAGTTTGCAAAAGTCTTGCTTTACTGTTTGTCACTGCAGGGGGTGATTAGCTTCATGTCAGTGAAGTATGCATCATATCGGAAAAAAGAGCTTGATGCAAAAAAAAATCCTTGAGAGATATCTCAAAAAGTTGTTTCAGCAGCATTTCGTAAGCAAAATGCTAAAAGCAAGGATAATGTAAATCTTTCATAAGCAGGGGAAAGAAGTCAAGAAACTAAACAGTCTAATGGAGATATTTCACATGCTTTCCAATTTCATGAATTTCACTATTCCAATTAACTCTTACAGGGATGTTCTAAATCTAGTCTAAAAAATTATGGCATTCATAATTTTCAGCATGAGTATATTTTCAGTCAGTTGTAGGGCCTGAAAATACATATTGGAAGTCAAATATATTTTTCCTCATTCCACAAAGAGTTAATTACAGTTTCCAACGTAACATACATTTTTTTGATGAATATTCTTAAGCTTTATCAATTTTTCAAACATTTCTGTGAAATATATTAAATGTTTCTCAGTGCTTGTCATTTTCCTTTTTTGCTAATTGTCATGATGGAACTGTATTTGTATTTTAAATTACCTCTGAAGGACTAAATTTTCACTCTCATCCCCTATCCATGTGTCAGATTGTCCAATGAAGCTTTTCTCAACAGGCCTGATACTGTGATGTTGATGACAATAGCAATATACCTTACAGCAGTATCAGAGCCTACATATACAAAGTAATGATTTTCAAGTGTTAAAAGAAAGTTATTTTAATCTGACACATTTTCTCTCCTCTTAGAGCCTTGCTTTCCCATTATTGCCTTTTCATTTGACAGAATTTTTCTGCAAGTGTTCTTCTGCAGTTACTGAGCAATTTTCCCATCAGTCCTTCTGTTACTACAACCAGAGCACCAAATTGGTTTATTATTCTCTGGACACTGGAATCACCCTCATCTTTGTCTCATAATTTCTGTTATTTAATACAAATTCTTTTATTGTTTCTTCTCTTCCCCACCCCCTTTTTTTATTATTTTTTTATTTATATTTAAATAATAGCTTGATACATAGGAGCTCAGTTGAATGCCTGGTATATAAGAAGCTGTAGATTTCATCTGTTACTTTTCTATCTAAGAGTATTGTTCATTGCTTTAATTGTGCTCCAGGCAAACCAGGACTCACACAAACATTGTTATACACTCTGACCAATAACTGGTTCGGGGGTTTTATTATTACTATAGGTTAACTTCTCCCAACCTCCAAGGATCATGCACTTCAGGATGAGTAATGCTTGTGAAGGAAAAACAACTCCACAACAAAGATATATGTTCACAGAATGATATACTAATGAACACTAATAAAATACCTCTCGGAAACAGGATGAACTTAAACAAATCTTCTACTTAAGAAAGGGACTCAATCCAGTCAGATAGATGATGACCAAGTTTCTAAGAGTGAAACAGATTCATAAAACCAAGCTGATTTCTCAAACCAAATGTCAGTGACTTGCCACTAGATGAACCTTGATTGCCTTTGAGCTGTGATGTAAGCCTTTGTAGTCACATTTGCATGTTAATAACATCAACAAAATGCCTGTACTTGTCACTATTTTCAGGTTTTTTTCAGCTTCACAGCGGGTGTGCAGTCACAGGTGCATCACAGCAGTCCAGGAACAGAGGTGATCTTCACCTCCTGCAAAAGTGCAGGGTCTGATACAGGAGGGATCTCTGCCCAGTCTGTATCTTTTGTGGGTACAGTATACTAGTGGGGGGTTTTGGGCCTTGCATGTTTTTCAGTTTCAAAATAACTTAGAGCAGTTTTCAGTATTTTCCTCCATACATTGAAAGCAATTAATTTCTAAACCTTGGAATAATTTTCAGCATGTCTAGCAAGGCAGCTTCATATTACAATAACTGTAAGAGCCTTTACAGAGTTGAGACACACCATCATTGCATGTTTTGAAACCCCACCAAAGGTACCTCTCTCTGTCTTTAGGAAAATAAATGCATTAATAAATTTAGTTTATGATATATATCCCTTTGTGTAGTTTCCCAAGCTTTGGGAAGCACTGAGTCAGACCTACACTACTACTACTATTACAATTGCTATAGAAATACATGGATGCAGAAAAAATTGAGCCATTACCATTTTAAAGCTGTATCAATGAATTTTGTAAATGTGAGAATGTGAGAAACAAAATCCCATAAGAAAGGGTATTGAAAGGCAGCACTCTTTGGGAATGAGAAAGATTACAAATGCTATTTTTCCTATTTTGATAAACTTTTACCTTATTGTTTCCTTTCCTTCCCCTCTTGGCACCCTGTTGTTGGAGGAGAAATCAGTAAGATAAAAGTTTATCATCAAGGTAACAGCAAACATAATTTGAATTCTCAGTCCACTTGCATGTTCAACACATGTTCCACTCATAAACCATTGTGTACTTGTCCTTGCACCAGAACAGAACTGGTTATGTTTTGCCTCAACTGTATCATCCTCCAGTAGGTATCAATTAACAAACATATTAATTCTTTTGATATGAAATGGATAGTGTGTAGCTCCACAGCTAATATATGTTCATCCTAAAACAATCTATAACTGCATTTAGGGGTTTATCTATTTTTTTTTTATGTGATAACTCAAATTTTAAGTAAAACTAATGTGGAGAGAAGCCAGGAGTTATTTTACTCAGACCAGATTTTTATATTTTCTTATATAATAATTTGTTGCTCTTTTGGAATAATTATGTTGTCATTCAAGGCTCAGGATTATCTGGTTTAAATAATAGCCTTAATCAACTATCCCATAACCAACAATTTTGAAACTGAATCCTTAGAAATTGAAGGTAGGGGAAACAAATATGTTGGTGTTGTTTTTTTTAGTGAGTTACTGCAAAATGTCCAGTTTTACGGAGGAGGACATGATGCACACTGCCCTGGAGAATTTGGATCACCTTTATCACACTGTGTGCAGATAACTTTTTCTAACAGTAAAAAGAAAGTCTTGAAAATGGGGAGAACAGGGAATAATGGGAGGATGTTATCTGACTGGGTTACTATGGTGGCTTTTGTGCATGTAGTACATACTCAACTTTTGCATGATGTGTTTACGAATAAAGGTCTTCATGTTTAAAAAAGAGACCAGTAACATCACATTATTGTATGGCAGGTGAAACTGTGACAATGGAGAGATTAGAGCTTTATCTATATTCACCCTGCAGCCAGTAGCAAAACCCAGGATCTGTTCTAAGGATTAGATACCTTATAGCATAACTTTGCTTGCTTAAAACAGAAAAAAATGTTGCTATTTTTGCAGACTTAAAAATGCCTTTTTGCTTCAGATATACTGACAGAAGCTGAGTTGAAACACACGAAGTCAATGGGGCTTTAACTCTGAAGATCATTGGATAAAGTTTTTTTTTTTCAATATCAGCAAAATGTGCAGGTCTTTTGCCAGGTTGCAGTCAAGACTTGCCTGTCAGATTGCCTTTTATGAAACAAGGACAGATGGTATTAGTATTTTTTTATGAAGGTTTAAATCGTAGCAAATTCAAATCCACTGATATAATCTGCAGGGTGGTATTCACATATTGTTAAAATTGATGCATTTGTGATAGATAGACTGGCAAAACTGTCACTGGCAAGGGAAGTGCAAGCTCTTAGTATTTTTTTCTGAGGTAATTCAAGGGGACTCTATCTAACTGCATTTAAATGGATGTTTTATTTACACTATAAAGTCAGAAAGGGCAAAAGTCAGTACTGATGTTTTGTCACTGTTACCAGTTTCTATCAGGAAGAATCACATTTCAGGTAGCTTCAGTGAAGTCAAGACAAAAATTAGACACCACAATACGTCACAGTTCAGATTAATGTTACTCCAGTATTCTTTTACAAATGGCAGTCAAGTGTTTTGAGGTGTAATTCTTGGTTTGCAACCAGAGGTAGAAAAAACAATATAAATATTATTCCTCTATGAAATTCTTCAAGATTGGTCTTTCAATCTTTCTATGCAACATAAAGGTGATACATGTCATTTTCCCGTTAGTTCCATTGAAGTAATTTCCCTAGTTATTTCAGCATGGACAGAAACAGCAAATTCCAAAATAATCTGCTCATTTTTTGGGTCTCGCATCACATTTACCCTCTTATGATAAATATTTAAATTACTTGCACTGTACATTTGGGAATGTGTTCATCTGGTAAAATTTTTCAGATTACATCATATTATTCTGCTCTTAGATGTTAAAGTTTCTTCAGTTTTACTAGAGGTAGTGTTTTTCTGAATGTCTTTCCTTCCTTCTCCTCAATAAGGAGAGAATCACCTTCTTTCCATACATCCTCCCTAATCCCACTTCATTCAGTTTTTCTTTACTTCTTACTTCCTAAACCTAGGCCTTTTGTTCATTTATTTATTTATTAAAATTCATATTTCTTGCTCAGTAGTTTGGAAAGAACTACTGAACAACATTTAGTTTTAATTTGTTAACCCAACTTCCATTGTTTTAAAGGCAGTCAAATAGAGAGAGAAAGTTGAACTGAATTCACTTGACTCACTCACCTCTGGACTGGGCTGCTTAAACAGCCTACATCCCCTGCCCACCTCTGCATCAAGCCTCCCAGGTTAGAAGTAATATTTCCGCACTAATGAGTCTTCTTTATACAGTATGGAAATCTAGAAAAGTCATAAGACTTGTGACTAGTTACTAACAGTGCTGAGAAGAGAGAGGTTCTCCATACCTCCTTTACCTCTGCCTTAATGGTCATACCTGGACCCCAGATCATGGGGTCAAGAAGCTATGACAATGCAGGTATAAACTCACCAGCAGTGGGGAAGGGTTAGGCTTCAGCTTCTTGCAGGGGCTCAACCCACATAAAACTGTTGGTTTGCACAGAGTTTATCTCAGAGTATTAAGAGATGTGTTTGACATTATTGTGAGGCCACTGTCCACAGCATCTGAAATGTTGTGGAGATCAGGGAGTGGTCCTGATGGCTAGAAGAAGGCAAATGTCACATTCATCTACAAGAAGACCCAAAGGAGGACTCTGGAAATTACAGGCTCATTAATTTTAATCCAGTCCCTGGGAAAGTAATGGAATGTGTCCTCCTAAAAACTACCACAAACAAAATTAAGCTAGTGACAGAGAAACACCAGCATGTATTTATCAACAGGTGTTGTATATCACCTTCTACAATAAAATAATGTCTTGCATTGATATAGGGAGACCAGTGGATGTTTTTTATCTGGACTCCAGCAAAGTGTCTGATGCACTTTCCTACAGTCTTTGCTGGACAAATGGACAAATTACAGATTAGTTGTTTGCAAGATGGGTGGTAAATTCATAAATGTTCCTTCACCAAGTTTGCTGAAGACACTAAAGTTATTGTTGGGTTGGACACATCAGAAAAATGAGTCATCGTATGGACAGACCTCAACAATCGGGAAGAGTGGGCTAATAATAACCACGTGAAGGTTGGCAAAGACAAGTGAAGAATCCCACACCTGGGAAAAAGTAGCTAAAGAGCCTGCCACAGACTAGGAGCTGTGTGGCTGGAGACTAGTATGAGATGTGGATGTTCTGGTGGACAGTAGGCTGAACATTAGCTAGCAGTGTGCCATTGTAACAGCAAAGGCAAGTCATGCCCCATGCTGCATCCAAAGGGACATTGCTAGCAGAAATAGAGATGCATTCATCCCATTCTACTCAGTGCTTGTCAGGTTTTATCTGGAGTACTGTGTCCAGTTCTTGCCCTCATAATTCAGAAAAGACACAGATAGATTGTGGGTCCAAGGGAGGGCCACAATAATAAAAAGGATGTAAAGTTGGAATTATAAGAAAAGGCTGAGGGATGTGGATCTTTTCTCCCTGGAGAATGAAAAGCTCTCAGGGAACCTCCACATAGTATTCTAGTACTTAAGCAGCAGCTACAAAAACCACAAGCGTTCACAAGGAGTCATATGAAGAAGACAAGGGATGACACAGCTTTCCCTGGGAGAGATTTCAACTCATCATAAGAAAGAATTTTTTTACAGTGAGAACAATCATTCATTGAAACAACCTTACCAGGCATGTGGTAGATTCTCCATTACTGGAGCCCTTCAAGATGCAAATGGAAAGTGTGCTGGATAATATCATCCAGTCTTCCTTCCCATGAAGGGTTTGATCAGATGACCTTTGAAATCACTTCCAACCTGGCCTGTTTATGATTCTACGATAGTATGACTTTTACCTGTTCCTTAGCTAGAAACTGCATATTCTGCACATTAACTGCTTAAGAAGAATCAATAAATGAGTGCAGCAAAAGCACAGTTGAATTCTAAGAACAGGAATTGGGAAGTGGAAAGTAATGACTGTGGACTCTGTCTTGCACCAATGCTCTTTAGTACCTTTATCAGTGACACAGTGAAATCAAATGCACCCTTAGCAAATTTTCAAAGGACATGAGGTTGAGTGGTGCAGTTGACACAACTGAAGGAAGGAATGCCATCCATGGGGACCTTGGCAAGCTTGAGAAATGGGTCCACAAGAACTTCATGAAATTCAACAATGCCAAGAGCAAGATACTCCACATGGGTTGGGATAATTCCAGACATGAGTACATTCTGGGAGAAGTCATTGAGAGAAGTCTTGCTGAGAAGGACTTGAGGGTTCTCATGTATGAAAAGATGAACATGAGCCAGCACTGTGTTCTCACAGACTAGAAAGGCAAGTGTATCCTGGGCTGCATCAAAAGCAATGTGGCCATCAGCTTGGGAGTGGTGATTCTGCCTGTCTAGTCTGCTCTCATTACACTATACCTGGAGTACTGAATCCAGATCTGGGGTTCTTAGCATGGAAAGGACATGGACCGGTTCAAAAAGACCCAGAGGAAGGCCACAAAGATGACCAGAGGGATGCAACACCTTTCCTATGAAAACAGGATGAGATAGTTGTTGGGTTGTTCAGCCTGGAGAAGGCTCCAGGCAGACATCATTGTGGACTTTCAATACTTAAATGGAGCTTATAAAAAAGATGGAAAGTGACTTTTTACATGGGCAGATAGTGATAGAACAAGGGGTAACAATTTTAAAGTAAAAGGTTTAGATTAGATGATAAGAAGAAATTTGTTTGTTGTGAGGGTGGTGAGGCACTGGAACAAGTTGCCCAGAGAAGTTGTGGAGGCTTCATTCCTGGAAGAGCTCAAGGCTGGGTTGGATGGGGAAGCTGCAGGGATTTTCAGACTAGGTGATCTTTAAGATCCTTTCCAACTCAAGTTGTTATGATTCTATGACACTGTATAAATTCTTATACATTTGTGTGAGCATATGACCACAGACATTAAAACAGGATTCCAGAACTAGAGCTGTGGTCAGAGGTGAATAATGCTTTCTTAAAGCAACATAACCTGGAACATCTTGGTGCTATATGTTAATTCCAGGAAGTAGAAATATCCCAAACAAAAAGAACAGTAATAAAACAAACATCAAACCCTGAAAACAGTGAAGAAACCCCACCAATTAAGAATGTAGGCTCTGAAATTCATTCATGTCTAGGCTATATGCACAAGGCAGATGGTCATACTGAGTGTAACTACTTACTAATAGTCTGTAAAAAAAAAACTGGAAAGGTCAAGCTGAGGGTCTCACTTCCCATCTCACTTTTAAAATAGAGTTTCCTATCAAACTCATCTTTCCTTTTTTTTTTTTTTAATCTATCACCTGGATTTAAACGCATGAATGGTTTGAAGCTTTTCATTGAGTACCTTACACTACTTGAATTGCTTCTTAATTTATTTCACAGTTAAAATGTAATTGTTAAGGTCACATTTTCATATCACATATTTAATTTTATAATTTTTTTTTGCTATTTCACTGAACTTAATCCCATAGAATAAAAAATTTTTGTTCTGATGGTGTACAGAGAACTAAGAAATTCTTCTGAAAGAAATACCTGGTTGTGGTGGGGGAAAACAGTTTTCCCCCTGAAGTTGAGAAAATGGTAAACCCCCAGGGGGTGGTGATCTTTAGAATTAATCCAATGAGCGCTCTGACAAAATGTA
>JAWWLV010000100.1:25217522-25235216 GCA_035041135.1 Platyrinchus mystaceus | reverse complement strand
ACATTGGCCTTTTCAGCCATCAGCGCGCTTGTAGCAAGCGTGGGTAGAGCCCTTCCCAAATCTTCGTTCACGAAGCCCAGCCATGATGACCAAGGACTGAAGGTTCAAATTCATTGTGGCACAAAAAGTGGATGGAACAGTAAAAGGAATATTATTATTACATATTGTCAAAAAACATACTGTAAAAGCAACAACAGATAAGGTCAGAATGTAAAGACATATATGTGGGCTCTGATTATGTCACAGAATATTGGCTTGCAGCTATGAGGTCTTTGTTACTTCTGACTTACAATTTGTATAAAAATAATGATGAAAAGAAAAAGATTCCTCTAAATGCTATAGTGATTTCCTGTATGCAACCAAATAAACAACCACACAAAAAAACAAAATAGAAAATAATTTTTCTAGATGACAGTCCTGAAGCTGTAGAGAAAATTAAAACAATAAATTCAATTCTTAATAGGAATTTCACATTTTATTAACTCTTCAAGTGTTATCTGGATTGTCAAGGATAGCAGCAACAAAAATATATCTAGCTGTGGATTAGGAGTGATGGATTTTATATAGAGGAGCCTTTTTTATATAAGGCTTTTTTATATATGAATCATAAACTGCCTCAAGCACTGTGGTTGGGACTCATCAGTTGTTCAACTGATAAGAAAGTGCTTCATTACAGACCCATCTAATTTGTTATGTGTTCAAATGGATTTTTACAGTTGCACCTCATGAATGTTTCCCACAGTGTGGAAACCTTACCGAGATGTTTTTGCCTTTGGCTGCTTTCCTGCCTGTGTTCCCCTCATTGTTCTGATACATCTGTTTGAGGTACCATGCTGTGCTCTTTAGATACATGAAACTCAACTTCAAGTGTAGATCTTCCTGGCAATAGAACTAGTACAATGGAGTTCATGCGCTGAATTTCCTTGGAGTTTTTAAAGTAAGATGTAAAAATGAGGACTCCAGTTCTGTTTTTCCCCTTGATAAAAAAATAGCAAGAAAATATCAGAGAAGGAGGAGCAGGAGCATGAAAGAGTCATATAAATTTAATTGACTGTATTGGTCTGCAAGTCAGCTTTGATTAATAGGATCTTCCATGCTGGAATACATGAATCTCTTTACTCTTGATAAAGAATAAAATTCACCAGAAAACCAACCAGTTGTATTCTACCTCTTTGTTGAACAGTACAGAAACTTATAGTCTTTAAAAGTATTGATGCCCTTGTGCTCTATATGGGGCTCTTACACTTGGACATAATGGTAGGGAAAGACTGATTGTAAGAAAGAAAAGAAAAGGCAGTCAAGGATAAGTTACAGCTGGTTCTACTTGCAGTTAACAGTCTTACATTCCTAAGTGCCAAAACTTACTTGAGGTTTTAGGATTCATCTGAAAAGGAGGATACAGTGAAAAATATGTTTGCTTTTATCTGTTAATACAGAAAACTACATACCCTGTCAGATTTTGGTTTATGATTTAAGAATATTTAATGAATCCATAAAAACATATTCAGAAAAAGAGCCTTTCTTTTTTTTTTTTTAAGTAGTGTTCTCATAAAAGTTTACTCAAACGCATCTTTCTATTAGCTATATTACTCCTGTGCTTCCTGATGTATTTTACATTATAAAGACAAGAATTTTCTCCTAGAAAGTGCTACTCTTGGAATTAAATAAGATAACACATAGCTTTATGTTTGTGTTCAGATCCCAGGTCATAAAACACAACGGATAGGAGACTCTAATATATAGTACAAAATTAAAGACAATAAGCAAGCCTTTTAGTAGCAGTAGCTAACTAGTAGCTAGCTCTAGTAGTCTTGGAAATTCTCTCACTGCATCCGACTCTGCAATGTATAACTATTTATATGGTTGCTTTTTCTATAAGTGTTAAATTTCTAAATATATATCTGTGAAAATATCATGTAAAGGCATTTTGACTTATAAAATGGAAAAAATACTTGTTTTAAACTGGTTTTGTTGCTTTCTTTAGCTGTTGCAGTGGACACATGCCTTTGTGTGAACAGTCATGGCTGAGGTCCAGTTTGCCTACCTCTAAGCAGCACACAGAAAGTCTTTTAATGTGTAAGTCCTTTATTCAATTTTAGTCTGTAGCTGATCCTGCAGAGGAAAGTGCAGCAGTTGTGATAGTTCAGAATTCATTTGCTTGCTGGGAAAGGCAATGCTTCCTCCCTTTTATGACTTGGAAGTTATGTTTGGAAAAAAAATCTAAACATTTTACATATTTTTTTGTTTTAAATTTGAAAAGCTGGGTGAAAATGCAGACTATATTTTTTAAGATCTCAGCATTTTTTTTTTCAATATTAGCACTTCCATACCTTAGACTGACAACCTTTCCTGTGTACTGACAAAACACCATGTTAGCTAGAAGGAACCCCAGGTACCTTGCATGTGTGGGCAAACTTTCTGAAGTACCTATTTGTGGAAAAGCTGCTGTAAGTTTTTTTATATCTTTCTAAGCAACAAGAATACTCTTGGATCAGAACAGTGTAAAGCAACTTCAGGTGTACCATACATCTGAAACCTGTCACAACATCTTGTCTATCTTAATAAAAGTTAATAATGCTCTAGTAGTATTAGCAGCAGGCATGTTTTTTAATGTAAAGACTAAATATTTGTTATTGTTCATTTCACCAGCACTGAGGTACTGGCAAAAATCAAAATCAGCTCAAAATGATAAGATTCATAGAAGACTGCCACAGCATCATGCATATGAAAAGAAATTTGCCATCAGAAAGTTGTAGCTTTGATTTCAAAGCTGACAGCTTATGTTAACCAGATTGAATCATACTGATAATCAAATAAGCATGATGAACAAGACCTGTACCAAAACTCTTAATTTTTTCTTCACACTTTGGAAAACCTCTATGCAGCAATCTTCATCGCTAGGTGTTTTACAAAACAATTTCGTGTGAGCTTTCCTCTTTAATGTATTTATGAATGAGTTTTCACCATGACTGAGTATTAGTTCTTCTGTATCATTTTGTCATTGCACTTCACCTGACTTGCCACACTGTATATGCACTTGTGATGGCAAAGAAAGACAGTTGGGTCTTCCTATTTGTGTCCATTCCCTGCCCCCACTTCCACTGTCTCTGATGGACAATGTGGTTTATCCTAAGAAAGAACACCAGGTGGGCATTGCAGAAGCAACTGTCTGGATGCTCATACAATTACTGCATTCCAGAGAGAGGGAAGCTGAATTTTTGGTTGACTTTGATGCACATCAGCCTACAAAGGGATATAAAATGCTGCTGGAGATTGACCCAACTGGGAAAACCCATCTCCCAGAGTTTGCAGATAGTTTCTGAGTGGATCTGCACCCTGACAGGGACACTTGCAGGGTACATCCAGCCCAAAGACAGAGAACTCTCACTTTTGAATGGATGAGTAAAAGGCAAATATGGAAATAAAATGCTGAAGTAGCCCCACAAGTGTTTTTTGTTGTTGCTTCTTTTTCTTCCTTTGTAATTACGAACTCTACAAGGCCAAAGACTGTAAACCTGTATTGTATGTTTCTAGATAAATCTGCTTATATTATAACCTTTTAGGCACAGATTGTTGACCAAATCTGAGACTAAGTAGACCCAGCCACAACTAGACTTCTGAGAAATTTAGACAGCAAGAGGGTCTCACTGAAGTCTGTGACTCAACAGGAGGGACCATGAACTGATTGTATGATAACAAGTTGTAATGATAAACTTACTATTTAAATACTGAATTGATAATATTAAGATACCTTATTAGCAATAAATCTAATCATAGTCATCCACATAGTCAGTTTCTTTTACTTTCTGCAGCTGGCCAAGAACCTTCCCTTGACTACCATGCTACAGCACTACAGTACTCTATGTATCACTGTTTGGTGAACCTATCAAATAGTTAAAGAACTAGAGAACCATAAAAAACTTCTTTTCAAATTATTCAAAAGCTTTCAAAAGTATTTAGGCTAGGAGGAGTGGAATGACAGAATAATTTCCAAGAATGAAAAGAAAATAAGCCAAGATAATAGTATTTTGTCTTGGCTAACAAAGTAATATTATTTGTTTTGTGGATGCTTTCATTTTCAGATTAAGCAACTGCATAAAATGAATCAACACTGGAAGATGTCAGTCTTGGTTTTTAGCAGGAAAAATTGGTAAGTTTGCAGGGTTTTCTAAATGAGCTTAGGCATGTTACTCATGGGTGTCTGAATTTCTTTCCAACTCAATTAAAAAATTATCTCCTTTTCCAGAATTCATTCACGTGATGAGTGAAAAATTGTAATGCTATACTAGTCCAAACAAAGTGGAATAAGATGGATGTGAGGAAAAAAATAGAGTAGGGTTAGATTGTAGGAAAAAACCTTGAAAGGAGCAAATAGATGGGCAATATGGCCAGTCATAATTCTCAAGTATGTTCACATGCACATTTATACTAGTACTAGATGGCACCGACCTACCTGAAAAGGCTTCACTCTTTTTAAATAGGCAGAGGAACAACACTTCCTATTTTTCATTTTTCACATTTAAAAACTAATCTTACTATTCATGTTCTCCAAATGAAGGGTAGGATTTACAATCTAAGAGAAAGTGGAGAGATGAGAGAAAAAAATGTGAAGTAATAGATTCTACCAATCTAAATGAACTCTTAAAGTTTTAAAGATCTGTGTCAGAATAGCTAGCTCATGATAGCTAAAATGCCTTCGTCTATATAAGTGACACTATAGTTTTTAATATTATTTGAGAATCCTCTCCATAAATTACTTTCAGAACTTTGTCTTTGCACATATCTTTGTAAAAGAGAATCTATCTGTGGAGAATTGACCTTGGCTGGATGCTAGGTGCCCACCAAAACCTCTCTATCATTTCTCTCCTCATCTGTACAGGGGAGGGGAAATATAAGAACAGGTTAAGATAAAAACAGGAAGAAAGAATCACACAGCAATTACTGCCAAGGGTAAAACAGACTCCACACAGAGAACTTAATTGAATTTATTATCAATCAAATCAGAACAGGATAAACAGAAATAAACCCAAATCTCAAAAACTCCTTCCCCCACCCTTCCTTTCTTCCCAGACTCAACTTCCTTCACCATTTTCTTTTCCTCCTTCCCTGCAGTGAAGCAGGAAGATGGGGAATGGGGTATGCAGTCTATACCACTCCTTCCTCCACCAGGCGGAGACCCCGCAAACATTTCCTCTACTTTCAGCATGGGGTCCTTCCCACAGACTGCAGTTCTTCATGAACTGCTCCAGCATGGGTCCCCAGTGAGCTCACAAGTCCTGTCAGAAAACCTGTTCCAGTACAGACTCTTCTCTCCACATGGCCACAGGTCCTCCCAGGAGCCTGCTCAGTATGTGGTTCCCACAGGTTCATAGTTGTGTGCATTCATTCACTTACTGCAGCATGGAGAGCTCTGTGGGCTACAGGTAGATCTCTGCTCCACCACAGACCTCCATGAGCTGCAGGGGCACAGCCTGCCTCACCAAGGTCTTCACCATAGGCTGAAGAGGAATCTCTGTTCTGGTGCCTGAAGCACCTCTTCCTCCTCCTTCTTCACTGGTGTTAGTGTCTGCAGGGCTGCTGCCCTCACATATCCTCACTCCTCTCTTCCCTGGCTGCAAGAGACCTTGGGTAGTAACTTTTTTCCCTTAACCTATTATCCCAAAGGTGCTGCCATGATCTCTGATGGACTCAACCTAGGCCAGAGGCAAGTCTGGCTTGGAGCCTGCTGGCACTGGCTCTCTTGGATGTAGGGTAACCTTCTGGCAACTTCTCACAGAAATCACTCCCATAGTCCGCCACTACCAAAACCTTGCAATGCAGATCCAACATGGTGTAATTTCTCCACAGGTGAGGTATTATAGATTCAGGCTATGACAACAAAAACTTTCTCCTGTCTGAAAACAGATTTTCCCTTCACATTTGCCCAAGGTGCTCCTTAGTCCCTGAGGCTTTTGCATGATTAGTGGAAGAAGCTGATGCAGCTGATTTTAACAGAGCCATTGAGGCAAAAGAAAAAATTAATGGAGATCAAACGAAACCACAGGCTGATATGGCAGATAGATGCTTATTGACACACTTATAACTTCTTAAGCGAAGCAGGTTAACCCTACATTATTGTGTTACATGACTGAAAACAAACTGAATAATGAGCTGAATAATCTAACCCACCTCCAGGAATGTTTTATTTTATCTCCTGAGACTCATTCTCCATGCAAAGAATGTGCAACACTGAAGAAGAAATTAAGTTAACAAATGCAGTTAGTGTCTCTTGTTGCTTAGAAGATCCCTCTAAGGCAAAATGCTGGTCCTTTTATACTTGGCAGGGATTTTGCTATTGACTTCAATGAGTCCCAGGTTTACATGTAATTTAGCCAAACAGAACTTTATTATATACATTTCCCTGAAGGCACCATTGACATTTTTGAAACTTCTGTGAGTTAATTTAATTTATATACCTATAACAATTGTTTACAGAAAAAAAAACAAAACAACCAAACAGCCCACAAATCTAATCTACTTTGTCCTTGTAAATACAGTCTTCTGCTACACAAAAATTTCAATTACATTACTAATACAGTGTATTTCATTTGACATTACTGGGACTTTCCATGCTCTCAAAACAGTGGCTGCTTAAACATTAAACTTCTGTTCTTAAAAGGAAACTTGATGGATAGGTGTTAATTTGCTTCCCACAGGGTTATTTTTGTGAAGTATCCAGTTGCAAACTGCTGATGAGACATTTGGTGCTGACCTTCTTGTACTTCTCTAGGTTTTCAAAACTTCCTTTTTTTTTTTTTTTTTTAAACTGACAGCTGCCTCACTACAACCTCCTTTCAGGCAGTTATAGAGAGAGAGAAGGTCTTCCCTGAGCCATCTTTTCTCCAGCCTAAACAACACCAGTTTCCTCAGCCGCTTCCCACAGGACTTATCTCTATACCCTCCACCACCTTCATTGTCCTTCTCTGGACATGCTCCAGCACCTCAATGTCTTTCTTGTAGTGAGGAAATCAAAACTGGATGCAGTGAGATTGTGCCTCTTCAGTGCCAAGTATAGGAGGACTAACAGTGCCCTGGTCCTGCTGGCCTCACTGTTGGTGCTACAGGCCAATATGCCACTGACCTTCTTGGCCGACTGGGCACACTGCTGGCTCATGTTCAGCCAGATGTTGACCAGCAGTTCCAGGTCCTTTTCTGAGGAGCAGCTTTTCAGTCATTATGCCTCACATCTGTAGCACTGCACGGGGTTGTTGTGACCTAAGAGTAGGATCCAGCACTTCATCTCGCTGGACCTTCTACAATTAGCCTCAGCCCATCAAACCAGCCTGTCCAGTCTCCTCTATAGAGGCTTCAGTGCCTCCAGTGGATCAAAACACCCACCCAATATGGTGTCATCCGCAAACTGACTGAGGGTACACTTGATTCCCTTGTCCAGATCCTTGATAAAGGACTGGCCCCAGTACTGAGCCCTGGGGAACCTCACTTGTGACTGGCCACCAGCTGGGCCTGGCCATCAAGCCAGTTTTCTACCCAGTGAAGAGAACACCCTTCCAAGCTGTGAACAGCTGGTTTCTCCAGCAGAATGCTGTGGGCAATGGCCTTACTAGAGAAAACATTCACAGCCTCTCCCACACCAAATAACTGGGTCACCTTGCCATAGAAGGAGATAAGGCTGGTCAAGCAGGACCTGCCTTTCCTAACCTCATGCTGGCTGGGCCTCATTCCCTAGTTGACCTGTATGTGACATGTGATCCCACTCAAGATGACCTGCTCCATGACCTTTCCCACCACTGAGGTCAGGCTGACAGGCCTGTAGCTCCCTGGATCCTCCTTCTGACGCATTTTGTGGATGGGCATCACATTGGCCAACCTCTAATTGTCTGGAACCTTCCCAGTTATCCAGGACTACTGAGAAATGATGGAAAGTGGCTCAGTAAGCTCTTCTTCCTGCTTCCTCCTTACCCTTGGTTGGATCCCAGCTGGCCCCATAGACTTGTGCACATCTAAGTGGTATAGCAGGTTGTTAAACAGTTCCTCCATGATTTTGACAACAGTTCTGACTTAATCTTAGCAACACCTCCAATCTAGATGAACCATCATCCTCATTATTTTCCAGTTAAACTTGCAGAGCCTCATACCTATTGCACAAGGTTCCCTAGTAAGGCAGAATACTCACAGAGAAGATGTACCTGTTGCAACAGGCAGGAACATTTTACCTACCCCTTAAGTCAAAGAGAAGGTCTGTCCCAGGGAAGCTAGGGTACAGTTTCAGTAGTCTATCTCTCTATTGGATTCCCATCATCTGCATGTTGATGGTGATTTCATAATCATGGAATATCCTTATGATTATCGGAAGGTATGAGGATCATTGAATTCAATCCTTGACTTTACAGTGGGCAACCTAGATGGCTTTTCCTGACCACTACGGCCTTAGTCATTGGACAGCAATACAAATTTCTGCTGCTAGACAAAGGCAATAGGTTAAACTTCTTTTTGATTGAATTCTTCAGACAACAACTTAAGGTATAAAAAATTATATCTATTTTTAAAGATCCCAATATCCTCTTGAGTTCTGCTTCATCACAAAATTTTCCAACAGCTACTCCATACGGTTCAGCATTTTGGCTTTCACATCCTAACAATAGATATGACACTGAAAGTGAAGAAAATCTTTTGTTACCTTCTTCTTTTACGAGAGACTTGTCACTTGGTCCAAGATTGAGCTAGCATCTGCTTAAAAACGTTTTTGCCTTCAAGCAACAAGTGGAGCTGTGAATGTATCTATTGCCATGACAAACTGCAGGCCATGGGAGAGTATTTATGGACAGTTATCATTGGACAGTTGAGAAGGAACTGCTAAGAACCCATTTGTTTTTTAGAAGGCACCATCTATAAAGATTCAGGGTCTGAGAGGGTCAAGTGATAAAGAACAGGTTTTGGTGCACTATAATTACCAAAATAGACTGAAATATAATTACAGAATGAAATACTTTTTCTTGTAAAAAGCCAGAAGTATGCATATTCATTAGAAAAAAAAAAGTTTCTAACCATAATAAGAGTCAAGTCAAGAAACAAGGAGATACGTATTATAATATGAAAATATGTACAGTGTGGCATCTCCAAAGTGATCTATGGAGAATTTCTCTGGCCTAGCACTTTATAGCTACGACTGGTTGAACAAAGTACTCATTGCCACAAAGAAGCTAGCAATTATAATTGTTGTAATGCTCTTTACTGCCTGGAATATTCTTTCTCTTAACAAAGAAGAACTAGGTTAAGTTTAATAAACTGATAAGAGTGTGAGGAAAAGAGAGACTGAACTGGAGGGTGAGGGAGACAACTATACTGTTAATATTAATCATCATATATTCTTAATAATACTGCAAACATGACACTAGACTGGCTTAAAATCAGCACCCAAACCAGCAACTTAGGAATGGATTATGTCAGATGAACGCACTCCATGTGCTAAGTAAGCACCCACTATGTGAGTACCCAAACTCACATAGAGAAGTTGATTTGAAGACTGAAAACCATTCAGTTGCCCAATAGCAGTTGAGTATGTCATATAACCAATAGGTTTTTTATTTGTTGTTTTGTTTTTTTTTTTTAATCCCCTTTGTATGCACAGTAGACTGGGTCATACTGGAAAGTGAAGGTCTCAATTACCAAAATATCTTTTCACTTCTGCCATATATGTCTGTTCAAACTGTTTGATACTGTCCTGGAGGCACTGCTTTGGGATTCCCTAGGAATTCCACAGTGGTTGTTTCTTCCCTAACACAACCTCCTTCTTTCTTAGCTATCTCACTCACTCACTTTCATCTTGCTGTAAGAATTGACATGAAGAAACATGGGTAGAAATATCAGACTGTAAAGGCTTCTTAATTGGCTTACCTCAGAAACATGTAAAAAATAATTTCCAGCTAACATTAGTCAATAGCTGAAATTTTGCATGTAATTTCAAGGTATAATGACCACAACAGACCTTTTCAGGCTATTAATTATACAAGAAATACAAAAATGCTGTTACACCAATCATGCTAAATTAATTAAACCAAAATGCAAAACTCGAATAATTTTGTTGCTCATACTTAATACAAAAATCTAGTTATTAAACAAAGAGTGAAACCTGTGTAAGACAAAAAGCACATCCAAGATAGCTTTTATTTGACCAGGTCTGGTGAAGGTACAGGGAAGGTATGGTGAAATGGATTTAACACTTGTTTACTGCCCATATTCCTTGTCAGGCTTATGTTAGTGCATAGAACATTACTCTGGTTTTTGTGATAAAATGAGGCTTGTTGTCAGTAGTGCACACATGCTACACACCATTCTGTTACCAAAATCAAGTTTTTTGAGATTCCTCACTTGCCCCTTGAAACTGCTGCTGCAATTAAAAATTTCCATTTCAGAATGAGTAGTTCAGCATAAGCATAATTTTGAATCTATTTTCACTCTCTGACAAGAATATTTTCTTACTTTGATGGAGTATTTTCTTGAACAATCTGTCAGACTGCTTAGCAGTTGAGGGAACTACATTTACACTGTGCTGGTGCAGCCTTGCAGTAAGGATCAACCTACCTCAAAGAAACTCTATAGTAAAATAATTTGTGGATCTTATGATCTCTTCTTGTCACTATGAGATACACAAATATAACAGGGTGAACTAAATAGCTCCTTCCTTAGGTAACCATGTTCATAATAAAAATATAGAATTAAATAAAATTAGTTATATATCTATATCTAGCAGTGGTTTAACTATTCCTCTACCAAAAGCAGATAACAACCTTCTCTACAAAGGTATTTAAGAACAGATGAATTCTCGTATTAAGCTTAACAAAGGCTAAAGATTCCATTTAAGGATTACACCACAAAAGGCCTTTGAGATCAAAAGGGCTTTGGAAACAAAATAAGAAAAAATATTGAGATTTCAAATCTTAGTAAATGTATTCTGGAATATCTTGTCACAATATCAAAAGTAGAAAACCTTGAAGTTGAGGAAAAAACATATATTTATATAGACGGAAGCATAGCAGCCTTTCATAAGTTAAGACAAGCAGTCTCATGAAGGTGATGAGAAAATGAGTGGATGACAGTCATAGATATTTTAAATTGGGTAAGCCATGACAGAAATATGTTTTCCTCTTTTCATAAGAAAAGAAAATAAAATGTTCATCAACAAACAAACATCAGCATGCTCTGATCCCATCACTCAACTCTACAGTATGGCTCTTTCCTGTTCATCTCTGCCAGCAAGCCACTAATAACAGCAATCAGACCAAACAGACAGAAGCTGAGAAGATCAAGAAAAAGCAGCCTTCCACTTCAGTGATAATTCAGAGATGAATTTTACAATACTGGTGATAGCAAATGAGATTAATGTTTTCATTATCAGATACTGTATTGTTAAAGTATACTGATGTCTTATCCTGTTAGTAAACCACCTTGGATTTGGTTTTGTTGACAGGAAGGCTTATGCTAAACTTGGCAAACAGCGAAATTACACGATTCATTTGAATTCAGCACTCGTGATGGTTGTTTCCATGCCAAGACTTGTCTCTTAAAAATTCTACCTGAGAAAGTAGGATGGAATATGTTCCTCAACTTTAAAGACTTAAAAGTTATATTTCTAATTGTGAACCTCTACTGGTTTTGGGAATACGGTTCTTGAACTTTTTCCAAAAGCAAGTCTGCAACAGAAAAGTGTAAGCTCTACTGAAGGCTTCCACACGTGAAGACATTAGAAAGATTACAACTACAACGATTAGTATGTGTCCAGGATCTTTATTATTTTTCTTCTTTAATAAGCATAAATTCAGGATTAATGACCACCTTTGTTTATTTTTCTATGTTTTTTCTTTTAATCACATTGTCTGCTAAAGCATGATAGAGATCTTGATTTAGCTTGTGCTTAATAGTCAGCTGACTTGTATCTACAACACTCCTCTTACCATAATAACAATAAAAACCACCAACAGTTAATGACAATTTATAGTTCTAGTTACTGCAGTTAATCATCTGACCTATGATCTTTTACAGGTTACCAATAAAAAGCGCATTTCATGCTTTTGGACTGGATGCTATCAGCTGGATTCTTCAGATGATTACACTTGAGTAAGAATAGTATTTTGATAAATTATCAGGCTCAATACTAGTATAGCTGAATTTGAAAAGAAGATGAAGATAACACTGGTGGCTTCATGTTCTTTGGCAGGCACAGTGTTTTGTAACACCAGGAGTGTGCATTTGAGTTACTACCTGTTATCGACCTAAAAAGATGTTCGGGAATTGTTCCCTACTTTAAGTTTCTATTTTAGGCATCCATGTAAAATTTAAAACTGATGCCACTCATTCACTCAGTGCTTTTGCAGGCTCTGTGCAGTTTACTGAATGCTTAAATGTCTTGTAAAAGAAATACCACAGTATTTGCTCTACTGTTACAACCTGCTAAACAGTAAGGTTTGTGCATGTTATTGCAGTCACACCCAAGAAATCAGTACACCCTTCTCTAAAGGACACAGAGATAAAGGAAAACTAGAATGTAACCAATTAAACATACCTGATAATAATAAATTTACTTTTAAATATCTAAAACTGGCTTTGGTTTTTCTGCTCCCATTAATAGTTTATTTTCTGGTCAGGTGCACTATTGATTGTTCTGCATTGAAACTATTCTTTCCCCATTAGCTTTCCAAACTTTTCTTCCCTCAATTTTCTTCAGATACAAAAGCTTAGCAAGATTATGTGAGACTTGTTGCTTAGCAACAGTCCTATTCCTAAAATGATAATGGCTGAGCACTTCATGTCATCTTCTTGTGAAAGAAGTCAGATATTTGTCCCTTTGCTCCACAGTGTTTTATAGCCCTGTCTTCCTCTTCCCCTCCCCTCCTCAACTTAAAAAAAAATAATTATTAGTTATTTCAGAGTTTATATTATGTTGTCACATGCAACTTACATGCTATTTAAATTTGATGCATCTGTATTTGTCTGTGTGAAATTAAGAGCTTATATTTTATTTCCCTATAGAGCAGGAAGAAGTACCTAAAAGTGTTGTTGACAGCTAGCAAAATTAATGGAGGGATAGGAGAAAGGAGGAGAGAAGAGGAAGGTTTTTTGGGGAGAGGAAACCTATCCTTTATTAAACTCAAAAATAATTTTACCCTTCAAATTTTTTTCACTTCTAGGAATAATAGGTGCCTGGCACCTTAAGTATTACAGAATTAAAGAGTGCAGAGGCTTATAGAAAAGCATTAACTTTCTGTTTGAGAACAGTTAGCATTGTGGTGTTTGTTGTTTGGGTTTTTTTGTTTGTTTGTTTTTTGTTTGTTTGTTTGTTTTTTGTTTGTTTGTTTGTTTTTAAAGAAGAGCCAATGACTCATTCTTAAGGAATCTTCCAGTGACTCATTCTTAAGGAATCTTCATCTGCATTAAAAGCATAAAACCCAATCCATTTACATTCCTGCTATAATTGCCCACAAATATAAATCCTCCTAGTTTAACAAAATTAACATGCCACTTAAAGGATGAGTGTACATACTGTACAGAACAGATGACAGGGCCTACAGGAGAACCATTTGAACAAACACTGAGAGAATATGAACAACAAGAAAAATAAACAGAGTTGTGTTTTAACCTTAGCTAGCAACTAAGCAACACACTGCCTCTTGCTCGCCATTCCAGTGGGTCTGGAGAGAGAATCAGAAGAGTAAAAGTAAGAAAACTCATGCATTGAGATAAAGACAGTTGAATAGGCAAAACAAAAGCTGCACACACAAGCAAAGCAAAACAAGGAATTCAGTCACCACTTTCCATGGCTAAGCAGGTGTTCAGCAATCTCCAGAAAAGTTGGGCTTCATTGTACCTAATCATTGCTTGGGAAGGCAAAAACCATCACTCATTCCCCTTTCTCTGTCTTCCCCAGCTTCCTATCCTGAATATGATAACATATGGTACGGGACATACCTTGCGTCAGCTGTGATCAGTTGTCCTGGCTCTAGACCTTTACCAGCTTCTCAGCAATATAAAGCTGGGGGAAGAAGAAGGAAGGCATGAGTGTTCAGAGTGATGGTGTTTGTCTGCCCAAGTTACCAAGAATAATGTAGGCAGCAGGGAAGTGATCTTCCCCCTGTACACAGCACTGGTGAGGTCACACCTCTAGTTCTGTGTTCACTTCTGGGCCCTTCACTGTAAAAAGGACATGGAGATACTGGAGTGTGTCTAGTGAAGGATGTGAAATGTCTGGAAAACATGTATTATGAGGAACATCAAAGGGAGATCAGTTTGTTTAGTCTCAAGTAAAGGAGGCTCAAGGGGGATTTCATCACTCTCTATGATCACCTGAAAGAAGGTTGTAGCCAGGTGAGGACTCGTCTCTTGTGCAGTGCTTGTAGGGAGAGGACAAGAGGAAATGGCCTTAAGCTCAGACAAGGGAGATTTATGTTAGATATTAGAAAAATATTTTGGCTGTTAGAGTGATCAGGCATCAGGATAGGTTGCCTAGGGAAGTGATGATGTCACCATCTGTGAAGGTGTCTGTATCTGGTGCTGGCTGATGTGGTTTAGTGGTTTAGGGGTCACAGTGGTGCTTTAGGTTGATGGTTGCATTTGATGATCTTAAAGGTCTCTTTCAGTCTTGATTCTATGATTCTTATAGAAAGCTGTTCTCTGTTCTGAACGTTTGCCTTCACACATCACCTAAGTCTGTATTCCTCACTATTAAAACAATGAATGTAACTGTCTGATACGCGGTTCTATCTGTGATAACTGTGTGAATATAGATGTGTGATACAACTCTTAGAGTCTAACATAGTTCCAGAATTATCTATTTATAAAATTTATCAAGAAAAAAGCCTTTAAAAATGTCTTCCACTACCTTTCTGGAAGACAGAAACACATGATTTTCATGGTTTGGTCTTCCAGTTTATTACAGATTCAACCCAAGTCAAAAGCTCTTATAAGGTAAACCTAAACAGGTATTCTTCCCAAAAATACCAAGGATAAAGAAAAAGGTTTATTTCAGATGCAAGGACCATTTTTTTATGATGCAGCACATTGGGCCTTCAGGGGCAAAAGGTGAGTTCCTGCCCCCTTAGGGCCCACTTTTATCCTCTCTGTTTCTCCTCTGCCTTCCTAAGGGCTCTGTGCCTGCCTTTTAGGGCTATGTCTCTCCTCTAACATACCAGAGAAAGGCTGAAAATTTCTCTTGCTGTGTGGTGGGGAAGAAACATTGAAACTGCCTTTGAGGAAGAGTTACCATTAAGCAGAAAGCCTTCCTAGAGAAAACTGAGTTTTTAACCTTCAGTTACAAATTCTTCCTGAATTGGATCTATTCCTCCACTCTTTCTAGAATACATTAGCTGCAGTAGCACACATCAGAAAACAGGACTTAATAAGAGTGATGTGATGATGCCTGTTTGCTATGTTAAACAAAGGATGTCATTGTAATATTTAAATCATTGTATGTACCAGAACTTTGTATTCTGACAGAATTTATAATATGTAAGATAGAACAAGAGCATGTTAATTTACAAGTTCATTTTAGCTGCTTAAATGAGCAGCTGCAAAATATATATCATTTTGTATTTCAAAGACAGGAGAAGGAAAATTTCTCCTATAACTTGTCCATCTCTGTTTCTTCTTGTACTCTGCATTTTTTTTCTCCTTAGATTTGCCATTGCCTTTCCTGAACCATTTTCACAGCTGAAAATTTCATTTTGTCTATATACACTCATAAACTATTTATCCAAACTCTCCTGTTGCTTAAATTAACATGGTTTGCTACACATAGCTAAGTTTTAAATGAGATTATAGGCTGATATTATGATTGACTATCATTAATGATTAAGGTGTGACCATCTCTCTTCTTCCACTGACCTCTTCCTCACAGTCACCTTTCTCTTAACATTTCTACCACATCACTCACCTGTAAAAATTAGCCATTCAGTGGTACAAATTAGTTGCATGTCTCCTTGAACTGAAAAAATAAAAGGAAAAAAGAAAAAGGAGGGGGGTGCTCCAGGAGAAGATTTTTTTTGGTTGGTTTGGTTTGGACTGTTTTGGTTTTGTACCTCTTAGAACTTTTTCTTGTTTGAGTTCTCTCTGTAGCTGTAGAAATAGTGTGTCATGGTGCATTGAAATGTGGGATGTAAAGAACAGCAAGCAAAGAGAGAAATCAGTCCATATGTCCATATGTTGTTCCCTGACACTGTGGTTGATTTCAATGCATGATGTAAACAGGTTTAAGAAGTCACAGCCCATCCCTCCCTGTTACTTCCCAGAGCAAATACATATTGCATTGAGTATTGAATAAACTTATCATACCACTGCCAAAACTCTTGGGTGAGCACAAAACATGAATTACTACTGTAACCACAGAGAGAAGCAAGGATAGACCATGCCTGCTATCAAAAGGTCATTTGTAAAACATCACTTAAAGACCAACCTTTCTAATTTGAAGTCATTATGAGGCTGGTAGAAATGGTAAGTCCACTGGGTAGAAATCATCCTCTATTCAAAATGATTGCAAATAAAGAGGAGACTTTGGCATTGCTTGAACTTGCAGCAGATTTTGAACCAAAAGCCTTCTCTAAAAAAATCATGAACTTTTTTAATTAAACTTTTGCTATTAGTCTGTAACAGGAACATGTTTTTCTTCTGGACACAAAGGAATTTGTCAGGGAAAGGTCACTCCACAGTATGGGTGTACAGATGTTACTCTACCTTCCCAAAATTTATGGCCACAATGCAGGCACAAAAGTTGACTATTGCAGCAAATCAGGCACCCAGTCTGATTTTACACAGTTATAAAACCAATAAAGCCACTTCTTTTCTCTATGGCTACCAAAATGATTTGGCAGATCTGGATCCTGCATATGAAACCTTGGAAAATTATGGTGCTGATGTTGAAACTGTGCTCTCTGCCTTTGCATTGTTTCTTTTCTTTATCTACTCGTACCTGTGAAAATGAAGCTGAACAAGATGTTCTTGGTGTGCAAAAAAGAGGTGACCCTATAGATCATCTACTTAGGCATTTGTGTTCAGCCTCAATAATGTCATTCCTTTACATTTTAAAATCAATCACTTTGCTCTTAGTGTAACTTCTGGGCATGTTAGTTTCTTTGTATGTGAAATAAATCCAGCATTCATTATTTCTTAACACATTTGATGCAATTTCGTGTAGAATTCAGAAAGTATTTTGTTAGTTTTCTCTTGTGTCAAAATTTTATTTAGTTATTAAAAGTTCAATTAATTTTAATTTATTTATAATAATTTTTTTCTTTCTTTAGATTTGTTTTACTGGAAGTCCTGCTTTATCTTTTCCTTTTTAATATTTTTCCTTTACATTTTATAATGCTAATTTTAGTTTCATGTTTTCAAGGTTATTTGATTCATTGTCTTGCTGAGTATATTTTTGCATGTTACATTCATCAGGATACCTTCCATATACATTCTTTTCTTTTAATATTCCCTACCATTTCTTGCTTTGTTGATATTTTTCTCTTTCTTATCAGTTAAAATGTAAGACTTTCCCCATTATGAGGGTCCTGATGGTAGTTCATTAAACCATGAATCATATTGCAAAAATGCAAATAGTTGCCCATTTATTCTCCTTATAATAATCCCTTCCCTTCCCTTCCCTTCCCTTCCCTTCCCTTCCCTTCCCTTCCCTTCCCTTCCCTTCCCTTCCCTTCCCTT
>JAWWLV010000100.1:25187465-25204927 GCA_035041135.1 Platyrinchus mystaceus | reverse complement strand
GTTGAATATAACAGTCAGATTTTGTCCCTTGCACTGACATTTGTAAGAGTTTTGTCTGCATGGAATAAAATCTGCTCAAATGTGAGTAAAATATTTAAAGGCTCAAGCCATCTTCTATCTGAGTGGAGCTATGACAAATGTCATCTCCAGAAAATCAATCCATAATGCTTGAAGTCTAAGATATGCTTGATACACATCATGTTGATTTGGTAGCTATCACTAATTTCCCACTTCTAACAAACCTACACGCAAACATCCTGCTATTGTCCAGGGTATTTGTTTTGACAACACATTAGATTTCAGTCATTTAATGGATGCATCTTATTATTCCTATTTCTTGTTCTATATATTGATGTTTCTCAAATTACATGATATGAAACCACTTTCTTGTATACTTAGAACTTCTACAGATGTCTATTAGGTCAAAGAAAAAAAACCCAAAACTCAAATATTTCTAATTTAGAGTAAACTTGTGTTAAGTTCAGGTAAAATCTACCAAGATAGAATAGAAGTTTTGATGTTCCTGATCATTGAAGAGGTGAACATCTAGCAGACAACCAATAGACATCAAGACAATCCACAATCCAAGTGCCAACAAAAAGTGGCTTGGGAAATTATGTATGTTAGTTGTGTAAGGTGTTTTAATTCGGGAGAGAGAAGCATGGAAGTAAACTGTTACTCAGTCAAAATTAACTAATTTTTTTCTTTAAATTATAACCCTGCAGACCCAACTGAAAACTACAGGACCACAGCATTATGAGACACTTATGAGACATAAATGGAAATAGAAACTGGTTGAATCAAAGCCATGTTTCAATTAAAATCTCAGTACTATATATAACTAAATGCTGGCAGGTGGTTGTGTGCAGTGGGCTCAGTAACTTTGATATGACTGCACTGAAATATCCCTTCAGTAACATGAACCTTAATAGACTGGAAATATATTTCTCATTATAATGAACCCAGTGACCTCTGTTGTTTCAAGATATATGGTGCTTGAGTAATTGATTGAGTAATGATGGTGACAGCTAACTTTAACAAGCAGAAATCTTCTCATTAAGAAGTTCTGTAGCTGTAACAGAGAAACATATATCAAGACAAGCTGGTGCTCACAGGACCTTGTAGCCTGTGGATATGCCTCCTCTTTCTACCTGCTCTTTTTTCCACAGAGGCACAGTTCTGCATCTTTCAAGCTGGAATTGGCTGTCTGAAAAACTTTTCTCTATTATCAGTAATGATAAATGTTGCATTACAGAATGACCTACACCTTCACCTCAGATGGAGCTGAACCCTTATACTAACTCTTGTCTAGGGTAATTCCCACCTGGGAAAGTGTATTGTCTAGAAGGACAAAACAAGGCTTTTTGCATAAGCTGAGGTGAAACAGACTGACTAGAGACAGATGGCAGTTTGGTGGTAGTGCCAGGGCAAGAAGTCAGTCAATGAGTGCTGCTCACCAGGCATTTGGCTCACTCTGGAGGAATTTAGACCTTCCATACGGACAGAATGGCTGAGAATTTAGTCTTTCTTTTTCTATATAAATAACATAAATATAAATATAAATATGCATTTAATTATTTTTTGACAAAACGAGAACTCAGAAAAAAAATCTCTTGTTATATATTTTGAATTAAATAAATCTGTTTCTAGATTCCTGGAAGGATAAGTGCAATTTCTTCCAGGGTTTGTTGCTGTAAACTGCAAAACCTGCATTGCAGTTTTGCTCAGCTTTCTGATCTCACCTGCAAATGAATTGTCTTCTGAAAAAAAATTGAAAATTCCTTATGTTTAGAGACTTGTTTTACCTCAGAAGAACTACAGCACTGAGCACTTCTTTCTTACTAGTAAGTTTATACCTGAAAACCAAATACCTCTAGGAGTATTAAATTCTGCATATGACTAGTCTCAAAAGCCTACTATCTCATTTCCTTGTTGTTTGCTATGTGTGTATTGTATGTGTGTACTTGCATGTGTGTCTGACTGAGACTGGTTTAAAAACATTTAAATTCTCATGGTTTTAGTAATATATTTTTCTCCCCAAAGAAATTAATTTGGGCTATAAATCTACTGACATTTAACTCAGGTGATACTGAGATCTTGCTCAAGGTTGGAACTTTTGAGAATTGTTCCAATAAAATCAATCTTTCAATATTCATTTAAAAAAGTTAACAGCAGAAGTGTCAATATATCATATAGATAGCATAAAGGCTATATAGTCTCTCTATATTCTATATATTCTAGAATGTCTCATTGCATACCAAAGTAAAAGATAGGAAAATAGTCCTCTGTTAGGAGAGAAACACAGTTTTTTACTGTGATTTTTTTTCTTTTATGTATAAGATATTATAAAATATTCAGCCTGGTGTAAACCACTATTTTTTTTTCTTCATGGATATCTTAGGCTCAAATAATCTTGTTTCAAAAATTGTAATTTATGCTGTTGGAGGTTTAGGGGTTTTTTTGTTTGTTTTGTTTTGGTTTGGGGTTTTTTTGTTGGGTTTTTTTTTTTAATGTAAATTGAGGAAGTTTCCTGAATTTTGCTTTATATAATAATGGTGATATCTTTTATTAATTTATTTTTGCCATTGTATGAGTTATAAATGCAGTCAGACACAGATTTACAGTATAAATAGTCTGTCTGGGAATAAAGTTTAAACTGCTGCTCTGGGTTACTTTGCAAATTCTGATGACAGTTTTACTGCAAGCAGAATTCTTTGGGAAAAGAAAAAAAACAAACCCTAGTACCATGCTGCCATATCTCTCACTGACAAAAGTCAGTCAATTAAATATGTTGTCTCCCTGAAGGTGGCACCATAGTAACTTTGCAATTCTCAATGGATAAGGAGATCCAACCCATATCCCAGTCAACTGCTACTCTTTTCTTTCCCCCCTTGATAGTTTTCCAGATTCCAGTGTATACTTGTGTATTACTGTATATATAATATTTATAACATGATATTGTATAATTATTATTGTTGATACAATATATTTAATATATTTCATAAAATTAATATATTCAATATACATATAGTTTCTATTTTTGTACTGGGAGTAACCAGCCCAGAGAAGGATCTGTCATTATGACTTGGTCTGCAGTGGCAGAAGGTATATCCTAGAGTGGCAGCCTCATGGGAGCAGAGTGGATATTTTAGTTTATCTTGTTGTCATTCAGTGCAGTACTTAGCTGCAAGGTGAGTCCTGACTATAAGTTAGTGTTTTCTGCCAATAGGCAGCTGCCTTTATTCAAGTACATGAGCATAAACCTGGCAATATCCCAAATATATGTGGCTGCATTGAAGTCCAACTGAAATTATTCAGGGTTCAAAATTTAGTTTTATGTCCATGTTTCTTCTTGTGGATTCCAGGATTCCCAGAGTAATTTCCTGGGGAATTCCTGAGGTTTCTGGAGGAAAATTATTGTATCAGTTGTAAAAACTGTAGATGAACTATAAAAAAAATCTCCAAAATCAAAGCAATGTGAGTCTCTGTTTACTTATTTTTTCCTTAACAGAAAATGAAAATGTCACCTTAGATATGATTGATTGAAACCTTCTGCATAATAGAAGATGGTCATACCACTTCATTTTCTTTCAGACTCCTTCATGTTTGTCTATTTTGATTAGGTTTAACAGCTGAAGTATTCCACTATTTTGATTAGGTTTAACAGCTGAAGTATTCCACTGAGCTTTAAATGTCTTGTATTTAACTATTTTTTTCTCTTCCTTAAAATGTTTTACCTTGATGGATTCTATCTCTCCACTTCTCTGACTGGCTGGAAACTATAATTTAGTTGTTTCCCTTATGGTGAGGGAGGTGGTTTTAAGGTTACATCTTCCCCATTTGTTTTTCTTGATACCCTGTTTGAAACTTGTTATTTTGTCTCTGGGTGTTGGAGTGTAATTGCATCGCAGAATCTCAGAATCATAAAATAGTTTGTGTTGGAAGGGAGCTTTAAAAATCATCCAGCTCCAACCCTGCAGTGAGCAGGGACATCTTCAACTAGATTAGGTTTCTCAGAGCCCCATCCAATCTGGCCTTGAATGTTTCCTTATCCACCACCTCTCTGGGCAAGGTTTCACCACCACAGCGTTCATTGTAAAAAAGTTGCTACCTTATATCTATAGCTTGAATCAGCCCTCTTTCAGTTTAAAACCATTAACCCTTGTCCTACTAAAAATTCTGTTCCCAACTTTCTTATAAGCCCCTTTCTTAGTAATGAAAGACCACCATAAGGCCTCCCCAGAGCCTTCTCTTCTCCACACCAGTCCCAACTCTCTCAGCCCATCTTCATAGGAGAGGAGTTCCAGATCTCTGTTTTATATTTGTGTTCCTCCTCTGGACTTCTCTAACAGGTCCATGCCTTGTACTGAAGACCTCAGATATAGTACAGCCGGTAGACACTCACGAGACATGTACGATCACTGCATCCCAGGGTGCCTCCAATTTATGCACCTGACTATCTAACTTACACAGGTAACCAACAGATCCAGTATCACATTCCTTTTGGTAGAGTTGTCTATTACCTGTCTAAAGAAGTTACCCTCAGTGCAGTCTAAGAGTCTCCTGGATTGTCTGTTGTGGCTACTCTGAGTGAAAATTTTTGGTCACACATTACGTGCCCTGCAGTTTTGTTTAAGGCAGGATAAATTAAGGTACAGTTCATGTTTGAAGACTAAGGTTAATGCAGAGAGTGCAGAAAAATAAAGGATCAGAAGTAAATCTAGTGATATTTTAGTGTGGGCAAGTCTAAATGAGATGACATATAACTCTGCCAGTCTTCAAAATTGCTTGATTTGAATCCAGCCACCTCAGGTGTTTTTATAAATCATGATAGCTTAAACTGCCTTAGCATGTTTTTATATCACATTTCAGTTTAGAGTTATCTGAGTTATCTACTGCTTACTTTCTGGTAATCAAAGATTTCACACTTACAGAGTCAGATTATGAAATCTTAGCTATTTTCAAATAAAAGCATTGAGACTGTCCCAAGAAGTCTCTTTTTACTTAGAAACAGATTTTTCCTCAGTTTTCATTTCAGCAAGAGGGACGAGTTGCTTTCTAAAATACTTTCCCCATAAAAGTATTTTGAAGCACTGAAGAATTATTTCTTTCTGTAAACATGCATATTTCTGCTTAATAGATTATACATATAGTCATGGCTCATGGATGTAACTTGTATTGATTGATATATCTCTGCTTTCTTTTAATTTGTTAAGGAAGAAACTGGCTTATATATATTTTTTAATGGGAAAAAAAATGCCAAGTCTTTCAGTGGCCATCTTAGAAATAAAAGCTTATTAGCCCCTAGCTGAAAATGCGTAAAGAAACCACAAGCATTAAAGAAGGTTCCTCTACTTCCAAAAGGCACAATGCACTTTGGAAGGGATGCTCACCAGTTAAAAACTTTAAAGAGAAGTTTTACCCATGAGATACAAAAATAGTGGCCTTCTTTTCCTTTTTAACACCTCTGAGTTTGATAGGAATTGGATCCCAAGCAATTTGAAATTATGAAATAACTGCAATGACAACACACTAAATGTTCAGGGAAATATTTTGTTAGCAAACAAAAGATCAGAAGCAAGCCCTTCAGAAATCAATAAGCTTTGACAATAGTAGTAAGTTTTTCCAGACATTTGACTTAGGATATAATATTTCTATATCAGAGCAACAAAACAGATGAACTGAAGTGCATACTCTGGCACAGAAAAAGACTGAGAACAGTACTTTCTTCTTTATAAGGAATACTGAGCAAGTTTGCAGATGATGAAAAACTGGGAGGAACTATTGACTCCCTCAAGAGCAGGGAGCTCTGCAGAGAGACCTCAACAAATTAGAGGGTTGGACAGTAACCAACCACATGAAGTTCAACAAGGGAAGTGGTGGATCCTGCACCTGGGATGGGGCAACCCCAGATGTACATACAGAGGAGCGAATGAGATGCTGAAAAGCAGGGCCACAGAAAGGGACCTGGGGGTCTTGGTCAATGGCAGGTTGAATGAGAGTCAGCAGTGCCCTGGCAGCCAGGAAGTCCAACCGTGTCCTGTGGGGCATCAGGCAAAGCATCGCCAGCCAGTTGAGGGAGGGGATTGTCCTGCTCTGCTCTGCACTGGGTAGGCCTCACCTTGAATATTGGGTGTAGTTTTGAGTGCCAGAATACAAGAAAGATATTAAGCTCTTAGAGGGTGTCCAAAGAAGGGCCAGGAAGATGGTGAAGGGCTCTGGGGGGAAGCCGTATGAGGAGAGGCTGAGGTCACTTGATCTGTTCATCCTGGAGAAGAGGAGACTGAGGGGAGAGCTCATTGCAGTTACAACTTCTTCATGAGGGGAAGAGGAGGGGCAGATACTGATCTCTTCTCTGTGGTGACCAATGACAGGACCCAAGGGAATAGTCTGAAGTTGTGTCAGGGGAGGTTCAGGTTGGATATTAGAAAGAGCTTCTTCCCCCAGAGGGTGGTTAGCACTGGAACAGTCTTCACAGGAAAGTGGTCACAGCACCAATCCTGACAGAGTTCAAGAAGCATTTGGATGTTACTCTCAGGCATGTGGTGTGCTTCTTGGGGATAGCCCTGTGCAGGGCTAAGGATCTTCCATGATCCTTGTGGGTCCCTTCCACTCAGCATATTTTGTGGTTCTGTGATTTTGTGATAACACTCAAATCCCCTCCTGTTCTACTTCTGACCAGAAAATGTCAGAAAGACTGACAAAAAGACTGATGAGATTATACACAGTGAAGAAGGTTCCCTCCATAATTTTCTACTAAAGCTGCATGCAAAGACCATCAAGACCCCAAACTGTGTGAATTTTGTCATCTGCAGAACAGCAGACTTTCGTAGTCAGTCAAATAAAAAGGCATTACTAGCTCTCTGGAAATGTTTTGGTTAACAAGTTTCTTAAAATCTAAAGCTTTAACTCCAAGTTCCCTAGATTTATATCTTGATCAATTGTTGTATGTGGTATTGAATGTTGCTATTGCACTATAGTCAAGACTCGAGGGTGATGGTTACACCATACAGAGAATCCTGTGTGCAAAACACCCAAATATCTTACCTATAGCTTTTAAGGGTGGAGCATAAGAATGATTCCTGAAATAAGGGATGGCTAAAGGCAGAGATATTACTTGTCCATTTTGGACTTCAAATAAATTGTCTTCTGGCCGTGATAACTGAGATCTGGATTTGGGAGACCAGAATTTCTGTTGTAGTCCTTGTCATTGTCCTCTGAGTCTGTCTATCTGTCAGGAACAACTCAGAAGAGAAATGAACCATCTGCTGATAGTCCTTGCAGCTGTGATCATCATCAGATTTGTGCAAGAGTTCAAAAGAAATCAGACATGATGCTTTAAGTCAGAAAATGGAGTAATATGGCAATGAAAGCTCTTACAGTCATTCAAAATGCTGCTGGTAATAATCCAGGAGTCCTGGACACAGCTAAAAAATTCATGACCTCCTAACAGAGTTTGTGAATGAATCTACGAGTGTTGTTTTGTTTATCAGTGTCAAAACTCAGCAGTGCTATCCATTCAAAAAATGGATAACAGTAAAGATGGATGAAAAATCCCTAAATATCTGCTCTTGCCTTATAGAAGAAGATAAGAATATGAATAGATATGACAAGATGGGTTAGGAGGAATTACTGAGACACAATAAAGCAATGGTATAGACTCAGAATACTTCTATTGTTTTTTGTGAAATATTTCAATTTACAATGGGATAGCAGAGAACATTCTCAAAGGAATTCTTTTGCTACAAATCATCAGGAAAAATGCAGATATCCAGCTCTTGTTTATTCTCCTTCCCAGCTTTTATAAAGTACTAAGCAACTTAATCTCTTCTGAATTTAATAGCAGAGGTATTCAATCTTCTCAACATTGGCAAAAATTTCTATTCTTGCTATACTATTCCAGAAACTATTTCAGAATACTCTATTCTATACTATGGAGTATATACTTTTTCAGAAACTCTAAGGAATTATATCTGTTTTATTAATTATCTAGCCTTTCCATTACTAAGATACTTAAATTTTCAAGTGACTTTTTACTTAGGATCCCTATTTCAGTCCCCAGCTTTTAGAAATTTCTAATATTCTGATTTTACACTTTTTCCAAGGAATATAGCAAGTTTAAGAAACACACTGCTCAGGCCAGCTCTGTTCCTTTATCTGACCTAAGAGTGCCTCTGGAAGGGATTGTCAGAGTGTTGAACACAGTATTAGGTGACTATAATAGGAAAATCAACAACTGAAATAACACATATATCCAAATGAGTATCTTCCTCACATAAACACATAATCTATGTGACCTTTAGGACAGTGGAGCTGTGAAGGTTGTGGTTCTTTAACCAACAAAAGAACAATCCCATTGAAAGTCTAGGATAAAATGAGGGAAATCTGTTGGGCTAAACAAAAGCATGAATTTTCTGGTGGATATCTGTAGAACAGATTGGTGCCTCTCACTCTCGCTCCTGTTAGTGACCCAAGCTGATTTCCCACAGCAAGAAAGAATCCTGCTACCATTTGTCTTCCAGAATTTTTTTCAGTTTCATGGTACTTCATCAAAGACTATGAGTGAAAAAGCCTAACTGAAAATTTGACCGGACCTCCTAAGCAATCTGCAGTTCCAAGTTTTGATGTATTCTGAGGTTCTTGTACCTATCTACACCTACCTACACTAATCAAACGATCAAACTGTTAAATTTTATATGACAATAAACAAGATGCAAAGTAAAGACACAGTGGAGTAATTCACAATAGAATAGAAAACTGCATCATAAAACTTACGTATATTGCAGCAGTTTCAGTGTCTCCTAGTCTTCAGCCACTGTTTAATCCTGGTGTAACTCTCAAGAGGACTTCCCATGAAATAAAAACACATACATATTTGAACATATGGAAAGAATTAATTACATACTAAGTTTCAAAAAGAAGGTATAGATTCCTTGCATTAATGATGTTACACTTTTTCTGTATTCAGTTGTTTCTCTGCCTTGTTATAAAAGCAAAAAGCAGAAAATGAAAAATAAGGATCTGACTTCTGAACTTCCTACTGTAAAGAAAAAAGTTATTTGAAATATAAGGTTAAATTAATTTAAATTATATGGTTGATAGGAAGAAGGTAAAGGTTATCATATGGGACAGTCCAATAGTAATGTGTATGAGTCTATAATGTTTATAGTCTTTAGAAAGATACAAAAATGCATAAATAATAATAATAAAAACCAAACAAAAGTGAAAGTGAGTTTCTAAATACTTAGAAGACTATAGTATATCTTTTTATCTTGTCCTAAATGCTCCCTAGTCTTGGGTAAGCTAAAGTACTTTTTTGGCAAAAAATAAGTGTCACCACATATATTTTGAGCTCCTTCAAATATTAAAAGTGTTGATAAATAATAACTGATATATATTTTGAGCTCCTTCAAATATTAAAAGGGTTGATAAATAAAAACTGATATAATCTTTAATGAGTGTGTCTTAAAGAGGATTTCATGGTTGTTGGAAGTTAAATGTGTCCACTGTTTCTGATAATTTTATATAATAGTATACAAAACCTTCCTTTGCTTTTCAAATCTATAGTACTGTGTCTCCTATGAAAACCCATTATGAATGGAGGATTTAAATGTTGGAACAGTTTTAAATTGTGAAAAACAGTGGGCTATATGTAACAAAACAAGGATATCTTCCTTAACATGTGGCTCAGACGCTGATATCTGTATCTGTGTAGTTTTTTACTACCAGGGTTACAAATCAAAATGCATAATTTACACCCTACAGGAAGACTTTTGACCCTGTGTTACAGAATAAACACAGAAAAAATATTGTAAATCTGACCAATTTAATTCCCTGTTTAAAGAAAATATTAAGGGAAGAAACTGAACCACTATTTAAGCACAGCCTTTGAAGTGAGAGTTGAATTCATAAATGTTATTGTTTGATTTCTGTTAATGAAGTGGAGATGCATAGTAGAAAAATTTGGAATATATAACTGAAAAACAAAACATTACATTCTGTTTAGCCGTAAACAAACATTCTTTATCTCTGATGAAGGAAGCTGAGACATTACTCAATTAATCTATCAGCAGAGAATGGGAAGTTTCACATGCCTACACTGAGAATAACCATTCCATATTTTCTTGTTCTGTCAAGAACTTTTTCATCTCACTTGGGAACAAAGGCTGTTTTTTAAGTCATTCCACATCCTCTGGCTGTGGTGCCAGACAACAGAGGAGTAGCCTCACCTTCACATTTATTTTTGTTTTGTATAAAAATGATATTTCATCCAAAAAATAGTGCCAAAGCACACAAAAGAAAAGTTCTGGCTTTGCCTCTTTTTCAGGCGGGTCCTTGATAAATAGTCCAGATTTGTGAGCACAGTATCTTGCTGGAAAACTGTCATTTTACCAAGCACCTTCAGCATTTCTTACACTTCAAAAGCCTTTTTATAATTATTTTGTTTGGGAACTTAGAAAAATTCATCTTCCTTGACACTGTGTCCATGTGAGTTTAAGAAGGGTGGCTTCTTAGTAGCTGAACACAACATCAGAGATTCCTTTAATGTATAACGGCACTGGATGCATGCAAACTTCACTATGGATTTTTGAAAAGTAGGATTTTTGAAAAGCAAACTCTCTTGCATATTTTTAGTACAGAGCAATGAAATCAGTCACAGAATCTTCTGAATTGGAAGTGACTCACAAGGATCATCAAGTCCAACTCTTAGCTCTGCACAGACAGCTCCAAGAGTCACATCATGTGCCTGAGTGCGTTGTCCAAATCCTTCTTAAACTCTGTCAGGCTTGGTGCTGTGACCAGAACTCTGTGGAGCCTTTTGCAGTGCCCAGACACCTGCTGGGTGAAAAACCTTTCCTAATAAGCTCAGAAGGGTTTCATGGTAGTCCATTTTAGATATTTTTCATTATAGAATATAATGAATCACTTTGGATGCATTCTTTTATTACAACAACAGCTGTTGACAAACATCCATCCACACTTCTCTTGATAATATGTTTTATAGGAGGACATATTGTATTTTCAGAGTTGTCTGTAAGGACCTGCTCCGTCAAACTGCGCAAATGTGTTTAGTTATAAGTCTAAAATATTTCTGTGATTTCTTACATTCTTAGTGCAAATTGATGAAGGTTTTTGCTTAGCCTGGATACAAGATGATCAGTTATTAACCTTCTCACTGCATTGACCAGTTAACAACAGCCTTAATAACTTCCCTAGTTCCATCTTTCAAAGCTTGTCCAAATATTAGTGTGGGGGTTTTTTCCAGTCAAATGACTACAGTAAAGTGAGGACTCTGTTGTTAAATTAAATACTTTTCTGTATTGAAAACATTCAAAACACATAATTTAGCAGTGCAAAAAAATCCTGCATTTTTTTGTCTAAAATTTCTCCATAACGTTCAGTATCAAAATACTCCAGTGTCTTTCAAATATTCTTACCAATATTAAAGTTTATGTGTTTGTGGTCAGGCGGGATTTGTTTGTTTGGGTGTATGGGTTTTATTGGTCTTTTTTTTTTTCTTGACAATGTTTAGAGAAAGAGGATTATAAATTATTCTGGATTTTAGTTGTTCACCATTGTGTAAGCAAACCCTGGCTCAAAATAGCAGCCCACATTAGCTATTTAGATAGAAGGAAGGTTTAGACTAAAAGCAAAAAGATTTCAGTAGCGATTTGAGGTGTTCAAACAAGAAAAAACCAACAAAAATCTGTAGATACCAATCAGTCCTAAATCCAATGGGATGCCAGCAAAAGAGTTATCAGACTCTTTTAATTAAGAAAATCAGTCTCTGTATAATAACGAGGTTATTTGAAAAGTTATTTCTAAGCTCTGTGTTGTGGAGGATTTTCTAAAGGATAGCACAGGATAACCACTGAGTTGCAGCCTGATTAAAACCAGAAAATCTGGAGAAGCTGCTATGAAGAAGACAACAAGCAAAAGACCTTCGACAGGCTGGGCAGACAGGGGGAGTGTGAGTAGGGAAACCTAGGTGATGTCTGGCTTTAGGAAGCAGGCTTTTTTTGTAGATGACTAAAGAAAATAATTCCAAATAGTGGACATACACAGACTAATATGCTTACATTTTTTTTCATACCAGAAATACTGAAATTATGTTAAAATTTTTACGTTTATGTCTTTCATCTAAAAACTTTATAGGAAAAGACAGATATTGAAATCACATATTCCACAGAGTACCTTCTAATTCACAGTAATCACATTTTGAAAACTAATACTGTTCCGAAAGTATGGTATAAAGTAGATGTGACACATTGGGATTAAATTCAGAATCAGTTTCCCTATGGCAATATAAGTTTGTCATAAACCACAAATCATACCTGAGACATAAAGGAAATACTCAGGAATGAAATTTGATAGAGCATGTCTAAAAAATGTTGCAATCATAAAAGTTTTTGCATATCTGCAATGAACATGAAGCATCCTTGTTATTAGGAAAGATTCTGTAGGACGATCCAGTAAGAAACAATCATCTGTACATAAGTTTGTGTCTGTATAACTGTTTCCTTCAAATTCTTCCTGCCTAGATGACTGTTTCTTTTGTCAATCAAAATGCATGACTGGTTCAGAAATCTGTGTTGTGACTTTGACATAATAGCAGACTTCGCTGAGAGTGCTTGTCACTGGTGAGAGCACAAATTGCTGCAAAACTGCCCTGGATTCCTTAGTGTACAAAGTCCACACGGTTACTGAACACACCACTCTCCTGCCCTTCTGTCAAGCAGTGAGATAGTGTGGCCTGAGCAGTTGTCCTGAACATCATTACACCTCCCACAGATTACTACAATGCCTGCATTTATTCTTTTCTTTATTCTATACAAATTCAATAAATTATAAATGATGTGGCAGTAAATGGACTGCATGAAAAATAATTCTTTCAATTATTTTGATTCAGTTAGTTTCTTTCCATGTCAGGCTTGTCTGTGTGCTAGCATAGTAATATTGATGTGCTAGTACCAGTAAAACTAGGCAGGAGTTTCAAGTAAAATTTTATTAACTTTATGGATAACCATTTCCATGAAACACTGCATTTTGTTCACCTTATTAAGTAACAGAATAAAAAAGGATTTTCAGTAACATTTCACTGGTAGTTGATTTTTAAAAGTCAGAAGTATTAGATACCAAAGCATCCAAAATCTTTGTCTTCTTTGGAGATGGAGATGTGCAATCTGAAAAGTTCAAGCATTAGGCATTATGTGTATGAATAAAATTTTTATTTCTCTGGGCAAATTTATCTACGCAATGGTTACTTAGATTATACAGCCAACCCCAAAACCATTTTTATTAATATTACTGTTTCATTCTTCTGAATACAACTATTCGAAACCAGTATACAATGCATCAAATTCTTCCTTTAAAAACTTCCATGTACATGAAGTACCAGTGAGGTGCTTGTGTTTGCCATATTTTCCATCACATTTTCTGGATTTACTGCAGGAATAGGTGTTTGCAGAAAGGATCATTATAAGTGCTGCAGTATTTATCAGAAAGTGTATTAACAGATACAGGTTTCTAATTCATGAATAAAAGATCCTGAATTTATTTTCTTTTCATATGGGAGATGAGGAGGGAGAAGGAAAGATTACTTTTCACGTCTCAAGCAATCAGTAACACATTTTTTAAAAGAAATTTCTTAAGAATAGGTAGATTATTACTATAATAATAAGAAAAAGAGAGATTGCAGATGAGATTTTATGAGTGGAGAGAAGTATTTTTTACCTATAAAATTTTGTGTATTGCAGGTACAAAAGAGAAGAGACTTGAAGAGACTTGTTACAGTTTGGCAGCATATCATATCAGAAACCACCAATTCCTGGGCCATGCACCTTAAGTCTCAGCAATCATTGCTGTGCTTGATGCTGCTATCACAGCCCATTCTAGGTAAGACAGCTTTTTACCTTCATGAACAATCTGTCAGCTGTGTGAAAGGAATGAGGCTTGTGAAGAAAATGTTTAGATTTTTTTCTTCTTTTTTTTTCTCTCTTTTATTCCTCCCCCCCCCCCCACCATGACAGTAAGTGTGTATGACAGTAATCTGCTGCCACTACAACTTCACTAGTCCTAACCCTGGCACTCTGGGGACAACACCTGTTGTGTTGCCTCCATGTATATCCTCATCACAACATCTGTATCATCTATCATAGAGATGCTTTATTGCTTATTCAGAAAAATTTGTTTTCTGAAAGAAGTTTAAAAGTAACAAATCTGAAGTTTTGTGAGCATATTGTACTTAAAATAAAATTATTTTTTTAAATGGCTAACCACAGGCTCTAGAGGACAAGTATAAAGTAATTTAAAGTCTAGTTAAAAAAAAAAAAAAAAAAGAGGGGGCAAAAAAATCTACCATATCAATAGCAAAAACTGTTCCTGCTCCAGCTGCTGAGGTAACCTAAGTTTAAAATACAAGCCTAAATGTCAAAAAGAACTAGCAAGGTTTCTAGTTTTTTCTTGCTCAGTAAATTTACAAAAGATTGGAAGTTCTGTGTTTTCCATCCCTAATTGATTGTAGTTTTGCATAAACTGATTGGAATCTTGAAAATTATTATTTTGCATATACCCTGAATAAAACAATGTTGTGTAAATAAGTCAGAATATTTTCATTTCACTTCTCTATTGCTTTTGTCTCCAAAAAAACCAAAGCACAACAAATCATAAAAGTCTTCTCGGACTTTTATTGGTGCCAGTTATCATAGGATTACAACTCATGGGACTGGGATGTTACTTCACTCTTTCTCCTTGTATGCACCAAATGGCAAAAGGTATATAACCTTCACAGTTGCCAAGACCAATTAGCATGATTACAGGAAGAAGCTGTATCATCAGCTCATAATTAAAACTGCAAAAGAAAGAGGGGACTACTAGTGGTGGGTGACTTCTGTGAGGCACAGAATGTGTTGGCCTGATCATACATTCAAGGGAAGTTTGTAGCTTTCCAGGAACCAAGAACCAGTTTCCTGTAAAGAGACTGCCACAACTAGTTAAAAGCACAGACTACTATCCTTTGTATCTTTCCCATGTGGGTACAAATACAAGCAAAAGTTGTGGCAGATCACCAGGACTTCAGAATCCTGGAGCTCCAAGTGAAGAGACAGATACCCGAGTGATCTTCTGCTCTGTGTTGCCAGTCAAGAACCAGGGTAAAGCCAGAAGTTGACATATCATGCAGATCAATATCTGGCAACAATGTTGTTGTTCAGGTCTTTGATTTCTATGATCAAGGGATGTTCTTCAAAGCACACAGCCTATTGGGAGAGACGGGACCCACCAATCTAGAAGAGGTATGAGAATCTTCACTAGCAAATTGGCTGAGCGAATTGCTTTTTAAACTAAGAAACTTGGGTGTATAGTCCACAGCTGTGACACCTGTAAGTCCAGAAGCAATAGGGTGGTTGAGGACACCTACCAGAGTATTTAAGAATGCTCTGGTGCTTTTTCCAAAGGCAGGAACCCTATATTCAACCTCCTTAAGTGTATGTATACCAACATATACAGTCTGAGCAATGCACAGCAAGAACTGGAGCCCTGTGCCCAGGCTGAGAGTTCTGATGACATATGAATCACAGAAACATGGTGGGAAAATTCACATGATTGGAAGTCCATGATGAATACAAACTCTTTTGATTGGATAAGAAGGGAACAAGAGGAGTTGAAGTTGTACCTTATTTAAAAGAGAAATTTGATTGTATAGAGGTAAGCTGTGGAGACCATGAAAGTTCTTTAGATCGACTGTAGTGATTGTTACCTTGGGGTAATCTTATGTTAGGTATCTTTTACTAACCCCCCAATCAGGATGACAAGGCCAACAAAACTTTGCTTCATCTGCGCAAGAAAGCCTTGGGTCAACAAAACCTCCTCCTTATGAATAATCTGAGTTACCTTGACATTTGTGGTTAAAAACACATGGCAATCACAAGTTGTTCATCAGATTAATGGAATTCACTGAGGACTGCTTTCTGATATAGGTGCTGCACATGCTGATTAGGAACAGTGTATTACTGGATTTACTGTTCGTAAACCGAGCAGATTTACTTGACAACATAACTACAAATGGTAGCCCTGGATACAGCAACCACAACACTGGGGATTTCAAGATCCTGCTGAGCACACTGAAGAGTAGTATTAGAGCAAAGACTTTGGCTTTTGGAACAGACACCTTCAGTATACTGAGACCAGCTGTGAAAGAGTCCATGGAAAGCAACCATGGAAGGCAAAGTAGTTTGTGCATGCTGAGAGTTATTCAAGAGCAGCCTCCTGACAGCACAAAGGACAGCTGTGAAGAGTTTGAAGGTTCTCTCTTCACAAGGAACCAAGAAGACAAGGGGAAATGGGTGCAAGTTGCACTGGGGGAGGTTTCATCTCAAAGAAATTTTTTACAGTAAGATCAATCATTCACTGGAATATCCTCCCCAAGAGACATGATAGACCCTCCATTGCTGGAGGTTTTCGAGATGTGATTGGACATAGATAGATAGACAGATAGATAGATAGATGATAGATAATCTCATCCAAGTTTGTTTTCCCACAGAATATTGAAATAGATGATCTTTTAAGGTCACTTCCAAACTGGGTATGTTCTATGTTTCTAACTACATCCCATCCCCCTATTTTCAAGGGAGAGAAATGTGGTACAGAACACCCACTGTTTTTCAGGATATGTTCAAAACTGTATAAAAATAATTATTCCAGCACACAGATCTCTATTTTTTATATCTTCAAATAAAATATCAATTTGCTGTTTACTATTAGTCAGCAATTCAGGGCTACCAGACTAGATCTACTTTGTATTTTGTTGAAGTCTGATTGGGATATTTTCTTGGAATCTGAGCATCTGAGAAAGCGAAAACAATCACTGTAAACACATATAATTTGTTTATTTAGCTCTCTAATAAGGTTGCCTAAGTCTCAGGATCAGTTAAACAGAACTTTAGTAGAATCAATATGGAAGAATCAATACAAGAATCCACAGTAATGGAGCCCCTCCTCATTGGTTTGGTGAGTGATTTTGAGAGGTGGAAATATCTGTGTTTGTCTCAGTGATTAAACTTCTGAATACTTTAATATAACAGAATATAACACTTATTTTCATATCTGTTTCTTCATCAGCTGAAATAGGAACAAACCAAAAAAATCAGACTTATCCCAGAGTATTCAATAATGCTTCCCCCATCCTAAAGGGGAAAATTCTTCTTCACAGGGGAATGCAATAATCTATACTTTTATATCTTGCACCTGCAAAGCATTACTTAGCTAATCCAAACACACCTATTCCTGTCTAGGAAACAGTGAAAATGCCTTTTAGGCATACATTCCTCACTATTTACTAAGGACTTTAATAATTTATTCTTCTAGTTAAGATATTTTTGCTCAAGATCCACCTATAGTAAGTAAGTGGCCAGTCTTCGCGAACGAAGATCTGGGAAAGGTGTTTTTACCTTTCAAGCCTGCGC
>JAWWLV010000100.1:25169815-25183853 GCA_035041135.1 Platyrinchus mystaceus | reverse complement strand
AGCAGGATCAGGATTCGAACCTGCGGCCCTGGCGCTGAGAGACCAGCATCTTAACCGCTAGGCCACCAGGGGTCCCCAAGATCCACCTATACATTTCTGAATATATGTGAACATAACAATTCCACATATGCTGAAATATTTACAAAATCATCTGGCAAAAAAGAAATATGCAACAAATAAATAGTAGTAAAAAATTTCACTTGGAAAATAAAATGTTATATGCATATGAAACTGGTGTGGATATTGTTACCATTTTCCTGTAAATGTTGTAACCTATGGAAGTTAATTGGAAATTATGCATATTCACCTCTATAAATCTTTAAAGAAATAAAGATTATGGAAATATTTCATTTTTTTTAAATGCAATTTTATATCTGTTAACAACAAATGCATATTGCAGTATTTTCAGTGCTAGTAAAACTCTTATATTTAGTACTTTCCCAGTAATTTACTGGATTTTTGACTGTGGTCCCTGGCAAGACATGAAAAATTTTAGATATCAGGCACATCTATATCAAAACAGTGATATAAGATACTCCCCATCCATTTCTTTTTAAGTTCAGTTATTATTTTTTATGTTCAGACTTAATCATTAATATTATAAATCAAAGCACTCAGAATTTTGAAAACGAATGACCTGAAAGATGGAAAGCAGTACCATATATCTTGCTTTTGAAGATTACCATGCAGTCTTTAAGCACACAGTCCAGTTATCAGTGGGCCCTTTTTCCCCTTAGTGTATCCAGGTGCCCTGCTTTAAGAATATATGTTAGAATTGCTGACTCCAGGAGGATATTGCCTATATGCTTCAAGTTTACTTATTGAATAGCCCGCAGTTTATGAATGAATGTGGCAAACACTTTTTCAATCTAGTGGGAGAAACAAAGAAAAAGAATGATGGTTCAGCTGAAGCAGGTGAGCAATTTTTGGTGGCAGTTCTGCTACAGGGTTTCTGCAGGAGCCTTGGCAAATGATTAAAACTAGGCTTTGCAGCATACATCACAAGCAGTTTGTTCTGCTCCAGGAGATGATTTGTAGACGTGTTTACTAGGCAAAGCCACAAAGTGGCTAAAAATATAAGTAACCTGAAAAATCAGAGCACAGATGTTCAAAAGATGAAAGGTATATTAAACCGTACTGAGCTTTGTGCAGTTGTGGAGAGACCACTACCAACATTTGACATACACACCCCTGAAGTCTGGATATACATCTGCTGGTCAGTGTTCTATGCATTTTTATTTAGGAAGGCAAACACACTTTTTTCACCCTGAAAACTGGAAATTAAAGGTAGGTGCTGGACAGTTAACAGGAAACTAACAGACTAGTCAATGCAAAATAATTTTCAAAGCCTTTTTTTCATGGAGTTACAGTGGTGGAAGCTGAAAATACTCACTAAATTCTGGTGTCAGTCCCAATTATACAGAGTCCCATACTTCTATCTGCATTCCCTCAAAGTGCAAGAGACTGCAAATAAGGACTAACATCATAAAGGTTAAATACGGATTTCCCATCATCAGATTTACAAGTAGAAGTATTGTGCAAGGTTTCATGCCTGGACACAGCTTTATCTTATCTAAAATCTACTAATGAATTAATTTTAAATTAGGTGAAGTGTGATATTCTATTGCAAAGGCAGTAGTACATATCTTTAACATCTCAGAACAGCCAGCTTTCCAGCTTTCTACACCTGAGTACTAGGTTGTGTATTTATTTAAAACACTGAAAGAAAATACTGGTTCTGTGAGGATATCTCAGTCTAATTTAAACAGAATTAAAACTGTACTGTCCTTGTACTCTCTCTGTACTTTCCCCTTTAGAGGACAGTCATTGTATAACCTCACAATATCTCTGACTTCAATCACCTCCCCAGCCCAACCCTAACTCTTTTCACAAAACTCATTTTTCTCATTTCTCTGTGTGGGATAAACATTGATTTCTCATTTCTGCTAGACCAATCCAATTTTGACCAATCCAATTTTAACCTCTCTTTGCATTCAACTTCAGATAAACCAAGGGGTTCAACTGTGCCATAGCTCATGCATGACAAGCCCTCATCTAACTGCATTAGTTCCAGTCATTTGTAATTTGGACATCACTCTTGATGCTTTCTGACATTTCATACACAACAGCCAGCAGGGAGATGGGAGGGCCATTTCAGGGTTTTTGCTCAGATTCTTGCTAACAGAGTTTACAGTCAATGTTGCTTCAACACCATGGAGTTCATCCCACTGTGATGAAACATGCTATTTCTAAACTCACCAAAGCCGTACACTGCAGTAACTAATAGTAGTCCCTTTTGAAAAAAAAAAAATTAAAAAAGACAGAAAATAAGCTCTCAAGTGTGCTCCCTTAACAAAAGACAAAACTAAGCTCTAAAATGTAACCATAAGATAAATACTTAGTATGGAAAATGAGATCTCAAAAAAAAATATAGAGGGGAAATCAAAAAACAGAGTGTTATCTCATACATGGCTAAGTCTTCAAAAGAACATGTTCTGATTGTGTGCTACACCTTAAAAATAGTTAGGTATCCACGAGATGCTTCATTTTGTTTACACACAGACAACCTTTGATATTCACTCATCTGTCAATGTCATACTGCAAAGCAATCATGAGGCTTATCTGATAAATGCTAATGACTTTCTTATTGAAAAAATTGTAAATCTGTGTCATCAATTTAGCTAAGGTAACTTAATCTGCAATTAATTTAATTAAATTTATCAATTAAGACAGTTGTAAATCATATAAGTTGAAAATCTCATGTAAATATATGCAATCATAATGAACAATTAATATACCATAGCGTTTGATTAGGGTGATTAAAATCAATCTATAGTCACAGAACAAAAGTTTAACTGAGGAAGAAGGTAGTTGAAGACAGAATAATCATCACACAGAGAGAAAGGTTTGCCAGCTATCTTCAACATATTCTGTACCAGAAAATATGCAGTCATCAGAAAACGTGCAGCAGTTCTCATCTGTGAATTTCTTAATTCTAAGAGTAAACTGCACATTGAAAACATTGAAGGGAAATCCTAAAAGCAATCCAGGTGTAGCTTGTTAATTTAGTTTACGCAAAATTAGAGTGTGAGTGGAAACAAATTACTTCTGTACATGGTTATGCATGTAGCTTGTACACACACATGCTAGAGAGAAAGAAAATCAACCTTTTTCAAGCAGATGAGGTAAATGGCACAGAATATAAAATGGAAGGTATTTTGCATATTATATTTTCTCAGTATTTAGATGTTTTGGTTCTTTCTTAACAAGGGAAACATATATCAATCTTTTTCCCCCATTAAAACCTATCTTCCTTATTACTAGCTGCATTTAGTAAGGAATTTCAATAATTATATTTTCAACAGCATAGTTTATGAATACTTTTCCTCCTATCTCTTAATTTCTTGTTTTCTTCCTCCATCATAGTTTATTGGGTCCTGCCATTTGTTGTAGGAATTTATGGGAGTAAAGGCTGAACTCAAGTGCACAGTTAAAGTACTTAAGTTGAAAAAGAAAAGCTACAGCTGCCAACTCCATGTTTGAATAATTTGTTCACCAGACCTTCCCAGAGCCATGTGGGAGGCAAGGCAGAACTGAAGCTTAATCCCAGTGACAGTAACATTTATGTAATGCCCTTACCACAACCAGCCTACACAGTTTTAGTTATACTATGCTTTCAAGGAAACAAAACAGTTGGGAAAATGGGAATTAATTCAGTCTTTTTTTCCTGTTTTGTTTGGGGGGTTTCTTACCTTTTCCTTCTTGTTTATCCACCCTTTTGCCTTTCACAGATCATCTGTACACAGGTTTTCCTGTTGTAATACTTATTTCAAGAAGGAATATCTTTAGTGGTGGCTAGACTGAGCCTCAGGGCAATGTTTAGACTAGATCTAATAAACACTCAGGTGGATATTAAAAAAAAAACCCAACAACAAACAAACAAACAACAAAAAAACAAACAAAAAACCAGGAAAAAAACCACAACAAATCAGAAAAAAAATCTTTAAAACCACTTATGCATTGTCTTCTGTAAGAATTACAGTAGTAGAAGTTGTAGTAGTAATACCAGTACCAATTCCTGAAAGAAAATTTTATTTTGTTATTTTTGTTCCTTTGCTGTTTTCATTACTGATATTGTGCATGGTTCAGTTTTCAATTCTCCTAAGTGAACCTAAGTGATACCAGAGAAATTCTTTTCTTCCTTGTACTGTGCCACAGCTTTGTGTTCACAAAATCAATAGCACTGTAGTCCTCAAAGAATATGCTGTCATGTTTACAAAAAAACTAGATGTATATGTGCTTTATTGTCTTTAACTAAAAGCTGCTATATTAGGATAATATTGGTATAGGAGGCACGAGAGCCCTACCGTGTAACAACCATGCAAACTGGATTGTCACTTGAAATCAAGGTTCACAGATCTGCCTAACCATGAAACGCATCATTTGAGATTATTATATTTCAATCCAATATACAGTCATCCTGCCATACTAATGTGCCTTACAATTTTTCTTAAGAATTGACAGTGTGACAATAAAAGTGTTTGCGAACCAGGTTATGTGGTTTTCCTAAGATTATATCTGTCACAAGACGTTAGGAAACGTGTTAGTGGTATCTTTCATTTTAAATGACATATGCTAAAGATACAATATTTCTGTATGCCATGCTCTTTTGATAAACTATAAGACATTGAGATTCCAATGTTTGAAAGTTTATGCAAGGAACAGCTATTAATTTTCGTTTATTTTTCCAAGGTAAAAGTGATCAAACCAGATGGTGAAGTCTTTTGCTTAGACATCATAAGTAAAGACATAAATAGAAAAGAAGAAAGCAGCTCTGAGTGTTGGCACTTTTTTTTAATTATCCCACAAAAATATCCAAAGTTTAGTGTTCTTGCAGATACTCAGAGAGTAATTGAAATAGCTCTGGAATGACCCTAAATTCTCAATTTTCTGTATTATCACCTAATTTTTGAAAATAATTTTTGTTTAAATAATTTCCACCGGGTAGTCCATCATTAAAGAAGACTCTAGAATTATGACCAAGTTGAGCTCTATTACTTGCAGTGATAATTCTTATATTTTCATCCCAGAAAAAGCAGTAAATCTCAGAAATCAAGGTGACCTTCAGAAAAGACTAGGGATCGCTAAAACTTAGATATCATGTAGCTGATTATAAAAATTAGGCATTTTACATTCAGAGTTTTGGTGATAAATAAAAATACTCTTCCTGTAGTAGATTAAGGATACTAGTTTTCTATTGTTTTATGCTATGTTTTGTCTCCCATGTCAACTCATCTAAATCATCCCTATCAACATACACCAGCTTACCAGAATTTGCATGTTCAGATAGATGGAGTGTTATTTGTAGATTAGCCCTTGGTTTGATGGCTAAATAAAACCTCCAGCAATGTTTATATTTATTTTGGTGACAGTGAACAATTCCTCAATGACTAAATACTTTTAATACACTCTTTTTGATAGCAACTTTTCAAAACAATTTTTAATTGATTTAATTCTCAAGCATTACTTTGTGAAAACTATTGGTTTTGAATTATTATTTGAGTTCTAATATTCCTTTAAAAGGTATCTTAACAAAAATAGATAAAAAGAAATATTAGCAATGCATTTCTTGACAGGAATAGTTGTATTCCTTGTACATAACACATTTAAAGTAAATCAATGTTTGGTTTAGTCTTTCAACAAAGAGTGGTTTGAGTTCACAGTATGTTAACACATCACAGTATCCAAGCACAAAGAGAATAAAGACACTCTCTTTAGAAGGAGCCACATGAAGTAAACCAGTGGCAGATGATACAAGTTGCACTGAAAGAGATTTCATCTCAGCATATGAAGGCATTTTTTTGTAATAAGAGCAATAATTTACTGAAACATTCTTCACAAAGGATGTGGTTAAGTCCCCACTGCTGGAGGTTCTCAAGCTCCAATTGGTCAACATGCTAGCGAAATCTCATCTAGGATCCCTTTTACCATGAAAGGTTGGACCAGATGATGTTTCAAGCTCCCTTCAAACCTGGGTTATTCTACTATTCTATGATATGGCTGTATGACTTACAATTTAAATGAAGAAAAATCTTGTGGGTCTGGAACTCAAACAGAGGTGAGGGTGCATACAACTAACACCATCTGTTTCCTGATAACAACTAAATACACATTTTTATACGGAATATATACATCCTGCTATACCATTACTCTGTGTTGGATATGTCATTCTTTCCTCATCCATCTTCATACATGTAACTAGCTCAGCATACTCAATCCATAAGTTTTATTTTTCTTTCTCAACACCCAGTGTTGTTTTATTTATGAGAATATTCTTCAGAAGTATGATGTATTGCAAAATCATTATAATAATACTTTCTGAAAAGATTTTCTGTGACAATTTTTGGAGAAGGAAACAGCTGAGCACAATCCGCCTCTTGAAAATGTTTCTTTCTCCTATCTTTTCACATGGAACAGTGTTTTCTCATGATCTGAAGTGGTCTTTTATCAAAATTCTATTCGTAGCTTTTTTATTAATCTGTGTGATTACGTACTTACAATCTGAATTAACCATCCTTGTTATGACCATTCAAATGCTTGGGTATATATGGGTCCATCTCCTTGCATCAGCAAACGTGTGATTATGCTGTCAGTTTAGCTACTGACAGAATATTAGAAATTTTCTGTGTTTCTATGGGGAAGAAGATTGCAATGAACTCTAAAATCTAATAGGATTGTTTTGAACCTTGATTCTTTCCTTTTGTTGTTGTTTTGGTTTTCTACCCGGGTGAAACATAGCATGCCACCACATCAAAATACTACAGTTGTATTCAGCACAGGGGCAAGTGGTGGGTCAAAGCACTACAGAAGTAGAGACCTCAGTTCCACAAGGATGACAAGCATGAGAAAAACTTTCTGTAGAGAGCTGTTGCTTTGATCAACTTGGCTTGTGATAAAAAGACAAAGGATGATTGTGAAAGGTCATTTGTGCTCCTCAATTCAGTCTATCTCTATTATCCAAGAAGAAAAGTCAAATGAAATCTGTAGGCATTGGTCATAGTTCCCAGTAAACAGTAAATATACCATGATTGACTAAAATAAGGATATATATGTCTGCCTGTACTTTTTAGTCTTTAATTTACATTATTCTTTCAGATTAAGACAGCAAACTCTGGAATAAAATATATTTGGAATATCTCAATCTCTTATTTTAAAATATTCATTTTGAAACAGCATTAAAACTGGAGCATTGAAAGAAAGCTTAAAGGGAAATATTTAATGTCCAGGAAAATGGCATTTCAGTGCACAGGTGCAAGTATGAAAGATGTGCTTTAGAAAACACAAAATGTTACCATAAATCAGGAAAAAGGGGTTGTGAAGGAGTTGTATTTATGCAGTCACTGGTCTCAGACATCCAGAAGTGTTATAATTAAAAATTCTGCTGTAAGTTCTGCCCCTCTTCCACACCTTTTCCAAACTGAGTATGTCACAGTAAAATAATACTACTGGAGACTTTCATCAGGAGTCTGGTCTACATGTAGGTGGATTTCTAGACATGAGAAAAGAAATATAAATGAAGAAATGCAGGAAAAAAACACATGATTTTCTCCCTTTTGTTCAAGTTTTGCTTACTGTACTATAGGGAAACAAGACAGAGATTCCCTACTACTGATTTTTATTTTGGGGACACTCATATGTGAATTCAATTTGCCAGATTCTTCTATTGCTGTCCTATATACACTATCCTTTCTGAAGACTCCACATATAAACTAGAGTTAATGCTGAGTTTGAGTGTTCAGCAAGCAAACCACAGTTTTGGTTCTAATTATAGCGAGCAGGGCTAAATCTTGAGGGAAGCTTATCCTAAGTTGCTTAAGCAATTTTAAGTGCTAAACTGTGGCTTCTTTGCTTGGTGCTCATCACAAAGAGTTTGGAGGAAAAAGTAAGGAAGGGAGAGGGATACTCAGCAATGGTAGCTTGCAATCCTAAATAGGCCCAAGTGGTTGGCAAATACAAATGCTCTCCTTCCCAATTCTACCCTTACTCTCCTACCAGATAAAGACTTCAGATGATACCCTTTGGAAGGAGTCTGTGCTGCGGGCTATACTTTAAACAGGCCTGTTACCTTGCTATTTGAGAGTGCTGTTGAACTCTGCATATGCTCAGTAAGGCATTATTTACAGAGTGTAAAAGGAAATAAATAATAGCAGGACTTTATTTGTTAAATATTTTTCTCTAAAAATCCTTATGCGAGAAGATTGAAATTTCGCGTAGTATGGATGAGAACTACTATCTCCATGTCACCATAAGGGTTTACCCTTTATCTATCATACTGAAATTGTCTAAAACTGGTCTGAAGCTATGCCCTACAAAATAGCAAACAGAATGAGGGTCATGATGAGCTATGAATGGTCTGTTCCTGGGAAAAAGGCTTGCTTTTCCTGTAGTTAGTGTTAGAACCTCAATGGCTTCCAGGGATGTAACAATTCTGACATGCTAGTCTAAAGGGACCAGAGGCTTCCATTTTTAGCCCCCTGCTTTGCTTCCTTTCTGTCTTCTTACAAGAAACTGAGCGCAGGTCTAGATAGCATCTCACCTCATTTAGATTGCAATAAACAGATTAGTTTCAGGGTCTTCATTTTAGTGCAAGCATAGTTTAATTTTTTATTAGAACCCTTGATTGATCGTTCAACCCCTAAGTTCTGGCAATGTCTTAATGAATATCATAACAAACTAATGTGAACTGAAGAGAAAGAAAAAACAATCAAGTCTCTGAAATGAGATAGAAATAAGCTGATTTTTCCTGAATAATGTATTTGTACAAATTTCAGTCCAAATATACACGTAAATGATTAAAATCTAATAAGCAATCATAAGACTCTCTGATTTTCAGTATAAAATTTTACACTGAATACAGACTAAATTAGAGTAGCAGCATAAATTATTTCTGTGCAATCAGCCAGCACCTACACAGAGACCCTCCTCTTGCCAAATTGTGCAAGCTGCACTGCACTTCTGCATGCAGCATTTATGTGACATAAACTGATGAAATTGTCATGTTGTTGTGTTGACTCTGCAAACTACTGTAAAACTACCACTTTTTAGCCAGGACCTGGGACTTGGCTTGTCCTGGAGACAGCATGTTTTATGCTCCTTAAACAGATCACGCTCAGCTTTATGAGAATAGAACCTTTTCATACCATCTAGGTATTAAAATGATCCAGTAACTCCTTTTTTATCTACAAACCAATAAAACTATTTACTAATAGCATAAATACCACCAGTGACCTCTGAGTTATCCAGATGACTCTTAAAAAGAGGCTGTCACATGCTTGTAGTGCAACAATTGAAAAGAAAAATATGTGCTCTGTGAACATAATTTTTCTTTTATTTGGATCACAAGTGTAAAAAGTCTGATAGCAGGTGAGTGAATGTTTATGTGAGATGATTTCCAGACCATTAGACTACCCATAAACTAATTCTGGTTCTATGTGTGTAGAGATTAAATTGACAATTCTGAACTATTAAACCTGTCTGTGTCACTGAAGATGGTAGACAAGGAGTGCAGAATCATATCTTATTTGCAAGTTAGCAAATACATGACTTGTGAGGTAAGGAGTGCCTGACCTCATTATCATCTGGCAGGTCCATTTCTTTCTTTCCTAACAGCAGTAATGAAAGAAGAAAAAAGGGACATGTTTGTCTTTTGACAGAAAATCATCTTGTTATACAATAAAATTTGCCATGTTTTAAAGCCTAGTTTCTGTCCTTGCCAAGAACCTTCACACTGCCATAGAAATTAACATGAAAGTTACAGCTCTCACTGAGTCATCAAACCTTTTTCATTTGTTCTTTAGTCTCTAGAGCCTGTCTATCTCTTTCTACAACCTTCTGCCAAGTGATTTTACATCAGAAGCAAACATAAAATTGTGCTGTGGAAGTGAAACATTGGTGTATTACAGGCTGTCATTGCTTCAAGGTAGACCAAACTTTTATTGAACTAAGTTCATGTGGCAGGACTGAGTATTTCTATTTCTCCTTTTTCCAATGCTGTTGACCAGATACTCATAACATTTCATTCTTCTTTGTGTTATCTTTTCTGTTTGTTTGGTAATTTTTTCCCTTTTTTTTCCCCCGAATATCTTTCTGGGCTACTTGTTCCCTGCATTTCTTCCCCAAATAACTTCTGCTTGCTTGTAACTTGTGAATAATTGAAAAATTGAAAAATGTTTTAAGAGTTATTTTGCACCAGAGACTTCGTATTACTCAGCAGTTTGGTCTGCAAAGTCATCCCTGTTCCTGTATAGGGAAGTTACTTTCCAGTCCTTAGAAACATATGAAATAATATTTAGAATAGAATAGAATAGAATAGAATAGAATAGAATAGAATAGAATAGAATAGAATAGAATAGAATATACACAACACATGTAAAAATATTAATAAATAAAAACATATAAAGATATTGCATTTGAAGTATGGGTTAATGACAGTGAGAAAAGTCATAAGTCACTTGGAAAAAGTAAGTCACAACAAAAAATACTTTGTTTCTTTGAATTAGAAAATTTAGTTAATCAGCAAATAAAAATGGGTCATGGTTACTTGTAGTTACCAAGTAATTTGAAGAGGAATCTAGACCTATAACTCCGCAAATGGTCCTAATTAAAGCACTCCACTGTGAATAAGTAAGTTCCCCATAAACATAAATAAAAATATTATTTATTCAACAGTAATATAAATAGTAATAAATAAATAACTTTCCCATTAATTTTATACACATGACAATTGTGCTACAGCCTGACCTGAAATCCTTGATGGACCTTAGCACTATTTACAGCAACCCAGATTTTGTATCTTACAGTAAAGATGGCAAAAGAGTAGCACATGACAGGTCAGTTCAATTGCATTAGCACCATCCACAACTTCTGAGCAAGTCACAAATGAAAAAAGCAAACTAAATTGCACTGTGGTTCTAGCTCTGTGATAACAAAGGTATCCAACTAGTTCTGTGCAGAAAATAAATCTCTGCAGGTCTTTCCATCATGAATGTATAAGCAAGAAACCTTTGTGAATATTTCTGCAAACAGCTACTTCATAGCATTGAATGTAGGCCCCAGATGGACAAACAGGGGGTTTGGGTGCCTGTGCTACCGGTGAGGTCTTTTACAGGTGGTGATATTACTGAGGAGAGCAACTTGGACTGTGGCATCTGTTTCAGCAGTACTCCCATCTGGTCAGCTGCAGCCCAGCCTTCCTATCAGGTTTCCTGGTTTGGTAAGTCATTCCAGCTATTCACTGCTACTGAAAATGGCAACTCGGATGATAAAAATCAGTCATCTGGAACAATCAGATGCCTTCCTTTTTTGGTACTGTGAATTAAAACAACAACAACAACAAAGTGCAATGGATTAATGGATTATAGCTGCATATTTTGAAGCCTATGCACACACAGAAACCTTCATATAGGGAATTAATCTTTAGAAACCTTTGCAACATCTGACTTCCTGTTTTGAGAAATAAAATCTGTTCAGATGTATGATACTAAGGAGTAATCAGTCCCTGAAGACTCCTGGGCAGATGAACTGTATGAGTCTGAGTGGGGACATACAGTTTCACTGGACTGTGGAAATCAGGAATTCGTGAACACTGAAGAACCTACTACTGGTAAGAGACATCAGCACTGAATTACACTTGTATTTTATGTTTAATCCATTGAAAATAGATCACAGCAGGTGGTACTCAGAAAACATTATATACATACACACATATACATGTGTATATACAATATCTCACAAAATGGTTACATTTAGTTTGAGGTCTGTTTAAAGGCAGAATTTTCATAATTGCCTGGATGTAATTAAATGGTTCTTTGTTCTATCAGGAAGCAACTGAGCATTATATTGGATTAATGTAGAAAATTTTTGTGATGCTCAGATCTGTCACACACCGGACCTTGTAAAGCTGCTGGAATTATCTCCACCGTAAACTTCTGACTATGAAGGAGAAGATTAATTTTAGACACCTCGCATAGCACACAGAAATTTATCCACAAAATCTTTTATATAGGTGGAAATTGATTCTAGTGAAGAGGAATAACTGAAATGTAAATATACTTTCAAAAGACACCTCAAATTGTATCCTATTTTATTAGAAAACAGTACTGCTACAATATGATACTGATAATAAATTATGATTCATGAATCTAAGATTTCTGTGATAATTTTTTGGCAAAAGCATTGATTACTGTAACATTCTGAAAATAGAGAGAAAAATACACAAGTAGATATCTAAGTAAAGGTGAAGGATTTGGTAAAACTCAATCATGTTTTACATTTTTAATGTAAATTAAAATTTCTGCAGGGCTGATCTGCTTCTCCTGAATGTTGTTTGTCTCTGTAGAAAACATGGAAGTTATGCAAAGGGTATAATTCCTACTTCTATTCCTATGTCTGCTTTTATATCAGTAAAATTAATCTTTTAACACTGAGGTTCTTCTCCTGTTCTAATGATGTTTTAAGGAAATTTTTAAAAGAAAATAAATGTAAAAGGTATTTTTGAAAGGCACCAAGACATGTTAGTAAAAGTAAATAGGTTTTTTTTTCTCTTAGCCCATCTAAGAGGGTTAGAAAAGACAGATCAGCTCTGAGAACAACTTACGGAATATTTCTTTAACTTAGGAATGGATCTTGTGGTCTGGCCTCCATGAAGTGTTGGCCATGATTGGTAGCTAATGATCGGTAGTTGCAATTATCATTAATGAAATTGTTCATTCTTTCCTGCTCTTGAGAGATATAGAGATAGCATTAAAGGTATCTTTTTTGGTCTATGTTGAGGTTACTTCTCCATTTGCAAAAAAAAATATTCTTCTGAAAAATCAGAAGAAATTGCTTACCTGTTATTATGTAACATAAGACTGATGACAATTTTGGTAATGTGGTATGTTAGGCAGAAAACCTCAAATTTTTTACATCCTATGCTGTACCTATTTTCAAAATATTTTGAGTTCTAAGGATAGGTAAAATGAGGTATGGAAATTATTACTTGAATTTTTGAATAGAAGAAATAAGGATGATGTAGTTACCATGTATGGTAACTTTTAGAATGGAATAAGAGTCTGTATTTTCAAACTTCCAACATACATTCTTAAGAAATATGTTAAAAAGTCGTGTTGGGTTGCAATACTCAATAAGTATTTTGTCTTTGTCTAGCTCTTTGCTTGTTCTTTTTAAAACTCCTTGAATAGTCTTCTGCTGGTGCCAGTAGAATAAGACATTAGCCACTATGCTCAGTGATGGGTCTCCCTGCCTCTTACTGCATGTTTTTTTTGGCTGTTCTTTAGGTATCAAAGTAGCTCTTCCTGATAAGGGATCTGCCATACAAGGGATTAGGAAGAAAAAAACCTTATCCAATAATAATGGAGGGCTTACACTTGATTCAAATCAGCATTAGCACACTAGAGTGAGGAAATTTGAACAGATGGGGAAAAAGAACACAATGCAGGTTAAATGACTGTCAAATACACATTAATTGGGGAAAAGAGGTAAAAGGTTTAGAGAAAAAGAAAATTGATTTTGAAAAAAGAAAATAATTTCTGTGTGGCAACTGGGGCATGGGCAACAAACAGGAGGAGATGGAAGCCACTGTAGTAACTGGAAAGTTATGACCTAATTGCCTAATCACTCAAAGTTGGTGGGATGAATCCCATGACTGGAGTACAACTATCAATGGCTGTAGGCTGTTCAGAAGAGACAGGGGAGGAAGGAGAGGAGTGCCCTCTGCTTCAAGAGTTGGACTGAGTGTGAGAACTGTCTTTGAAGAACAGCCACAACGAAGCTGAAAGCCTGTGCTTAAGAATCAGAGACTGAGACAACAAAGGGAACCTTTTGGTTGGTGTCTATATCAGGCCAATGATCAAGAAGAGCCTGTTGAAGCCTCCTTGCTCCAGCTACAGGAGGCATCACATTCACAGGCTCCTTTCCTGCTGGGGGACTTCAACAACCCCAGGTATGCTGGAAAAGCAGCTGCAGGCAATCCTTGAGA
>JAWWLV010000100.1:25139810-25151609 GCA_035041135.1 Platyrinchus mystaceus | reverse complement strand
TTTCTTTCTTTCTTTCTTTCTTTCTTTCTTTCTTTCTTTCTTTCTTTCTTTCTTTCTTTCTTTTTCTTTCTTTCCTTTCCTTCCGAGTTCCTTCCTTCTGAGTTCCTTCCTTCCGAGTTCCGAGTTCCTTCCTTCCGAGTTCCTTTCCTTTCCTTCCTTTCCTTCATTTTATTTTTTCTCATTCAGGAAACTACTCTCCAGCACCAGTCTTACTGACCCTATTGGTAAGAAAAAAAAAATCTTCTGCCCTGTAGAAGGAAATAATAATTCCCTCTGATTTCTGTATGACCAAAGTTTTACCTTAAATTTGCAAATACTATTAAAACTTACTTCATCAGTTTTTGGCTAATATTTCAAATGCAGAAGTCTCTACAGAGTCTTCTTTAACTGAGGACCTGCAACTGATGATACACTCAAAAATGTGTTATTTCAAATGTAAACATAATAAACAATATTCTCATTGTCATAAAACCCAGTCTATGAAGAAATTTTTAAAACAAATTAATTCTCTTCAAAATTCTTTTTTTCTCAGTGATTTTTTCCCAAGTGACATAGTTTCATTACTGCATTGAACTAAAAACATAAAGAAGCTAAACCAGTGTTTCAGTAGGAACTAAGTATCAGTAGCCCTTTATAATTTTTAAAGCTAATTGAACTTAAGTGTTTTAAGGCCCAGATTCTGCCAGAAAATAGCACTGTGAGATGTACTTGGAAATGCTGTGAAATGCCATATAACCGCTCACTTACAAAATAAGTCTTTTTTTGTGAACTATTGAATTCTTAATAAAAATTAAAATTTTTAGAAGTAATTTAAATTATAAGAAGTGTGGAATTTCTCCAATAACTTTAAAAATATGTGAGTTTTTAAACCAATGAAAAAATTATCTCAATTAGGACTTTATTTTAGAACAGGTCAAATTAATTGAAATCCCAATATAACAGTGTAAAACAGACGGAAATCAAACATCTTAAGTTTTAATACATAAGGGAATTTTAGATGCCACATTTTTGCTCTTGATTAATTTTCTATTTTACAGGAGACATTGGCAAAGCTTTGCTTCATTTGCTTCAGTATCTTTTAAATGCATAAGAGGTGGAGAAAACTAAAAAAATTATTTTGAAGTAAAAAAAAAATGCTTCAAATGATTTCTCACTCCAAAAACTCTTTTTATTTAGTTTGTCTTTAAAAAAAAAAAAAAAAAAAAGAAAAAAAGAAAAAAAGGCATGTTTTTCAGATGTCCTGATTCCTGAACTGTATGTGCATTACCTTTAGAAAGACACTACTGTGCTTAATGTGGCATGGAACAGAGGAATCAAAGTGAGAAAACATGTAAATAAAGAACAGCTAAAACTTTTATTCTTTCAGCTAGTGATGCAATGTCAGTATCCCAAAACTTTTCACAAAATTCACTTTTTTCATAAAGCCTCTTTTGTTGTGAAATATATTTCAGCGTACATATTGTTTATAAAATATAGTAATCTATCCCTGATTTACCATCTTTTCAGTTACAGAGTTCAGTCCTAATTGTGTCCTGCATTGTTAGAGCAGTCTCTGTCTCATAGTAACGCATAACTCTGTTTGTAAACATTGCATTCAGGCAATGGACACACATTTCAATCTTACAGAGGCTTTCTCACTTATTTTTCCTTGGTCTTGAATGTGTAAATATGAAGTAGAACTGAAAGGAAAACATATACATCTCGCAAGTGAATGAGAACTTGCTCATAGAGTTTAATACTAATAGGCTTTTCTGCATGCATTTTCAAAGGCACTTGTTAAATTTAAGTAATTTTTTGAGAATTTTACATTTCCCGAACATCTGATCTATTTTCCTTTTAAAATGTTATGGTAGGTTGGTCATGGCTGGCTGCCCAGTTCCTACAAATGTTGTTCATTTTCTCCTCTCCTCATTTGGGCAGGGGAAAAGAAATATAATGAAAGGCTTGTGTCATGGGTAGAGATAAAGACAGGGAGAGATCACTCACCAGATACTGCCATGGGCAGAACAGGGGAAATCAACTGAATTTATTGTCAATCAAATCAGAGTAGGGCAATGAGAAATAAACTTAAATCTTAAAAACACCTTTCTCTTATTCCTCCCTTCTTCCTGGCCTCAACTTCACTCCCTGTTTTTTCTACCTAACCCACAGTGGTGCAGGGGGATGGGGAATGATGACAGGGGTCAGTTTATCACATGTTGTCTCTGCTGCTTCTTCCTCCTCAAGGGAAGCTCTCCTCACACTCTTCCTCCCACAAGATACAGTCACTTGTCTAATGTGAGCCCTTCCCCTGGTTTGCAGTTCTTTACAACTGCTTCAGCGTGGTCCTTTCCAGGGGGTGTAGTCTTTCAGGAACAGATTGCTCCAACACAGGCTTCTCAAAGGGTCACAGACTCCTTTTGACATCCACCTGATCTGGCGTGGGTTCCCTCTTAGAGATCTCTGCTCCACAGAGCAGAGTGGATCTCTAATCCACAGTGGATCTCCACTCCACAGTGGATCTCCATGGCCTGCAGGGGATCAGCCTGCCTCACTGTGTTCTTCTCCAGGGGCTACAGGGGAATCTCTACTCCGGTGCCTGGAGCACCTCCTCCTCCTCCTTCTTCACTGGTCTTGGTGTCCACAGAGTTGTTTCTCTCACATATTCTCAATCCTCTATTCAGCAACTTTTGCATAGCAGTTTTTTAACCCCTCATCTTAGATCTCATCCCACAGGCACTACTATCATCGTTGACTGGTTCAGCCTTGCCCAGTGGTGAGGTCGTCTTGGAGCCAGCTGGCATTGGCTCCTTTGGACATGGGGGCAGTTTCTGGCATCTTCTCGCAGAAGTCACTTCTGCACCTGCCCTGCCACCAAAGACTTGCAATGAAAACCCATTACAGCTGTTTTAGATTAGTTCAAGTGTCATAAAAATTTATAACCTGCTCATATTGTTTGAAGTTATCTTCTGTTTGAAAGTCCAAAGTTTGATTTTGGTCCTTTGTCCCCACAAACTCACAATTATCTGTTGGTTTTCGTAGCTTGAGCTGATTTTGTCCCAAGACACACTTATATATTTTTAAAAAAATAATAAAGTCACAGATAAGATTTTCTCTCTATGGACACCTATACGTAGCTTACTTCTGTGCTCAAAAGGCCTAAGGATAATCAAATTTTTCACTCACTTTCTTTCTGCTTGACTGAGCACTCAGTTTACAGTATCTCAGTAGCAGAACTGCATGGCTTTCCTAGACTGGATCTCATTATGAACAGTGGCTGCCAGAAGATTACAGCCTCTGTCCCTAGACATAATGAGCAGCACCATCTGCATTCACCATCTGGACTATGAAAACTTCTGATAAGTTCAGGAAGTGTGTGAGACAAGGAGAGACCTTCTTCCATGTGTAATCTCACCAAAATAATGAATATAACATGATTGATAAATCAATACTATGGATTATGGATGATAGTAACCATGAAAACATAATGCCAGTGATGTTTACTGCCTCAGAGGATCAAAACATTGAAATAAGGAGAATTTAGCTTAATCTTCCTGGACACAAAGAAGAATCAAGCAAAAGAAATAAAGAGAATGGTGAAATAGAGAGAATTACTTTTTCTCGCATGGATTTCCTCACAGAATTTCTTAATATAAAGCTGCCTTACAGGATTGAGCGTTGCAGAGATGAGAAGGAGAGAATGAGTAAAATAATCATTTTGTTTGTAAAAAAACAAATCTGACAAAGCAATTGACAAAAAAACCCAGCTGTGTAATCCTAAAATGGCATTGTCACAGTCACTGCTAGCATGAACTGGTTTCTCCTTAAAATATATAAACTCCAAAAAGCAACTTACTATAATGACAGATCCCTGTTGCCTTTATTTGCTGCAGAGCTGCCTACCAGCTGGGTAAATAGGTGTTTCCGCAGTATCTGAATGGGAGCCATCTGCAGAACATCTGCAGCTACAAACGTTTACAAGCTGAAGAAAAATAGTTGTTGTTTCATGTTTCCATCACAAATATGGAACTAAACAAAGAAATCTGATTTTAGTTAAGCCAGTTAATGTTTCAAAGTGTACCATTTACAAAAGAATGAGGAAGTGACTTTTTCACTTTTCTTGTTTTACTACTAGCCTCAAGTCCAAACACGCTGCTGAAATTTTGAGCAGCGAATTTTTCTTTGGGAGAGAATATTTTGATAATCACAATTCTCCCATGTCATATAGCTCTGATACAGAATCAGATAATGAGTTTCATTTTCCTGGGTGTCAGATTGCCTATAATCTGTACAAGAGTTTGACTCATATGTCAGCTAATTCACTGACACTAACTGTCTGAAGACAGAGCAAACTGGAGGGAAGACCTGAAGATAGAATGGAATTAAACTGTCTCAGAAAATATGTATTTTGTAACTGTTGCACTCCAGCTCAGAATGATTGGGGCTTCTTTTTCTATATTGGCTACAATAATTTCTGAATAATAACTTCAAAACTTTACTTTTAGATAGGAGGCAATCTTGACATTGTTCCTGCTGCACAAATTTCTGTGACATCCTCTGCTTGGTGTCCATAGGAAAACTTATTTGACACCAGCTCTCCTTTGCTTCACTCTGTGGTGCTTCCCAGAGACTGCAGATTGCTGTGGGTCAGGCTACATGGACCCAAGTCACAGTTACTTCCCTCCACTTTTGGAGAAAGAATTTTGCCCCTATGGTTTCCATACAGAACCTTGTTCTAAAGTAGGAAGGAAAGCTGGAGAGCTGGCCCTTTTCATCTTTTTTGTTTGTTTGTTTGTTTTCCTAACCTGGAAATCACAGCTCTGTGGATTAACAGCTCCTTCATTAGATTTAAGAAGATTTTGTCATGGAAAAATTTGGGCAACAATGCTTCACACAAAAAAATTTACCTAATGTTGGAACATTCTAAATATGCTGTTAACAATATTCCTCCAGTTCAATATTGTGCAGGGTGTGCAATAAGGAGTATTTAATCCGTTATTTCATATTGGAGAAACCTTTTTTTATCTATGAACATTCTCACTAAAAGAAATGCTAAAATGACTCTTTGGATACTTGTACTATACTGACATTTTCACACCTTTTTTTTTTTTTTTTTCTTTCAGAACTGATAATAACCCTGGTTTTAGCAGGTTTTGGAGACCACATATCTGAATTTTCATCAAGACCACTATAACTTCTTAACAGACTACTTTCAATGTATTACGTGCCTGTTCCTCTCTTCCAACTGAATAGACTGGTGGTTCAATGCTGTACAAGTCTTTCCATGGTTCATCTGTTATCAGCTCCAGGCACAGCACAGAGATTACCTGCAAATAGAATGGGCAGAAAAGAATAACTAAAAATTCTGCCATTGCTGCCATTCTGTGAAGACAGATAAAATTATGTTTCTGATTATCTTGGATAGTCTTAGAGAAGGTGGGAGATGAGAATAAAAAGACAGAACAGGTAGTCTGCTAGAAAGTAATTTTTCACTTGTTTTTCTCTTAATTTATGTTACTGCAGGATATATAGATATAGATATAGATATATTTATATACATATTTCTGTTCAGACAGACTAATTTTTAAGCACAGTCTTCTAGGCTTTAAGAGATTCTAAAAATTCTCTTGTAATGTCCCCAGTACCTTTGAATAATTTAATGTCATGAGTGATTAGAATATTTATGGCAAAAAAACTCTCTTAATTTAGTTACATTTCCAGATAAAATACTTGGCCATTTTTTGCTTTATTGTCCATCATTTTCTGCACATGGAAATAAGCATATATGAGCTGAACCTGTAGTGAGGGAAGAGAATGATGCTGGCTATATCTCAAGCTGTTAGTTTTTACTAAAAATATATGATAATATCAGTTATGAATTGCAAATGATTTTTCAACTAGTGCAGTGTCATAAGTAAATAAAAATGTTTTAGTATCATTCAGTCTTTTATTTTGCTCTTCACTAAGAACTGAACTGCAACTGTTTGATATACAGACAATATCAGTAACAGAAGATGAGAGGCAGATATTTATTGTTCAGTACAGTCCTTTCCATTTAGGATCCATTTAGGATCTTGTTCTTGCCACTAGCGAAAACCACTAAAATTTATATGACAAAATAATGTTGAAATGTTTTAAAATAGATACTTTCTGTGTTTGTTTAAATCATGCTTACCTACATGTACATGTGAAAATATGATGAAAAAGGTACCATCAAGGTATAGGAGCTGGGAAGTTAACTAAGTTTATGCAAAATAAAGTCAACACATCTGTTATGTAAATATTGTATTAATAACATAACACATGCTATATATCACTGAACAACATTAATGTACCTACAACTGCAAATACATATTTCCTCAGCTCATATGTGTTCTTTTCACTTCATCTTTATTCTCAGTATATTTCCCTAGTTTAATTTCCTCACTAAAGGGGAAAAAAACCACTGACTTGTCTCCTCTGTAGTAGATATGCATTTTCTACATGTTTTTGCTTCCATGTTGTCCTAATCCAGAAGTATAATTTACAGGCTCTTGGCAGTGGAGCAGATAGTAAATTTTCAGTGAAAGTAAGTCAACATTTCTGACTGATCTAGACAACTCTAATAAATATGGTTCAGTAATACTGTAATGATGGATATTCACTTCAAGCACAGAGTTGAAACAAAATTAACTGTACAACTAATAAGTAAAACTAAGACTTAACTAGCTCTAGCAAAAGAATTATTCCAGCAGATAAGTGAGCAATTGAATGTTATTGATTATAACAGTATTTTCAATATTAGATTGAATGTTTAATCAGTAGGTTCATATTTAATATGCGTATTTTAGCCTGTTTTACTCCATAGAAGGAAAAATCCTGTTATACAGTTATTAGAAAATGGGATGAAAGTGCAAAGTGGTAAAGCAACAGGGTGAAGGTTTTGTTAGAACAGTGAACAAGAATCAATAACAACAAAAACCTCAATGAAAGCTGTAACAGGTTCAGGGGAAAAAAAACAATCTGCAAAAAATACTGACAAGTATACTTAAGTAATAGTAAGGTATAGTACAGTATACTGAAAGATAGAAATTCCTTGCTGATACTGAAAAATCTAAACTAATTTTTCTATTACTAGCCCAAAAGCTCTCTGGCAATTGTATGTATTCATCTAGTACACAAACACCTGCAAATCACTCTTAAAATATCCACACATCCTATTGAAATAGAATTATAAAAAATATTTTCAATTAGATTTCTTTAATAGCCTGTACCAGGAAAAGACAAGAGTTCAAGAAGTTCATAGGATTAATAGCAGAACATGCATATTCATGCTTAATTAAAGATTTTATATTCACTGTTGACACCGGAACGAATCATCTCTGGATCCTATTGTCCCCATCAATTAATGAGCTGGTAAAGGACACAATATGGTAAGTAATTATTAGTGAATAATTTGGCCAATTACCTTAGCTGTTGCTACTGGTTAGTTTGTTGGGTTTTTTTCCTTATTCAGGAGGAATCTACAAATCCCCTGTGATGTGCAAATTTAAGTCACTCTACTCTTACTCTTGTGTATTGATAATAGTAGAATTAGAATGCCAAGATAGTCCTGTCAAAATCAAGTAACACTTGCCTTGGTGCATTAGGATTTTTCCCACTTTAAAATTAAAAAATTCAGCCTCACTGTGTGTAGATGAGAAAACTGGGCAATATGAACAACTGTCAGTTACTTGAGGGCTTGTTTCTACTACCTCAAATGCTAAGCTTTGATTAAATATTTCTAGAATTTCAAGGTGAGTCTCAGCCAAGACTTGCAGATGACAAATAAGAGGAGAAAAGCAGCAGAGATCTCCCATTGTCCCTGGAATACAGACATGTAAAGCCAGGCACACAATTTTGCGTCATACAGCTCAGCTTTCTGTCTCAGCTCCTTCCCTCACTGCCAGTCTGTCCTGCAGGCTGCCCAGTGTGCCCATCAAGCATCAGATCCCAGGGCTTCATGGGTCATCTGCTTTCTGAACCCATATTTTCTTATGGGAAATTTGCTGACATAGTGTGAGAGTCCTCTGGAAGCACACTGAGTATGAGTGAGTTCACACACCCAGGAGCAAGTTTTTCCAGAAAATAGTGTCAGGCCTGGGGCAGGCTGTTTAAGAGGCTCATTTCCTGTGCAGGACAGTGCAGGCCCTTCCTGAAGGACCAGAAAAGTTGTGGTCTACCATATATATGAGTTTTTAAACTTAAGGTAGGACCTTAGAACCATAGAATCGTAGAATCCGCTGAGTTCAAAGGGACCTACAAGGATCAAGTACAACCCCTGGCCCTGCACAGGTCAACTCTAAGAATCACACCTTGTGCCTGAGAGTGTTGCCCAAATGTTCAAACTCTGTCAGGCTTGGTGCTGTGACCGCTTCTCTGGGGAGCCTGTTCCAATCCCCATCCACTCTCTGGATGAGGAACCTCTTTCTAATTTCCAACCTAAACCATCCCTGATACAACTTCAGGACATTCCCATGAGTCCTATCACTGGTCACCACAGAGAACAGATCAGTGTCTGCCTCTCCTCTTCCACTCACAAGGAAGTTGTAACTGCAGTGAGGTCTTCCCTCAGTCTCCTCTTCTCAAGGCTGAACAGACCAAGTGCCCTCAGGTGCTTCTCATACAGCTTCTCCTCAAGGCTCTTCACCATCTTTGGCATGAGGGGGGATGGTGCCAGACTCTCAGTGTTGTGAGATTTTCTCAACCCTTTGTGTTTTATTAGTCTGTCAGTATCCCAGGGAAGCTGAAACCCTTATGTCCGACCAATCTGTCAGTGTTCCATAAGGAGACCCTTCACTGAACAGATTCATAAGATGAGAGAGTGATTCAACTGCCCTTCTTGGGGGTTGGGAGGCTAAGACAAGAGCATGGAGACTCCTCAGCAAGTCTTCCCAATGTGTTATCTACCACTGACAACTGATAACACCTTATAAAGGACTCACTCTAACAGTTTATGTAATAACACCTTTTATTGATACAAACTGTGACAGGTTAATAAGGTTTGTAGGTCATCAGTGATAGTGTCTGATTGCAAAAAAGTATTTAAAGCAATTAGTCTATTAATGTTACAAAACAAGCACTAACTCTAGTCCCAACAGCAGCATTTAGTGCACATAGAATGAGTTTCTTATCCAGTAGGCATCCCTGAGGGGAGAAAAGAGGTTCATCCTGTCAACTGATCCCAGCAGTTTCAGTGGAGTTTTCCTGCAATTTCCCCCTATTCCAAACTTACTTTTATACTGTCTCTTTAGGTTTAGGTGGAGCTTGAGTGAATTTAGTCATAAGTAGGGTAGTCATTGACATCTGTCTCCCTTGGTTGACAGGTACTCTACGGTCTCTGAACTACAAAGTACCACCATGTTCCCCTCCCTGCAGAGATGTCTATGGAGGAGGCCACAGAGCGGTCTCTGAACTACAAAGTACCACCATGTTCCCCTCCCTGCAGAGATGTCTATGGAGGAGGCCACAGAGTCTCCACTCCACTCCCCTCTCTGTTCCATTCCCTATAGCAGGTCCTTTTGATTGTTTAGGGAACCTATGTGAGGCATTGTCAACCACGTTCCTTCCAGAGAGTAGCAGCTGCATTTAACACTGTAGTTTCTAGCCTCCTCTTATTTTTAACCCTATCTATTGTTCCACAATCTTCCTTACACTCCTTTGCATGCTAATAGTTTTACATTCTTCTTACAGTTTGTACATACATCCAGGGTTGCCCTGCCCCAAGGTGCATACACTGGAACTTACCTTTGTCAAACTTTAAATTGCCTCTGATTAATTTTCTATTTCTCTTCTGTATTTATGGAATGCAGCACCAATTCAGTCTGCACTAGCAGCTTAGTCTGTATGACAGATAGAAGTTGCATGATATGCACCAGAAAATTCCCTCTGGAGAGAAAGTCACAGCTAATAATTGCCTCAAATCAGGCAAGATTAGAACATCCTCTTCTTCATAAATGATTTATTCTTTCTACACACAGCTTTTTTTTTTTTTATAAAAAAAATCTTTCATCATACATCATACAAATGAAAATGAAAGGCTGATCCCATTTTCCTCCCCATTTGACCCTCTCCAAGGGTGGCCCTCTTCAAGAGTAACCCTGTTGGAGGCCTGTGCTGTTTTCTATGACACATGAACGTTTTCATTGCATATTTCCTTTCCACTTACATTTTCAATGGTGTTTGTCTATTCATAGCTTCCTTTATCCTATGTCATTGTATATTTTGACAATAAAATTAATATTTGAGAGATGTATGATAATTTCTGACTACAAATCCACTGCTCAGAGAATGTTTTTCCAGGTTCCACAAAAAATCTGAAGGTGACAGAAAGTGGGAAAGTTTTTGATATTATATATTTATTTACAGAGTTAATTTTCATTTTAATTGTCCCTGCTCAGTTACATGACTTAAATCTGTGTACTAAGTAGTTTTGAAAGCCTTGCTTCTTACAGAGTGATGCATGAAACTTATTTGGCACAGCAAATTGGTACAGGGTTATAACACCATTTTATTTTAGGTAATACCTGACACATTAAATCTGATTTTTTTGAAAACAACCAATTACAAGGATTAAGGATAATAATTTCAAAAGCAAGAACTCTCCTTGTACTTTTTCAAAGCTCAAATCTGTTAAGATGCCAAAACCTCAAGAGCATAAGGAAAGGCAAATGACATTCTGTATTTACTTCTATAAGTAAGTACAGGTACCTTTGAGGCAGCTTCAGCTGCACATCTCTTCATTAATGTAAAGACCTTAAGTAAATGGAGCAGCCTAGTGATTTCTGCCTGTTTTCTGAAAATCCTGCCAAGGCGAACTCTGAGAGTACAGAATTCAACATCTTCATAAAAGAACTTGGTCAGAAATTCCACCAGTCTCTCTCTTATTTTCTTTTATCACTTGCTTTAACCTGTTTATGAGATTATGCCTCACAGCTTTCATCTTCACTGCAAGAAGTGCAGGAATGGTAGATGAATAGGTCAGGTAACGGTAGGCAATGTCAATAAACAGTAACAGACAACTGGAGATTCATCATGCCTCCTAGGTGGTGAGCTGAATTTTGAATTAATAGGAAAAAAGTATTGTTAAAACATGGGTAGAATTAAAAAATAAAAGAATTGACATAAATCTCTTCATAAATGATACAGTGCATGCCTTTTCTCTATGAACAACTTTATGAAAAATTTATGACTAATACACAAGTTTCAAATTCTTGCTCCATTGAGTAGATATAAAAATTGTAACCTTACTATCTTTTTTCTCTGGTATAAGCATTTGTTAACATTTGCTGCCAGAGCTCAAACTGGACTCCAAGAAGGTAGTCATTATACACATAAAAAACTTCAAAGACTTTACAACCTGCAGGCAAAAGAGGGAAAAGAGACCCCACTAAAATGAAAGCTTTTCCTTAAAGACAAACATGTTCAGGACTGAAATAATGTTAGATCACCCCATTCTGGCAACCTTTTTACTGGAATATTTTGCCTCTTTATTCTACCATTACTCATATACTATTACATTTTTGGCTTCCAGCTCTTCCTTACTTTTTTTTTTAATTGATTATTAATGAATATTAATGAATATTGCAAAAAAATCTTGTTCTTAAGAAAACAGACATGGGGCAAGCACAAATATGGTTAAATTTAATTTTTAATTGAGCTTTGGAAAGAGTAATCAAAAATATTTATTACTGATTTTACACAAAGACATATAGCATAAGACTAAGTAAGTGGCCAGTCTTCGCGAACGAAGATCTGGGAAAGGTGTTTTTAGCTTTCAAGCCTGCGCAATGGATTTTTTAG